>CM035837.1:64241361-64841361 GCA_020510985.1 Pholidichthys leucotaenia | reverse complement strand
TCTTCTCGGTTGGCAACCTCTTCTTCATCTTCTTCACTCTATATCTTTGTACAAGGAGTTCTTAAAAGGAATTCTGAACAATCTTCTTCTTCTTCTTCAAACAGTGAGATTTCCATGTCTACATAATGTCTATAACACTCTATTTGGTCATTACTCCATAAGGAGTTCTGAACAGTCTTCTTCTTCTTCCTCTCCAAACAGCGAGACCTCCATGTCTACATGATGTCTTAGTAAAAATATTTCAGATTGGTCATGATCTCAAAATCAAAGACACAAAAGGTAATGTAATAAAATACATTTGATGACTTAACTTTATTCATTATCACTACTTGACTAATTAAAATTATTACAGATCAAATTAATTACATTAAGAGCCAACTTTCTCCTCCAGCCCATTTTAATTTATTTATTATTTTCCGTGTATGTGCCACCATCATGCGCTTTTACAGCTTTAATGAAGTTGTTTCAGATAAAACTAAGAAACAGCAATAATTTAAACCAAAGAAACAATGGTCTGATAGATTATTATGGTTCCAATTAGCACAACTTAGCACCATCATTTAGCATTTGCCATTTTATAATTAGACATGGTGTTAACGTTATTTACCTCCTATTAAAATGAGGTTAGCGGACTATCCTCTCTGACGCAGCATGATGAAAAACAGTCCCACATCCTCTCTGACAAACAGGAGTAGCGGGCTAGCAGCTATTTGACCAAACCGGGAGTTCAGAGTTAGCAACTACCGGAGAGCCCAGCCACACACCACAATGCTGCGTGCACTGCGGGGGAGAGGGTAGGCACTGACAAGTAGTGTGAGGAGCTTTGCTCAAGAAACGGGAGTATGTGCATTTTAAATAACGATATAAACGATAGAGTATTCTATGAAATGATAGATGTTTTTATATCATCATCTGATACATATTGTAATATCACACAGCCCGAAGTCCAAGTATCATGATATTGTCATATCGTGCTGCTTCTGGTGATACCTACTCCTAGTCCTCACTATAGTTTGGACTTAATTCATTTACTTAAATTTTTACTGGTGCGGCAAAGGGAGGGACGGAAGGCTCCTTTGATCGTTCAGAGTCACAGTCCATAAGGAGCAACACAGTGGCTCCAAAACAGCAAAAGATTCCTCAGCAAATACAAGATGTGTGCCAGGTCAGCTTAGTCAGTTACTCATGTAAGAACAGCTCTGGGTGCTCAGGAAAAACTCTGAGCCTCACAAATCATCAGATGAGTTGGAGAGGATTGTTGGTGGTGACTATTGAATTAGCGACTTCCATCACTTTCTCTTTAGATAGAAAAGAGAGTTAAAAAAGCTTGCCCATGGCTCTGTTGTTTTGCTTCTATGGCAGCTGTCATCCTCTGTTTTAAGAGAGGAAGCAAAGGAGAATTATAATCTGTGTTCGGTATGTTTTGGGCCTGAAGGCCTGACAGGCCTAATGGTACATGGGTGGCCAAACCAAGTCTGACTGAATGAGGTCATCAGATTCACGTTTGGGCTTTTAGCGTGGGACTCTATACATTAACACTCACATGCTGAGGTGACAGTCAGGTGACATCGTTGGGCATGTGAACACATAAGGGTACGTTAATGTGCTCACTGCCTCTACTTTGACTGCAGGCTCATTGCTTATGATGCTGCTAAGATGTTCAGCTCATGCATATGGACACAGATTGCATCAAACACAATGTCTTTGCAACCTTTAGGGTTACTAAATCTGAATATTTGTCTTTGGGTCTGGCCAAAAATCACTCAAGGCTTATTTACTGAAAACGGCCAACCAAACTATTATTATTTGTCGTAGTAATAGTGTTTTCAATGATTAGATATTGCCGCAGTGAAAATAGTTCTGGGCTTCACTGCTGCTGTAGCAACCAGCGGTCATCCTCCCTCTATTATTCAACAGCACAGGCAGTTGCCTCTAGAAATGATATAGCCAGAAACATTGTCTCATGCATACAAATAAGAAGGCTAGCATGTGATCCATCCTCAGACGGATCGCACTCCCCCAAAACAAGAAAGATGCTCCTCTTTCGTTATGAGTAAATGGGAAATAACACAGATGGACAGTTTGCTTGATGTTTTATTTATTAAACAAAAATATAAGGAAACAGCAGCTCTGTTTGTGTTTCTGATGAGAACTGGAGGGAGAGATGGAGACAAGGAATGCATGCAACTCCAGCCTTTTTTCTCAGCTACATGGCTAGTTTCTATAGCAACGTGACTTCGCATTCCTTTTCACCTGCCTTTTTTGATCAATTCTCACTCTTGGCTCTCGCTCACCAACCCTCCTTTGTCCTGAAATGCTTCACAACTGCGGCTGGCTTACCTCCACTCTTTAGAGGAGTCCTTCCAGATGTCTATTAAGTGCAGCATCAGTTTCCCTAATGGTATTACATGTAGGCTATAGACTGCAGTCATGGTCAAATCCACCCTCATACTCGTCTCAGGTAACAGCTCTAAATCCCTGTTGTCACAGAGTACTGAAAAGAGCAGATAATGCAGAATTGTTACTAATACCAATATAAAACTTGCCCTGCTGATTAAGCTCATTCAGTATATACTTTTGTATTTATTATGGTTGGTTAAAGTATCTCTTAATGATGTAACATTTGAAAGAATTGCATTTATTTCTGCTGCATAATTCTATACAGTCATAATACTTTTATTTTTGTATTTATAGAGGTGATTTCGCTATTGCTCCCTCTCTTTATCTCTGTGTAACTCAGGAAAAAGTACTGACAGTCTTAAAGTACAAAAACAAACTGTGTTTTGTATTAACACAGAAGTGTTCTATAAGTCAGCTTCTAATGGATGCCCATTTTGACAGCATTTAATTTGCATAAAGTGTATTGTAGGTCTAAGCTATTTTATGCAAATCAGGGGTATCTAACACAAGACAGTGCATAATTTATCAGCTCAACTTTTCAGAACATTGGTGCACTATTGTGATATTACTGAAACTTTTGGCGTTTTATCTTAGCCAGCTTTATAATACCTCGGGTCAACCATCCAAAGCAATAAAAAATGCACAAGAGAGATGAAAAAGAGAGTGCAGGCAGCATGGAGTGGGTGGAGACGAGTGTCAGGGGTGATTTGTGACAGAAAGATAGCAGCTAAAGTGAAAGGGGAGATTTACAAGATGGTAGTGAGACCTGCTATGATGTATGGTTTAGAGACGGTGGCGCTGACAAAAAGACAGGAGGCAGAGCTGGAGGTGGCAGAGTTGAAGATGCTAAGATTCTCATTGGGAGTGACTAGGAGGGACAGGACTGAAATGAGTATATCAGAGGGACAGCTCAGGTTGAGCGGTTTGGAGACAAAGCAAGAAAGGCAAGGCTGAAATGGTTTGGACATGTGCAGAAAGGAGGGATAGTGGATATACTGGACAAATGATGTTGAAGCTAGAGCTGCCAGGCAGGAGGAAAAGAGGAAAACCACAAAGAAGATTCATGGATGTAGTGAAGGAGGACATGGAGAGGGTTGGTGTTACAGAGGAAGATGCAAGAGATAGGGTGAGATGGAGCCAGATGATCCACTGTGGTGACCCCTAAAGGGAGCAAGAAGAAGAAGATCTTAGCCGGCTTTTGGATGCTGTAAGAGAAGGAGAGTGCTTGTGAACAAATCTATCTTTGCTGTGACTCACTTACAAGTGTCCAGTACTTTGATAGGTGAGTCCCTGTGGATAAATACAATAAATACTGTTTATAACAAATCTCTCTCATGCTGAATAGATACAGTAGATCCACCCAGAGGGTTGGGTGAATTTTTTACCGATTAAATGGCGAGTTCTTCTTCTGAGAAAAAAAGCTGAATTATAAACACCAAACTGACTGATTTGATTAGCTTGAGGTTGTATTTGATGTAACTCAAATGTGCAAATAAGTATTATAAAAATGAATGTCATTTTGTAAATCTTGTTCAGCTACAAAGTAGACAAAACTTGTCAAAATGAAGACTTCACTTTGTACTTACTATTTGCAGTGGTGGGTTTAGTTACCAGAAACTGTACTCAAGTAACAGTAGCAAAACTTTGTGATACAGTATACATCAAAACACAAACAAAAAAACTCAAGTAAGAGTAAACGGGTATCTACTGAAAAGGTTACTTGTGTAGTCAGTGTAATCAATATCTCTGATCAAGTTTATTCTTTAGAAAAATAAACAAACTATGAACCACATATACTCTCCAGTATAATCCAAATAATACTGTATAAAGAAACAGAAGTATAGAGAAGTTGTTACAGTGTGAAGTTTGCATTTCCAACCAGTTTTTCCTATGACATACCACAAGGGTTTAATTCCGTTCACTGAAGTTAAACACCAATGTTATCTTTCGATGGAATACAGGAGAAAAACTAAGCGAACATTTTAGTGTGTGGTAGCTCTGTTGCTGCTTTAATATAGTTAACCAAGCTTCAAAGTTTGAACCAACACTTCAAATCTGTGAAATCTGAAGTAACTGAAAAATATGACCAAATGTACAAGAGTATTTTTTTTAGTAAGTGTACTCAAGTACACCACCAGCCAGCAGGGCCTCTCTGTGTGGAGGTTGCGGTCTCCTCCTACATTCCAAAAAAACCCCAAACAAACAAACATGCGAGTCAGGTTAATTGGAGAGTCTAAAGTGGCCCTAGGTGTGAATGTGCATTTGAATGGTGAAGGGACTGGCGCTGCACTGTGGCTGCCTCATTCAGGTGGATGCCCTTTGATTTCCCTCTGAGATTAATAAAGTATACAAAAGTACAAAACAAGTACGGAGTTAAAAGTATTTTGCTTTAAAGCTAATTAAGAAGCACAGTTTTGTGAAAATTTGATACCCACCTAAATATCTGGAAGTCTGACAGAAGTCATGTTCAGATTTGACCTGTGTGTGTGTGTGTGTGTGTGTGGGGGGGGGGGGGGTGCTAGAGTTGTTTCAGAGTTGTTCCAGTTCTGATACAAGTACGAGTATTGCTGAAAAAAATGCTGATTATCAACCAGTATGCCTGTCTTTCCACAATAACAGAATTTGTTTGCCCAAAAATACTGTAGTACCCAGATACTTCCAATTCTGTGAACTCTGACTAATGTTATGCATGTTTATGTGCCCGTCTCTAAAGATGTGACGTATTTTGGTGTGATGATGTCTGTCCATCCATCCAGCTGTACAAGTTTGTCTGGCTAACTCCTCCCACACTTTTCACGCCAGGACTTCTTTATTCAGTCCCTCCAGGATTTCACGGGATGTTTTTATGATTGTTGCGGGCCAAAAAGCCTGAATTCGCAGGAGCTTTTTTAAAAAGTTGCGATAAAAGTTGCAATATTTTTAGAGTGTTTTTTGCACTAAAAGTTGCGGGAAGAATTCCAAATTTTAAAGCAGATGTTTTTTGTTTTTTTTCCAGTTTACTGCAGTGATATTCTATATAACAATACAAGAAAAGCTTAGGATTGTCAAACATTTCCTATTATAGTGATTTGTAAATTAAGCAGAAACTTCTGCTATACAGAAAAACTCTTGTGCAACAGCATACCTGCCAACTACTCCGGTTTTGCCGTAATGGTTACGGTTTTCAAGACCCCATTCCGGGTTACGGCTTTATTAATCAAAATTACAGTTTTTCACTAAAAATTCAGTCAAAAATTTTAAATCGTAAAAAAAACACGAAAGCAATTCCAAGCGCGAGATCGCTAGGAATCGTATCTAAATTTACCTGAAGCGTTTGCTAAGCTAACGCTATTGCTATAGCTAACGCCATAGCTAGTCGTAGCACCTAACACCGATACCAAAGAAGCGACTCCGTCCCCGGTGACTGGGGCTCGTCGGATGAACCAACCGAGGCAACAGTTGGACAGGAGCCGGATCGGAGTTCAAGTACAGCGGTGGTAGGAGATGGGGACCAGTGGAGGAGCAGCCAGGGCCCCAGCTGGATAAGTCGACTGTAGCTAGAGCCCAGCTACAGCGGCGGGGCTCGGCGGAGGAACTACTGAGGAAGATGGCGGTAGGTGGCGGGGCTCAGCGGAGGATCTACCGGGACCCCAGCTGGACAGGAGCAGGATCGGAGCTCAACTACAGCGGCGTGGGCGGCGGGACTCGGTGGAGAAGCTGCCGGTACCCCGGCTGGACAGGAGCTCAATTGCAGCAGCGGGACTAGCAGCGGAGGGGGCTAGCTGAGGCCCAGCTGGATTCGAGGTCGGTCGGATCGGATATCGGCGTCACCAGCAGAGATTGTTTTACTATCAACAGGTCAGTAAAAATGCCACCAAAGAAGGAGGAAATGGAAGAAATCAAAAAATCTCTGAACTAAGTTCAGAGATTTTATCTTCTTGGAACATAAGTAAATATTATACAGTAATAAGTGGCATTCAGCTGTTTGTTTTATGTCTTTTACGCACAGTTCTGGTACTTAAAAATCATAAAATCCCAGGAGCTTCGGGGGGCTCCCCCCCCCCCCCCCACCAGAGCTCTGCCCCAGACCCCACTGGGGGACTGCATCCCCCAGACCCCCTGCTAAATTTTCAGATAATTTCCCCAACCCCAAATCACATCCCTGGGTAAAGAATGACATACTGAGGCAGGCCAGAAAGTTATGGGGAACAGAAGTTTACCTAAATGAACATTAACAAAAACTAATGCTGAAATAGCACGGCAAGCACGGATGCTGAAAAGACAAAATAAGATACAGGCAACATGGACAAAGAAATTGTAGAGTTTGGATCAAACTAAATGGAACACCTGAGGAAGCAAAAGAGTATAATAATCAGAGATCTTACTGACAAATAAATATAGATGAACATTGATTAAGAAAATTAAGAGACTATGATAATCCATATCGACACACATGGCAAGTCTTTTCGTGAGGAATACTCCAAAGCATTTCCAGGAATTATTACTGCGGACTGTGAACGCATATTCAGCCATGTGAACAAGAACAAAACTGAGTTCAGGTCCAGTCTGTCAACTAAAGTTCTGGACAACCTCATGACCAGGAAAATGATGATGACAGCTTCAGGTAACAAGTGCCACAGTGTGTTCCATTCAAAAGACCAACTGAAGAAAGCTAAGAGGTGCACCATGGAAAACAACAATGCTTGAGAGTTACCATAGAGTTTGTCCTTGATCTTTTCCATCAGCATATCTGCATTGACAATTTAAGGAAAATAGAAACATGATTATTGAAGAAATATAAGGTTGTTAGCCACATTTTAACTTGATTTAATGCTAATATTTGTTTGCCGTCGGGGGGCTTCGCCCCCCTGAACCCCCCACCAGGACTTTGTCCTGGACCTACCAGGGCCTGCAGCCCCTGGACTCTGGCTAGCTACTAGGCTTTTCAGGTTTTAAAAGTTGGCAGGTATGCAACAGCAAATACAAACATTAGCACAATATCCATTACAACAGCTAAATTGCATTGAATGCATGTTAAAGAGTAGAGATTTGGAAATTATTGGCAGCACCTTCATTTGAAAACTCCCTACGGTTCCCAACCACTCGGTACCGAGCGGAGAGGAAAAAATAAATAATTTATTTTGTTGCTTTGTATTGGCTATTGGAGTCTGTGTTTTTCTGAAAGAAAAAAAAATACAGAGAATACTCTCTCTCTTTCCATGCCTACCTGTCTGTCTGCTGCATGTCGGTCTTCACACACACAGACACATCTTCCATTTACAGCGGTACGGCGGAGGGGAGGAATGGATGGGTGGGTGCGTTTGTCCATCCAGAGTCCACACCGGAGATTCACAGTTTTAAAGCTCATTGACCAGATGTAGTAATGATTTTACCTCTAAAGATGTATAAATGTTCAAACACTGGCTGTAGTGTAGTGTACTCTCCTCATGCGCGCTCCTGCAACGGGGTGCTTTTGGGGCAGGCGCATGTTTTTCAACACAAACCTGGCACTTCGTACACGCTGTCAGGACGGAGACGTGGCAAGGCGTCCATGGGCAGGCTGGGGGAGACGGAGGAAGGGACGGTGTTGAAAACCTCGCGGGTGAGTGTGTTTTTTTAAATCACACTCTGTTTGCAGATATGTTCTGTTACTTACTGTTAACTATAAACTCACTACTCACTGTAAACACGGAAGTGAAAGCGGTGCAGCGATGCATTTGATTGGTTAGACTGAGCGTTTCAGCGCGTTAGAGACAAATTTGATTGGTGAAATCGGCAGAAGTTGATGACGATTGGCAAAAATTGCGGGAAAGTTGAGGTGATTGGACAAAGTTGCAAGGTCGCGCAATAGTTGCACTGATTGGCTGAGTTCACGTGAATTGGTGTGACCGCAACATCGCAAAATCCTGGAGGGACTGTTTATTTCACACAGTGTTTGTACATATATTGATGATGTGTATATTACTAGGATTCTGATTTTAGATCATTTTCGTAAAAATTACAGGTTTTAGAACTTTGTCATTTTTTCAATGAAATTTCAGTAGAGGGTACATGATTTGTCCGGCCTCCCACAGTTTTCACACTATGACTTATTTATTTTACACAGTGTTTGTACAAGTACTGAAGATGTGCATAGTGTAGGGGTTAAGTGATTTCTCAATATTTTCTCAAAATGTGGTGGATTAGTGGAAGAGCATCTGCCCCACAGCCGGAAGGTCATGGGTTCAAGTCCTGGCTGGGTCATACCAAAAACCATATAAAAATGGTACTTCCCACCTTCTAGCTTGGTGCTCAGCATAATAGAATGGGGGAAGGAAAAGTTGTTTGTGGCAGCGACCCCTGTGATTCTAGATGTGGTTAACATTGTAGATAAGAGAAATATAATTTCATTCTACTGTACATGAATGACAATAAAGTTGGCTTCTTCTAGATCTTTTGCATTGCTTGCTTATTAGTTTTATTGCAGAAGTAGAGTATATTGAATCTTAAATTTGCAATCAAGTTTTTGGTCAAAGGTGTGCTACTCATGCACTATCGATAATGGCTATGGACAGACATATGATGTACCATGTGCTGTGCTGTTGTTATGTTGTTGTTACACTACCTTTTTTATTGTGCTATATAAAAAAACAAAACATAAAGTTATTTTATTCTACAAAATATTGTTAGTCCTTCTCAGTTTTATTTTCCTTTTTAGTTTAGTTTTTGATGATTAAATAGAGTTCTATGGTGTTCACATTATCTGTATGTATTTCTTCATGTTTTACAAAGTGTTTAACCCAGAATTTGCGCTAGACTTTTTTGTTGTTGACTTTTTGCCTGTCATTTTGACAGATGGGGTTGTAAAAATTCTGTCATAATCTATTACTATCTGTCATTTTAATTGATTTTAATTAGATCACTGTGAGTACAATCTGTCAAAATGACAGACAGCCTTCAGATTTTTCTGTCAAAGCTAAAAAAAAAAAATCTATCAATGAAGGACAATTCTCAGTTAACGCAACCTCTGGTTTAACCTGAGCCAAGCTATGCAGCAATGACAGTAATCATATCATATTCATACAGGGTTAATAATATACAGTTGTTAAAAGTAAAAATAAGATTTTTGTTATGTGCTGGTATCAGATTGATACTCAGTACTGGCCAATATGGAAGCTCAGATATCAGGTATGGGGAAGGGGAAAAAAGACATCTGAACATCATGTCTTTGTCTGCAGCTTTTTGAGTTTGTGACAATCACCATCTTTAGAGAGTCAATCACTTCTCATTCTAATGACTGATTTGGAGCCAAAGGTCTCTGGAGGCATCACAGACCACCTCAGTGCGATCAATCACCATCCATCCACCCTTCCAAACAAATTACACCGTTGTTTGACCAAATCTGCAACAGCATCTTAATTTGAGTTGAAGGACAGCTGTTCATCCCCTGGTACAATCAAGGAAGCATAAGACATTGTGCTACCAAAGGTTGGATGGGATCAATTATTTGCACCGCACACCCTTTGTTGCACATCTGAAGTACACATACGTGTCACAGCTTCTGTCAGTTGAGGCCAGTTTTTTTTTCCTGGAATGATACCGGGCTAATTAGCCGGTTTTAATCAGGGACGTGAAAAGAAAGAGCTCTGCGCAGTGTCCTGTGTAATACCTATATAGATGGATAGTGGCAATCCTGCATGAGGAAATCAGGCAGGGAACAGAGCCTGAGATGGAATCACTGAGTCATAACAATTTAGCTCTTTTGCAGACAGCATTTCTACTCAAGTATCTACTTATAATTTTATTTGTATATAAAGTAAACGTGATGAACAATGAGTAAACATGCATTACACACATCCGTTGACATAGTCAATCTAATCCACACTGATTAACGTATTGGTTTTGAATTTTTTCTTCTTTCTTCTCTGGCTTCGAAATACAAGCCAATATGTGAAATGAAATGCAGTCATTCACATCTTCCTCTTTGCGTGCCGTGCAATCACGCAAGTGCCTCTACTTTTCTAATGCACATTACACATGTATGAATTCCCACAGAGCCGCTGATCATTTTAGTGATGCATTACCGAAGACTGATGCGCGTTTGTTTTCACAAAACGTCTCTGATGACTTGGCCGTGTAAATGGAAAATTGGATCCTCCAACATTTTGTGCTGTTACACTATATTGTGATGGTGTGCTGGGTTGAGGAGCAAAGAAACAAACAGAAATTAATGTACATGGTATGAAAAGGCGGCGCTAATGTCCTGGCTCATTAGAACAACATCTGGCGTGGGTCACGCAATTTAGCCAAAAAGCAAACAGGGGAAGTGACAGAAAAATGTGCTCTACCTTTTCACAGGAGAGATGGGCTCATATAAATTAATACGCATACACAGCTTTACACAACCATGCATGAACACAAGTCAGTGCAGGTATAGTTTCTGCACTTATTTGTGCTGGAAAAGTTCCTTGATTGTTGATGCATTTACAGCTGTGGTGGACTGTGACTGATAAGCGCAGGTAAAGAGAAAATGCACCTCAGTAATGTCCCCTGTGTCATTTAAACAACAGCTGGGTTTCCCCTCACTGATACAAGTTTTTTGATTTTCATTTTTTTTTTTTTTGATTTTGTATACTTTATTGATCCCCAGAGGGGAAATTGAGAGCATCCACCTGAATGGATGAAGCAGCCACGTTACGGCGCTATCCCTTTACCATTCACACACACATTCACACCTAGGGCCACTTTAGAGTCTCCAATTAGCCTAACCTGCATGTTTTTGGCCTGTGGGAGGAAACCGGAGAAATCCCGGAGTAAACCCACGCAGACACGGGGAGAACATGCAAACTCCACACAGATCACTGTTGGTCAGGGGCTGGGATCGAACCAGGGATCCCATGGCCAAGGGTGAGTTGCTGTGCTGCCGCAGTGCTAACCACGGCACGAGTTTGAGTGTGTCCTTAATTCCACTCTTGTTTGAAAAGGTGGGGTTTGTTTCCATGTGTGCATATGCACCATGCATACAATATCGGATTACATATACAGTATCTCTGTAGAAATAGATATAAATATTTTACAAGACAACAACAAAGCAGAGGATGAACTGTTTTTTACCCCTCCTGATGAACCTTCATATCTTGGTTTGGTCCCACTGTGGATTGTGTGAACTGAGAAAAGCTAACAGGCCTGGGTCTGAAAGTTGCTTTATGTTCTTGTTTTAAACAACTTGGCACCTCTGGGAGAGGGAAGCAGTGAGTGCAAACAAGTGAGTGCAAAGTTAAGTCTTTTAAAATGGGAGGAAGCAGCAAAGCAATACAAACCAGGAAAAACTCAACCCTGTCCAGCTGTTGTTGCCCTGATCTGAGGGGTACACTACAAAGTTCATCCAACTTAGCCAGGGTTACCTGGCTCAACAAATAAAGGTACCATAAGTGATGTCGAATGAATCATGTAAGCCTTTCCTTGGACACACAGACAAATATGAACTGATGGAGTACTGCCTACTCAATTCAGAAACAATAGAAATAAATGACAGGAATAGATCATGAGGAGACAAGAATATTACAAAATAATAGTAAGGAAACCCCACACAGAGAGAGTAGCTGCAAATAAGCAGAACAGATACTACCAGTATATAATTCAACTTGTAATCTCCAAACAAAATGTGTTACATATTACATAGGGCAGGCAATTAATCAAAAAATAACCAACATCGACATTTAGACCCTAAAACCGATTTTTTAACCGAACGAATTTAATATTTTCACCACTCTCTGTGTGTGTGTGTGTGTGTGTGTGTGTGTGTGTGTGTGTGTGTGTGTGTGTGTGTGTGTGTGTATGTTGCCTAATAAATGCTTTGTCCAACAATTTGATACAAGCTGCTATTTAATGTATTTAATGGGTGCAAAGTACAGCAGCAGCCCCTGTTTAATGCACCGCTCTTGTCATTTGGATTTTTCCTGCTAAAAACCTGCTAGTTATAAAAACCTGCTAGTTATAAAAACCTGCTAGTTATAAAGATGCTGAGATAGGCTCCAGCACCCCCCACCCCCCACCCCCGGCAACCCACAAAGAATTAAGCGGTTAAGAAGGTTAATGAATGAATAATTTTAATAAGCTACTGTTAAATGAAGTTATTTATTGGAAATACCACTGTATGTCTCCCCAAATAAATATTTTTAAATCACTGTAAAAACAAACCAAAGAAAACTGTTCAATTAATCATGATGTTGATCTGAGGTCACATGGCCCAGGCCTAAAATTATAGATAATGGCCTATTCATATTCAATACATGTCAAAGACCTCTGTTTATTTTTTCTGATGTAATAGTTGTGTATCTGAGCCATTTAATTAATTCAGAATTATTTTAGTATGACACTAACATACTCAAATAAATAAAGCTGTGATTAGTCTAATGCTATCCTGTGATAATGGAAACAGGTAAACTGTTTTTGCCAAATCAAAGTCAAAACAATTTTAATTTTAATTATTAAATATTTTCTGTTAAAGCTAATAATCAAGAATCATTTGTCGTCCATCTGTTCTTTCAGCTGCAGCATCAGAGATATAAAACCAATATAACAGCAACTCACAACAAAGAATTAAGCATGTTGTTTGATGGATTAATATCAGTTTAGATATGTAAAAATTTGAGTTTTCCCCAGTTGCAGATGCATGTATTGCTTCATATATCTTGTCAGAAAATGTAATATTTCGTGACTGTGAAGCGGTTTCAGCCGATTTGAAACCAAAGCTCCTAATTTATCCTGGTCTCAAACATGTTATGAATTCAGAATCAGTTATCATGTTAATGGCAAAGAGAGAAACATCTTCAGGAAACTGAAAATTCAGACTTTAGCCTCAACTTGCTTTGCTGACGACCATCTCAAGGAGCAACGAATACTGAGGAACGTTCGCGAACATTGCGCTTTTGGGGTTTTGTGAGGGTTTGTAAAAGGTTTGCCAAACAGTTCCCCAACAGTTTTTAAGGTGACCAAAAAAATTTGATCATATTCAAAAAAAAAAACTTTTGCCAAAGTACTTTTTTTTCACAAATAGTTACAAAATTACGGCATAGACGGTTATGCTGTTTCATTCCATCTAGCAACAATGCTCTGCACTGTGTGTGTTTATATATTTGCATATTTATTCCATCTAGCTACAATGCTCAGCACTGGGTGTGTTTATATATTTATATATCTACATATTATTCCATCTAGCTACATTGCTCCGCACTGTGTGTGTTTATATACTTGCATATTTATTCCACCTAGCTGCAATGCTCCGTACTGTGGGTGTTTATATATTTACATATTTATTCCATCTAGCTACAATGCTCTGCACTGTGTGTTCATATATTCATATATTTATTCCATCCAGCTACAATGCTCTGCACTGTGTGTCTGTGTGTGTGTGTATATATATATATTTTATAGTAATACGTACATATGTTTATTAGCTGCTCTTGCTTGCTTGTTTTTTTTCTTGCCTTCTGATTGTTGCTCTGAGTGTTGCTATCCCTGTGCTGTTGCAATCCTGGAATTTCCCCGTTGTGGGACTAATAAAGGCTTATCTTATCTTATCTTATCTTATCTTATCTTAAAATGGTTGTAAGCATCTACAAACAGTTGTAACACATTTGCAAATGGCTGTAATGTGTGTCACTAAAGTTATTTTTGGTTTGCTTAGTAGTGAACACTAGCAACTGTTTAAGACCCATTATAACAAAACTGTTGGCGACCTTAAAAATTGTGTGTGAACTGTTTCACAACCTTTTCCAAACCCTGAGAATGGGAACTATTTGCTGCGGAGGCCAGATCGCAGCCATAATGTACTGCATCCAGAGTCAATGTAAATCCAGGGTTTGGCACTAATCTGCAATGATTTCCCAACAACAATAAAATCAACAATACAAATGTTATAAAAGAAAAGATCCACTAAAATTCTTGATGACATTTAATGTGAAACAAGGTTTTGAATATCTATTGGATTGTCTTGAAGAGTTATTGGTGCTGGGGAAATTTTAGATTTAGCATAAAATACTTTGCATTTTATGTCAAAAGTGGTTTTATCTTAATTTTCAATGTGATCACAGTTGCTCTGTTTTAGAAAAATGAAATCATGGCAGGCTGGAGAACCTTAAATGATCTGATTTATCCGTTTTAATGTATTAGTTAACAGGCCGAATAAATGAAGTACAACACAATGTTAAACTTAGCTGCTATCACAGTTCAACTTTGCATATTCCACACGGCCAAAATGTCTTTGCTAATAAGTAGAATGCGCTCAGTCTAACCCAGGATTTACACTGACTCCGGATGTAGAACGTTGCAGATGCAGTGCAGATGGAGCCTTCCGTTTGTCCCTACCAAACCATTTGTGTTTTGCAGCTAGCATGGATGAAAACAGAGTTTGAAATATAAGATCACGTGAGAATTATACAAAATAACACGAGATCTCGAGAAAGACCCGAGAGTGACCGAGATGAACCAATCGTGATCACATGATAGCAACAAGGAAGTGTGATGTAGCGGCGGCTCCCCACCTGGATTTTTGGGCTCTAAATAAAACGTAAGTATTCCATTAATTTTAATTCTATGAAGTGTTTGTATGTTATGTCAATTTATTACCTTCTCTGACACAGTGGTGGAGGAGTAGACCTCAGAAAATAACAGACGATCCTTAAATCGTTTTTAATGATCCAACAGCTATTAAATACTGTGAGATTCCGCGGGATTTCCTTGCGGATTGTATCCGGCATCCGTCAAAAATAGACTTGTTGTGTTTCATTAGTGAACTGAATCTGACGAGCCGGATTCATTCCGCAGTGGTCCGGACCAGGTTTGGATTAGAAAATTGACGAGAATAGGAACTATATGCTGCAGAGGCCGGATTGCAGCTGTAGCGTACCGCATCCGGAGTCGGTGTAATTCCTGGGGAAATATTGGTGTTTGCCTTCTTTTTTGTTTTAAAAAGCAGGTGGAATTTCGGCTTTTTTACATTTGCTGTTCCTAGAGTTTATATTAAAGAGGAAAAGATATAATGCAGTGTCAGAAGCCAGAAGCAGAGGATTTGTCAGCAGTTCAGTCAGTCAGGATAAATAAAGTCCATTTGCAGTTCACATTAGCAGTGATAGCCCAGGCAATGAAGATTGCTACCTACAGATGGACAGACAAGTGGGTCCAGCAGATTGTCCTTTTCAGGGAAAGCAGCCAACAGTATGTGAACCTGATCAAAACAATCCAATTTCAGTAAATGACTTATCCTATTAGAAAACCCGGGAGAATGCAAAGTCTTCTTCTTCTTTTAGATTATGGCTCTTCAACTACTAGTTAAAAAAATCAATTGTACATTCTACAGATGATTATATTGGAGGACTTTTTTAGGAATCAACGACAGACTGCCACTTTTTATAATTCTTACATCCACACAGATGGAAGGTGAGTCTTTTGGTACTGTGTGAGTTTTTGCTAGCAGTTCCATCATGGGAGCATCCTATGCCAACTCTCATGCGTGCCAGTCAGCAGCAGCAGCAGCAGCAACAACAGCACTAAGTAGGTCATGCTGCAGTCACAGTAGCTTCATAGCTTGAGACAGAGACGCTAAAAGAAGGGAGACGGATACAAAAGAGCAAGGATGGATTGATTTGTCGGTCAAACAGCGGTATGAGTCGATATTCGCCTTGTTTGGCAAATGAGATGACATTCACCAATGGCAGTGGCCGGTGTTGAGCTGTTGTTTCCCATCAGTTTGCTGCCCTTGTATCTGATATCCAGTCTCATGCAATATATATTATAATTTTACATTTAAAATTTAAATAAATAGAAAAACCAGCTCAGAGTTTTACACTCTGTGCATCACCACAAAAGAAAGAGTGAGGAAGGCAGAGACAAATTAGGAAAAAAAAAACAATAATGTGATGTAAACGGAAAAGGCAGAGGAAGCTCTGACAGGAGAGAAATGACCGCTAACTGGAAATGCAGCATAAGTCATGAAAGGCTCAATGCTGTTGTGTGCAATAATTTCAAAATATTATTGCTTTTCCCCAAGAAATCTACAGATAAATCAACCAAAGGGTAAAAGAGGGAATTGCATCTATAAAAGGCAATGGGGGAAGCAGCTGAGAAAAAAAAAAAAAACACATAACCAAACTCATTCTGCAGAGCTACACCAGGCCGATTCTCTCATCCAAAAGCGCAGCATTGTTATTCCTTTTCTATTTACTCAGTGAACAGTGTCCATTCTTAGAAAATGTTTCTCCTGTGCAGCTGAGCCTCTGAATGAGGAGCACAGCAAGAAGAAGACACTGTGCTGCTCCAATCTGCAATACAAAACACCCATTCTGGAGGAAGCTTCAGTGAGTAATGTCAATAAAGTTATCAGGATTTGTGGTGTAATCTCAAGTGTCAGCAATTCAAACCAGAGTGTCCTTGAAAGTGCTGTTAAATGTTTTAGCTCTTAGTTGCTGGCACGTATGTAAGTGTTAAAACTCCTTTTGGTTACATCACAGCTTTGTGCTGACAGCTAACTGATTTTCTTCCTTGCCTGCAGTGAGTTGCTATTTTGGTGTCACTTGTAAATAAGCATCACAAAGCAAATTTGGGTACCGTACTAGGATTACCATGATTTCCCATGCCAGCTCAGGCTGCGTCAGAAGCACGGCACACAGTCAAGTGTGCTCATTTCTTTTTCAAGTAATGCATAGCTGCTAAAATGCAGTCAAGCTGCCACATGTCTGTAGTGTCTTTATGTTTGTGAAGAAGGACCTGACAATGGAAGAGCTCTTAAACACTTCTACTACATGACAAATACTTGAAAATTGAAAAACATAAATCAAAAAGTTACAAACCTTAACTTATTGGTACAAAACAAAAGGAAAACCTTAACCTCATAGTATGGACTGCCTGCAAATATGATAGCAAAATCAATATTTGTGGAACGATAACCTGGCAACAGAATGCCCGAGCTTACTTGAGAATTTATTCCTGAATTTATTCCCACTATAGGTTAAATCGGGGGTGACTTATTCGTCCCATGTCAGTATGTCTGGAGGTTCCATGTTGGTCCCATCTGTCTTTGTCCACATGGACTTTACTGTGGCACAGGTAAGCAGGCAATCTGCGTCTGGGCCCCAAATGAGTATAATGCGGGTGACCCAGCAATCAAACACAGATGGGACCAACATGGAACCCGTGGAAAAACCCACATGGCACCCATAAGACAGCCCAAATTTAACTGATAGTGGGGCCCACATGGACATGCTTGCTGGGTCTTTAGCTTACAGTTTAAAGTGCTTTGAGATGACAGATTTTAAGAAGTGGCACTGTATATAGAGAAAAAAAAACTATCCAAGAGGCTTTAAAAGGAGCACATCCTCTTTCACAAGAGGTTTGCTATCCAGTTTAATTTTATTTGCTACACATACAACTCTAAACCACAGGTCTCAGCATGTTGCTGAGAAGTCAAAGTATGTAGTGTTGTGTGTTTGTGGTGTGAAGCCTTTCCTTTTACGCAGCGAGAGCACTTCTAAAAATGCAGGAGACCTACTCTCAACACTGTACTTTAACACCTTCTGGGTCACCACACATGCAGCTCATGCTGCTGCTCTGCTAAATGTGCTACACATGGTGATCGGCACTTGCTTGTTTGGCCAATAAAATGTCAAAAATACTCTTTGTCATTGGCTCCACTTTTTTCCACATTTCAACAGCTCACATATGTCTTAATGAAATGTTTGTGACATATTTGGGTTAATTTTTCTTTAATTATATAACTATTGTAGCATTTGTGAATCATCTTTTGCAGCATTTGTGAGAAAGGCTGGTTTCAGTGAGTGTTGCTTTAAATCTCTAAGGCTACATTTATCTCCACCCTCCCTCTTGCGTCACTATTGCTAATCTTACAGGACTAGATCCTAGCTCCTAGCTTGGAACCAACTAACATGAATGTGTCTTAAAGAATGAATGAAATAAAACATCACTGATGGTTTGGTTTCAGTGGTTGATAAAATATGACCAGTTCCTGGAGTACAATAAGCACAGAGACATTCATGAATAGTAGTTAAACTGCTAGCTTCAGATAGCCACCTTGGCAGTGCTAACAGTTTGATGTACCATCATGGCGAAAATATATGGGATTAGTTTTGTGACAAAACTTTTTAAAGAAAACCTCTTGAATATCAAACAGAAATCTTGAATGTCAAGCACAAATAACAATCTTGCATAAAATATGTCCTCAAAAGCAAAGATCCTGACTTTTAAACAAATTTGTTACAAATTTTTTTTGTTGGATACAGAATTATTTTAAGGAAATGAAAGAAAAGAATAAAAGTTTGGGCAGTGGAAAAATAATTATCAAACAAAAAAATATCAAATTTGTTTAATACGCAAGAAGTTTTACTTAACGAGTTTTGTCACAAAACTAATCCCATAAAAATATGACAAAACAAGGCAGAATGACCCAAATACATTATCAATTATGGATTAGTGAATCAGGTGGAAACAGTGATGTCTGATAGTCTGAAATCTCAAGAAAATAACAATATAAACACAAGCTTCCTAGTACTTCTGTTAACTCTTAAGCTAACTCCTTTGTCTCCCCATCCATCTACATGACAGACAGCTAGGCTGACCAATAACAGAGCAGCAGGCGGGTATCTAGGCTAGGGACGTTTACTTCTTAGTGACATTTCCCATTTCTTGATGTACAGGAAAGTACCCGGAAAAGTTAAAAAGGTTTCTTGGAGAGAAAAATGTTATAAAGGCTGTGTGTTTTGGGTTTTTTTTTTTGTTTGTTCGTTTTTTTAAGACAAGTGAGTGTTTTGATGTTTTTGTCTATAATCATGTGACCAATAGACACATTTCAAAAGGTTAAAACCTGCTAATTCGCCATTACTGAATCACCCCTTTAACCATCTGTCTCTCTTTCTGGAGCATCACTCCAAGGCTGTTGCATGGAGATATATCACAGTTGGCGTAGTATGTCAAACTTCAAATGTCCACTGAGAAATCTCCAAGTCTTATCTTCAATCGATATTTTAACAGTTGCTTAAAATACAAAAGCGCTCTAAATCAGCATTTTGATGTGTGACCCTGTGAGGTGAATTGATTTGTATCTTTGGCATAGGAGAAATAGCCCACTCCTTTACCATTACTGACACAAGAAACATTTTCTGTTTTGGAATGTCTTACCTTGAGCTCACTATGAACACATGTTAAATTCCGTGGGTAACAATTTGTTCTGTGATATTCATAGATCTAGAGGAAATTTAGTCTTATGCTTGAATCATGATCAGATTTTTTCTGACGCTGAAACATGTTTGATTTGGTTAGAAATAGTTCTGTAAATCCTTTTGAGGGTGTTACTTTTCATTTTAGTGCTCTGCTGTTAAACAAAAAGCAATTGTTGTCAAAGTGATACTGCAAAGATTTAATGCAGATACTGTATTTGTTTGTCAGGGCAGAATGAGCATTCAGTTGGATAAATCCATATAATATCTCAAGCATGCCTGGATATTTCTATATTTAGCTGCAGGATTATAATTGATGTCATGGTATACAGTGTAAATGCACCAATATCATATAATGTACTCATGTTAAATTCCACTACACAGTCAATTAAATGTTTGGATGAATTTACTGTCTAAAGAAAGAGGAATCAACCATACTGAGTGTGATGTACATAGCACATGCAATGTCACATGGGATGACAACGAATAAGTCAGTTATTGCAGGAATAGATGTCAAGTGAGATAATAAATGATGCACTTTTCTCACTCAGGACAAGCTTTGCCTTTCAAGGGCACCACAGAAGAGAAAATGCTGCAAAGATTGCTTGTTAGTCTGCCTGTTCTTAAACATAAGCACAGCACCGACACATATCTGTAACAGTGACCTTACTGTAGCTCAGTGACACAGCTGTGAGCTCTGATAAGAAGCAAGACATTTGTCTTTTCTGCAGAATAAGCCTAAACCCTTGAAGATACTTCTTCAGTTTTTCTTTCACCACCACGTTCAGTCTTCCGCAGGACCTGCACATGTAAATTCACAACTTACAGTCACACGTGCGCCGTTTTAATCATGCACACTGTGGCAGTTTAACACCCTCATTATGTTATTAATACCTGTGGCTGTGTCAATAGCCTCTAAAACCAGTGTCAACGCCCTCTAATGGAATCAGTTGCATCAGAACTGCGTCTCACCTCCTGCTCAGTGAACTGTTTGCCATGCTGAGGGTGTGCAATCCTTCAGCCGTCCCACTCAGCTAACAGCAGGGGGAAGAGCAGGATAGAGTGATGAAGGCATGAAGACAGAAGTAGAGTGAGAGAAAGGAGACTGAATCTGTATTGCGATTGTTTGAAAACAGCCTGCTTCTTCTTTTTGTTTCCATCCCAAGTATTGTATAAGGAGTGTGAACGCAAATGCCCTGTACAGTATGCCACAAGTCTCCTCAATGGTGATCTGTCAATGGATTGAAAATGTCATGGCAACAGCTTCTCCTACAGCATCCTCCTCACTCCCCTCCTTTCTCTCTTTTGTCCATCTGATTAAGTTCTGGCCTTGAGCCCGTTGAATTTCTGCCAGAGATCGTGACGAGTGAAGGGTGGTTGACACATCAGTGAAACACCTTTTCTCCTGGAGATGCTTGTTGGGTTTGCTATTAGTATCTCTTCAAATGACTCAGAATCTCTCTTTGTTTAAAAACTCTAGTTGTCACTGCAAAGACACAGTAGCATCCAGTATAAACACCACGTATTTACTAAATATGTCTTGCAAAATTGTAAAACCATACTGCAGTACTCAAGTTCACAGATATGAAAGATCCTTGGTGTTCCCAACATAGAGCCCTTTTGGGAGAAAGATCTGCAAAGGAACTCCTTCAGAAACTGCATGCATTGATGGTCTTTTTTGTTCCATTCCCATCTTGACAAAAAGGTGTTTGGTTATCAAAAGGTTAAATCTGAATTGGTGAATGACAGTTAGCAGGATATCGGACAGTAATATTGGTTCCAATGAATCCTTACAGTGGCTCATCTGGATCAAGAAACAGAGGAGGGCGTATGCTTTCATCCAGGCATTGTCGGTGTCATTGTAGCTGGTGGAATTGTGAGAAATTTTATCCTCCGGGTCACTGGATTTGTAGATGCAGGTGAGCTTTGGTATGCTTTACTACCAGCCCTTGTGTTTCTTTTCCTCCCACCCAATGGTTGTTGTGGTTATGGTCCAGATAATTAATGAATGAAAGCACCAAGGTGCTGATGCCTCGGTGCCTGTGGCATGGTAGCATGAGGGAGCTGTAAAAAAGTCACACTGCCATTTCTAGTGGGCGGGCATAGTTATTACAGTAGCTTTTTTTGCAGCTGCATTGATGGCAAAGGTGAGTTAAATTTGTATTTATTTTGAAAACAAAGCCTTATCTGGAAATTGTGGCAAATTAAAAGTCAAGAAAATATGGCAATACAGTGATACAAGCTTTTAGTTCCACTTGATTTTGAGGGGGTGAGCTGAAAAGCTGGTAAAAGACAGATAGACAAATACATACACAGACACATGGAGTGATTACCATATGCCTACATTGTCTTTGTGCCGAGGCATAAAAATACAGAAGCACAAGAATAAAATTAGGAGCGCAAAGAAAAATGCTGGAGTAACAGATTTTAATTGAATGCATGTGTAGTTACACAATGGGATGAAATAGCAGTTAAACATATAAAAATTTCCAAAAGTAAAAGCATAATTATGAATATTAAATCAGAACAGTTTGGTATGTTTTACACTTATGTGTAATGAATATTGGGAGGTTCTTAAATAATCTTGCAAAAAACAAAGTTTTTCCAAACATTAATTTATTGAACTACAGTAGCAGTTTCTTGTATAAACAGTAAACATGTAATATTCTTATTTAGCTTCCAGCCTGTTATCTTCACAGCTGCTCTGACTGCTGACCCTCAGGTTCACCACCGTGGACCTCAGAGAGACAAAGAGGAACAAAAAACAGCATAAAAATGTGATTATTGTTACAGATGTGATCTATATAAAAATACAGATGTCATGTTTCTCCTCAGCTTAATAATTTGCTTGGTTTAGTGAGTGAATCATTTTAAAGTGAGTGAATGAAGCATGTCACACCGTGGTGTTTTTATATTACCAACATTAGTATTAAAACTTTAAAAAATCAGCTGAACTTTAGAGAAAAGAATTTAACAGGTTAAATTAATGTAACCAAGCAGTCCCCATACGGGAGAAAATCAGGCATTAAAAAAATGTGACGTAACATAAGCTTTAAGAATCAAATATTGCAGTTGTAAGAGTTATTGGTGTTTTAATATTGAAATCGCTACATAATTTAAATACAAAACTTACTTTTAAATGCTTTTTTCCTCCCCGCAGCCATCTGCTGTGGTCTGCCATGTTTTTGAGGTGAGGAATGTTGGAACTTGTAGTTTTTACCGATGAACTGAAAACTCCAGGAAGAAAATACCTCGTCCGTCCTCTGCAAAACTAAACGGCAAAACCAGTGTGAAAACAATGGATGTAATGAATAAATGGCATAGCTGCTGAATATGTGGTTTTTTTTTTCAGTAACCACTATTTTATAACAGTTCAGCTAGAGATCGACTGTGACAGGAAGTCATCCATGTGCTGTAAAAAAGTCGCACTGCTGCCTCTAGTGGCCTGGCATAGTTATTACAATACCTTTTTTCCCGGCTCCATTACAGGGCAATGGTGAGTTGAATTTGTGCTTGTTTTGAAAGCAAAGCCTTATCTGGAAATTCTGGCAAATTAAAAGTTGAGAAAATGTGGCGATACAATGATACTACAAGCCTTTAGTTGCACTTAATTTTGACTGGGCGAGCTGAAAAGCTGGTAACAGACAGACAGATACAACCACACACAGACGCACTGAGTGATTACCGTAATCTTCTGTTCACCGAAGCATAATAATGTTACTGGTGTATAGAACAATCACATGCATCAGTACTGAAGTGTTTTTAGAGAAATCCCTATTCTGGAGCAGCTACTAAAGATGTTCTCAAAAAGGAATTTTTGTCAGCAAAAAATGGTCTCCAGCAAACAGTGCTAAAGAGGAACTAGTACTGTTAGCACTCAAAAGATTCTTGTGGTTGGATCTTTGCTCATATTAATGAGTGTGACCACCTAGTTCTGTTGGCTTAAATGTAATCAGCAATTTCCTTTATAAATGTAAAAGAAATAATGAAATAAAACACTGAATGTTTGGGAATGTTGAAGTTTGAGATAAAATTCAAGCAAGCCCTCTCACGTCAAATAGCAACTTTTCTTTTTTGACGCCATTGGTTCCTTTCACTTGGTTGCAGTAGAGGATGTTACGCAAAGTCTTGACAAATTAGCTGGAGATAGCGGTAGCTTTGAGATTCTGCTGTCATTGGAGTAAAAGTATCAACATCGGAGAGTAAACTAGTTTGAAAATGAGACTGACACTCACTTGCAGACAGAAGGACTGGGAGTTCTTCAGCTGAATTGGGATGTCAGAGTTATTTACTGTCATGGTAGCCCTCGCGGGCTACCAATAAGACGCACACAAGTCCACCAGTGAGTTTTAGTGAGTTTTATTACGGTGATAAGGGTGTTTACACAAGCTGCTGAGCTGATGACAGAGTCCTTGCAGAACAGGAAGCATAGGCTATCCAGCACACTACGGGTCCAGGGCAGGAAACAGTCACACACAGACAAGCTAGGTAATAATTGCACCTGGACTGCTAAAGCAGGGACTTACAGCACCAAATACACCGGAGGGAATAAGGCTATACAGCTCACTTACTATGCCGGTGAACAGACGATCAAGCCCTTAGGCAGCCGAGGTGAAGATAGTCCAGGCATCCGTGACGATGGGTGAACAGAACAACGATCAGTAATGTGACCATTAGCGATCAGACACTGCTGCGTCGTAATGACGCTAGCACACAGCTTAAATAACCAAGGACTAATGACAGAATGACACACAGCTGACCGACCGTTGACAGGCGGAAACCCCTCCGAGCACTTTCACAATAAGAGCCCGGAGAGGCCAAAATACCGCCCGCAGCTGTCAAGGCCGGCAGCGAGACATAACTTTAACCCGAGCGCGATCAGAACCGACGCTCGGGTCATAACAGTACCCTCCCTCCACGGGCGGACTCTGGACGCCCCAAGGGACTACCCTGCCCCCCCGCCCCCCCAGGGTGGGAGGTAGGGGGACAGGTACGGAGGGAGAGAAACCAACCAACAAAAACAAGACAAGACCAAACAAGAAATGCATACAAACACATGACTCAGGGAAAAAAAAAAAAAACAAGACTAAGACCAGACAAAAAAACACCATACAGGAAATACATGACTCTGGGGAAAAACAAGACTAAGACCAGACAAGAAAAACCACACAGGAAATACATGACTCTGGGGAAAAAAACAAGAAAAGAAAATACATGACAAAACAAGGCTAAGACAAGACTGAGACAAGGGGAAAAAAAACAAGAGACAAAAAAATGCTCTAACATGACTATGACTATGACATACAAGGTAACAAAGAATGCTTGAACTTGACTAAGACAATGATTTACAAGAAAACAAGAGATAATCGAACTTGACCAAGACAATGACATACAAAGAAACAAGGGGTAAACAAAAATTGCTCGGACTTAACCGTGATCAAGACTAAGACTTAGGCTACAACAAAAAACAAGGGGCAATCTAAAATTGCTCAGACCTGACTAAGACTATGACAAACAAGAAAAAACAAGAGGCAATCTAAAATTGCTCAGACCTGACTAAGACTATGACAAACAAGAAAAAACAAGAGGCAATCTAAGATTGCTCAGACCTGACTAAGACTATGACTTGGAAAACAAGAAAAAAAACAAAAAACAAGAGGCAATCTAAAATTGCTCAGACCAGACTAGGACTATGACTTGGAAAACAAGAAAAAAAAAAAAACAAGAGGCAATCTAAAATTGCTCAGACCAGACTAACCTAACTAACTAACTAACCTGCACTTATATAGCGCTTTTCTAGTCACAAAGACCACTCAAAGCGCTTTCATTAATACTAACCCTCTATTCTAAGGGCCTATAGGAAACAGATATCTAGGGACAATTTAGAACAGCCAATTAACCTAACATGCATGTTTTTGGCATGTGGGAGGAAACCGGAGAAATCCCGGAGTAAACCCACGCAACACGGGGAGAACATGCAAACTCCACACAGATCACTGTTGGTCGGGGGCTGGGATCGAACCCACGATCCCCACAATCCCCCGGCCAAGGGTAAACTGTGCTGCCGCAGTGCTAACCACTGCGCCACCGTGCAGCCCATACTAGGACCATACTAGGCCCAGACTAGGACTATGACTTGGAAAACAAGAAAAAAAAACAAAACAAGAGGCAATCTAAAATTGCTCAGACCAGACTAAGACTATGACTTGGAAAACAAGAAAAAAAACAAAAAAACAAGAGGCAATCTAAAATTGCTCAGACCAGACTAGGACTGTGACTTTGGACACAAGAAAAAACAAGAGGCAATCTAAAATTGCTCAGACTAGACTAAGACTATGACAAACAAAGAAGCACGAGACAATTAAAAAAAATTGCTCGAACTTGACCTGACTAAGACTATGACTTTGGAACACAACAAAAAATTACAAGATATACATGACAAGAATTGGCACCATATGGGCCCACAGAAAATCTCACAGTACATGAACGGTCAGGTGGCCTGCCCCAGTCCCATGCCCCCAGGAATACGTCCTCTGGTGACCGAACCAGGTCACCCCGTAACCCACACAGTATATTGGGTGGCCAACCCAAGATGCCGAACGCTCCAAGCAGTTCCTCAGGTGGCCGACCCGCATACCACAACCAGCAGGACCATGGAGGGATTGCGTGCAGCCGCTCACCTGAAAACAAAACAGGAGAGCGCCGAACTGTCAAACAAACCCCACTAATGGCCCCCAGCTGGTGGCTCCTGAGAGGGGGACAACCAAAACCCTGGGCCCCCTGGAATCCTGATTGGGTCGCAGCCGCACCTGCGCTGGACCCCCACTGGACCTCGTCGGACCCCGATTGGGTCAGGACGGACCCAGATTGGGTAACCGCTGCACCCACGTTGGACCCCGTCTGGGTCACCTCGGCCCATACGTCGGACCCCGACTGGGTCAGGACTGCTCCGGCGACGACCTCCATCTCCGAACCTGGAACCCCCGGTCCCGTGACCTTGACTGGCTCCGGACCGGCAACGCTGTGGAGGTGCTCAGAACACAAGGGAGAACCGGGATCAGTTCCACCGGCAGCGCCAGAGCCCAGCGAGACAAGCTCGGGTGCAGCGGCCGGCTGCCCCTCACTCGCCTCCCCATGAGGCAGGCAAAAATGCTCTAACACACCAAACAGGAAAACAAGAAAGAGCACTTGCCTGCACTCGGGCTCTGGAGCCGTCCAGGACTTCGCCGATCCAGGTTCATGAAGATGCTCGTCGTCGGGCTCCCACTCGGCTGTGTCGGGTTCCACAACCGGCCTGATGGTCTCTGCAGCTGGATCCTCATGCGCAGACGTCCACGCCAATAACCCGAATGGCATGGAGGCAGAGGACCCTGAACCCGCTGACTCGGGCTGCATCCCTGAAGAACCTTGGGGACGCTCTCTCGTCGGCTCTGGCTCCTCACTGCAGTCCGTTCTCCTCCTCTGTCCAACACAAGGCTGCAAGACCGGGATGTCTCCCAGAGCTGCAGGCCTCCCCCTCGTTTGCCGGCGTGGGACTGACGCCGAGGACCGCTCCGCAGGAGGAGACACAGAGGCAGCAGGTTTAATGTTAATAGCTACAGCTGGGGAAAGAAACTCAGGGAGCTGCGGACCCTGAGTTTCACCCCCAGGAGTCAGACAAGACAGATCACTATTACTACAAGAAAAGTGAACTTGGACTTGCCTTTCTCCCGGGGGGAGGATGTTATCAGCTGTAGCGAACGTTGCTCCTTCCCTCGCTCGCTGGATGCTGAAAAACCCAAGAACGGAGCCCACCGGCGCAGGACTCAGCTCACACTCAGCAGCTGGCTGGTTGAGGGGGTCATCCCGGCGGCCCGGAACTGGATCTGGAGCTGGAGCTTGCCGAAGATGCGCCCGGCCGTGACGTCGATGCCCTCGCCGGCTCCCAGATGGTGCGAACTCCCGAAATGGATCCCTAGGCGACAAGCAGGTGTGCCTCTTCACCTGCTCCATGCCGCGTTCCTCCTCCATCAACAGGAACAGTTCGCGTTGGGCAGCGATGTCCTCCCTCCTAACATCGACTTCCAGGTGGTTGGCGAAGCAGGGAGAGAGGTTACAGAGCACATCTTCGGCGGCGTCCAGGTACCAATGTATGCCGGGGGCGTAGTCCAACATGGAAGCGGAGATGAGTAACTCATCTACCGCTTCCAAGACACACGTCAGCACGTGACTCCTCGGTGACGGCATTCCTCGCATACAAAGGTCCCAGACAGGGAAAACAACGTCCAAAAACTCAACTCACTGGTGAAAAAGCGTCTCAAAATGGCGTCACCGTAACGCTGTTTGGGCAGCAGTGTACTGTCATGGTAGCCCTCGCGGGCTACCAATAAGACGCACACAAGTCCACCAGTGAGTTTTAGTGAGTTTTATTACGGTGATAAGGGTGTTTACACAAGCTGCTGAGCTGATGACAGAGTCCTTGCAGAACAGGAAGCATAGGCTATCCAGCACACTACGGGTCCAGGGCAGGAAACAGTCACACACAGACAAGCTAGGTAATAATTGCACCTGGACTGCTAAAGCAGGGACTTACAGCACCAAATACACCGGAGGGAATAAGGCTATACAGCTCACTTACTATGCCGGTGAACAGACGGTCAAGCCCTTAGGCAGCCGAGGTGAAGATAGTCCAGGCATCCGTGACGATGGGTGAACAGAACAACGATCAGTAATGTGACCATTAGCGATCAGACACTGCTGCGTCGTAATGACGCTAGCACACAGCTTAAATAACCAAGGACTAATGACAGAATGACACACAGCTGACCGACCGTTGACAGGCGGAAACCCCTCCGAGCACTTTCACAATAAGAGCCCGGAGAGGCCAAAATACCGCCCGCAGCTGTCAAGGCCGGCAGCGAGACATAACTTTAACCCGAGCGCGATCAGAACCGACGCTCGGGTCATAACATTTACCCACTGATTCCTGCCACAGATGTGCTAACAAGGCTAGCAAGCTAGCAACATAAACACCTGTAACGCCTGCTCTGTTTTACCGCTATGAACAGCACCCAAGTCCGTGTACTTACACTCTAACTTATAGACTAGGCCCAACCAAAACCAGTGTAAATACAAATATTAGCCTACAGAATAAGCAGAGTGCGTGAAGGGCTACTTTAATCAAGATTAGGCTGTGTGTGAAAATGGTGTAGGGTAGCTTTAAACCTGTAGGGTGTATAGTGTAAATCTTCCTTAAAATAAGCAAACAATTGGTATATTTCACAAAAGCCAGAATTTATTTACCCACTGGTCAGCAGAAGGAACCAAAGGCAATGTTAATAGTTTCAAAACATATACCATCATCGGCGGCGGCGGCTCCAGCTCGTGTCCGAGCATTGGTTTTGTCTTAGTTTTCAGGACGTTGCCATCTGGGATCGATGTTGATGGCGGATGTGGCTCTGAAGGCCCAGCCTATGATAGGACTAAAGAAGAAACCTTTAAGTTCAGAGAAAACTCTCAGTTAGTTAGGTTAGTAGGTCCAACAGTCGGCGTCCACAGGCAGTAACAGACACAGCGTGGTCGGACCGGCAAATCTTGGACAGTGCCCACCTGAAAGTGGGTCAAAACACACATAAAAACATGTACAAAACAAAAACAAGAAGAACTCAAAATATAATCCATAATAAACCCGATGCCTGAGCCACAGAGAATACACTGCTATGATTTTATTGAAAAATTGGGTTTAAATAAATTATATTTATGAACAAATAATTTGTTGCAATATCTGTAGCAAAAGAATAACACTCGGTGTTTCCCTGCCGTGTGTTTGTTGCTGCTGCTGCGCCAGCCATGTGTGCCTCTCCACTGTCACTCTCTGAGTCTGACTCGCTAGGCACGATGCCCACTCGGCACGGCTCAAACCTATACGGTCTGATGCCCCCAGATTCTTCATTGTCATCCCATTCTTCAGAACTATAATTGTCTGAAGACTGGACAACACAAACCAATTCCAGACTACATGTGCTGGAACCATCATCGATGTTTTGTACCATTTCCATCCTGTGTGTACAATGGGCAGCCAAGTGCTGTGTTCTGTCGATGACGTTACAACATGGCTGGGGGGTTTCCAGCCACTGACGCAATTGGTGACATAGCGCTCATGAAAACGTCGGATATTTGCGTGAAAAAAGGCCTGTTTGACTTAGAACTGCACAGACCAACCTATTTTGTCATAATGTATTGTGTGCTGAAAAATTAGATGAAGTCAAAAACGTGTCATCAGACCTTTAACTCTCAGAAACCACTACACAATCCCCACACAGCAAAAGCCAATCACAACAATAAAACACTAATTTTGTCCTTGACTGACCAGTAGGCAGCGAATAGGAGGTAGTTAGAGAATGACCCAATTACGTGCACTAGTAAATGTGAGTTTCTGTAGAAAATTTGAGAAAAAGACAAAAACACTATATGTAAAACCTATATTAGAAGAAAAAAAACAAGAATGTTACACTATTTGTGAACATGAAAAATAATATTACTAATGTAGTAATACATCTGTAGATATGTGAAAAATATTACAATGCATTGTATTTAATATTATGTGAAGGTTATTTTGGAAGTTATGTGCGCACTTATAACAATAACCCAAGGGGTTACACACCCATCTTGTGAAGTTTTGGAGGTAGGGACAACTTTTTCAGGTGAGCCCCTCATCGGATAATGTAAACCTAAGCATGAAGTTATTTTGGGGATTTCCACAGCAGGTTGAACACAGCTGCAGAACTTATAAAGACAACTTCACTTGTCTGCATCTCACTCAGACAGTGAATTCATGTTGTGTGTTTACATTGAGTTATAATGTATTTGTGCTGCGTAAAAAATTTGCCCGTTCACGTTTGGTGTGAAGGCACCTTAAGGAAGTTTGTATTTAAAGGCTGGCATCCATTCATGACCGTAAAGCAGCTGGAATTTGGATAGGTGCTTAGGTATGACTGTGAGAGTGAATGGCTGTCTGTCTCTCTGTGATGGCCCTGCGATGGACTGGCAATCTGTCCAGGGTGTGCCCTGCTTCTCGCCCAAAGATGCTGGGATAGGCTCCAGCCCCCCACCCCCACCCCCGGCGACCCAAAAAGGACTAAGCGAAAGAAGATTGATGGATGGATGGTACGTGTGATGTAGGTTATAGATAAATACTGAATTGAACTCCTTCCCAGAATGAGCAATGTCTTGAGGTTTTACCAGTGTAATATATGAGGGGGCGCTGAAAAGTTCATAATGGTCAAATCTGACCAAATGTGGTTTATTTTTAAACGTAGTCTCCCCTTTGGTCCACACACTTCTTTCATCAGTATTGCAATGCTTGGATCCCTGCGGTTGAAAAATAAACCTCGTTTGGTCAAATTTGACCACTATGAACTTTACAGCCTATGAACTTTTCAGCCCCCCCCCACACACACAATTGAGTATTTTATGCATGTGGGTGTATATACACTGTATACATATACTGTATATATTAAAAAACATGCAAAAATTGCACCTAAGTACAGCATGTATAATTTTGTGATTGCTAAAATAGCATATTTGTGCAGTTGCTTCTAATCACGTCAGTATTCCATTTATACAGTGTTTATGTATATTGCTTTTCAACATTTACATAACACATGTTACAAGCTATAAATGCCCATTTTTCTAAGGATAGCATGTTTACAGTCTTATAATTGATTTTATTGTATCTTTTTAAGAGAAGAAGCATTGTTTTAGGCCAGTCAGAAAAATAATGAAACTTCTGCACTGATGCTGAAATCCTGTGAAGGCCTGCTTTTTTCCCATATGAAAAAGTGATCAAGAATTGATAAGGAAATCAATAAAGAATTGGATCAGTAAGCAAAATCGACAATGCCATTGATATTGATCAAATCTTATCAATTTCCATCCCTAGATGGGATAGCACAGATAGTAGAAAGAGACGAACCAAGGAAAAACTATAACACCTAAAGTACTGTACTAGCAGAAGTCATATACAGTGGTGTGAAAAAGTGTTTGCCCCCTTCCTGATTTCTCTTTTTTTTTGTATGTTTGTCACACTTAAATGTTTCAGATCATCAAACAAATTTAAATATTAGACCAAGGTAACACAAGTAAACACAAAATGCAGTTTTTAAATGAAGGTATTTATGATTAAGGGGAGAAAAAAAATCCAAACCTACATGGCCCTGTGTGAAAAAGTGATTGCCCCCTAAACCGAACAACTTCTTGGGCCACCCTTAGCAGCAACAACTGCAGTCAAGTGTTTGCGATAACTTCTTCTTCTTCTTCTTCTTTTAGACTTGATTGGCGGTTGGCAACCAGCCTACGGGTGCACTACTGCCACTGACGTCATTATCATCACTCTATATCTTTGTATGAGGAGTTCTTATAAGGAGTTCTGTACAACTCCTTATGTGTGAAAAAATTATCCGTCCTTGGACTGTGTCCTCTCTGGCAGTGAGTCTTTTACAGCGCTGTGGAGGAATTCTGGCCCACTCATCTTTGCAGAATTGTTGTAATTCAGCCACATTGGAAGGTTTTTGAGCATGAACCACCTTTTTAAGGTCATGCCACAGCATTTCAATCAGATTCAGGTCAGGACTTTGACTAGGCCACTCCAAAGTCTTCATTTTGTTTTTCTTAAGCCATTCAGAGGTGGACTTGCTGGTTTGTTTTTGATCATTGTTGTGCTGCAGAGCTCAAGTGTGCTTCAGCTTGAGGTCACGAACAGATGGCCAGACATTCTCCTTCAGGATTTTTTGGTAGACAGCAGAATTCATGGTTCCATTTACCACAGCAAGTCTTCCAGGTCCTGAAGCAGCAAAACAGCCCCAGACCATTACACTACCACCACCATATTTTACTGTTGGTATGATGTTCCTTTTCTGAATGCTGTGTTACTTTTACGCCGGCTGTAATGGGACACACACCTTCCAAAAAGTTCAACTTTTGTCTTGTCAGTCCACAGAGTATTTTCCCAAAAGTCTTGGGGATCATCAAGATGTTTTCTGGCAAAACTGAGATGGGCCTTTATGTTCTTTTTGCTCAGCAGTGGTTTTCATCTTGGAACTGTGCCATGCAGGCCATTTTTTCCCAGTCTCTTTCTTATGGTGGAGTCATGAACACTGACCTTAAATGAGGCAAGTGAGGCCTGCAGTTCTTTTGTGACCTCTTGGATGAGTCGCCGCTGAGCTCTTGGGGTAGTTTTGGTCGTCCAGCCACTCTTGGGAAGGTTCACCACTGTTTCATGTTTTCGCCATTTGTGGATAATGGATATCACTGTGGTTCGCTGAAGTCCCAAAGCTTTAGAAATGGCTAGAAAATTGAACTCAGCTTTCCAAAGATGTGATAAACCACAGTTAATTTATGTTTTAACAGGGGGGCAATCACTTTTTCACACAGGGCCATGTAGGTTTGTATTTTTTACCCTTAATAATAAACACCTTCAACTAAAAGCTGCATTTTGTGTTTACTTGTGTTATCTCTGTCTAATATTTAAATTTGTTTGATGATCTGAAACATTTAAGTGTGACAAACATACAAAAACATGAGAAATCAGGAAGGGGGCAAACACTTTTTCACACCACTGTATTTGCTTTGACTCTGGTCTGGGCCACGTGTGATGAAGCTGGTGAACTCTCTGTAAGAATAAACACAATGTTCAGAGTTTCTTAAGAGCACAACTATCATAAACATGCCAAGTTGCTGCAGTGACAGTGCGCCTTTCCACTTGTTAAAGTAAGCAGGGGGTGACATGTTGACACATTTATATTTCATTCAGAAGTTGAATTAGGTATCTAAAAAATGTAGCATCATCAAACATTTATTCAAACCTCTGTTGGGGCTTTCGGCTCGATGGAACAAAGCTTGGAGACCAAACTAGAAATGATGTCTCATCATCCCAGCATCACTGATCGCTTCAGTCACAGACACCCAACCAGGACAAGCTAAAAATAGTTCACAGTTGAGTCAAGAGTCTTGCTTGTGTCTTGTGGTTGCGGACATGTAATCTCCGCAGTGGATGTGTGAAAGTGTTGGTGCTGGTCTATTCCTGGACAGGTTGCTCTTTTCTCCATAAATCATGTAAATACTAGTGCATACTCATGCATGCCCATAGAAAGCAAGTGTAAGCAAGCATTTATGCATGCCCATAGAAAGTTACTGTTACCATGGCAACAGTAATCATGGTGAAACCTGCCTTTGATCTTTGACGTCACCACTCGTTCAGTGATGACTTGCCTTTGACCTTTGATGATGTTATAGCAAGTGCTATGATTGTGAGTGATGCCTGCCTTTGATCACACACAGACACACACAGATTTTCTTGAATCACTCTATACTATGGTGTCTATATGACGTCATATAGACATCATGTAGACATCATAGGAATATTATAGGCGATCCTATATGATCTTTTAGTGAGTCCTATGGTGTATATGACGTCATATAGACATCATGTAGACGTCATTGGAACATCATAGGACATCATGTAGACATCATAGGAACATCATAGGCGATCCTATGATCTTTTAGCGAGTCCTATGGTCGTGACACACAGACACACAGAGATTTCTTGAATTCTAGAATGAAGTGACCACTCTATATATAATTCAAGAAATCTCTGTCACAATGTCACGATCATAGGACTCACTAAAAGATCAGAGGACTCGCTGTGAGATCAAAGGCAGGTATCACTCACGATCATAGGACTCGCTGAAAGATCATAGGACTCCCTATGACATCATCACAGATCAAAGACAGGCTTCACTCACAATCATAGCATTCGCTATGACGTCATCACAGATCAAAGGCAGGCATCACTGAACAAGTGTTGATGTCAAAGATCAAAGGCAGGTTTCACCATGGTTACTGTTGCCATGGTAACAGTAACTTTCTTTTTTTGCAGAAATGCTTGCTTACACTTGCTTTCTATGGGCATGCATGGGTGTGCATAGGCATGCACAGGTACGTACTAGTATTAAAAATCCAGCATTTTTTATCTGTTTGGTGAGTGCGTGTGTGACTTTCTTAAATGATTGCAGGCAGTATACTGTCAGTAAGAGCAAACCGGTGCAATTATTCCCCGGGCTCTGATTGATGACACAGCGGGCTATGTCTAACGTTTGTGGAGTCCACCGTACAATACGCCCACGCAAACACACACCATTACACATTTTTGTCAAGCGCAATGAAAATGCGTCCGGCAGCAACTTGTTGGAACCAGGCAATCGCGGATGATACATCAAACCCCCCACCACCCCCACTCCAAATGCAAACACTTGCAGAGCCGACACGTTTCATAAATCACCTGAGAAGGCAGAGCCGCTGTGTGTGTGTGTGTGTGTGTGTGTGTGTGTGTGTGTGTGTGTGTGTACGCATGAATCCTCCCCCTCTATTCTCCTTCAGGACGTGACCTCTATTTACCTGTCATACATCGTTACCTCCCTCAATACACACACACACACACACACATTTAGTGCAGTGCAGCATTTAGATGTAGCCGCACTGCATAAACTGACAGCACAAAAGCCAGAGGGACTTGTCCGTCATTACAACTTGGACAGTGCTCTAGAAACAGATTGATGAGGGAACAGAAAATTATTATTGTCGCAAAGAAGACAAGCATCCACCTGCAAATGTCTAAGCTGTGTGGCTCTGCTTTCAAAAGGACACCACCTACAGACTGACAATGACAGAGAGACAGCAGTGCTGCTTTTAAAAAACTGCAGCATCATGTAGACGAAATTATCTTACAACACTCGGCCGCTGAGGACAAGAGCCTCTCATTTGACTACCAGCATTTGCATGCATGCTGAGACACACACACACACACACACACACACACACACACACACAGAACCAGTCATAACCCACACACAATGGATGGATGTGTAGCACATATAATAAAAGGGGTAGTGAGGGCCGAGGCATCAGCCTTCGGTAGCTGAAGAGCCTCAGAGCGGAACAGATTCAGTCTGCCTCTTTGAGGTTTTGCTGCACCCGGCCCAGCCTTTGAACCAAGCACGCGTCCAGCCTCATGGACTGGGGTAATTAGCATTTCACCGGCATCCATCTTCAAAGGCAGCAAGGAAAGCAAGAAGCATTGCACTAACATATACACACAAACACGCACACACAAGCTGAAATCAAAAAGGCCCCTGTTCTCTGTGGTGAGGTCTGATGTCACAGTTTAAAAAGCTGCTGCAGTTAAACCTTCACTGTGGTCAGGTGCCATAACACAAACCTGAAACTCAGAGCATACCTCGTGAAGAGTGAGACCCAAGATGACAGGCTATACAGTACAAGACTGTATTAATATTGTAGTAATGAAATAATGGTTCAGGTTCAGGTTACTTTATTTGTACCCGTAGGTAGATTTGTTTTGCAGTCTGGTGACATCCATATTTACAAGCCACAAATTACATTCAACATAGACACAAACACAGGCACATATGAAGCTGACTATAAACATGATAAGAATACTCAAGGCTCCAACAGTCAGGGTATAAAAAGACAAAGAGATGGGAGAAAAACCAGAGGTAAAAGAGAAGGGTCATATTAAAAGTTAAAAACTAGTCAAAGAGGTTAAAAACTCAAAGGTCTAAAACCCAATAAAATATTTAGAAAAATATTTAGAACCCAAGTGACGTCCTACAAAAATAAGTAAATATAAAATGGAGTTAATAAATAGGTACCTAAATTATGTGCAATATATTTTTACAGCTTGTTCAACTCTTTGACAGCAGCAGGGACAAAGCTGTTTTTGTAGCGCTGGGTTCTACTTTTTGGGACAGCAAACCTCCGTCTTGAGGGAAGAAGCTGAAAGTGGCAGTGCAAAGGGTGGGAGTCATCATTTAAAATGGAGGTAGCCATCCTCTGTACTTGTCTGGTGTACAGGGATGTCAGGCTCAGCTGTGGCTCACCAAGCAAACGACTGGACCATCTAACTACCTGATCCAAGGATTTCCTCTGTTTCAGTTTTATCTGACCAAACCATGACACTAAAGAAAAGGATAAAACAGATTCAATAAAAGCCCAATAAAACATTGTCATTATGGTTCGGTCAACTTGGAAACGTGTAAGTTTTCTCAAGCAATGCAAATGTTGTTGACCCTTTTTGCACACCCTTTCACAGTTCTCTTCAAAGTTTAAATTACTATCAATAATCGTCCCAAGATATTTGTAGGATTGTACACATTCGGTGGTCTGGCCTTTTAGTACGGTGACTTTGTGCCTGGGATTTTTCCTCCTAAAGTCAATAATCATGTCTTTAGTTTTTGTCGTATTCAGCTGCAGGTAGGAATCCTCACACCAGTGAACAAAATCATCAACTACAGGGCCGTGGCCACTCTCACCATCCTGGAGGAGACTGACAATAACTGAGTCATCAGCATACTTTATAATGTGTCTGTTGTCATGTCTGCTCCGACACATGTTTGTGTACAGGATGAAGAGTAGTGGTGACAACACACACCCCTGAGGAGAGCCAGTAGAAGAGCACTTTAGGTCAGACAATGTACCATTGACCCTTACTCTCTGCGTCCTGTTGGTTAAGAAATCCAGAATCCAACCCACCAGATTATTACTCAAATCAAATTGCTGCAGGAGCCTTTCAACTAAGATATGAGGTTGGATCGTATTAAAGGCGGAGGAAAAGTCCACAAATAAAAGCCTGGCGTGTGTCCCATTAAAATCCAGATGTTTAAGAAGCATGTTAAACAGAGTGACAGTGGCGTCCTCCATTTCTCTGTGAGGCCTATAGGCAAACTGCAGAGGATCCAATGCATGCTCAGTCTGCTTTAGGACCTCACATCTGACCAGTTTTTCAAAAATTTTCATTAAAATTGAAGTCAAAGCAACTGGTCTAAAGTCGTTTACCGTTTTAGGACAGCTGGATTTTGGAACGGGAACAACCACGGCGTTTAATGAAATAATGAAATAATGAAACAGACGGTTGTCAAAATCTGGCTAATTCTGTGACATTCATTTCAGACATTTTGTGGATTCAACACAGTTAAAGAAATTGGGAATCAGTCATCAATAATGCAACCTTAATCTTCAAGGGTCACTACATATTTTCACTCAGTTTAATAATTATTGATGAGTAAGAAAACTCATAAATGAATTACCATGACTGTCATAGCCATCCATTTATCCATCCATCTTCTGCCACTTATCCAGGGGTCGCAGGGGCAGCAGTCCAAGCAGAATAGCCCAGACTGCCACCTGGTTCACACAGCACCATGATCCCCATGATCCCTCCTGCAGGTGACGAGCCCACATGCCTCCTTTGGGTACACTGGATTTTTGGTGTAACTTTTTTACATATGCTGTAGATCCATTGGATCGCTCTTGGTCTGGTTTGCCTTGGAACACCCTACCATGGGCAAGTTGCACCTGACAGCACAGCTTTTGGGATCATCAGAGCTCTCAGACCCCTCCACCATGATAACGTGGTGAGAAACTGGGCATCCTGGCAGAACTAAAAACAATATCTGTCACAGGTCTGTGGTGGACCACTCCCAGTTACACGGGGTGAGACTGGACATCCTGGCAGATAAGCACATCTGTCGCAAGGTCTGTGGTGGACTTTTGCCAGTCGGTGTATTGTGACATGCACTACACAAAGAGCAGAGATAAACAAACCTATCATCTGGTCAGTCACTGCAACAGATACTGGAGTCAGTTTGTCTTGGCCTGTCCTTGCCACTGATAATACCTCTATCTGCCAAGAATGTGCCACTAGTCCAGCAAAAGCTAGCAGTACTCAAATACTTTGCAAGCAGTTTCATGAAATGGTCAGTCAGAAAGCAACTCATACCGGCTCGGACGTCGCCCGGGTTAACAAGGTCAGGAGTTCCTGGCAGTGGAGGGCGAAGGACAGAGCTGCGTGGAGGACTCTGATCAGACCTAAATGAAACAGTCATTGTCGCCCCCGACAGACTGCTATGATGATGATGATGACTGTATATTAAAGGGCCTTTGTTTTATTACAGCAGACTGTGCCCCCACAGACCTGGACCCTCATTTTTTTACATTGTGTAGTACGGTACTGTTGTTTTATTAATGCACAAAACATGCGTACACACAGAAAAATTATGACAGGGTGATCAAAAAACTTCAGTGTCTCCTCCGGGGAAAATTAGCCAATGTTGTTCTCTAAAAGCCATACCAACCCAACAACTTACTGTAATTGCTATCCAGTTCCTTTAAAATCTTAATGATTAATTGTTTTGGATGATTTCTGGTAAGGTACTAAGGCAGCTGCTGATCTAATGACATTACGCATAACTTTCTGGGGTATTTACATTACACTGTACAAGTTGTCATGATGCCTGCGGGTGTGAGCCTTATCTTGTTACAATCATATCCCTGTTATGGTGTTTATGTGGAAAAAGAGAAACTCGATTATTCATATCCCTGTATACATGATCAGACAAGTATCCTGGTTATTAAAAATATTCTGCTGTGCTTGCCCATGTATTAGATAATGTTTATAACACCGGTCGCAAAACTAGCATCCCTGAGAGTAACAGTCGCAGCTGAAACTGAGACAGTGGTAGCTTTCAGTGGGTTTAGCTCTACTAAACATTGATATTGCCTTTTGGATAATTACCAGTGAACAGGAATCTAAATCCATACGAAGACAAATATAAACCGGAGTGGTGGCCTAGAAGTAGAGCATCTGCCCCACAACTGGGAGGCCGGGGTTCAAGTCCCGGTCGGGTCATGCTAAAAACCATATAAAAATGGAACTTCCTGTCATTCAGCTTGGTGCTCATCAATAATGGAACGGAGGAGGGAAATGTTGGTTACCCAGCCACATGGGGTGCACAAGCCAGTGTACTCCCTGTGCCAGTCCCAAGCCCGGATAAATGGGCAGGGTTGTGTCAGGAAGGGTATCCGGCATAAAAAAAAAAAAAAAAAAAAAACCTTGCCAAATCTACATGCAGCTCATCGCAATATAAGGTGATGACCCCAAAAGGGAGCAGTCAAAAGACAAAAAAAAAAAAAAAACATTGGCATTGCCTTTTGGGCAATTACCAGTGAACAGGAATCTAAATCCATACAAAGACAAATATAGACAATCACCATTTTATCCTTTAAGTGCTTCCAAATTAGGCTTAAATGAAATACATTATCACCCACCCTCCAGGGTTTTAAATAGTCTGATAATAAGTCACTTAATTCTGCTGATTACCTTTTTTGATTCAAAGGCTTGATTCAAGTTTTTACAATGCACATTATTTTTGTGAAGAAGGAAGCCTGATCTGGTGTCAGTGGCCCTGCAGCAATCGGTCAGCATGGTCAACCCGCTCTTCTTAGGGCTTCTGTCAGAGTTGTACTGAAGAGCAGCTCAAGTGTTCTGAGGAGGAGGGTACATAACAGCGGTAGCACATTCGCTTCGGCTCAGTACAAGTCAGTGTCTTATCTGTGTGAATCTAGTGACAGAGGGTCAGGCAGAAGACCACCAGTGGCCTTTGAAAGATTGGAATAAAGAGGGGTGATGTAGAGGCCAATGAAAGGATGATAGGAAAAGTAGGCCGGGGTGAGCAGGAGGAAAGGGAATTAAAGGAGAAGAGGATCGGGTCATGAGGGAACAGGGGAGATTAAACTCAGAAAACATTGGAGACACGATGTTGTCTCGTGGATGTTTCAAGGATAAGGAGAGAGTCAGAACATTGTGTGCCATAGTTAGTCATAAATGACTCAGCTGTGCTCACCGCAGCGCGGTGGCGGAGTGGTTAGCACTGCAGCAGCACAGCAACTCACCCTTGGCCGGGGGATCCTGGGTTCGATCCCAGCCACTGACCAACAGTGATCTGTGTGGAGTTTGCATGTTCTCCCTGTGACTGCGTGGGTTTACTCTGGGATTTCTCTGGTTTCCTTCCACAGGCCAGAAACATGCAAGTTAGGTTAATTGGAGACGCTAAAGTGGCCCCTGGTGTGAATGTGCGTGAACGGTGAAAGGGTTGGGCGCCGCACCAGTTGCTGCCTCATCCACTCATGTGAATGCCCTGTAATTTCCTCATTGTGAGACTAATACAGGAATCTAAATCTGAATCAGAATTTACCATTGGGCCACTCATAGGGAATTTCTTATGTCTAATAATCCATATTTTAATCTTTCTGTTTTTCTTCTTTTTTTGGGGGGGGGGGGGCTTTGAATGCATTTCTTTTTCCTGGGGCCAAATGGTTGCACAGTTTTAAGTTAATTGACTCTTGCTGTTCTGCAGATACTGTTCTCATTTATCTTTCCATTGCTGTGTTCTTTATGTTGACTTTCACTTGTTGTTTCGATACATCTGGACTCCAAGTAGCCGTTAGTTGATATTTTTTGCTTCAAGGCCCAATTTGATTCCTTTCTCAGGGATTAATTTTAGGTTTTCACTTGTCACTTCCTCAAGGACATATCCTGCGTATGTTGTTACTGTAAAGCACTGTGTATTCTGCCTGCTCATTAACATCCACAAACCCCTTACCTCACTGGCCAAAGTTTTTCTTGTTAAGTAAAGTAAAGCCCAGTAAAGTCGATCGCAAGAAACAACCAATTACCAATGCTAACTGCTAACATTAAAGGAACTATCTGTGAGTGAAAATTAGGAAACAGATTAAAAATATGGGGCAGTGGTGGTCTAATGGTTAGGAACATGAACTGGTACATAACTGGAGTGTCGCCATTTCAATCCCTTGACTGGCAGGATCAGATCTAGGTGGGACAGATGACATAGCAGTGTTTGCCCCACCCTCATTAACACCACTGTGGTGCCCTTGAGCAAAGGCCCTTAATCCCCAACTGATGTGGCTATACTGGGCAGCTTTCAGGTGTGAATGCTTAACTGTACAAATGTGAACAGGGTGTCCTTGATAAAGAGAGGTTGCCTCTCAGTGACCTTTCCTGGATAAAAAAGGCTAAATAAAAAACAAATAAGATAGATACGAAAATCTCTGTGTTAGAAAAGACAGTGTTCTGCAATCATAAAGACAAGCAAGAGAACCAGACCAGAAATAATTTCTACCCAACTGAAGAAGAAAAAGTTACCATGTAGGACTAATTGTGGCTGGGTGTTTCCATTGGTTTCCATTGTCCTCAGCATGGCAACAGGCCCACGTAGCAAAATTGGACTGGCGCGGTTCTGGCCCACGCAGTGCACTTATACTCGGCCCACATGCCGCAAAGAATGACAGCCCTTTAGTGGCCCAGACCTTGCCAGACTGGCAAACCAGGTCTGGGCCACCAAAGGGCTGTCATTCTTTGCGGCATGTGGGCCGAGTGTTAATTTTGCTATGTGGGATGTGTGACTCCGGGCAGGAGAGGGTGAGGGGCCAAGCCTCAACTGTTTTGAATGTGTGCCATAGTACCCACTAGTTGTCAGGATTACACCATGTCCCTTTAATTGGCAAGTTATAGTTTAATGGTCTGTCTCTGGAGTTGCATTATGTACAAAAAGCAGGACAGACGCAGTTCCAGTTTTAACAGTAAGAAATAAGACCACCACAAATGCAACCATTAATCTCAAAGTATTTTTTTTTTTTTTGTTACTTATTTGTACCCGTAGGTAGATTTGGTTTGCAGTCTGGTGACAAGCCACTGGCTGCCGGTCGCTGCGTGCGCGAGCGCCCTAAACCTACATGTTTTTGGTATGCGGGAGGAAACCAGAGAAATCCCGGAGAAAACCCACGCAACACGGGGAGAACATGCAAACTCCACACAGCTCACTGTTGGTCGGGGGCTGGGATCGAACCCACGATCTCATGATCCCCGCGATCCCCCGGCAAACTGTGCTGCCACAGTGCTAAACCACTGCGCCACCGTGCAGTATAGTATAGACCTCTTCCCTTCTTTTAGCAACATATCGTCAATGCTACACTGACTGAAACAGACACAACATCTGGTAATTCAGCCTCACTGATAACATATTTAAACATTTACTTAAAGATGCACTCTGGGGGCTATAAATTCCCTGTGAAAACAAATTACATTGTCTAAAATGGTATCTTATGCCCTTTTTTCGTTCATTATCTTACAGTTTTGTGTCAAAATCTTTTCACACACCCCCATTCAAACACCAGAATCAGTGACTCCGGGATTTCTCCGGTTTCCTCCCACATGCCAAAAACATGCATGTTAGGTTAATTGGCTGTTCTAAATTGTCCCTAGATATCTGTTTCCTATAGGCCCTTAGAATAGAGGGTTAGTATTAATGAAAGCGCTTTGAGTGGTCTTTGTGACTAGAAAAGCGCTATATAAGTGCAGGTTAGTTAGTTAGTTAGTTAGACCCACATACCACAAGGCTCATTGTGGCTAGTGCTTCATTAAACAGCATAAATCCTTTAATAAAATGATTTACCGGTTGAAAGACATGCCCAGTTGTATGCACGGCAGCCCAGGATAATGACTGAAACTGCATCTGTCCTTAAAAGCAGTTTAATGGTAAAGCCCGTCTTAATTTGGGTCAAGTTTTCAAAGCAGTTTGTTAAAAAATCCTAACTAACCTGGAGGCTAACTTCAGTTAGGCCAGAGAGTCCTGATTGGCTCAACACTACCCACATGCCAGCGGCTGTATATAGCTACGTCACCAAAAACGCTTCATTGAAACTCGCCTTTTTTTTTGTGGGGGTGGGGGCTTTAAGAGACACTTTAAAGCAGTCCTTCGCGCGATGCAATGCCGGGGGGGGGGGGGGGGGGGCGCGTGTGACCCCGGGGAACAGGCTTTGCTTTTGCCGTGTAAAGTGTAATTGCACATCCACGGCAGCAGGTGGTGCAGTGGCGCTCTCATTGTCAAAGTCTGTGCGGGAGTTTAAAACTTTTTAAATTGCTGTCAACAAACCCCTCGAGAGACACCATGGAGAAATATTTAACAGTAACGAAAAGAAAGGCGGAGAGAGACACAGGTAAAGAGACAAATGAAAGTCTCCCAAAAGCTAAGACGAGGAAATATGATGAAGCTTATCTAGCGCTTGGCTTCACTCTGACTACGGTGGGAGACGAGGAAAGACCGGTGTGTTCACTGTGTCTGAAAGTGTTGGCAGCGGACAGCATGAAGCCAAATAAATTAAGACGTCACCTACAGACATTACATCCTCAACACGTTGATAAGCCGCTTGATTTTTTTCAGCGAAAACGTGCGGAGTACAGCCAACAATCATCCCGCTTTGTGAACGCTACATCAGTAAACCAGCGAGCACTTTCAGCATCATTTAAAGTGGCGCACCAAATTGCGCAGTGCAAAAAACCCCACACAATTGCAGAGGAGTTGATACTGCCTTTTTCTACCTTTTTCTTCAGACTAAAATGTTAAATATATTGGTACTCCTGTGTTAATGTTCCAGATCAATTTACATTTAATATTATTTATTGATTGAATTATTTTTCTCAGCATCAAATGGTTCAGTTGGTCAAAAATGTTTCTAGTTTAAATAAGGATTGACATATTTTTTATTTCAGGCACTTTGATGCACTTTAAGGTTTTTTTTCTGTTTTAGACTATAACAGGGTTTCTGTGTGGCAAAATAAAGTTAATATTTGTTGAAAGTTGATTTATATTGCTTTTTTCTTTTGTTAATGTTAAAAAGGATACAATTTTAGGTATACCTATACAATTTTTATAGATAATGATCTTATTTATAGTCACTGCGGCGAGTTGGGGGGGCGCGAAATATTTTCTCTTTCCTAGGGGGGGCTTTGCAAAAAATAATTGAGAAGCACTGCTTTAAAGCAAAAAACACATACAAGAGACATTTGAGTGATTTCTCACTTGATATGTTTTGTAAGTCATAAAAAACATGTCACAAACATGTCAACAAGAAAAAAACTTGATTTTTGGTGGAGTGTCACATTAAGGGTTGTGGGTTTGAAGCACAGCGCACCAGTGTGAAGGCGACAATATCCCTAAGAAGTAGCTTTCCAATGAAATGCAAGCGTTAATGTTAGCGCTGATGCTAACAGGCTGCTTGGATCCCTCACTAAAGAAAGTGAGCATTTTGATATTTTTATGATAAATATATGATCCATGAACACATTTTAAAAGGTTAAACAAACCATTTTGCAATCAGTGAATTGTTCTACAAAGTCTATTATGTTTCAAATAATAATTTTTTCATTTTGTAGAACATAAATCTTTCATTTTTTCAGACAACCTCAATGGAGCATAGCGTGTAACTGTCACCATGGGTTGAGATGCCGTCTCGGCACTCAGCCCATGTTTTCCCTCATCCCTGCTTCCCATTGAGCAGCGTCTCAGCTGGCCCCCAGCTGGCAGCATTATGGACGGCTGGGGCCAATTAGTCTTCATCAGCTGGGGCGCTGCCAATGAGGATAAATAGGAGCAGCCTCGATGACTCGGGGCTGCGACATAAACACATTGCTAAGCTGAAGCCCCTTCGTCTGGTGTCAGCTTTTACTCCTCTTGCAGCATTCCTGTGTTTGTATCCCGCTGTGAGTATGTACGTCTTGTTACCCCCACGTCCGGTACGAGCTGCTTACCTCTGCGCTGTGCAACCTGTGAGTGTACGTCTGCATGAGTATCTGTGCTCTCCTCATCCCTTCCCCTTTTCCCTGAATAAATATCACGACTCACTGGCTTGTCCCTGGCTCTGATTGCCCGGCTCCCTAGAGCCGGATATGACAGTATGTCGCAGCCAGAAGAGTTGCCGGCGGCCGTGAGTCGCTGTGGAAATGTACCTTTCTGTCCGAGTGTCAGCGCTGCTAGCATGCCGTTTCCCAGGAGTCACTTCCGGCGCCAGGGCGACGAGCTAAGGTCCATCTCGGAGGCTGTCGACGGGACATTCTTCACCCTGCACGACGCCTCCAACGCGAGACGCTGGCATCCGGGCCGTGCTGAGGAACTCCTGGACTGTCACCCTCACTCTCTGTACCATCTGGAGGACAGTGCCAGGATAGACGCTGCAGGTACACAGCGAGAGAAGCTCCACGGGGTGGATGGAAATCCCGGCAGGGAGTCGAAGTGGGCGACGTCTTTCCCCGCTTCGGAGTCCCGTTCCTGCCGCTATTCCAGTCCGGGAGTTCGCGCCAACCAGAGGACTTCCCCCGACCTGCGCCACGTCACTCGGGATTCCCTTCTAGGAGCCGCAGCTGACAGCAGTTATGTCCGGGGTCGAGTGGCTGTCGCGAGCTCTACTGTGTTTCCTGTCACCACCTTCAGGCATGTGGCGGCGGCAGTGAGATTGATGGTGAGGACTTCAGGGCTACGAAGCTTTCCCGTGCTCGACGCCTTCCTTGTCTCGATCTCCGATCTGGAGCGGCGAATCCTGGGTTTCCCCCTCGCTTCGTCCCCTGGGAGTAGTCGTCATCACATCGCCGAGTCACCTCTGCACGAACCTCGTCCGGATCCAGTTCTGGGTCATCGTCAGGGCCGTTCCTCCCACGCAGCTGTCATCCCTTCGCCTCGTCAGTGTGGAGATTCTACAGCCTCGTCCCCTGAGCCTCGTTCCCCCGCTGTCATTCCTGGACATTCGGGTTGGCTCACCCCGGCTGTTTCCCCCTCCTCCTCGACGCGCTTCCTGACCGCTGTGTGTGCCTGGAATCCCGGCCTGGTGAGCTCTCTGCTGGAGACAACACGAGCGACCCTCAGACGAATTCCCGGGGGGTCCTCCGTTATCGCCGGGCGGGGAGAGGAAGAAGCAGAATCCACTACAGCAGGCGATACTCAACCTCCAGGGGGCAGGCAAGTCATTGTTTTTTTCACACCTGCTTAACTGATTTGCTCTGTCACATCCCTGGAGGAGAAGTTCAGGGTTCGCAGCTCCCTGAACTCTCCCCACCTGCTGTAACCTGTATGCCTAATCCCGCATCCTCTGTGTCTCTCTCCGCCGAGCGGTCCCCGGCTCCGGGTCAACGTGGTGGGATATGGAGAGGGCCTGTGGTTCCGCAGCTACATTGCGGACGGAGGAGGGGGACTGACTGCTACGTGGAGTCTACGCCGACGACTGAGCGTCCCCGGGTCTCCACGGAGGAGCGGTTCGGTCCGGCGGGACGAGATTCTTCTGGCTTCACGCCGAGTGGATCGTCGGCGGGGTCACCTGAGCTGGAGGAATCTCAAGCTGCGCTGACCATCGTGCTGGCTGCGGGGCCCGACGCGGCTAGATGGGAGCCTGACAACGACCTCCTGACGACGGATCCTGGATCTTCGCAGTCCTGGACGGCGTCAGAACCCGAGATCAGGCGAGTGCTCTCCTTTCTTTTCTCTCTTTTTATCCCTGTACACTTCAGCCTATCTCCAGGGGAGACGAGCCGGGTGCAGCCGTCCGCTGCGTCTGAGCTCGTCTCGCCAGGTTCTGGCGCTGCCGGTGATCCTGATCCCGGTTCTGTTTTCTCTTCTGAGCCTTCTTCCAGGGTCACCGGCAAGGAGTTGCTGTTCCTCGTGGTGCTGGAGGGTCCGGGTTCAACGTTGGAGGTCGGTTCTGGTGCAGTATTCAACGTGGGTTCGCCCGAGACCCAGTCGGGGTCCAACGTGGGTTCGCCTGAGGCCCGATCGGGGTCCGACGTGGGTGCTGCCCCAGTATTGTCCAGGTCCGATGAGGAGGTGGCCGTTTTCCTGCGGCCTGACGCCCGCCGCCCTCGTCATCGGCTCTCCCCTGAGCCTCTTCCACCGGGATCCGCTCTGATCCTTCGCCCGTCTCAACGGTCCTGGTGGTTGAGTGATGCGGGTCGACGACCCGACCCACAGAACTTTCGGTTCGGTGATCTGGTTCCCCCCCACTGGTCTGTGTTTCCCTCTGGGCAGCCTGGTTCGGCTGCCGGTGGACTGGATTCCTGGGATCTGGGTCCAGAGTTCGCCGTCCGAACACTTCTCTTTCCCTGATTCGCCAGCTGGACGATGGGCGGGGAGATCTCCGGAGCCATCTCGGCCATTTTTGGACTCTGCCTGCCATTCACCTCGGGTGTCACTTTTTCTTTTGTTATTAAGGTCACTCGGGTGTAATGTTCTGTCCTGTTGGTGGATTTGTTTTTATAGTGCTGTGTTTTCCATCGCTCATGCTCAGCATTTTACTTTTTGTGCCATGTTTTTAGCCTCGTTTTTTGTATTGTAGAGTTATGTTTTGTTTTCCGTAACACCATGCTCTGCAGTTATCCATTTATTCCAGTCACTTTCATTTCTTTAGGTGACTGGGTATTTATATATTCGTGTGTGTGGGTTTTTCTTTGCCTGCACTCAGTATTTCTTTTTTGTCCTGTTGGTTCATTATAGAGTCATGTGCTTTGTTTTCCGTAACACCATGCTCTATAATTGTCATTTGTTCCAGTCACCCTTACTTTTCTTGGTGACTGTGTATGTACTTAAATTAGCGCTGTGTATAGGTTCCCCTTTATTTAACCGTACTCAGCATTTTTTGCCCTGTACCTTTTTGGTGGTTCTTTTTTCCTTGCTCTGGGTCACGCATGGTTGGTACTCTCTGGGTAGTATGTAACCGGCGTGCTGACCCAGTTCTTCTCCCCATCTGTACCTGGGTTAATTATTCTGTTTTGTCAGTATTGTATTTGGGTTTTTTCTTTCCCGCTACCCTACATTGCCCCATTGGTGTTGTCCTTCCCTTGGCTTCTTCCCCTCCGGTCCGCCTCCCTTCCTCCCACCCTAGGTGGGGGGGGGGGAGGCTGGGATGTTCCTGGTCGTTCAGGAGCCCGACCTTGAGGGAGGGGCTCTGTCACCATGGGTTGAGATGCCGTCTCGGCACTCAGCCCATGTTTTCCCTCATCCCTGCTTCCCATTGAGCAGCGTCTCAGCTGGCCCCCAGCTGGCAGCATTATGGACGGCTGGGGCCAATTAGTCTTCATCAGCTGGGGCGCTGCCAATGAGGATAAATAGGAGCAGCCTCGATGACTCGGGGCTGCGACATAAACACATTGCTAAGCTGAAGCCCCTTCGTCTGGTGTCAGCTTATACTCCTCTTGCAGCATTCCTGTGTTTGTATCCCGCTGTGAGTATGTACGTCTTGTTACCCCCACGTCCGGTACGAGCTGCTTACCTCTGCGCTGTGCAACCTGTGAGTGTACGTCTGCATGAGTATCTGTGCTCTCCTCATCCCTTCCCCTTTTCCCTGAATAAAATATCACGACTCACTGGCTTGTCCCTGGCTCTGATTGCCCGGCTCCCTAGAGCCGGATATGACAGTAACACTTAAAAAAATCTGACCTGTAATTATAATAATAGATTGCATTTATATAATGCCTTTCAAGATACCCAAAGCGCGTTACAATGAGTCCATTATTCATTCACTCCACAGACAGACATTTCAAATTCAAATTCAAACGTTTATTTCAAACTCAGGGTTCATATTACAAATAGATAAATAAAGTATATACAGATCAGCAGACACTCGGCGCTCTTGTAACAACAAAAAACATAATGGTCTCAGTGTAAAATGGAACGCCACCACTTCCAAATGCTGGAATGAAGTGTGAGTGACGAGTTGACAATTGCTGATATAAGATGATTGTTACATTCCAGCAGTCTTCTCAAAAAACTGTAAACATTCTTACGTATCAATTCTCCAAAAGACGGAATGTTCACAGACACAAACAGCTTGCTTGCACTCGACCTTCGTGGTACATTTAACAACCTTCTTAGGGAGTTATTATATGCAATGCGGATTTTGTTCCTAACAACAACATTGCTATTAAACCATAATGGCGAGCAGTACATTGAGGTACAGAAGGTCTTGAACAACATACATTTGACTTCAGGAGAACATCTATGGAAATTACGCAACAGTAAATTGGTTTGAGCGTACAGTTTCCTGAGATGCCTGTTACAATCAGCATTGGTCTTATCAGATTCAATCCACACACCTAGGTATTTGACTTTTTCGACAAAGTTCAAGCTATTACCACAAAGTGACATAACAGGATTCGACGTATTGACGCCCTTTGGTTTGAAAGCCATACACATAGATTTAGTACAGTTGAACAGGATGTCATTTTTTTTATCAAATTTTTCACATACAGAAAGGAGATGTTGCATCGCTGCGGTAGATAAACTTAACAAACAGAGGTCATCAGCGTAGAAAATGTGATTTAACAGTGCACCGTTAAAGGAGCCGCCCACATTAGTATTGTTCAACAGTATACTGAGATCATCTACATAGACATTAAACAACAAGGGTGACAGTATACCACCTTGTTTAACACCGTTGGTCACATGAAATTTGGATGAGATGACATTGCCCCATCTAACAACCATGGACTGCCTTCTGTACCAGTATAGCAGGATGCTAACAATGTAAATAGGGATACCTCGATCGATCAATTTTCTGAACAAACCCCAGTGGTTAATCCTGTCAAAAGCTTTGCTAGCATCTAGGAACGTAGCATAAACACTAGTGGAGTGGCTTCTGAAGTAGTCAACAAATTCATGGAGTAGGTAAACAGCCTTGTCAGTTGAAAGAGCTGATTTGAAACCAAACTGATTGTCGTTTGTCCACAGATAATCCTCAGTTCTGTTCAGAAATAAACCCTCTAACAGTTTAGATATAACATTAGCAATAGCTATAGGTCTGTAGTTGTTCATGTCAGAAAGACTGGCACACTTGTTTTTCACCAAAGGAATAATAACAGAGTCCATCAACATGTCTGGCATGTAACCATGAACAAACATACAGTTAAACACAATGACAACAAATACACAAGTTGAAATCGGCGTTGATGAGGCATTCACTGGTGAGACAGTCAGGGCCAGCTGATTTGCCTTTCTTAAGAACTTTGATCAGTGAATCAACTTCAACAGGAGTAACAGCAGAAATATCAGAGGCATCAAACATATCGTTGTACAGACGAATATCATGCATAACAGAATCCTTCATTGAAACATTCTTGACTGAGTTGAAAATAGCTTCATAATGACATTTCCACTTTTCAGCAATGTTAACGTCACCAGTCACACCATCAATAGTGTTTGATCTGACAGACCGGTGGGAGCTCATAGCCTTCATTTGTTTCCAGAATTCTACCATGTTCAGTTCACTCATGTGATTAGCTAGCTGGTCACATATGATACTTTCTTCATTGCGCCTGCATGCTCGTAGAGCATATTTGAACCTAGCCCTGCAATTTTTCATGTTTTCAAATATTGGACCAGAACATGGTTTGCTATTACTCCTCCACCACAAAAAAGCATCCCGGGCAGCTGTGTGAGCCTCGCTAACTACATCATTCCAGCCTGTGACGTTATATTGGGTGGCCACACTGTGACTAGGAATGCATTCACTCACACAGTAATTTAGGGCATCAACAATATCACTGTAGAACCTGTCAATATCGTCCCTGTGTGCCGCACAATTACGGTCGTGACACCTGATGGCGTCCATAGGAGCACAGATGTTACAGAGTTTCCTACGAGTAAGTTTCTTATATCTGGACAGGTCTGACGCTGTGGCATCACGCCATTTGTATGTTCTACTGCTCGTTGTGGCTGAGGGAGCTTCCCGGGGGCCATTTACAGCACTAGATACCTCAATATCTATGATATCTATGGATAAGGGTACATGATCAGAACTCACATAGTCAAGCAGAACTTTGATATTGGATACGTTATCATGGCCTGAGGATGTAGTCACACAGTGATCAAGCCATGATGTAGAGCCGTGGGCCAAGCTAACATGAGTAAAGGTATCACTTGGTAGGATAATCCTGTCCGAGATGTGTAGGGAGTAACTCTCACAAAAAGACACCAGTTCGTTTCCAAAACAACTAGAACGTGCTGTATTAGCGTTGAAGTTACCAATTGTGAACACATATGGAGTTGGAAAGTCCTCGGTGATACGTTTAACAAGACTCAGGCAGTGCAAGTATTCATCCAAGTTTTCAACATTGTCATAGGGGAAATATACACATAATATAAGACAGTGAAAGTCACCCAGGTTGACTTCAATACCTATAACTCTTAAGCAATCGTAAGTTTTCACAACACAACTGTTCGCAAGTGACTTCCGCCATAGGATACCGACGCCGCCATAGGGGCGACCTAAAATAACACGTTCTTCCGTATCCATAAAGGAGACACCTTGTCCTATAAAGTCACCATGTAATCTACTCAGAATAGACAATTCATTTTTGAATAACCAGTGTTCCTGCAACAACACAATGTCATGGTTATCACATAAACTGGAGATCTCATTAGATGAAGTTTTTACATTCTTGCAGTTAAATGAACATATTCTGAGGTTGGTCCTACTATTGAATGCGTATAATGACAAACACAATAATGACAGTCACATGTTGATCATTTCCTCTCAAAAAAACTGTCGGAGGTATAAACCAGATGGCCACACATTTTTGTCAAGCAACTTCTTGCTGCAACTGGCAGGACATGTAATCTTAAAAGAGGCATAACCATCATACTTGGTTTCTAGTTGCTCAATCTTGATATTGTCATTTAATTTAACATGGGTTTTGATGCAGGACGTACATGATGGGTCTGGTGGTGGGGTCAAGTCGACCTGATGAAGACTTGGTGCATCTTATGACCTTGACCTTGACTCTGATGTCCGCCAGACCTCCTACCAGACTTTGGTACAACGCGTAACTGTGGGTGGGGGCGTGTCTTGTTGACAGCCTGTAGCTGGTTCGTGGTCTGCTTGTCAGACGGTTGGTTGTCAGACGATTGAAGAGCATCAGCATAGGACCTCCTCTCTTCTTGGAACGACGACTTTCAACTTCCTTGAACTCACTCTCGCGTTTCTTCAGCAGTTACAGCAACTTTGGCAGCTTTGGCAACGTCAACAAAACTGGTCTTGTGTAGAGTTGGCGGCCTCGTCCGCATTCTCCCCCTTCGGACGTGGCAGTAGGTGAAGGATCACGGGCTGCAGTGGTGACCGGCGGCGTGGTCGACAGTTGTTACACAGTCTCTTATCGCTGGGGATGTTGACAGCACTCTGAGTACTGCAAGCCTCATTGTCATCTTCGTCATCATCTTCCACGACCCGGGCGTCAGCTGGAGAGGGTGTGTCGCCGAGTTTGGACTTTATTGCCGCCATGTCGTCCTGGATAGCTGATATCGTTTTGAACGCGGTGTAGCAAAGCTCTCTCCAAGGGACATCACACGGCACACACCTTAGACAGCCTGGCAAGGGTCAAACTGACTCCAACGAAGCTGGTGGCAAATCCTTGAGGTTCAGGGCAACGTATTGTGGTGCCAGCTGACCAGCCTCATTCAGCTTGTGGTAGATATCGATGATGTTGTCTTCCTTCTTCATCCTCTTCTTAAACCGCGATGTTCCCTCTGGACACTGCTCGAACAGCAACTTCTTTGCTCCTTTAACCTGGTTCTCATCATAGAAGTCGCTAACCAGTTTCACAAGATAGTCCATCGGGGCAGCATCCATCTTGTTCTGCATAAAGCACAGCAGCTCGCAGACGGACATCTGACGTGGGAATGCTGGCCCATGCGGGGGGAGGTTGTCACCAGCCATATCTGGCGTTAGTTCATTTAGTCCAGAAGACAATTCAGGTGGTTATCTAACAAGATACTGACATGTATTTAGCAAACCAACATAGGTTTACCGAGATAGCTTTGTTAGCTTGGATAGCTTTGTAGCCCAACAGGAGTAACGTTCAGCGGGGCTGATCATTGGATTGGCGGGGCTAACGTTAGCTTAGCATTAGCGTTAGCTTAGCGTTAGCTTAGCATTAGCATTAGCTTAGCATTAGCGTGATAGTTTCAATAAATTGCGCTCTTGTGTGAATTAATACACACGCGCTCTTGGTTCCACCGCACTGCGGATCAGTTCGCCCTCTGGGGAGTAACGGTAGACGGCACCATTATTTATTTCAATTTCACACAGATGACAGATGACCATTCGCCAGATGTAAAGAATACCTTCTCACTGCTGTAGTTACTCTGGGTTAGCATCTGGGTTAGCATCTGGGTTAGCATCAGAGGCGAACCTTTAGAGGTCGGAAACGGGGCGAAACGGAGCCAGAGCTGCCAGAACCTTCACCAGGTCAGCACTGGGTCGTAAGGGTATTCCCCACGTTTGTTGGTAGCCAACAGAAGTCCTTATTTTGATTTAGTGGTAAGCTACTGCTGTAGCCACAGCTGCCCTGGGGCAGACTGACGGAAACATGGCTGCCAATCCGCACCAACGGCCTCTCCGACCACTACTGAACATTTATACACATTCATACCCAGTGTCATGGACACTGGAGGCAAGGTGGGTAAAGTGTCTTACCCAGGGACACCAACGGCAGGATGTCTTGGGAAAGCCGAGCGGGATTCGAACTGCCAACCCTCTTGTTATGGATGACCCGCTCTACCTCCTGAGCCACTGCTGCCCAATTAAGGAAACATTAAAATTTTTTACTATATTTTGTTGAAGAATTAATTTACTTTACCACAAACCCCATGAATGAGTTGTTATTGACTCACACACATGAACACCTGTCATGCTGTCAAGCAGATGCTTGTGTGTAAATTCATGTTTTATTCAGCTGTAGTGTGTCTGCCTCTCATCAGTGAGACAGGCTAAGAGGATGTGCCGTGGACAGCCAAGCACGGGCGTGCCATCAGTCACCACCTCTGACTTCACACGCAGAATCAAACTCAAGGACACACACAAGGAGAAAGTCTATCTTAACCCGCACAAACTGTTTAACAATACAGTGAAACAGTTTAACATTTAGTGATCTGGATACAACTACAGACATGTTTGACAGTTGTATCCTCAGCACTCAAAAAGCAAGCAGTTGAGGATGTAAAAAAAAACAAAAAAACTCTGCGATTACACCAACTCAGTGAGTAACTAATTTCATCACTCAGCTCTGCTGCTTTAAAAATGTAAAACAATGCTGCATACTGGCCAATCACTGACACCTAGGAATACCTCATTAAGATTTTAGTACATTTTCAAGACTAGGGTGACACATTTCAATATGGTTTTGTTTGGACTGATAAACAAAGGAGCCTCTGCTGCTCTTGATGCATTTCTACTTAGTATGCTAGGGACACTTTTCTTACTGCTTATGTGAGTTTGGAACACCAAACAGCCTCAATAAATTATTAAAGGACTCTTTGTCACGACTGTTCCTTCAGAGTTTTCAAAGCAAGCATTCAAAGTACAAAAGAGTAACTCAAGTAAAAGAGGTCTTTCTTTAGCCAGCAAACTTTGCAATTTATTTATTATGTCTTTGTAAAGGTTTTTCCACCTATACGATGTGTCATTATTGTAGTTTTAAAAAAACTGTGAGTAATTCCAGGACATTACTGAAGGACTATCCAAAATGGCAGTCTGGTTGCCTACCTCTTGGTGGGAGTCCATTATCTCACACAGAGGGAGGCTCACAGACGGCTGTGCCAGTTGTCTGGCTGAAGTCTGGAATCTGGCAGAGGTGGCATGTCAAAGGCTTGACAATACACACAACCAGGGAGGACAGAGGGAGATTAGCAGCCCGCTGTCTGGTTCATGCTGAACAGTCCTGCTGTAGACGAAGGAACATCAGTCACATGGGCAGCCAAGAGGAATAGGCTTGGATCATCACTGCCTCTTTTGTTGAGACCTTTTTATAACTCATACCAATCAAAGGAGCATTTGTAGGAAATACAGTTCATTTGTTTGAAGAAAGACTGTGGAGAGACTTGACTTTTACTGACTTTGCCAAGGCATATATACTATATTTATGTACCAGTTTGCTACAAATATGCATCTTCCCTTATAATAGTCTAAATTTAAAGTCCGCTTGCTACACAGTTGTTTACTGTAGATTCTTTACATCATCACTGATTATAATATTACCTCACCCTGAAAGGGTGCTCATTTGATTTTACTACTTTTTACTGCATGAAATGGGTGGCAGTCTGGGTGGCTTTGCTTGGACTGCTGCCCCCGTGACCCAGACCCGGATAAGTGGTAGAGGATGGATGGATGGATGGATGGATGGATGGATGGATGGATGGATGGATGGTGTTTAGCGAGTGACTGGTTTCTAAAGTCCACCATGACTTTAGATTCTTGTAGAGAATAGTAAATCATGGTCAGCATTGTTGTTGAGATGTAAATGTTTGTAGAAACTACTGTTTTTGTTAGTTTGTGGTATTTTGGTCACAGCTCCCTGAGAAATACTGATACAGTCTGTCTCTTCACTCTAACTTGATGAAAAAAAGTTTTTGTCATGACTTAGAATTTGTTTTTCCCTGAGTAAATCTATTTCATGTAAAGGTTGGATTTATTTATTTTTACAATGTGAGGTGAATTTGATTGGCTAAAAAGGTTTTTTTTCCTGATACTTTTTACTCATCTTTACAAGGTGTGTAAATAATGGTCTGAGGGCACACTATATACAATTTTTCATTTTTCTTCCAAAATACAAAAAGCTTTGGATAACAGTAACTATTGTTCTTGCCAACACAACCTTGGAAACTAGTTATTTTTATCCTCATTACTAATTATCCAGATGTAAATGGTGTTCACTTATATAGCGCTTTTTCTCATCTCTAGATGACCAAAGTGCTTTATAGATCCTGCTATCTACCCATTTACACACACATTCGCACACTGATGCCGGCAGAGCTGCCATGTACCGATGCTGGCCTGACCCACCAGGAGCAACTGGGGGTTCGGTGTCTTGCTCAAGGACACTTCGACATGCAGACTGCAGACGGAGCAGGAATCGAACCCCTGACCCTCTGATCAGTAGTTGGCCATATTACATCTGTATCATATACTATATTACATATCTACATTTGCATCTGTTATTGTAGATGTAAATGTTATGAGATAAGGTAAACCCATCTTATACTTTACCTCATTTGTGTTAGATTTTGCATATGATTGCAAATGCTTTTTATTGTCGGATTCAAACATGTTGATTTTTTTTTTTCCACATCTGCCTGGTGGAGATGGAAAGCGTATGTTTTTTGCATACCCATAACATAAGATGGTGCGTGGGAGTTTTTGTTCCATGAGCAACAAACATATATACTGGATCAGCACTTACAGAAGACAGAGCTGCATCATGACAGCTAGGATCTTGCTGTGGGCCTTGAGTCTCTCAGGTAAGTGGAATTTTTGTATACTGTATTGTTGTTACTTAAAAACAAATTTTCAAACACCTTTTTCCCATGCAGGGTGCCCTATCTCCACCTGCCTTTCTCGCCAGTACCACTATGTTTCTGATGAGAGAAGCTGGACTGAAGCGCAGACCTTCTGCAGAGAAAGATACACAGATCTGGCCACCATTTATAATGATGAGGAAATGAGGAAGCTTATGGGCATAGTTTCACTGGTTAGTCCTGAAAACCCTTTGTTCTGGATCGGTCTGTCCAGTGACTTTACCTGCCAGTGGTCCGATGGATTCACAGGGAGCGGGGCTGAGTCCAGGGACTGGATGAGTTCAGAATTTTTTTTACAGAATTGGTGAAACTTGTGTATCAGCTGGAGCTACTCCTCATTCATGGAATGAGTACCTTTGCTCATGGTCTCATCCATTTGTCTGTTACAATGGTAAGCACACAAAGCTCTATTTCTTTTGTGATAGCTATTCATTGAAATATATTTTAACATTTTTATTTTTACTAAAACCATAGGAACATACATGAACCCTGTATTTTATTCCCCGGGTACTTCAATGAATTGGTCCTTTGCTCAGAGCTGCTGCAAGAAGCACTACACAAACTGGCCACTGTGAGAACAATAACAAGAACCATATGTCATAGACCTTGGGGGTCGATCGACGCTGGATTGGTTTAAATTGTAATCGTTGATTCTGAGTGTTCAGTTGGGAGAAGCAGCACATCTGAAGACTGGTTCCAAACATCACCATCTATGGGTGTTACCTGTGGTGCAGCACATTGGGTGTCGGAACAGATTACTAGAGTTTGGTTCTTATATTCCTGTCATGCAAGATTTCCTTTTGTCTGCTACAGTGTCGGTTCACCCAGTGAGTTCTATTAAATGGCTTTACAATAATTCATGTTAGGAAATAATTTATCATCTATAGTTATTAAAAATGTTTTACACACATTTTAATGCAGACTAATATATTTTATTCTCCTCAACATTTCAATTTTAGAAAATGAAAAAAAGAAATATACAGTGAGGCTTAGGATGAAGGTGGACTCTTCTGTGGCTCTGAATGACCCTGCTGTGAAGGCAGACATCATGAGAAAAGTAAGTCTTCCAAATCAACCTCGAAACATTCTTCAAGATCCTCAAATTTAAAAAACATATAGTACATGGACTATATTTTTAAATGGGTTTCTGTTTGTGTCTCTCAGCTGCAGGGCAGGCTGGAGGAGAAAAGAGTAAGTGGAGTCACCCTGAAGTGGAGAGAGCAGGCGGATGGGAAAGTCTTCCACAAGAGGAGAGAATCAAAAAAGTCAGAGTTTTAAGAATAACGCCAAACTTCTGCTCATCTCAAACTCATCTCAGATATTTTGTAATCCTTTCATCACCTTAATATCTAAGCATCCCAATAATAAATGAGTATTCTATGAGTTTTTGATCTTATCTTTTTTGAAAATAACTAGTGCATACCTGTGCATGCCCGTAGAAACCAAGTATAAGCAAGTATTTCTGCATGCCCGTAGAAAGCAGGTGTAAGGGTGTAAGCAAGCACGTCAGCACTCGTTCAGTGATGCCTGCCTTTGATCTTTGATGGTGTCATAGCGAGTCCTATGATTGAGTGATGACTGCCTTTGATCTTTGATGATGTCATAGTGAGTCCTATGATCTTTGATGATGGCATAGCGAGTCCTATGATGCCTGCATTTGATCTTTGATGATGTCATAGCGAGTCCTGTGATCGTGAGTGATGCCTGCCTTTGATCTTTGATGTCCTATGATCATGAGTGAGCTTGAGTGATGCCTGCTTTTGATCTTTGATGATGTCATAGTGAGTCCTATGATCGTGAGTGATGCCTGCCTTTGATCACACACAGACACACACACAGATTTTCTTGAATCACTCTATACTATGGTGTCTATATGACATCATATAGACATCATGTAGACATCATAGGTGATTCTATGATCTTTTAGCGAATCCTATGGCCGTGACAGACAGACAGACATGTGCGGGGATGTGGAGTGATGATAATCAAGTCAGTGGCGGTAATGCACCTGTAAGCTAGTTGCCAACCCCCAATCAAATCTAAAAGAAGAAGACACAGAAATTTCTTGAATTATATATAGAGTGATGATGTATGACTACGTGGCGGTAATGCATCTGTAAGCTGGTTGCCAACCGCCAATCAAATCTAAAAGAAGAAAAAGAACTCCTTATAAGAACTCCTTATACAAAGATATCATCATCATCATCATCATCATCATCATCATCATCATAGCAGTCTGTCGGGGGCGACAATGACTGTTTCATTTAGGTCTGATCAGATTCCTCCACGCAGCTCTGTCCTTCGCCTTCCACTGCCAGGAACTCCTGACCTTGTTAACCCGGGCGATGTCCGAGTAGAGTGATGATAATCAAGTCAGTGGCAGTAATGCACCTGTAAGCTGGTTGCCAACCGCCAATCAAATCAGTAAGCTGGTTGCAGGCATCAGTGATCGTCCTGTTGCACTGACACCAATTGTGATGAAGTGTTTTGAACGGCTTGTCAAACCACACATTACAGCCTGCCTCCCTGCATCACATGACCCGCTCCAGTTTGCATATCGTTCAAACCGCTCCACGGAGGATGCTATAGTCACCACCCTGCACTCTGTCATCACCCACCTGGATCAGAAAGACACCTACGCCAGACTCCTGTACAAGGATTTCAGTTCAGCATTCAACACCATTATTCCCTAGAGACTGATGGAGAAATTACTCCTTCTTGGTCTGAACACCGCCACATGTCTCTGGATCCTGGATTTCCTGACTGAGAGACCTCAGTCTGTCCAGGTTGGAAACAACATCTCCAACTCTGTCACGCTGAGCACCAGATCCCCTCAAGGCTGCGTACTCAGTCCACTGTTGTTTACACTTCTAACACATGACTGTGTATCCAGACACGAGGGGAACCAAATTATTAAGTTTGCAGAAGACACCAGACTTATTCAGAGGGATGAGGAATCAATGTACAGGGAAGAAGTGAGAGACCTGGAGGGCTGGTGCAGGGAGAACAATCTGGTGCTCAACGCGGACAAAACGAAGGAGATGATTATCAACTTCCGGCGGTCACAGCCTGAACACGTGCCCCTCAGCATCAGCGGCCGTTTAGTGGAGAGAGTGGAGAACATCAAGTTCCTCGGAGTGCAGATCTCGCAGGACCTGACCTGGAGCAAGAATTCCTTGGGGATCAGGAAGCGGGCCCAGCAGAGACTGCACTTCTTGAGGAAACTCAAACAGGCCTCTCTCCCCATCTGCATCCTCAGGACCTTCTACAGAGGTGTGGTGGAGAGTGTTCTGACGTACTGCATTGCTACATGGTACTCCAGCTGCAGTATGTCAGACAAAAAAGCCCTGCAGAGGATAGTTAAGGGAGCTGAGAGGGTAATTGGAGTCTCCCTCCCCTCTGTCCAAGAACTTTTTCAGAACCGTTGCAGGAGCAGGGCACTGAACATTGTCAAGGACCATTCCCACCCTCTGCATAAACACTTTGAACTTCTGCCATCTGGCAAACGATTCCGGAGCATCAGAGGCAGAACCACCAGACTGATTAACAGCTTCCTTCCACAAGCTGTTAGGATGCTGAACAGTTGATCCGGAATGTCTCATACATACTAGTGCACCTACGGACATTATATATATATTATTTGTACAGTATATTATAGTTCTGGTTAGTTTTTTTTCAAGTATGTCTCAGGGATGTGTGAATGGCTGTGGTGGGGTGGGGGGGTGAAGATATGTGTGAGTGTGTCTTAAATCATGTTCTTTTACTTATATGGATGCCGAGGGGAACGCAATGTCATCTTGCCTGCACTACAGTTGTATGTACAGCAGTATGACAGTAAAGGTTGATTTGATTTGATTTGATTTGAAATCTAAAAGAAGAAGATGTTATTTTGGTCTTGTCATCCTTACAGATAATCTGGTCAATTTCCCTAAAAACACCTAAAAATAACATACCCAAAGTAAATCAAAAGCTGTTCTTCAACCCTTTGCAGCATCTTCATGGGGTTGGTCTCATTTAAAAGAAAACACTCTGAATTATTTGGCAAAATAGTCATAATCTCTCTAAGTGCTCCTGCCACTGAGTAACAGTCATCTAAACATACTGAATTTGAAGAAAATAAAGTTCACCTGGGTGTTTTTTTAGATACAAGTGGTTGCAAATAACACACAGCTGTCAGATACTGGCGGGAAAATGCAACAGAAATGTAGAACCAAGTGTTATCAAGCTGAGGTCAAAATGTTGTAACAATACCACAAAAAATGAATATATTACACAGCTTTTTTCTCAGGTTGTTCCCAGGTGTTGGAAAAACGTCTATAACTTTTGAATGCTTCAACATAGAAGCTTCATCTTGGGCTCTAATGAAAGGTGACACTCAGGGCTGTGTGTGTGTGTGGGGGGGGAGTTGTTTGTTCATTCATGAATGAACAAACAAGCCCCCCCCACACAAAGAAACATGCCACGTAAAAAATGTGTGGCCTTTTTTTTTACCAGAAAAAATAACCTACAGTGCAATAAAAATTATACTAAAATATCTGCAATGTAGAGGATAACAACTCTCCCCCCACCCAGCTACAGAGGAGCTCGGTGCACAAAAAAACTTTTGGCCATGACGGACCGTTGTAATTACCGATCGGTCAAAAGTCATTTTTATTACTATTTTCATTGATAAAGAATAATTTAGCTTATAACACTTACCTGTCCACAACAGCAGTGTTGTTGGCGAACATCTGTTCCTCATTGTCAGACGAACATGAAGCTGGTCTGGTTGTTACAGACTCGTGGTTCTGGTCACCCGACCCGGTCAAACTATCTCCGCTTCAATGATTGCGGTTTTTGCAAACCATTTTTCAAAACAAATAAGAACAGTAGTAATAAAAAAAGACTGGCTAATGGCTGAGAGTGGCTAACGCTACCATTACACACAGGTCTCAATGTGAGTCACCCAACGGCTTAGGCAAAAAAGATTTTACGCACGGGGACGCACGCTTTCAATCGTCGAACTTCTCTACTGCAATTGGCTCGTTGTATTCGTGGTCGTTGGTAGGCAGGTCCTTCTTGCTAGGTTTTCAGTCATTGGTTCTTCAAGGTTTCAGAAACCCAATTCAAGGCTCTTATTAGTCGAATGAGAGGTCAATCAAATCTAAACCAATCAAACACTCCTTTGGCTTTCTGTTCGCGGCTGTGTCTGTACTGGAAGAACGGAATTGCAGCTTTTTTTTTCAGTGCGCACTGAGACGCACTATGACGCAGAGACGTGACTGCCCGCGGAATCCCGGAGTTCAACAGGTTAAAAACATGTCTCATTTTTTGTTTTTGTGAAGTTTATGTAACTCATTTTCCCCAATTACTTTGCACTGAAAATAAACAAATCACCATTATTTGCTATTGGACTGGGCCTTTCTAGCAGCTTTATTTTCCTTCTCTAGAGCCAGTTGAGAGTTTCCTTGGCTGTGTGTTTGGGATAATTGTCTTGCTGAAATGTCCATCCTCGTTTCATCTTCAGCATCTTCGCATGTGGCAACAGGTTCTTATCAAGGATGTCTCTGTACATTTGTCCATTCATCTTTCCTTCAATTATATGAAGTCTGCCTTTACCATGTGCTGAAAAACACCGGGATTTCTCCTCCAAACATGCTGTGTCTTGTGGCATCCAAAAAGTTCAATTTTGGTCTCATCTGACCAGACTATATTCTCCCAGTATTTTGCTGGCTTGCCCAAATGTTGTACTGCAAACTTTAAATGAGCTTAAGCATGCTTCTTCTTCAGCAATGGAGTCTTGCGAGGTGAGCGGGCAGAGAGCCCATGTCAATTGAGTGCATTACTTATTGTTTTCTTTGAAACAGCAGTGCCTGCTAACTCCAGGTCTTTCTGGAGTTCTCCTCAAGCGGTCATTGGCACTTGGATAACTCTTCTGATAATTCTTTTGACTCCTCTGTCAGAAATCTTGTGAGGAGCTCCTGGTCGTGGTCGGTTTATGGTAAAATGATGTTCTTTCCACTTCTGAATGATGGCTCCAACAGTGCTCACTGGAACATTCAGCAAGTTAGAAATGCACCTGTAACCAATGCAATCATTATATTTTGCAACAATAAGGTTGTGAAGGCCTAGAGCAGGGATGTCAAACTCGATCCATTCTGGGCCAAGACCCTGCACATTTTACTTCCAACCAGTATCTTCAGCGGGTGTTTTTGCTAATCAGCAATCAGTGGGAAGAAATTCAGTTAGATCACCTGTGGAAGACACTGGGTGGAGATAAAACCTGCAGGGTCTTGGCCCGGAATGGCATGAGTTTGATGCCCCTGGTCTAGAGAGACCTCTACAGACCTTTTTAAAGGATATCAGTCAGGACTTAACCAGCTGAAATTAATTTGCACTGATGGGGCATGGGATGGCTTCCTAAATTCTGATGGATTTCAGCTGGTTTCTTGGCTTTCTATGCCTTGTTGCACCTCTTTTTTCATGTGTTCAATACTTATTTCCCATGTCATTCCACTTTATTAAATACAACTTGTTTTGTGAACACAGTTGCCTTGATTTCTTTGTATGTATTGATTACTTGGGTTGTTACTGATATCTGGTGAAAATCTCAGGTCAATGGCTCCATCAGAAATATATTTAATGAGAAAAATGTTGATGTTTTCAATGTGACAATTTGATATTCACACACATTTTTAAAGGCTATCAGTCAGGACTTATTCAGTTCAGTTCAAATTCAAACAACTTTATTTATCCCTCAGGGGGCAATTAATTTAAAAAGCAACTTGTACATTGATGCACCAGGTTGTGCAAACACAACAGACAATATAAGAAGACAAACTGAAAGTCTTCTTCTTCTTCTTCTTTTAAATTCGATTGGCAGTTGGCAACCAGCTTACAGGTGCATTACTGCCACTGACTTGACTATCATCACTGAAAGTCACATCTAACCAACCATTAGAGAGAGTGGTATAATTAAAAATACTATAAAAATGCCACAATGAGATTGGGGGCTACTAAAAGAATGAAAGAACGGTCATGATAACCAGCTGAAATTAATTTGCACTGATGGGGGATGGGATGGCTTCCTAAATTCAGCTGGTTTCTTGGCTTTCTATGCCTTTTTGCACCTGTTTTTCTTCATGTGTCCAATACTTATTCCCTGTGTCATTGTACTTTATTAAATATAACTTGTTTTGTGAAAACAGTTGCCTTGATTTCTTTGTATGTATGGATTACTTGGGTTGTTACTGCTATCTGGTGAAAATCTCAGGTCAATGGCTCCATCAGAAATATGTTTAATGAGAAAAATGTCAATGTGTTCAATACTTATTTTCCCCACTGTATATACAAACACTAGATAGGAAATGGCTAGTTGCAGATGGCCAAGTGCAGCCGCCATATTAACCAGGTAATTAATTGGTAAGGATTTTTTATGCCGGATGCCCTTCCATTTATCCGTGCTTGGGACCAGCACAGGGAGTACACTGGCTTGTGCTCCCCTTGTGGCTGGATAACCAACTTTCCTTCCCCCATTCTGTTATGTTGAGCACCAAGCTAGAAGGCAGGAAGTACCATTTTTATATGGAGTTTGGTGTGACCTGGCCAGAACTTGAACCCACAACCTTTCAGCTGTTGGAGCAGATGCTCTAGCTCGAGTGGTTGGTAAAGATGTCACAGCCGGTCACAGCCAATAGCATAACTGGGTTGATGTCATGTGTCTCTACAAACTAGTTGGGGCAAGAGTAAATGTGACACCTACTGGCTAGGAGTTCACAATGTTGTTTCTGTCACTTGTAAAGTTTGGATGCGGTTACTCTTTCTCTTAATAGCTCTGTGAGGAACCTTGGAATTATTTTTGATCAAGATCTGTCCTTCAATTCACATATTAAATTTGTTTCTAAGACTGCCTTCTATCATTTGCGTAATATTGCCAAGATTAGGAGCATCTTGTCTCAGAGTGATGCTGAGAAACTGATCCATGCTTTTGTTAGCTTGAGATTAGATTATTGTAATTCTTTATTATCAGGCTGTCCTAAAACATCTTTAAAAAGTCTTCAGCTGATCCAAAATGCTGCATCAAGAGTTTTAACAGGTACTAGAAAGAGAGATCATATCTCTCCGGTTCTGGCCTCCCTTCATTGGCTTCCCATAGAGTTTAGAATTAAGTTTAAAATCCTTCTTCTTACTTACAAAGCTCTAAACAATCAGGCTCCTTTTTATTTAAAAGATCTGATACTACTGTATTATCCTAACAGAGCACTACGCTCCCAAAATGCAGGATTACTTGTAATACCTAGAATCTCCAAAAGTACAATGGGAGGCAGAGCCTTCAGTTATCAAGCTCCTCTCCTGTGGAACCAGCTGCCAATCTGGATTCGGGAGTCAGACTCGATCTCTGTTTTTAAGAATAGGGCTAAAACCTACCTTTTTGATATAGCCTACAATTAGGGAGGGATCATGTGTTTCTGAACCCTCCCTTAGTTATGCTGCTAATAGGTTTAGTCAGCCGGGGGACCTCCAATAATGCACTGGGCCTCACTCCTTTCTTCACTCTCAATGAAATATTTTTTTTTTGCTGGTCATTAACATCTGTTTGTTCTCTCCCATAGATTGAGTCCCCATCGTGCTGTTTGCTCTCTACATGTCTGTTCTTTCCATCTTCTCTATCCCCTCACCCCCCAGCCAGTCGCAGCAGATGACTGCCCCTCCCTGAGCCTTGGTTCGCCTGGAGGTTTCTTCCGTTAAAAGGAGTTTTTCCTCGTCCACCACGCCAAGTGCTTGCTCACAGGGGATCGCCTGATTGCGGGTCTTTCAGGCTCGCGGGGGGTCCCTCCCCTACAGTTGATAGTGCTATGAGATGGCTGTTTGTGAAAATGGCGATATATAAATAAAGTTGAATCGAATTGAATTGAATTGAATTAAAGTTAAAATGTTCATCAGACTGTATAAAAAATGTTACTATCTGGAAGCATCCAGAGGTTAGTCCAATACTGAGTCAAAAGATATCCTTCTTATGTTCAAAAGAAATGTTTGTATAATCTAAATGATAAAAAATAATCTAAGCTTTTGTATACACTATACCAAAAACTGAGAATGTATTCCCTTTGTTTACTTTTACTGTGTTTGTTTTTCTGCTCCTTTAATATGCCAGAAATAAAGACTCATCATTATCATCACTGTGATAAAGATCATCTGGCCCACGCAAGATTTAAATGAAGAAGACAATGCGTTTTTTTGGTTATGTAAATCCCCAGCTGGATTCATCGTGGCTCGTCCATGTACCCAGTTAAGCCAAATTTGTGGTTTCTGAAAGTGGGTTAAGTTTGTTTGAGTTCCAGTAGGGGCTCTGCAGAGAGTAAGATTTTTTTTTATAAAAAAAAAACAGGCAGCAATGCACTGTTCACTGAGCTGCGCCCGATCTTTTCTGCTCCCTAATGACGACCACATGTGTCCCTGTGGGCTTCAGTTTACTTCAGCTTGTGCCTTGTAATTACCCCAAAAGAATAAAATCTTTTCACTTTGTTTATTGCCATATGCCAAGAGTTTTTCTCCTAAATCAAATTACAGGTTTTAAAAAAGTTTTATACTGCTTAACTTCCCCCTATCCTATTGACACTATAAAACTTAAACCATTGTTGCCGGAGAGTAGGTGAGGGGAGGATGTTCAAGCCCATAAAATAGGGCCTGACTGTGGTTTTCGTCCTCTCGCTGAGCTGCTGGGACACTTCACCGCTCAATATCTCAAAGACTGTATCTTCTATTCACTGTAAATGTGGTGTGGGCTGGAGAGACTTGGGCATTGTGTCTGAGATGGATGGATCTCGATAGCAGCACATGTCTGAACTGAATGGATTCCCTTTGTTGATCTCTTCCTCAATTTCTATCTCTGTTCTGGCTTTTCCCCCAAGCTCATATCCTGTGCTCCATCTCTCTGTCTACTGCAGCCATTTTTCTTCCACATCTGTAGCAACACTGCAGTAATAACCCTTCTAAGCACACCACCACCACCGCTTTTATCTTCGTTCTCAATATTTTCCCTTTTTTTGTATCTCTCCAACTGAATGTGGTGTCATGGTCATAGATATAACGTACTTTAGGTGCAATGGAATAAAAAAAGGGCAGAAAAGACAGCTGAGTGGTTGCTTTAGCTTCTAGCTTGTCAGTAAGAGGTATGGCTGTGCTGCAAACAAGCAGCTACATTATAAACCGCTGCATATTTCAAAATATCATGCCTTGCACATTGTCTCTGTGCAGAGTATAGCCACCATCTTGAGGGATTTCCTCTGCTTGATAAAGGGCTGTTCCAGACTCTCCCTAATGGTCAGCAGTGCAGGCATCCCTTGGGCCTGCGATAGGAGATATGAGACAGATAAGATGGATGGATGGGGTGATATAACTGCCATAGAAGGTCACTTGATTAAAAGTTATGACCAGCAGAGTGCCATGGCCAGAGTGAGCATTCAGTCTGAAAATCTGTGATCCCGGGAACTACTCATGGTTTGGAAAAAAGTTGGAACTGCCAAGAAAAAGCCTAGTCAGGAGATTGTCCACATTATTGTTGAGTTACAGCAAAATAATTGTAAGAAAAAAGTGAGATGATGCTTCTGTGTTCAAGACAAGAAAAATTCTGGTTTCATGCAGTACTAGACAGGTATTACTCTTCCACGTGTTGATCCTACTTACTCATTTCAGTACTTGGTTAAATCTGAGCTTAATTTTACCATATGGGCTTCTAAGGTATTATTGATATGTCAACCCTGTCCCATCAGAAAGGTAATGGGAAAGTGCTCTTCTTAGTTATCTAGGGCAGTGGTCCTCAGCCTTTTTTGACTCACGGGGCAGATACACAGTTAAAAAAAAAAGCTTTAAAGGCATTATAAAACAAAGTGTGTGGATTAAAAAAGACCCTCACCTTCAGTGGAAGCCCTGAGCTTGTTTCTCTGTGGAGGAGATAGTCCCTGCAGCAGGCATGCTCGTATAAAATAGTCACAAATTGACAACTCATAGACCATTGGGAAGTAACACGCCAACACTTTTGAAAGCATCCATCCATCCATCATCCATCCATCTTCTTTCCGCTTAATCCTTTTCGGGTCGCGTGGGGGGGGGGGGGGGGGCTTGAGCCTATCCCAGCATCTTTGGGCGAGAGGCAGGGTACACCCTGGACAGCTCACCTGTCCATGCCGCAGGGCCAGCACAGAGAGACAGACAACCATTCACTCTCACAGTTCATACCTAAGGACAATTTAGAATCCCCAGGTTGGCAAAGACAGGTAATCACGCACCACTGGTAGAAACAAGGCCCAAACTCAGTTTCTACCAAAACCAACCCCCATTTATATTGGAAACATGTCAGATATCCCTCTGTCCACTCATCATCCCCACAGCCCCAGGTTTGGCAGGTTTGAATTTTTAAGCGTCACCGCCATTACTGAAACAGGTGTGTGTCAAGAACACGAAGACAGACAGGACAGGCAGGAAGTCAGGTATTCAAGAGAGAGAATATGCTGTAATGTTTCAGAATAATACAGGCCGGCAGACTTAGTCAAGACAGAGGAATAGAATAAATTACTATTGTTGTTTTTTTTCTGTGGTGTCTCTGTGGCCCAGTACCATTGGTACACAGCCCCAGTGGATGGGGACCACTGATCTAGGAGAACAGAGAAATAGTATTTCTATCAAATTTAATAAGTGTTACATTTTTACCCCAAAATTCACCCAACATTCTTTTTTTCCTTTCAGAAATGTAGGGTTTGGGATTAGGGCTACATTTCATTTGTTTAACAACCCACCAGCTGCACTTTACAATTCCTATGTTAACATAACCAGTAAAAAATGCAGCTGGCTGTGAGCCATTTTCAGTGTAAGCTGGAAAATGTGTACAGCAGCTATGAAGCAATGCTTTGTGATCGGCCTGACAAACATTTTTTTAAGCAGTTTTATTTTTAGCACAGTAAGGATGCAGTGTGAAGTGCAGAGTAGTCATTTGTTACCCTCTCACTGATACAGAAGCTCCTCAGTGATCAACAAGGGGTAGAACGGCACTTCATTGTCATCTCTGTGACAAAAATGCAGGGTCATTGCTTGTTTTCTTTTCGAAGTCCCTTTCCCCCAACTTGACAAAAAAAAACAAAAAACAAAATAACTCTCCATCACGCCCGGTTTTGTTGATTGTGGGAAACCATTCACTCGGTATTCACTCCCATGTCAGGTGATTCTTCTTCTTCTTTTAGATTTGATTGGTGTTGGCAACCAGCTTACAGGTGCATTACCGCCACGTACTTCACTCTATATCATCACTCTATCTGGTCAGGAGCTGTAGTCGCCGCGATCACAGCATCACTCTATCGTCAGATAATTCTGCAGTAGACATGAGATTTTATCAGCTTCACTGCTGACTGGCTGTGATGTAGTCAGCAGTGCAAACATAGACAGTGAAGTAGTCATAGCATGGTAAATGAGGACCAAAACAGCTAGTGGGGAACTAAGGAACAAACAGTTGTGTGTCTATGCTGACTTTTGTATCTTTTTTGGTAAATGTGGATAAAGCACAGACATGAAAAAATGGGGGCTGGTTGCCATTTTGGCTTCTCTGCTGGATTTCTGTTCTAGCACATTTGTGGACATCACCGAGTATGATGACACAAACACGACATAGAGAGAAAAAAAAAACAGAAATGCAAGGGATCAGACATGATTAAAGCGTTGAATAGAGGGTTGTTGGTAGGGCTTACTGATTTTGAAAAACCCTAGGTCCATTTGCAGAGTTTTATTGCGAAACATCTTCAGTTTAGTGTTGCTTTTCGACTATATCAAATGCTGTGTGTGATATCCGCAATTATCTTTACAATACAATCTACAAAGTTGGTTTTTAAAATGAGGACAAGCATTGCACTTTTTGCTAGCAAAGTTTACAATTTGGTGCCTTGCCTTAAGATAAGCTATTTGCTGTTTGTGCAGGTCTAGCAGCTCAATGGAATTACAGTGGCATCCAGGAAAGAAGTTACAGCGCTTCACTTTTTCCACATTTTGTTATGTTACAGCCTTATTCCAAAGAGCTTAAATTCTTTTTTCCTCAAAATTCTACACACAATACCTCATAATGGACAGTGTGAAAAAAAGTTTGGTCTTTTTTTACATTTTTGCAAATTTATTAAAAATAAAACACTAAGAAATCACATGTACATAAGTATTCACAGCCTTTGCCATGAAACTCAAAATTGAGCTCAGGGTGCATCCTGTTTTCACTGATCATCCTTGAGATGTTTCTACAGCTTGATTGGGGTCCACCTGTGGTAAATTTAGGTTGATTGGACATGATTTGGAAAAAGCACAACACCTGTCTATATAAGGTCACAGTCTGTTTGACAGTGCATGTCAGAGCACAAACCAAGCATGAAGTCAAAGGAATTGGTCTGTAGACCTCCGAGACAGGATTGTCTCGAGGGACAAATTCTGGGGAAGGATACAGAAAAAATTTCTGCTTGCTTTGAAGGTCCCAGTGAGCACAGTGGCCTCCATCATCTGTAAATTGAAAAAGTTTGGAACCTCCAGGACTCTTCCTAGAGCTGGCCTTAGTCAGGAGTTAACCAAGAAACCCAAACGGTCACTCTGTCAGAGCTCCAGCGTTCCTCTGTGAAGAGAGGAGAATCTTCCAGAAAGACAACCATCTCTGCAGCAAATCCACCAATCAGCCTGTATGGTAGAGTGGCCAGATGGAAGCCACTCCTTAGTAAAAGGCACATGGCAGCCACGCCTGGAGTTTGCCAAAAGGCACCTGAAGGACTCATCAGACCATGAGAGAACAAAACTGTCTGGTCTGATGAGACAAAGATTGAACTCTTTGGTGTGAATGCTAGGCATCATGTTTGGAGGAAACCAGGCATCGTTTAAAACCACGCCAAAGGTGGTGGCAGCATCTTTTTTTCTTCTTCTTCTTTTTAGATTTGATTGTCGGTTGGCAACCAGTTTGCAGGTGCATTACCGCCACTGACTTGATTACTATCACTCTACATCCCTGTACAAGCCCTTGCAAGGAGTTCTGAACAATTCCTTATGTGTGAAAAAATTATCCGCCCTGGACTGCGTCCAGGAGCCGGGACCCTATCCAGGTGACGATGACATAGTGGCAGCATCATACTGTGGGGATGTTTTTCAGCAGCAGGAACTGGGAGACTAGTCAGATAGAGGGAAAGATGAATGCAGCAATGTATAGGGACATCCTGGTGAAAACCTGGCTCCATAGTACTCTTGACCTCAGACGATCTCTGACCTTGATGGTTCATCTTTCAGCAGGACAACGACCCTAAGCACACACAGCCAAGAAAATCAAAGGAGTGGCTTCAGGACAACTCTGTGAATTTCTTGAGTGGCCCAGCCAGAGCCCAAACTTGAATCCAATTGATCATCTCTGGGAGAGATCTGAAAATGGCTGTGCACCGACGCTTCCCATCCAACCTGATGGAGCTTGAGAGGTGCTGCAAAGAGGAATGGGCGAAACTGTCCAAAGATAGGTGTGCCAAGCTTGTGGCATCATATCATCACTCTATTTATAATTCAAGAAATCTGTGTGTCTGTCTGTCTGTGTGTGTGTCTGTCTGTGTGTCACAACGATAGGACTCGCTAAAAGATCATAGGATCGCCCATGATGTTCCTATGATCTCTACATGTTGTCTATATGACGTCATATAGACACTGTCACAACCAAGACATGCCCGCCAAACGAGCAACGCTGCACACCAGCAAGGCACAGAGAAGCTGAGATGGAGGAGATGCAGAATAGTAGGCTGCCGCCAACGCTGCACACCAGGCAACGCACAGAGAAGCTGAGGACGCAGGAAATGCGAGATAGTTGGCTGGCCAGGGACAGTGAATGCCATGCAAGGCTCAAAGAAGCTGGGACAGAGGAGATGCGGAATTGTCAGCTGGCCGCCAACGCTGCATGCCAGGCATATGAGTAATATGAGTAATTATAGGATTTATCAATCAAATCAATCAAAGCTTTATTATATAGCACTTTCATACAAAAAGTTGTAACACAAAGTGTGTCACACATCACTTCACTCTATATATAATTCAAGAAATCTCTGTCATGTGACGATGGATGTGACAATGTCATGACCATAGGACTCATTAAAAAATCATAGGATTGCCTATGATGTTCCTATGATCACTACATGATGTCTATATGACGTCATATAGACACCATAGTATAGAGCGATTCAAGAAAGTGTGTGTATGTGGTCAAAGGCAGGCATCACTCACGATCATACGACATCAAAGATCAAAGGCAGGCATCACTCATGATCATAAGACTTGCTATGACATCATCAAAGATCAAAGGCAGGCATCACTTGCACTCACTGACGATCATAGGACATCGAAACATCAAAGGCAGGCATCACTCACGATCATAGGGACTTGATATGACATCATCAAAGATCAAATGCAGGCAGTAGGACTCGCTGTGCCATCAGCCTATGGTGTCTTTTGATGACATCATCAAAGATCATAGGACTTCACTAGACAGCTTCAAAGATCAAAGGCAGGCATCACTCACGATCATAGGACTTGCGATGGCATCATCAAAGATCAAAGGCAGGCATACTGAACGAGTGGTGAGTGTTGCTTACACCTGCTTTCTACGGGCATGCAGAAATACTTGCTTAGTACTTGTTTCTACAGGTATGCACTAGTTCAAAAAGATTTGAGACTGTAATTGCTGTCAAAGGTGCATCAACAAAGTATTGAGCAAAGCTGTGAATACTTTATGTACAGTGTGATTTCTTAGTTTTTTATTTTTAATAAATTTGCAAAAATTAAAAAAAAACTTTTTTTTCAGCATTGTCCATTAGGGGGTGTTGTGTTAGAATTTTCAGGAAAAAAATGAATTTAATTCCCTTTGGAATAAGCTGTAACAAAACAAAATGTGAAAAAAAAGTGAAACGCTGTGAATACTTTCCGATGCACAGTATTTTCCACCACAGGATAAACCACAGGAGCCGCCAGAGTCTGCACCGATACGCCATCTGGGGATCAGAGCATGTTATGTCATGTCGTAACTAGTGCTGATGTAATTTAATCTATTTAATCTACTGAGCTTTGTTTAATCTATTTATTCTATTAGTCCTTGGGCACAAGTTAACATACTCTGTATTCATTGTTTCACCTGTTGAAATTGGGGGCCTCTGGTTGGAAAACAGAAGTGATTTATAAATGAGGGACATCTTGGGGTAGATATGATTGAACTGATTAACGGGGGGGGTCACTTCATGATTTGTTTTTAGACTCAGAGTCTTTCTTAAATGTCTCCTTAAGGGCTGTATTAAAGGAATACAGAGCTGTTAATGTTGCACCCAGTTTTTTGACCTTCACAGAAGTTCAGGGCAACATCTCTGAGGGCTCACGAGAGGCGGGAGAGCAAAGTGCAAACAAGGACAGACATCAGTCACTCTCTCCGTGCTTCCGTGTGTGTTTCTATGTGCCGGTGTTGCGTGAGTGTAAATGAATGTGCGTGATTCTGTGTGTTTGTGTGTGAACGAGGGAGTTCGTTGAGAAGGGCAAAGCAGTATCAGTCACTGTCACTACCCGCTGCAGTCCCTGGCTCGCTTCCACATGGGCTCAGACACACACACACACACACACACACACACACACACACACACACACACACACAGGTGCAGGATGCATAATTTATAGGAGTAATCAAAGGCAGACAAAAAGCCACCCTCTTTGAGTCTGCGGGCCCACCAGGACACAGGCCGACATACACACAGACACCCTCTCTATTCATTTGAACAGTGCTTCCTACCAGCCAGGCAGCACTGTTCAGAGACTAGCAGAGAGAGAGAGAAGATGGTGAATAAGAGAAAAAGGTGGAGATGAAAACAAGAGAGACTGGATAATTTCTCACACAGCCACTTCGCTTTCTTTCTCTGGCTAGAGGCTCTCTCTTACAACTTCCTCTTTCTTTTTTGTTTTTAAAAAAATAGTCCAGTCTAGACCAAAGAGAAAGTGCAGTAGAGATATACTCCCTGAGCTCGCCGGCTGGGTAACTTCCTGTTTCATGTCCCCCTTTCCTTCCTCGGTGCGTTCTCTGAAGAGTGCATCTAAAAAGAAAAGGGCTTTTCGTGGGGGGCTTGCGCAAAGGAGCCAAAGGTGAAGAGATGCTTTTGGGCTGCATACTGCATTAATATTTCATAAACTGCAGATGACTGGCACCTACATGATTCTAATGAGCCACATTTAGCATTGCTATTTTGTTGTCCAGTGATTTAAGGTCCAATTAAAAATGGTAGAGTTACTGGTTTTTGTGTGTTTGTGTGGGTTCTACTTTCTCTTCCTCCCTCCTTGGTGTCCCTCTCCCAGGGCTCAGCTGCAAAAAAGGCTTGGAGCTTTCACATCTGCTAAAATCCAAACCAGTGTTTCATTATTTATTTATCTTCCAGAACTAGAAATATCTGCTAAGATCCGCCCGTCGTTGACAAGATGAGCCTCAGCCTCATGGTGGATCTCTGGGTGGGCAAAACCCACACGTATACACAGAAATATTCGGGCAAATGAGCACACAAGTGATATTACACACACACACACACACACACACACACACACATGCATAGTATCAGTAAAGGAGTGGGACTGTGCCGACACGCTGTCCAGGTAATGCACCTGTACCGAGGCAAAGGTGATAAATCCCCAAATGTGTAGTCTTATCTTTCCTGAGCCAGACTCGGTCGGGGAAAAAAGGCTCTTCTCTTTTTTGCTTGTCTGCCCGTATGTTTGTGTCTGTCTGTCTGTCTCACCTCACTGCAGTGCTTCAGCATGCAGTCTGTCTTTCCTCCATTACCTCTGCCATTGAAGTTGATAGACTATAAACTCGGCTCATTATGGATGATCCCTCGCTCCCTCCTCACTCCTTTGCTTTACCCTCTCTTTTTATTCCCTTTAAAGTGTCTTGTACTGTACCTGGTGTTGAGGCAGGGCTTTTGAGGTGTAGCTAAAGCTGATCTAAGCACCTTGTTTATATGAACTGGGGTCAAACGACCATGGGTGATATGAAAGGTGTTGCTTGTAGTTACACAGTCAGTATCGACACCCCCTTCTTATGGGGCATTTTTAGTATCTTTAAGCACATAACACTGGTCATCTGTGTTGGTTGTAGCAAGCTGCTTATGGCTATTGACAAATTTAGCAATCAGCTGGTGAAGGTTTTGATGAATTTACAGTATCTACTGAGGACCTGGCGTTAGCTGTAAACAAACATGTCCGACCATCCATCCATCCATCTGCAGAGAAGGCCTGTCTTCTCTCTCCCCAGCCTTCACCTCCAGCTCCTCCTGGGGGAAACTGAGGTGTTCCCAGACCAGCCAAGAGATGTAATCTCTCCAGCATGTCCTAGGTCTGCCCTGGGGCCTCTTTTCAGTTTCCTGATCCACCTGTCCTGGGAGACTTCCAGAAAGCATCCTGAGCAGATGCCCAAGCCATTTCCATTGGGTGTTTTTTTTTTTTTGTTTGTTTTTTGATGCAGAGGAACAGCAGCTTAACTCCGAGCCTCTCTCAGGGCCCGCTCCACTGAGGCAAGTTAGTCTGTGACTTGCCAATGGTAATTTTTGCCCTCACACAACCCTGGCCATACTGCACTCATACTGTTTTTAGCTCAGCCAGTCTAAGTGCCACTACTTCTTGTAGATACAGTATGTAGCATACTTGTACGTGTGTTCATGCACGAGAAACCACGTCACCTTTACGCTAACCTCTCCAGAAAGCTGAGGGAAATGAGGCGCAGAACTATCACACTGTCCAGAAGAAGTGGGCTTGTACAGTGTAAGTGGGCCCTCAGATGGCTGAGCTCCAAGAGATCTCTAAGAGAAAAAATGCTTTAAAACTACTTTCTTTCATTATGGCCAAAAGAGGAATTTTATATATAGAGTGAAGTAAAAGGACCAATATGTTACAGCCAAGATATATAGAGTGATGATATAGAGTGAAGTACGTGGCAGTAATGCACCTGTAAGCTGGTTGCCAACCGCCAATCAAATCTAAAAGAAGAAGAAGAATGGCCAAAATAATCCTAAATTTAATAGGAAATAATCCTAATTTACTTTTGATTACCATCTCAATAAAGACCTTCCTGATTAGTTTCTCGTCAAAATATATATTTATCTCTGGAATTAATAAAGTATACAAACAAAAACAACCCTAAAAATATATGTTTACATCCTACGCATAAATCCTGAACTCATTTAGAACTAGAAAAGCACTCGGAGAGCCCAGACCTCCGCCAAGCGCCACAGTTCCCCCCCATACAGTGTTTGTGTGTACATTTTCAGATTCCTTGACCATGAAAACATATGACTAGCAATTGGATTCACAATGACAGGATTAGTGGTTCAGTAGTAAAAGCATTACCTCCTTCGCGGAGGTAATAAACTGAAGTGTTGGTGTTGTGTCCATCTCCTGCATCTGCAAACTCCCAGGCTGCGGGCGTTGCAATTGAATGAATGAATGAATTAATCTTTATTTCGAATAGATTAAGAGTACAGGTTAAAAGAAAGTGAATAATATAACAAAGGGGGTAATAAAATGCAACAAGGTCAAATTAGACAATAACTCCTCTGATTATACAGTTCAACTGTATAATCAGAGGAGTTCAACTGTATAACCTGCAATGTTTTAAAGTTAATATTCATGATCATGACATCAGTTTAGTTACAGAATTCAAATACCTTGGCGTTGTACAAGATCCTCAACTCAAATTTAATCTTCATATAAAGAAAATTTCAAAAACAGTAAAAAAAAATCTGAACTGCTTTAAATTAATTAGATATTACATACCATACGAACCTGCTGTACTGTATATGCATTCTATGGTTTTTTCTCATATATCATACTGTTTGACAGTCTGGGCTCAAGCAGCCCCTTCCACAATAAGACATATAGGTTCTTTATATAATCAAACCCTAAAAATCTTGGACAAAAAGCCCATTAGGTGGCATCACTGTAATATTTTAAAAAAATACAACCTATTGAGTTTTGAGAGTTTCATTGACCTCTGTTTACTGAAATTAACTTTCAAATGTTTCCATAAATCAGCACCTGAGCCACTTGCTGGTTTCATCCAAAGACAGGACAGCAGCAGAGCCTCCAGGAGTTCTGTTAACAATAACTGTAAAATACTCCACCGCAGAACCACATTTGGACAAACAGCTTTCTCTATAAAGGGCAGTCACATCTGGAACACAATGCCAAATGAAATTAAAATAATAACGGACTTTAAAACATTCACTAAAAAGGTTAAAAACTGGCTGAAAAATAAACAAGAATGTACCCATGTATGAAATGATTGTCTGCAGAGTGAGAGTGAATGAAGGGAAGGAATGAATGTGTTTGTTTATAGTGAGTGACGAAGGGAGGGAGGCCTGAAATAGGCAAATGTGTGTCAGGTTGTTATATTTGTGTATTTATAATATTTATAATATTTATAATATTTATAATTGTGTATTTATAATGTATTTATGTTTTTTTGCATTGATGTATGTGGTTATTGTGTATTCCTTTTCGTTCCTTTTTTTTTTTTTTTTCTTTTTACTTGTTTCTCCTTTCTAAAGCCCATCCAGGGACAAGAGTTGCAAATTAGCTAATAGCTATACACTCTGTGCAACACATCAGATTGATTGTCATTGATTAATTGTCTATGTTTATTGCACTGTCCCTGTCAAATAAACAAATCTATCTATCTAACATAAGTTATCCGAAATGTGTGATGGCTGAATCCGCAACTTATATTGCCCACCCATGTTCCATCCAAGAATTCAAAAGAAAAAACAAAAGAAATCATGACACAACGGCGTACAACCCACAGGCCAATGGGTTATGCGAGCGTTTTCATAGATCACTGCGGCGGACAGCTGCCCGTCTCAGCTTTTGCAGCGTGGCGCAAACACAGGCATGCTGGCGGGCCCTACATGGTGGTAATGCACCTGTAAGCTGGTTGCCAACCGCCAATCAAATCTAAAAGAAGAAGAAATTTGCATTGTCTCCCGTGTTTCCCCTGGTCTGTTGTGCTTATCCCGTTTGTCTTTATTGTCATTATTGTGGTGTTGTGTGTACATTTGTCTACCCATTGTCTCCAGCTCCTCATGGTTCTGTACCCATAGCCATTTTCCCATCATATGTGATCATACTGCACTTGATTGTTCCCAGCTGTCTTGCATCTTGTTAATTGTTCCCTTACCTATATATGTGAGTCCCTGTTTTTTGTTCTTTGAGAGGTCATTATCTAATACTACTGTGGTTTTTGTCCATGTCTCCTGGTCCATGTGAGTTTGCCATTGCCTTGTTTAGCTTTGAGTTTTGCCTGCCAAGTTTTTGTTTGTTTTCAGCCCACATGCACTTTGTTTTGTCCTGGAGTTTTTGAGTTACTGTTTGTTTAATAAATCATCCTTACTGCGCCATACTTCTGCCTGCGACCCAAGCTGTGTCAGAACATGACACACTGAAAAATAATAAGATAATTTGTTGGTAAAAGGACTAAGCAGTTAAGGTAACTAAAAGAATAAAAAAAAAACAGTTAAATACAATCAAACAGACGTAAATTCAGATGTATTAATATTCATTCATTCATTCATGTTCTTCCGCTTAATCCTTTTTGGGTCGCGGCGGGGGGGGGGGGGGGCTGGAGCCCATCCCAGCATCTTTGGGCGAGAGGCAGGGTACACCCTGGACAGATCGCCAGTCCATCACAGGGCCATCACAGAGAGACAGACAACTCTTCACTCTCACAGTCATACCTAAGGACAATTTAGAATCCCCAGTTTGATTCCAATTAACCTAACTTGCATGTTTTTGGCATGTGGGAGGAAACCGGAGAAGTCCCGGAGTAAACCCACGCAGACACGGGGAGAACATGCAAACTCCACACAGATCACTGTTGGGCAGAGGCTGGGATCGAACCCAGGATCCCCAGGCCAAGGGTGAGTTGCTGTGCTGCCGCAGTGCTAACCACTCTTCCACCGCGCCGCCCGATGTATTAATAATTAGTAGTAAAATAATTATGACCAGAGCAACACAGAATAGGTTTAAAATTATAAATTAAGACAATTAAAATAGGAAACTAATCAAAAGCTGAGTTAAAGTAGTAGGTCTTGAGTCTGCTTTTAAAAACATGAACATCAGCATCAGCAGCCCTGATGTTCTCCAGCAGGCTGTTCCACAGATGTGGACCGTAGTAACTAAAACCAGCCTCACTGTGGGTGCATGTTCTGACAGTAGGGATAATTAAAAGACCAGTGCCAGAGGACCTCAGGGACCTTGGGGGCTCATACTTTATGTTAGATAAGATAAGCCTTTATTAGTCCCACAATGGGGAAATTCCAGGATTGCAACAGCACAGGGATAGCAACACTCAGAGCGATAATTTAGAAGACAAGGTAATAAGAGCAGTGAATATACATACAGTGGGGCAAAAAAGTATTTAGCCAGCCACCAATTGTGCAAGTTCTCCCACTTAAAAGATGAGAGAGGTCTCCAATTTTCATCATAGGTATACCTCAACTATGAGAGACAAAATGAGAAAAAAAAAATCCAGAAAATCACATTGAAGGATTTTTAATGAATTAATTGGTAAATTCCTCGGTAAAATAAGTATTTGGTCAATAACAAAAGTTCATCTCAATACTTTGTTATATACCCTTTGTTGGCAATGACAGAGGTCAAATGTTTTCTGTAAGTCTTCACAAGGTTTTCACACACTGTTGCAGGTATTTTGGCCCATTCCTCCATGCAGATCTCCTCTAGAGCAGTGATGTTTTGGGGCTGTCGCTGGGCAACACGGACTTTCAACTCCCTCCAAAGATTTTCTATGGGTTTGAGATCTGGAGACTGGCTAGGCCACTCCAGGACCTTGAAATGCTTATTACAAAGCCACTCCTTCGTTGCCCGGGCGGTGTGTTTGGGATCATTGTCACACTGAAAGACCCGGCCATGTTTCATTTTCAATACCCTTGCTGATGGAAGGAGGTTTTCACTCAAAATCTCTCGATACATGGCCCCATTCATTCTTTCCTTTACACGGATCAGTCGTCCTGGTCCCTTCGCAGAAAAACAGCCCCAAAGCATGATGTTTCCACCCCCATGCTTCACAGTAGCTATGGTGTTCTTTCTCCTCCAAACACGACAAGTTGAGTTTTTACAATAAAGTTCTATTTTGGTTTCATCTGACCATATGACATTCTCCCAGTCCTCTTCTGGATCATCCAAATGCTCTCTAGCAAACTTCAGACGGGCCTGGACATGTACTGGCTTAAGCAGGGGGACACGTCTGGCACTGCAAGATTTGAGTCCCTGGCGGCGTAGTGTGTTACTGATGGTAGCCTTTGTTACTTTGGTCCCAGCTCTCTGCAGGTCATTCACTAGGTCCCCCCGTGTGGTTCTGGGATTTTTGCTCACCGTTCTCGTGATCATTTTGACCCCACGGGGTGAGATCTTGCGTGGAGCCCCAGATCGAGGGAGATTATCAGTGGTCTTGTATGTCTTCCATTTTCTAATAATTGCTTCCACAGTTGATTTCTTCACACCAAGCTGCTTACCTATTGTAGATTCAGTCTTCCCAGCCTGGTGCAGGTCTACAATTTTGTTTCTGGTGTCCTTTGACAGCTCTTTTGTCTTGGCCATAGTGGAGTTTGGAGTCTGACTGTTTGAGGTTGTGGACAGGTGTCTTTTATACTGATCAAGAGTTCAAACAGGTGCCATTAATACAGGTAACGAATGGAGGACAGAGGAGCCTCTTAAAGAAGAAGTTACAGGTCTGTGAGAGCCAGAAATCTTGCTTGTTTGTAGGTGACCAAATACTTATTTTACCGTGGAATTTACCAATTAATTCATTAAAAATCCTTCAATGTGATTTTCTGGATTTTTTTTCTCATTTTGTCTCTCATAGTTGAGGTATACCTATGATGAAAATTGGAGACCTCTCTCATCTTTTAAGTGGGAGAACTTGCACAATTGGTGGCTGACTAAGTACTTTTTTTCCCCACTGTATGTACACATAAATATGTATACACAGTGCGGAGCATTGTAGCTAGATGGAATAAACAGGATAACGGTCTATTTAGTTACCCCACATAGTATGAATATGTACCCATACAGCATATTATGTATTTGAATCAGCCTAGTTGTCACCCTCTGTCACGATTGATATTGCCCTAGTTGTATGAAGTAGGGGACCATTATTGTGCAAGTTTGTTGCGTTTTTTGCATTCAATACTATTAGGTCGTAAAGTTTTTTTTACGATCTCTGCGAGCAGCTCTGCTTAGGTTATAAAGTCTGAGAGCCGTGGGTAGGAAGGACCTGCAAAACCGCTTGGTCGCGCACCTTGGATGATGTAGCCTACTGCTAAATGAGCTCCTCAGTGCGTTCAGCATGTCCTGCATAGGGTGGGACTCGGACTCCAGCAGAGATGACAGCTTAGCCACCATCCTTCTCTCTCCTATCTCCTCTACTGGGTCAGGGCGCTGCCCCAGGACAGAGCTAGCTTTCTTGATCAGTTTGTTCAGTCTGTTCCTGTCGGCTGCCGTGATGCCGTTGCCCCAGCAGACCACTCCAAATGTGATGGCTGATGCCACCATCGAATTGTAGAAGGTCTTCAGGAGCACCCCTTGTACACCAAAAGACCTGAGCCTCCTCAGTAGGAACAGCCTGCGCTGTCCCTTCTTGTAGAGTGCATCGGTATTGTGTGACCAGTCTAGTTTATTGTTCAAATGAACACCCAGGTACTTGTAGGATGTCACCATCTTAATGTCTGTTCCCTGGATGTTTACTGGTGCTGTAAGAGGTTGTCCTTGTCTGTGGCAGTTAAAAGTAGTTCTGATAAATAAGAAGGCCTAAGACCATGCAGACACTTATAAACCAGTAAAAGAACCTTAAAGTCAATCCTGAAGGTCATGGGAAGCCAATGCAGTGGCTTTAAAACTGGCATGATGTGAGCCTGCCATCTGGTCTTCATCAAAACACGTGGAGCTGAATTCTGTAATAACTGCAGATTTGAAATTGTCTTTTTGGGAAGACCAGAGAGCAGGGCATTACAGTAATCAATACGACTGGTGATAAAAGCATGCATCAGTACTTCCGTATTTGCTTGAGAGAGAAATGGGTGAACTCTGGCTATATTCTTTAGATGGTAAAATCCAGTTTGTGTTATATTTTTAATGTGTGGAGTAAAACCAAGCTCAGAGTCTAAAATGACACCCAAATTCTTAACATGTTGGGATGGGGTAAAGGACAAGACTGTGTAATTTTGGTAAAATTTCCTCTCTCTGAGCTTCAGGACCAATAACTAAAACTTTAGTTTTTCCCTGGTTAATGTAACACCACTAACACCTACTTACTCTGGGTGTAGTACCCTTGTGGTAGTATTGTGTTATGGCAGTGTAGTTACCCTAACTTTACTACCTGGACAAAAGGGACAATTGGGCCAGGTCAGATAGACTACAGGATTCGTAGGAGCTTGGAGGGCGTAACAACAGATGACACTACACCGATATATGGAACTTGCAACTATATATATTTCTTTTTACAAATGTGTATTATTTACAGATATGTACATTTGGTCAAAAAAAAAACGCACTTGTCACAATAATAGATAAAAAAAATAAAAATAAAATAGAATACCCAAAATATACTCCAAATATATTTATAATATATACAGTCCTTCTCGTATCTGTCCCAGGTGACCAATTTGATCACATTTACCAGTCAATCGGGTTCAGGCTTCGGCTCCCCATCCAGATCTGGAGAATCCACACTTGTAATCCAGTCCAAACAAAAAACCTGACCTACAAAACAGGCCAGAACACAGAAACTCAAGCTATTATCCACAGCTCTGAAAAAACAACCTCCTCCTGTGCAAAACCTAGCCAGAATTAGCATCGGCGGGTTAGCATGTTAAACTAGCACAACAATTTATTGCAAATTTACACTTTAAAACACATATAAAACACAGGTTCAACATTCACCATTAAATAACAATCAAGGGCCAGGGAATTGGGACCTTTGCTAACCGTTACAGCTTTGAAAAATAGCTTTTTCTGATGAAAAAACTAGCCGAATTTAGCATTGGCGGTTAGCATTTCCAGCTATCCATTAGCATTTCCCATACACACTAAATGGCACTTACCAAGCTAAGCGACACGTGCGTCATGGGGTTCCCGCGCTCAACGGTGTTAACAGCTTTTTGGATCCCAATCTTAAAATTTAACAAACGGGGCATTAGAATTTGCTAATACAGCAATGTCTCATTGTGGGTATTAGTTTAGGCTTACCAATCTCAAGTTTTATCCAAGACAAAGACTGCTATTAGCACGCTAGCTCACCGTCTCCGTAAGGGAACGCGCTCTCTCGGTCGTGTCTTGGCAGTGTCTGACAGCGTTCTGCGGATTACACCAAGACCGAGCGAGAAAGCGCGTGACCCCATTGGCTGGTGTGACCCCATTGGCTGTTGCTGCCAAACAAAAGACACAGCCGCTGGCCACTCAAAACACCAAACAAAAACATTCAGAACTTTATCAAAACTCCCCAGAAAATGTTCCCTACTGTTTTATGAATATATATTTATTTAAATATTCATCTTGAAATTATTTACTCCCATTGTGAAATGGGTGGTTTTCTCTTCAAAAGCGGTATCAATATTCATATTTTTATTTGCGTTTTTAACACTGGGTTACATTAAGCTGAAGAAAGTTTGCTGCCATCCATGATTTAATGTCTAGAATACAGTTATAAAGGGTATTGATTGGTTCCACTGCAGTGAACTGGCGATCTGTCCAGGGTGTACCCTGCCTCTCACCCAAAGATGCTGGGATAGGCTCCAGCTCCCCCACCACCACCCCCGCGACCCGAAAAGGATTAAGCGGTAGAAGATGAATGAATGAATGATTGGTTCCATGTCATCAGGAGACACAGCAATATGAAGTTGGGTGTCATCAGCATAACTATGGTAATTAACGACACGTCTCCTGATAACATCCCCAAGGGGTAGCATGTACAGATTAAAAAGTACTAGACCAAAAATTGAACCTTGGGGCACACCACAATTAATTTTGTAGACTCTGGAAGAACATGTATTCATGATTACCGAAAAGTTCCTGTCTGTGGGGTAGGACCTGAACCAATTAAGAACTGTACCAGAGAGGCCAACCAGGTCATTTAGTCTGGTTAAAAGAATATGGTGGTCTACTGTATCAAAGGCAGCACTTAGATCCAGTAGAATCAGGACTGAAATTCTGTGTGAGTCCATGTTGTGCCTTAGATCATTAACAATCCTGACCAGGGCTGTCTCTGTACTGTGATTCTTCGTTCATTGTAAAACAAGGAGTTCAGCCAGCTTTGTATGCAGCTAAAGTCAAAGCAACGGTAATTCAGTTTAGATTAATGAAGATGATTTGGGGAAAATCATGTCAAATGTTGTCCCACATTGTCCCACAATTTCGTTGTACTGTACAACTGTACAATGACAATAAAGCCTGTTCTATTCTATTCTATTCTAAATAGCAAGTTTTAGCAACTTAAACTGAACAAGAATAGGAATCTGCAAAGTCTCACATGGGATTGAGGTGCACATAGTGTGACAATCCTGGATTGGAGCAAATTGAAAGTGTTTTATGCTTGAACAGGGCTGTGATAGAGTTGGCTGCTCGTGTTTTATGGCCCTCACTGCTTGTTGATGTTGTTGCCTTGCAGATCAACTGAATTTATGCCTTTAGTTCCTTGCAAATCAGTTTGATGTAGATTTATCCCCCTCAGTCTTGCACCCCACCGTGGTAGTCTGTTCTGAATTTCAGAGGATGTTGGAGCTCATTGAAGCTATTTTCAGCCTCGTTACATAATAAGTCTCTGTCTCTTCTTATGAACTGGAGTGATGGTGTACAGCTAGCAGGCAAATCAGCATTGAATCAGTAATTGTTATATTAGAAGTACTCAAGCTGCTGCTGTCCATTATCTGTAAGCATATTTAAAAAGTTTTAACCATGGATCTGAAACAACCTAGATACCAGCTGCTGATCTGCTTCAAGTTTTGTGCAGCAGGAAGAGGAGAGAGTAGAGGACAGCAGAGGCAGACTAACCATCTGGGGTTGTGGACATTTTCCCTGTAGCGTGAGCCAGAGTTTCATGCTGCTTGGATGATTTGCATTATTAAATACCATGCTTGGTGATTATGATGTGTGTAAATATGGTGTAGAACTACTAAATAACATATTATATGCTGCATTTCCAAGTCCTCAGAACTTGATGCTCGTACACAACAGCTTTTTAAAAAAGAATTCCTTTGGGTAATCCTGTAATATCACATTTGAAGTCATTTGTTTCTGTAAAAAATATAACTTTTAGCATTAAACCCTTTTAAGAGGTAAGGGGACTGCCTTTTGAGATTACAGGCTGATTGATCCATTTGTCTCACAGCATGAATATTAAATATTTTGTTACCTGGCTTACCTCAGGCACACACAGTCAAGTATTGTAAACCTGTTTGGAGTTGGCAGTCTATTTGATTATTAAAACAGACTTGAGATAGAACCACAGCAGTAGAAATTAGTAGTGCATCAAATGAGCTAGCACAAAAAAAGTGACAATGCAGTGACTCACCAATCGAGGTTCCATGAATTCCTAGAATAAATAATAATCCAACAAATCCAGAATTTCTTAATGTAACCATGTGTCACATCTTTAGTAGTGCTGCATCTTTCATTTTTTTTTTTTTTTTTTGGAGAAAATTGCAATCATCCCAAAACACCTCCAGGAAGCATTTAAAAGCTCTAGATGCTTTTCCATGCTATGTAACACACTTTGGCAGATTTAAAGTTTTACTGCAAATTCCCCATTCTCATTTATTTTATCCTTATTTCTACCCACTGACTAAACTTCTGGCATTTTATTACATTTGAATCAGTTGAGGGTTATGATGGCTGGATCTCATCCAAGTCGTTGTTCTTTCATCTCTCCCTTTAAATTAATCTTTCTTTTTCCTGACCTCACTCTCCGATGGTTCAGTTTTCTCTATTTTTTTGGTTCTCCTTAGAGTACTAGATTGGTTTTCTGCATCTTCAGCCTAGCCTGTTGACGTTATGATTTCTCCGGGGGGGGGGGGGGGGGTGATTTTGAAGCGAGGTGAGAGTAAGGGCACAAAAGGTAGAAGCTTGAAGGGATACGAGGGAGGGAGGGGGGTGTTGTGGGAGAGCAAAGCCCTCGGGGATGTGGCATCACACCTGAGAGGACAGAACTGGAGAATGGAATAAATGAGGAGAGGTGCTGCGAGAGAAGAGTGGAGGACGCGCCCTCCCCCTGTTGTCCTCTGGGCTTTGGTAGATTGCTTCCTCTCTGACTTGGAAGTCAAGATGGGGAAGGATGGAAAACATGGCCACAGCCGGGGGGGGGGGAGGGGGGATCAGCAGAGAAGGTGTTAATTTGCACCTCCATTCACACCTCCAGCATTCCATCAAAGAGCTAGAACGCTGCGGACCTGGCGAGATGATAGCCCTGTCACCTTCAATCAGACATAGCGATCACATAAACCATCCCTGCCATCCACTGTACAAGGCTTTGCTGCAGGCAACCGGATCCCCAGCCCGCTCCCTCCTCTAAGCCCACTCCTTCTCAGTCATACTTTGACTCAGCCAAGATACCTCTCTCATCCTGTCACAGGCGGCTGAACCCTCTTAAACAAGCCCCTTGTCCAAAAATGTGCCAAATGTAATAAAAGGCTGATAGCGCTTGGCTCCAAATGCAGCCCTGGCACTGTAGCACCCAGAAGAAAATTATGTTTCCGAGTTAAATTGGTTTCCTGGCATGTGATAAGTTGGGGTGAATTTTTAATCCATGACCTCATGAAAATATGTCAGTCTCCCAGCTGCTATCATTTCTCCCATCCCACCACCTCCCTTCTCTCCCTTGCTCCCATCTGCTTCTTGGTCCTGTCTTTCTTCCAGTGACGTTGTTCCTTAAAAACGTAAAAGATAGCAGGTGTTGGACACCTTTGCCCCTCAACCAATTACCTCACCGGTGTGTAATCCTACCCAGCATCAGCTCTCCTCCCACTCTATCCTTTTTCCTCCCTGCTGCTCTCACTCCCTCACCTCCACCTACGCGATTCTTTGTTTTTTCATCTCTTGCCTTTATCCCCGCAGCCTTGTGAGGTGCCGCGGCTCACCAATTACAGCAGCTAGCTAAAGTTACTCCCACAGGCTGTCTCTCGCATGCAGGAGGCATGCAGCCGACTGTCATGACACAGGGTGTTCCCCCATAGCCTGCCTACCACCTGAGGATGCCTGATAGCTGGGCTCCATCAGGGCTTAGTGGGATCAGCCTTACATGGCTAGTCATTTGCTGAGCCTCATTCCAGGCAGCCTGCTGCATACGTGACACTTCTCTTTTGAAGTACGCAGAAAGGCTTGCGGACAAGTGATTTCAGTGTAACTGCAGAGAATGGTGAAGGGCTGTCGTTCAAATGTTTAAATGCTCTTAAAGTGGGTAAATTTTAAAATGATGATCTAAATCAATAAATAACATTATTATTCACCCTGCTGATCAACTGCAAATCGCAATCCTTAGCTGCTCTAACAGGACAGGAGTAGAGTTATGGTATATTTGTGACCTGCAAGATTTGCCTGGCAGAATTCACATTTGTAGAGCTTTTTCACTGTTTTTACTAATTCTTGGATGCTGTATAATGTGGCTTTGTCTGATGTATCTCCTTGTTCTCTACCTTCTAGCAGTGACAGTCCATTGCACACTATAACATGCCAGGAAAACCAAGAGTAAAACAGAATGTGCTTTGAGAGCACATGCCTCCACTATCACTTTAAAGTGCTACATCCAGATTTTTGCTTGGATCCACTCTGTATCTTATACATTCATAGATCATAGCCACCTCCCATAGGCATCTAAATTTTGTCAAGTTACATGCATAATTCTCAGAGGAATAAAGAAGAGAAAATGTCAGAAGTGTTACGGTTGGAAGAGGCAGGACTAGGGATGCAAGTTATCAATTAATTCATTAATTGATTCACCTTATCAATCGATTAATGATTAATTGATAAGCAGCATTTTTTCCAGAGAATCTGAATTTTCCTCAGTACAATACAGTCTATCTTGAACATATAAAAAGTTGCTGTTTTTTTCATATACTGAATAAAACATGAACATCATATTCCTCAATGATTTATTGTACTATTTGCATTATTTTTACTACAGACAATGGCATTTTTTTTTTTTTTGTAGTTTCACAAATTTTGCACTGTATAGTGTGCACTGGTACATCTCAGTAAATTACAAACGTCGTGATTTTTTTATTTATTTTAAAAACTACTACCAATATCATAAATTTATCTTTTTTAGTTATATTAAAAAAAAAACAACTTTCAAGTTCTAATTTCTAATCTCTCGCTCCACAGTGGAGTGAGAGATTGACAGATGGATCGGAGCAGCATCTGCAATGATGCAAACGTTGTACCGATCTGTTGTGGTGTAGAGGGAGCTGAGTTCTAAGGCAAAGCTGTTGATTTACCAGTCAATCTACGTTCCTACTCTCACCTATGGTCACGAGCTTTGGGTAATGACCGAAAGAACAAGATCGCGGATACAAGCGGCTGAAATGAGCTTTCTTTGTAGGATTGCTGGACTCACCCTCAGAGATGGGGTGAGGAGCTCAGTCATCCGGGAGAGGCTCAGAGTAGAACCGCTGCTCCTCCACATTGAAAGGACCCAGTTGAGGTGGTATGGGCATCTGATCAGGATGCCTCCTGGACGCCTCTCACTTGAGGTGTTTCAGGCACGTCCCACTGGGAGGAGACCCTGGGGCAGACCCAGGACTCCCTGGAGAGACTATGTCTCCCAGCTGGTCTGGGAATGCCTTGGTATCCTTTCTGAAGAGCTGGAGCAGGTGGCTGGGGAGAGGGAAGTCTGGGCTTCTCTGCTTGAACTGCTGCCTCTGCAACCCAGAACTCCGGAAAAGCGGTAGAAGATGGATGGATGGACACTCTAATTTACTGAGATGCACTGGTAGACTGTTTAATGTGAAAATAAACTGTGAGCTGCTTCATCTGTTGCATGTTAAACATTATCACAGTACCCCGGCAATCCAGGCAAACCCAGTACGATCCTTTGTTGTCTGTTACCTCAGTGGTGACTTGATTGTGGTGGGCAGCACGGTGGTGCAGTGGTTAGCACTGTTGCCTTACAGCTAGAAGGTTCCTGGTTCAAATCCCCAGGCTGGCAGGGGTTGGAACCTTTCTCTGTGGAGTTTGCATGTTCTCCCTGTGCTGCGTGGGTTTGCTCCGGGGGCTCCGGTTTCTTCCCACAATCCAGAGACATGCATGTTAGGTTAATTGGCTGTTCTAAATTGTCCCTAGATATCTGTTTCCTATAGGCCCTTAGAATAGAGGGTTAGTACTAGTGAAAGCGCTTTGAGTGGTCTTTGTGACTAGAAAAGCGCTATATAAGTGCAGGTTAGTTAGTTAGTTAGTTGATTCCAGTCTGCTTTCCCATCTAGCGGGGATAGGTTTTTGTGCTCGTGTAGCCTGCTGCAGTTTGCTTATCCACTCAGTTGATTTGAAGTAGGTGGGTGGACGTTGGAACGTGCCATTGGAATTTGTTGTGGCTCTCCGACGTAACCCTGAAGGGTAAGTTTTTTCACTCTGCACAGCGCATGCGCTCTAGGGGCTTAGTGTCTTCTGCTTTTTCGGTAAATGCGGCAGTGGGTGACCGCCCACGCCCGGACGGCGAAGCCACTGCATTTCATAGAATAAGCTCCCATTGGAAAGGACTGCTAAGTTATCAGTTAATTGACAGCTAATTTAATTTAGTCGACTAAATTCTTCTCAACAATTAATCGAAAGTCAATTAATCATTAACATCACTAGGCAGGACTCACATGCAATACTTAAAGTTCCAACTTTTATTTAGAGCTGGCCAAACTGGCACAGCTCGAGAGTGAAAACACATAAGAACACTCAGCTCGGAGGCTGGAAATAAAAATAAACAGACAGGGCAAGGCACGGCAGACTAGGGAGAACAGAAGTGTGTTGTTCATGCTGATATGACGAAGGACAGCCATACAGAACACAGACTAAGGCTGACATATACACTGCATTCCAAATTATTATGCAAAGAGAATAGAATAGAACAGGTTTTATTGTCATTGTACAGTTGTACAGTACAACGGAATTAGGATTTTAGTGTCATAAACATTCAGTTTTTCTTTTTTTCAATTAAACTCATGGGTGGTATTGTGTCTAAGTGCTCTTTGGATCACTGATATAAATCTCAGACACCTGTCATAATTAGTTTGCCAGGTGAGCCCAATTAAAGGAAAACTACTTAATAAGGATGTTCCACATTATTAAAGCATGCCACAGGTTTCAAGCAATATGGGAAAGAAAAAAAGGGTCTCTCTGCTGCTGAAAAGTGTCAAATAGTGCAATGCCTTGGACAAGGTATGAAAACATTAGATACTTTACGAAAACCTAAGTGTGATCATCGTACTGTGAAGAAATTTGTGGCTGATTCAGAGCACAGATGGGTTCATGCAGATAAAGGTATAATGAGGGAGGTTTCTGGGGCGGCGCGGTGGAGGAGTGGTTAGCACTGTGGCAGCACAGCAACTCACCCTTGGCCGGGGGATCCTGGGTTCGATCCCAGCCCCCGACCAACAGTGATCTGTGTGGAGTTTGCATGTTCTCCCCGTGTCTGCGTGGGTTTACTCCGGGATTTCTCCGGTTTCCTCCCACATGCCAAAAACATGCAAGTTAGGTTAATTGGCATCAAACTGGGGATTCTAAATTGTCCTTAGGTATGACTGTGAGAGTGAATGGTTGTCTGTCTCTCTGTGTTGGCCCTGCGATGGACTGGCGATCTGTCCAGGGTGTACCCTGCCTCTCGCCCAAAGATGCTGGGATAGGCTCCAGCCCCCCCACGACCCGAAAAGGATTAAGCGGAAGAAGATGAATGAAATTCATCGGATTAAGAGAGCAGCTGCTAAAATGCCATTACAAAGCAGCAAACAGGTATTTGAAGCTTCTGGTGCCCCTGGAGTCCCACAAACCTCAAGGTGTAGGATCCTCCAGAGGCTTGCAGTTGTGCATAAACCTACTATTTGGCCACCCCTAACCATTGCTCACAAGCAGAAACGGTTGCAGTGGGCCCAGAAATGCATGAAGACTAATTTTCAAACAGTCTTGTTTACTGACGAGTGCCGTGCAACCCTGGATGGTCCAGATGGATGGAGTAGTGGATGGTTGGTGGATGGCCACCATGTCCCAATAAGGCTGCGATGTCAGCAAAGAGGTGGTGGAGTCATGTTTTGGGCCGGAATCATGGGAAGAGAGCTAGTAGGCCCCTTTAGGGTCCCTGAAGGTGTGAAAATGACCTCGGCAAAGTATGTAGAGTTTCTGACTGACCACTTTCTTCCATGGTACAAAAAGAAGATACATGCCTTCCATAGCAAAATTGTCTTCATGCATGACAATGCACCATCTCATGCTGCAAAGAATACCTCTGTGTCACTGGCTGCTATGGGCATAAAAGGAGAGAAGCTCATGGTGTGGCCCCCATCCTCCCCTGACTTCAACCTCTACCTACTGACTGTCATTTGCATCCACTGTTTAGGAAAATCAAATACAAATATCATTTGCATAATACTGTGGAACATGGTGAATAGACACGGGTAATCAACACAGCACAGAACAGGTGGATACAATCGGGGGCAAACAGAGACAGCAGGGAATGGTTACCAGTACAGAAAACAGGACGGGCAGGGCTGCTCAGATAATCAAAGACAGGGGATACACACAAGACATGAACAGAGGACCAGGGGAGACAAGACCATGCCAATAATAATAATAATAATAATAATAATAATAAACATGACAACAAAGGACCAAGGCAGGAATGAATATAACCAAGGGCATGATACTATTAAAACCAAGGACCAAAACTAAAAACAGAAAATCATACAATTAAGAACTCAAGGCAAGGACGTGGGCTGGGACCCTTGTCCTGGAGACAAGGAAAATAAATTATAAATCAAGATGAGGACATGGGGCCCAGTCCATGTCCTAACAAAAAGAATAAGGAAAAAAAGAAATGTGTTCTTCCTTGGTCCAAACTCCACACTTCCACCAAATATCATTGCAAATGCATTTTTTTTCATATAACTGTGAACAAATATACCCCCCTCCTAAGAAAAACTCTTTGGTGGGTGGAGGTAATTAATGCATTTAAAAGAAATGACTGACTTGTGGCAACTGGTTTGTCTCAGCAACTGGCTCAGCTGAAAAGAAGAGCATGTCTTGTTTTTCAGTGTTTAAATTTACACCATGCTAAGCTTACACAATTAAACCTAAAAATACTTTGATACTCCGGGCGACCTCATTGTGTGCACGCACTTAAAGCATGCACACACACATGCTTGATCAAATGTCATTGATTGGAACTGCTCCCTCAAAAGTATAAAAAGAGGCAGGAGCTCTGGAAATCAATTAAGTATTGTTTCTTTTGTTTGTACTTTTTTAAGGTTTGAGATAATTAGGAAAGATACATTAAGTAAAAGCATTGACTTCCTCTGACCATTTCAAAATAAACAAAACATGACAACAATAAGAAAAAAATGGTAGTTTTGCTCAGAAATCAACTACCTCTTTAAAATAATTTGAAAAAGAATATTACAAATTGCTATCAAATTGTATAAAAAATTAATTGAACATACATTCATGATAATCAAGTGTTTTATAAGATAGGATAAGCTAAGCCTTTATTAGTCCCACAATGGGGAAATTACAGGATGCTCTAGTAGTTATTGTCGTGCTGAATATGAGAGTCACAGGTATGTTCAATGAGTGAAAATACAATTAATAATTGCTAGAGTATGCTTCTTTTTCATTAATTGTTTTACGCAAGTTTAGTGATTAATCACAATTAATGGTAGAAAAATGTGCAATTAATTAGTTTGTCCTAATATATTTGAAGAGAAGAAATAGTGCCATAAACGACTAAAGAATATATCAAATATCGACACTCTGATTGTTTGAAAACCATTGTCTTATAATATACATCAAAATTTCAAAACATCTCGCTTTTCTTGTTAAGGCATATTTCCTATAATTTTTAACATGTGTAAAATAAAAAATAATTATGTGGTTCATAGCATCATACAATAGTCTGTACCGACTGTGACTGCCAGTGTTCTGTGGGTTCAGTTGCCACCATGGGGCGTCTGTGGTTACAGATGAGTGGAACAAAGGCCCAGGCAGCAGGGGACTCGTGCACACTGGGAGACTTCCATAGAAACTGCAGGGAGATCGATGCAGAATAAAAGCACGCTTTGTTTAGGGCTGGGTGGAAACAACATCTCACCAGTGAAGAAAAATGCAAAGTTTCATAGTTTTTCTTTTTCTTTTTCAAAGCAATCCTCCCAGCCCATATACCTGGCAAGTATTTTCTGAGAGAGTTTACAACGCAGTCAGTGCAATTAGCATTGCACTAGCTTCAAATATCACAATGCTAATTTGAAGCTAGTGGAAAAAAATGATCCTCTACTACAATATACCAAAAATACATAGCCATCATAGTGCTGTTTAAAAGCCCCGATCTATTATCTAAAATGATTTCACGGCGGAGGAGTGCCTGCCAGCTTTCTGTTTTCTACTATCTGATGTGTAGGAATTGAAATCACTTCAGTAAGGGGGGCACTGAAATGTTTTGTAATCTCTGTTTTTGTGTCAAGTGGAAGAAGATAGTATCTATCAAATATTAGGTTTGGAGATTATTGAACACTACAGTATGATAATGAGAGGACAGAAGCGAAAGAATGAATTGAATTCTGTCGCCGAAGGTTAAGATTTTATGAAAGCACTTTTAAGTATGATCTACACTGAATCCAAACTGCTTTTTCTCTGCATTAACGGTCATATTTTCACCTCCCAGCTATATCTGTGCATCCTCTTGTCAAGATATTCCTTTGGTTGGTGGGTAATCACAGAGAATAACAATTAAAGAAGGAAAAATGGATAAGGGGTCGTTTGTGATGGCTGTCAGTTTGCTCCTGTGTGCAGTCACCTTCCATACCTGTTGCCAGATAGAGAGGAGGCTGCTGGGAAGGCGTTGCAGGGACCTGCCATTTAACAAAAATTAATATGCATATGCATAAGCTATGCATTTTATCACGCATAGCTACAAGGGAGTCAGCAGCAGCAGCAGCAGGGGGATATCGGTGGAAATTCACCCATTCATCTTCAGACATCAGACAGTGGCCTGCTCAGGTGGCCCGATCAACATGCTAAATGATGCCGTGCACATGCACTCTAAGTGTGCACAGGCACCCTCCTGCTTCCTTAGGCTCTCAGCCAATCAGCTGACATCGGCTCGGGCCAGTCAGGAGGGAGGATCTCTGCTGGAGACTGTGTCAAAGTCGAATCCTGTGAGGTGATGCTTTAAAATCCACACTGAGCTGAAGCACTGAGCGGAATACTGATTGTGGCAAACTCCTGTTCTGTAGCACAGCAGGGAAGCAGAGGGACTCTAAGTCAGTGTCTACATGTGTGCTCCCTACATATGACCACGATGAGAAGCAGCAGGCAGAGGGAAGAATAAGAAAGGACAGTTAAAGAAGGGAGAGTGAGACCTGGAGAGAAAGCGTCAAGTGTGAGATCCCTTTATACAAGGCTGTTGTTTCTCTGATGTGGAGAAGGAGCCGTGATGGGAGAGAGGAGAGTGAGAGGAGATCTATTTATGATACTGTGTGGGCAGAGGTGGTCATGTAATCATATGCTGTTGCTATTTTTTTCCTTCGGGACACGATGTTTGCCCTTATAAAATTGTGTAAATCACTAGTAACAGAAAATTAGTTGCAGTGTTCCAATGTAGTATGAGTTCACCATTAAGAAGTATTTTGGGTTTGTTTTCTACATGTAGCAAATTTTAAAATATTATAATAATGGACTAGATTTATATGGCACTTTTCATGTTGGGTGACATCTCAAAGCGCTTACAGTGAGTCCATTATTCATTCATTCCAGACAGACATTGGTAGTGGTAAGCTACTACTGTAGCCACAGCTGCCCTGGGGCAGACTGACGGAAACATGGCTGCCAATCTGCGCCAATGGCCTCTCTGACCACTACCAAACATTTATACACATTTATACCCAGTGTCATGGACACTGGAGGCAAGGTGGGTAAAGTTTCTTGCCCAGGAACACAACAACGGGATGGCTGGGGAAAGTGGGATTCGAACTACCAATCCTCTGGTTATTGGACAACCCGCTCTACCTCCTGAGCCATTGCCACCCACATTTCCCTCCTCCACTCCATTTTTGCTGAGCACCAAGCTGGACGGCAGGAAGTTCCACTTTTATATGGTCTTTGGCATGACCCGGTCAAGACTTGAACCCCGACCTCCCGGTTGTAGGGTGGATGCTCTACCTCTGGGCCACCACTCCGGTATAAAATATTGTCATTGTTTGGTGTAATTATAGTAGTTTCATCGTCTTTCGGCTGCTGTCTTTCACAGTCCCCACGGTGTATCATCAACTGCTATCGCAATGATCTGCATGTTGATTTGGCAGGACTTTTAATGCCTGATGCCCTTCCTGACTCAACCCTCCCCATTCATATATAGTGACCGCACATGAGTTTGTGATCAGGGCTTTTTGTCAGACAATTTATGGAATTTTACTATATCACTCCATGGCTGTAGGAATATATGATAAGTATGCTTTTATTATTAAACCCCACACAACAAAGTTACATAGCGTAAAATGTTTTTGACCCCCCCGCATCTGTCCGTTCGTCCGTCCAGCCTTTTGACATGTCGCCACTCTAGCTTCTATATTTCTGATTGGTTTGACTTCAAATTTATACAGATGCTTTAACGCATCAATATGTTGGATGTATTTGATTTTCAGACATATGCAATGAGGGTTCCATGCATTTTGAGGAGGAGTCCTTTTATGTTGTCTCCACTATAGCGTCTACATTTCTGATCTGATTGAATTCCTGTTTATACAGAAAGTTTGACTGAAATGAGGGATTCAGTTTTAGGGGAAAAGGACTTATTTCTTCCAGTCCACTCCATGTTGATCACAGTTCTCTTTGGGGCCTCTGATATGCAGATGTGTGGCGTATGCCATCTTGCTCACTAAGGTTCTTTAATCCATCTTGTTTTATTGTATTCAGTTTAATTCAACATCCATTTACAGCAATTATCATTTCAAAGCTTTATATTTAGGCCAAAGTCATGCAAGATAAAATAGTTCACGTGACACAGCTGTTTTACTATTACTGTTGTACACATCTTTATCACAGAGCATGAAAAGCGAGAGCCTATAGACATCAAACTGTAAATATATTTGCATCAATAAATCAGTGTTTTTCAACCGGGGTTCCCTGGGTCCCTGTAGAACTCATGCACAACAACACCAAATTCTTTGCAATCTTTTGGACCAATTAAGAAGCGAAATTCGAAGATTTCTCATGGAAACCTGCACAGTATGAACTTAAGTTAAACATAGGGACACCAGGAAATAAATGTACTTGTCCTTGTATTAATGTACAAAATTTGCCCAATGGAGTTCTATGACATTATGCATACTTTGTACTGTACTGTATATTGTAAGCCAATGGGTAAGTCTGACTTCTATTTTCTGAACTCTTCTGCCCTATTTGTAACTCTAAGCTTTTACTTACATGTAGGTCAATTTGAGACCAACTTTTTTTTAATCCAGAATTGCACATAGATATGTTTGAGCACACAATAATTCGCTGTCGATCCCGATTTGACAGGAATTTAGATTAAAGTGACCTTAATCCTTCACCTGACTCCACCCAGATTCCACCCTGGCTCCATCAGGAAACAGACAGAGAGACGGGGGCACAAACTAATGCCACACTGTAGTGACATTCACAGAAAACAAGAGAATCACTGAATGAACCCGTGACCTATTCGGATTTGGCAAAGTACCAAGGAACAATAGCAGGGAACGCAGCCAGAAAAATCCTACTTTTTTTTTTTATTTTGATTGTTTGTTTCCATTCCACTAAATCCATTTGAATTCCCCAGTCTTCCAGTAGATGAAGCATTTCTCTCTGGATGCAAATGAAATGTCTGCTCACACTCATGTACTCACTGTTTACTCCACTGTGAGACTGATTGACAGCCAGAAGGATGATCTATGTTTATTTTCATACGTGCCGTAGCTGTGAATAAATTTTGGACACGTTTGCGAATCGCCTCATTTTTCATCTGCACAGGAGGAGGCTGTGTTCTTATTTTCAGATAAAATGGCCCCAATCCAGCCATCCCTGCCCTGACTAAGATTAATCGGACACAGCCGTTCATCTGCTCTGCTGCTGTACAACACTAGTTAGCAGGGCCCGCGCCAAGCGTATGCATGATCACATATACTGTACGTACAATATGTATAGACACAGACTTCATATACATACACCAAATCAACAAATGGCCCCGGGGCCTCTGTTGAGTCAGCTCCTCCAGAGTCGACATTGAGCTCTTTGGCTTTTCCACTTGAAGTCAGTCCTCGGAGAGAAAAAAACAGTATGGCGGTTCATAGATACTGCAGTTTATAGACGCACAGGCAGAGAGAGAAACAGGCACTCTCTGTGTGTGTGTGTGTGTGTGTGTGTGTGTGTGTGTGTGTGTGTGTGTGTGTGTGTGTGTGTGTGTGCGCGCGCGCGTGCGTGTGTGCGTGCGCGCGCACGTAATAACTGTGACTGTCACCACCACACTGCCATACAGTACAAGAAGGATCAATAAAACACCATCAAATATTTCTCCCCAAGTGATCCTCTCTGGCTGTCTTCAAAGATCTGCTGGAAAACTGAATTGTCCTAGTGAGAGCACTGGTCCAGCCTGCTTCTCGTTTTCACTAAAAGTTATAATTACACTTCCGGTTATGGCTGCCACGTAGGACGGACGTGTCTCGCTCTGCTCTGCTCCTGGAGAAAAAAAATCGGCAAATAACTCTCTCATTTGGGACAGAACGTATCCCAGCATTTGGGCGAGGATATGTCGGCGAAGCCTAAGGCTGGAAAACTAGGAAAAGGAAAAAGCGAGCCGCCGAAACAGTCCAAATTAACGGACTTTCAGGTCTGTGACGCAGCAAACAAAACTCCATATATGGCGGAGGAGGCTGGCAACGGTGCGATATCTGCGGGGAATGGCGCAGATGCGCTGATGGCTGCCATGAGTTCAATGAGAGCGGACTTTTCCTCTAGATTTGATGGGATTATGACAGCGTTGGAAGGAATAAGAAAGGAATTGGGTGACTGTGTAGAACGAACGGCGCAGATGGAGCTCCGTCTCGCTAGTGCTGAAGATGACGTCACCCGTCTTCAATTAAAGGTGCGCACTTTGGAAAAAAAAAAAATCTCTGGAAGATAATATTTTGGATTTGGAATCTCGGTCGAGACAGAATAATTTGAGGCTGGTGGGTCTTCCAGAGGAATCAGAAGGTCGGGACGTATGTTCCTTTCTGGAAAAGTGGATTCCGGAGGTGCTGGGCAGCGAGGAGTTGCAATCAGCAGTGGTTCTGGAAAAAGCACATCGCATTGGCCCACGGAGAGATAAGGGACCGCCGAGGACCTTAATTATGAAGTTTCTTAGCAACAGAGACAGGATGAAGATCTTCAGCGCTGCACGAGCTAAGGGGGAGATTAAACACCAGGACCAGCAGGTGCGGTTCTACCCAGATTTGGCCACAGGAATCCAGCAATTGAGGAAGCAGTTTGATCCCGTACGTGAGGAGCTGCGCAACCTTGGGATTCGTCATGGTGTGATCTATCCTGCGAGACTGCTGACCACGTATGAGGGCAGAACCCACATCTTCAAGACCCCAGAGGAGGCGCAGGAGTTCATCAAGAAGATCAAAGAAGAAGAAGAGACTGGTGGGAGCTAAGCATGAACAAAATATAAGGTAGAATAATTAAGCATTTGCACAGGCATCTGACTGACTTGAAGTAAATAGTAAGGTTACAAAATATAGATTGTATTATATATTAAAAAAACAAAACAAAAACAAAACAAACAAAAAAAAAAAAACTATGATGTACAAAGTTGTTAAAAATTTTGGAGTTAAGTTGGAAAACTACAGAGGAGAGTTAATGTTACGTCATTAAAAGCAGTAGAGTTAGGGTGATTGGGAGGATGAAGAAGGAGTGGCTTAGGCTGTTCCCCGTGGGTGTGGAACGGTCGATGGCTATATCGGGAGACAGAATTTTTCTTTTGATTTTGGGGGGTTTGCCACAAGTGTGGGAAGGGGAAATTTGTTTGTGTGTAGTTTGTAGGATGAATGTTCAACCACTCATGTTTTTGCTTCTCTGTATGAGCATGTTTACACTGCAAGGTAATCCCAAACTCTCTATTGATCATGGACCAAAGTGTTAATCTTAATTTAACTTCATGGAATTGCAGAGGTCTACAAAATTTAAAAAAACTTAAACAAGTTATGAATAAAATAAAGGACATGGGTTCAAGAATTGTGTTTTTACAAGAAACTCATCTGATAGAGGAGGATGTTAAAAGAATTAGGAGAAGATGGCAGGGAAGTGTATTCACCTCTTCATTTTCATCCCGAGCCAGGGGAGTTATGACTCTCATACATAAATCAGTTCCTTTTCAAGTGAAAAATGTAATTGGAGACAAATTTGGAAGATATGTAATCATTCAAGGTTCTTTGCTATTAGAAAATATAAATCTTGTGAACTTATATGGTCCCAATATAGATGATCAGAAGTTCTTTGCTAATTTATTTCTCATCTTATCATCACTTACAGGGCAACATATAATAGCAGGGGATTTTAATTGTACATTGAATCCAGGTGTGGATAGATCAACAGGACTGGATTGTACGCACATTGGATGTAGGATGACTATTAATCATTTTATGAAAGAATTGAGATTGTTAGATATATGGAGAGAAATGAAACCACAAGTTAAAGCCTATTCTTGTTATTCCAGTACCTACAAGACATTCTCACGTATTGATTATTTTTTGATTTCCACAGAATTAAGGTCCAAGATTCAAAACTGCTTTTATGATAACATCGTGATCTCTGATCATGCACCCTGTTGTCTAATATATGTAGATAAAAAATTGACAAAGGAATCAGGTAGATGGCAATTTCAGCATAAATGGCTTCAGGATGAGGAATTTGTCAAGTATATAGAAAAACAGATAGACGAGTTCTTTGACATCAATACTACACAAACATCAGCATGTGTAAAGTGGGAGGCTTTCAAAGCTTTTATTAGGGGACATATTATTAGTTATACAGGATCAAAATCTAAGAAGACTCGAGAGGAGAGAGCTAAATTGGAACATAAAATAAAAAGTCTTCAGGAAAATTTGTATGCAGGAAGTGACCCAAGGTTGGAGAATGAATTACTGATTTTGAGAGCTGAATACGACAAAAAATCAGCGAATAGAGCTGCCTCGAGTCTTCTAAGATTGAAACAATCTTTTTATGAACAAGGTGAAAAATCAGGAAAATTATTAGCATGGCAGATTAAACAATTGGAAATTAAAACACCAATTACCAGTATTATAAGTAATGGACAGGTAGTTATAGATCCTTTAGAAATTAATAGAGCCTTTAGAGATTACTATGAAAAATTATATGATACCAAAAATGAACCTGATTTAACAAAACTAAATGGGTTTTTGAACGAACTATCTATACTGTGTATTCCAAATGAAAACAGGGAGATATTGGAGTCTAAAATTAGTCAAGAAGAAGTTGGGCTAGCCATTGATAATATGAAATCAGGAAAAAGTGCAGGACCAGATGGTCTTCCAGTTGACCTTTATAAAAAATTTAAGAATAAATTAATAAAACCTTTTTTGGAAATGGTTTTAGAAGCATTTCAAAATAATAATTTACCATCATACATAAATAATGCCTTAATTATACTGCTGCCAAAACCAGGTAAGCCCTCTAATAAATGTGAAAATATGAGACCAATAAGCCTATTAAACGCCGACCTTAAGATAATCTGTAAAATTTTAGCAAGACGAATACAAGAAATTTTACCAAATATTATTAATCGAGATCAGAATGGCTTTATAAAGGGTAGACAAGGCTTCCATAATGTAAGAAGACTATTTAATATTATTTATTTTAATAAAGAAGCACCGGATACAGCTCTCCTATCATTGGACGCCGAAAAGGCCTTTGATAGAGTTGAATGGCCCTTTCTTTTTGAAGTCCTACAAAGGTTTGGACTTGGAAATAATTTCATAAAATGGGTTCAAATAATATACAATAATGCTACAGCAGAAATCCTAACAAATAACAATATTTCAAAACCAATAAAAATCAATAGAGGATGTCGACAAGGCTGTCCACTTTCACCTTTACTGTTTACTATGGCAATTGAACCTTTAGCGATAGCGATACGTTTACATTCACAAATATATGGAATTAAAGTTGGACCAACAGAACATAAAATCTCCCTGTACGCCGATGATATAATTTTGTTTATGTCGAATCTAAAAAAATCAATTCCAACCTTGTTGAATTTAATAAAGAATTTTGGGGAAATATCAGGATATAAAATAAATAAAACTAAATCTTCAATATTAATGCTAAATGAGACCCAGAGAAATTACCCAGCCCCTGAGGTAAATCAATTCAATGTTGTAAATCAGTTTAAATATTTAGGAATCCAAATTATGCCTAAGCTAGAATCAGTCGCCAGTGTCAACTATGAAGCCTTAATGTCAGATATCAATGAGTTAACTCAGAGATGGATGTCACTACCAATGTCGATGATCGGGAGAATCAATATACTTAAAAGTAATATTTTACCTAAAATACTTTATTTATTTCAATACATTCCCTTATCACCACCTTTAGATCTATTCTCAAGAATAAAAAAAAAGTTAGTGGAATTTATATGGAACAACAGGAGGGCTAGATTACGTTTGTCTTTATTATATTTACCATTTGATCGTGGAGGTCTGAAATGTCCAAATTTTATGTTGTATTATTGGTCGGCACAACTGAGGTCTATGACATATTATTTTTCATCAAATGATCTCCCTCACTGGACTGAAATGGAATCATACAATTTACCTTTACCTCTTCCCATATTCATATACTCAGATTCGGCAAAAAAATTACAAAAACAAGTTAAAAATCCATTTGTAAAGCATATGATCAAAATATGGTGTGAAGCTAAAAACTATTTAAAAGAACCACAGTTATTGTCACAATTTAGTCCAATATGGGGTAATCAATATTTTAAACCAGGGAGAGCGGACGCTGTATTTAAAGTATGGAATTTAAAAGGGATACAAAAGATTCAGGATTTATATTTGCCATGTGCAGACAACATAATGTCTTTTGAAGAGCTGAGGATCAAATTTAATCTCAATAGAACACATTTTTTTAAATATCTTCAACTTAGAAACTTTATTCGATCAAATCAAAATAAAGCTCTCACTCGACCTATTTATTCATCCTTGGAAAAAATGATGATGAAAGATAGTAAAAGAAAGGGTATTATTTCAGAGTTTTATAACTCTTTGACACTATCTTCAAGTGAAAATTCACTGAAAAGATTAAACTACTGGAAAGAAGATCTGCAAATTGAAATTTCAGAGGAACAATGGGAATTGGCTTGTACAGAAGCTCAAACCAAATCAATAAATGCACGCCTTAAATTGATACATTTCAAATGGTTAATGCGGATGTATGTTACACCGGAGGAGTTAAATAGATATAACAAAAATATACCAGATACATGCACAAAATGCATGGAAAGTAAAGGAACCTTATTTCATTGTTTATGGGAATGTAGATTAATAAGAATGTTTTGGGAAGAGGTGAGGGTAACAATTGAAAAAATAATCTCAAAACAAATCATATTGAATCCTAAACTGTTTTTGTTGGGTCTGTACCCAGAAAAGCATAATTTTAATAAAAGTGAAAGAACATTCATTGACCTCAGTTTGCTTAATGCCAAAAAATGTATTGCACTATTATGGAAAAAGACTCATAGACCAGATGTGACTCAGTGGTTAAGACAGATGTTAACAAACCTTCCATTAGAAAGAATAACATATATACTGAAATCAAAGGAAATTGTGTTTGAGAATATATGGAGACCTTTTATTGATTATGTAAAAAATTTAAACATAACTCTTGAAGAAGAAGGTGAATGATGTGTGTGGACCTTGTAAATTCCAAACTGGTGAACATAATATGTATACTTATGTATTGGATTGTCTAGACTAAACAGAGGAGCATTGTTAAAGACTTGATTTTGTTGGTGGTTGTTGGTGTTTTTAGTGCATTTTTTTCTTTTTTTGTAGTACTTTAGTGTTAGTGTTTGATTGTTTGTATCATGTTTGTTAAAAAAAAAAAAAAGGTTCAATAAAGATATTGTGGAAAAAAAAAAAGTTATAATTACGCTCACACAGTGGCAGTGTCACTGCTCCTTCTGGCTGAGGATCGCACTGAAACATATAAGAATCAATTTTAGATTCAAGATTCAAAGGCTTTATTATCATGTGCACAGTTAAGAAATGCAACATTTCCTGAGCAATTAAATTCTTACTCTGCTCTCCGAGCGAATGCCAAGGTAATAGGTACACATCAATACTAATAAGATAATAACACACCCAATACTAATGAATACTAATAGCACACACTAATAACACACATTAGGCAATTAGGACAGTTAAAGCAGTTAAACTAGAGGAAACAAGAAGAATGAAATGGAAAATTCACTGGATGACTATAATGGACAATGGTATATTAATGTCAGAGATGATATGAACCTGAGATGGCATAAGCCTATGTACAGTGTGCAAATGAGCAATGTACAAATTAGCACCCAGTGTGAGACAATGATAATTTAGCAGCAGAGACGATATGGACATGAGATGGAGTGAGACTATATTAACTGTGCAAGTGAGCAATGTGCAAATTTAGCAACCAGTGTGTGAATTCTTATTTGCAAAGCTGTGTCCGGAGTTTGTTGTTTATTCAGGAATCTGATGGCAGTGGGAAAGAAGGAGTTTTTTTAGTCTGGATGTCCTGCACTTCACACTTCTGTGCCTCTAGCCTGAGGGTAGAAGTGGGAACATTCTGTGCTGGGTGTGGATGGGGTGCTGGAGGATAGCGGCACCTCTCTTTTGGACTCTGCGGTGGTAGATGCTCTGCAGAGAGGGGAGGGGAGTCCTGATGATCTTCTCCACTGTCTTCACCACTCTCTACAGGCGATCCATGAGGATCAAAGTGTTGCAGGATTGGAACCTTTATTTATACAGGGAAGTTCCGCTGAGAGGCATCCTCTCTTTTTCAAGGACGCCCTGTTCACACTCACACATTCACACCTGGAAGCTGCCCAGTACAACCTGTGGCCACTGAGCAGCTCCACTGGAGCAGTTGGGGTTAAGGGCACCACAGTGGGGTTAATGAGGGTGGGGCAAACACTGCTATATCATCTGTCCCACCCAGATCTAATCCTCCTGGTCCAGGGGTTGAACCAGCAACCCTCAAGTCACCAGTCCACATCCCTAACCATTAGGCCACCACTGCCTGAATGTAACTGCACATAACACTGGTCAACACCAAATTTATTGTCTAAGTTTTTTTTTTGCTGATTTAGGACCATTTTTGATGTGCTGAATCCAAAAATCACATTGGTTTTGCTCAGTCAGGTCAACTTTTTGAACTATGGCCACATGTTGTTTTATTCAGCAGAGCCACCAGGAGTTCTGTTAACAATAACTGTAAAATATTCCACCGCAAAACCACATTTGGACAAACAGCTTTCTCTATAAAGGGCAGTCACATCTGGAACACAATGCCAAATGAAATTAAAATAATAACGGACTTTAAAACATTCACTAAAAATGTTAAAAACTGGCTGAAAAATAAACAAGAATGTACTCATGTATGAATTAATTGTCTGCAAAGTGAGAGTGAATGAAGGGAAGGAATAAATGTGTTTGTTTATAGTGAGTGACGGAGGGAGGAAGGCCTGAAATAGGCAAATGTGAGTTATGTTATATGTGTTAAATGTGAGTCAGGCTGTTATATTTGTGTATTTATAATATTTATGTTAAATGTGAGTCAGGCTGTTATATTTGAGTATTTATAATATTTATAATATTTATAATTGTGTATTTATAATTTTTCTGCATTGATGTATGTGGTTATTGTGTATATTTTTTTTTTTCCCATCTTTACTTGATTCTTTTTTCTAAAGCCCATCCAGGGACAAGAGTTGCAAATTAGCTAACAGCTATACACTCTATGTGCAACACATCAGATTGATTGTCTTTGATTAATTGTCTATGTTTATTGCACTGTCCCTGTCAAATAAACTAATCTACTACTACTACTATTCATTTTTGTTTACATGTACGGGTATTTTCGCTTTATATGATGCAAAATACTTTTTTATGTCTTGAAATTCTCTGAATTTTGAACAACGATGACGTAACATTCAATTTACATGTACTTACCTTTATATAAAGGTAAGTACATGCACAGTACTAAGTAAGTACTAAGTAAGTACAGGTTTTTACTTAGCACCTGATCGAGAGAAACGGATGTCATTTTCGGATTTAGCGGTGCAAAATTGTCTTAAATCAGCTGAAAAAATAACAACAACTTACAACAAAACAAAAAAATTATTTTTGTAACCCTGTGTAATGCTGCTGATAAGACCTGTGCTGTGTTTGAAATGCTCACTCCTTCTCCATATAGTATACTATATAGTGAATCGGCCATCTTGTAGTACTGATTGAAATCTTAACTGAAAATTTCATTCACTATATAGTTCACTCAAAATATCCCACAATGCATTTTGAAAAGAAGTGTACAACGGATGGTCACTACATTAGCCAGTGTGTCCCAATATGCAATGCGCAGCCAATGGAGCAGTGAGAGGAGAGCTTCACATCACAACATAAAATACCTTAAGGTATTTATATTTATTAGTTCAGCAAAAACTATTTGATTTAATACATATTTACTACAAATTACATGCAGGTATTCTTTTTTTTTTTTTTTTTTTTTTTTTTACCACCGTTAGTCTGTTAGGTCCCAACAGACAAACAAAGATTTCTCAAATCATCACCAAAATCTAATCATCTGTTCCCCATGCCATTACATACCTTTCCTGAAAATTTCATCAAACTCCGTTCATAACTTTTTGAGTTATGTTGCTAACAGGCAGACAAACCAACCAACAGACAAACCATCCAACGTCACCAAAAACCTTACCTCCTCCCCTGGCGGAGGTAATAACAAACTTTACAAAATGAGAGCTATTTGCATATATTAAAATATAGAAATAATTATTAGCTTGCAAACAGAAAAATACAACTCTGAGGTTCCTTGCTTTCTACATACGTAACAATCTGAATAATAAAATTATATTATGATAGAATATACTGTATAATAATGAAATGATGCAAGTTGTAAATTAATCAGTTTGTAGCAACTCAGTCCCTGATGTCACTCTGCATTTCAAGTGGTGTTGAAGTGCCATATTTGTTTTCTTTGTAGCCGAGCAATGACATGTATATGTAATATGTACGGGACATGTGCCTCCAAGGAATGCAGCATATTTTCTGTTTACTGACACAGTTGATATAGCAGCTCTTGCTTCCTCCATTTCAGCAAAAAAAAAAAAAAAAAACGGAACTCTTAGCATGTATCTTCTTCCTATTTTGTCTTTTTAATGCAGACATTTTTACACCAATCTTGCGAGACAACCAGTGTCATGGCTCTAAAATGTATATAGAAAGTCACGTTCATTCATTACTGGTATAAAAATGTGTTTTTATCCCAGGGTATCACATAATTACATCTCTCTGGTTATGTTTTAAATACACAGAAGTCTGCCCTTGGTGGCATACTGTGCAAGTTCATCAGCCAGTGGACCATGGGTCATTGCCCCATTTTGACATTTACATCTTGCACATTGTGTCTGATTCATTTTTAATCTGTTTTTTTCTGTCACTAACTACTTTGAATAGTAGTCTGAATAGAAAAGACTTTGGTGTGGGTTAGCCCGACAGTAATTCTGCGTCACAGATCACACCTCACTATTGCCATGAGACCCCTGCCCCAAGGGACACTGTCCATTGGTGTATGGCAACAGAAGCTTAAAAAAACTAAAATAATTGATACCTTATGAATGAAAATGGGCCAATGTAAATTTGTGCTCTACATACGACACTCATACATGACTAAAAAGGTGTTACCCATAATAAGACGAGTTGATGTGTAGTTTTGGTGTTTTTATTTTGTGAAGGACTGAAAGATGATCTCATACCCAGCAAGCAGCTCAGCTCTGGATTTTGACCGTAGCTAGCGACAGGCTTTGATAGTGAGAGCCATTGTTGGACCGATCCCATCAGATTGAAGAAGGATAAGCTGCTTGGGGGAGCAAAATTCTTTTGGGTGCTGTCACTTTCCCAAAAAGAGAGTATCCATCATGGCTTTGATGATGGAGTTTCAATTATTAGAAGATGAGGAGAAATGGGCCGTGTAGAGATAAATGATAAGATGCAAGAGCTGCCATGGGGGCATTAAGCCTTCAGATGTGTTTGTGCTTTTTTTTCTTTCTGTACTAAGAGAATGTTTTAGTGGGCATGTGAATTGAGCCTTAAAGACTCTTCTTGTTTTACCTTTCATGATAAACTACCCATAAAATTAAATTCCTGAGAATTTTTTTTTGTTTTTTTTCCATCATCGACAGGTGTAGTGTTGCATAACCGTAAATTATAGTTGTGGCACAGCTGAAGCACCGTGTTATGGGGTTTACGTCAGAAAATAGAACATAGTGTCATACAGGCCAAGAAGTTAACTCATAGTTGCATCAGTCGGCTGTCAGCTGGTTCATCCATGCTTCACCACCAGTTCGTGCTCTAGTGACTGTTTGGCAAACAGCTAACATGGTCAACACCTGACTATGGTGATGTGGGGTCATAGCGTGGCATTATAATTAAAACTTATCAGAGCTGCAGTAGTTAGAAACTTAATGTTCCACATTTCTGCCATCATTAATGTAGTAACATTGATTAAAAAAAGTGTTCTTGTTGTCTGTTTTATGGGAATTTGTTTGAGTCTTCTCCAATTTTTTGCATCAAATGTATCTGCAGTACCACAATGCAGCATCTTACATATAAAATATTATGTTGCTTTCACTTGGATGTCTCGTTCTCCCAGAAATATTCTTTATTAATTAATAAATTGTATGTAAGTAGCTTTTTTTTCCCCACACATGATCTCTGCTCAGTACAGTAGATAGCTCTACATTCTCACAACTCAAAACCCCAGTTTAAACAAGCACGCTGTCAGCCTGAGCATGTTCTTCAGGAGCCTCTACATGTAACACAGGACACTGCCTACTTTTACCTGGCATGGGCTCATATCTAAAAAATGTTACATCAGCGTGTACTAGTGTGAGCAATACCATCCCATATCAAACCTGGGAACCGACAGCTTTAAGATTTATTTAACATTCTCTTGGACTGAGTCTTTTTTTGTTTGTATACGACTGTATACCGCTTTAGTGAGTAATTTCAAGAAACATTCAGGGCTATTGGAAATGTAATAAAATAGCATCTCAGAGGGAGATTCACTTTACAGGAGAAAAATAAACACAAAAAGTATGTGTATAATATCTAAAAATTTAACACTAATAAAACAATCACAAAGTACATTTCAGCCCCACAACTTATATATATACAGTATATACAGGTATATATATATATACTGTATATATTAATTAGCTTGGGCTATATGATTTGAGAAAAATGTGTAAGTAAAAAATGTATTTATTAAATCAAAATCTTAACATTTTGTGTGAATATATAATTTCAGAGACTGACATCACAATTGTGATTTGAGTAATTGTACAACCCTAAAAATAGCATATACTTTTATACATTATATAGACCCAATGCACATGACATCACCGCTCACGTGACTTTGTTTATGCAGCATTTTGGGTATTACATATACTTCTTGGGCTACAGAAGTTGCCTGGCAACTTCATTTAGGCTGTGTGTACCCCAAGAACATAAAAAAAAGCTCTAAACCTGTTTTCCTGGGTGCTTCACAGGTGCTCTTAAAAATCTCTGCTCTGTATCCTTGCAACCACTTGACCTACCACTCAAAGCTTGCTGTTGGGGTTTCACAGCTTGTCCTGAAGCTCTCTACTAACTGTACTATACCTCATTAAACAGGCAAGAAAATATGCATCACTCGAAGTTCTTGCTGTTAAATATTGATCATGGTGTACTTTCAGCCTGATTCTGATCAGCTGATTAGAGAGGCGTGCTAATGATGAGCACTGCACTGCTCCAAAAGCTGAACTTTTTTCAGCTGTCAGCGGCGTGAGCACAGTGACCAAAAATGCTCACCGCTGAGGTGAAGCTGGGAGGTTTTCACTGGTGTGGTGGGGAGTTTGAGCATAAAAACTGTATCTTTGGTCATTTTAATTAATTTTATTAATTTAATTTTATTTATTTTTTGAGGATCAAAGTGGAAATTATTGTTCTATTCTGGCTCTGCAAATTAAGTTTAAGATAGGCTATATGTGAAAAAGTCACAGTTTTACCACAGGCTTTTCAGACTTATAAAACATAGTAAATTCATTTCAAAATAGACATGAATGCTGTGAAAAATCGACAGACTGATGGAAAAAAGTACAGTTATGTGAAAAAATTAGGATACCCTGAATAAGCCTGTGTGTTTTTTTAATGTATTTGGACATATGGATATTTAATATCAGTGTTAAAAACACTGGGAGTTTCACATAATACAACTAAACAATTAAAAATGAATTAGACTTTTTCAAATTTTCTGTAAAATGTAATTCTAAACAAATAGTGAGGAATAAATTAGGACACCCCCCATCTTTTTTTAGGTCACTCCCACATTCATTCTCACTTACAATGGCTAAAATAATTTTTTTTAAAAATGCAAATAAAAACAAAAACATGGTTAGACATAGAGAGGTGAACATTTCTTAATAAACTTAATATTTAAAGGGGTGTCCAAATGTTTTCACATGGCTTTAATACATTTACAAGAAAAATGTCTGGAATTTATGAGAAAATCTCTTACAGATTTATGAGAAAAAATCTCAAATGTACAATAGTCCTAAATTTACAGCAGCAAAAACAAAAATAATGTGGAAAAAGTTCACAATTTAAGTGACAAAAATCTTTCAAATTTACAACAGAATTATTTACAACTGTCAAGAATAAAATCACATCTCATATAAGTTTTTAAGTACATGCTTTCTTGCTCTTACTCATATTCCTCTAAAAAATAACAAATTTTGAAGGAAAATCAATATACCAAATAATAATATATTGCTTCGGAAACATTATTTTATGAGATCATCTGGCCCTCACAATGACCATGTTTACATGTACACAAAGAAACCGGTTATGATTGGAATTTTGGAGTTATCTGATTATTGAAGTGTCTGTGTAAACAGAATAACCTGATAAAGGTCATGTAACCTGGGTCATTAATTCAAGTGGTTTATCCTCCAATAATCTGTTTATTCAGTGCATGTAAACATGACTAAATTGATTATTGCCATTATCGGTTTATTCCCAGTAATCTGTTTATTGTGACCATGTAACCAGGGTCAGTGTCTGCCTGGAAAAATTCTGGTCCTTTGACAGATATAGTTGATGACCCCTGGTCTACGATGAGGAATATAACAACTTACAACTAGGAACATACCGGTCGCTATGGAGGGTGAGAATATGTATGGGCACATAATCATACCATGTAGGATAACTAAATAGACGGTTATGCTGTTTCATCCCACCTAGCAACAATGCTCTGCACTGTGTGTGTTTATATATTTACATATTTATTCCATCTAGCTACAATGCTCTGCACTGGGTGTGTTTATATTTATATATCTATATATTTATTCCATCTAGCTACAATGCTCAGCACTGGGTGTGTTTATATTTATATTTCTATATATTTATTCCATCTAGCTACAATGCTCAGCACTGGGTGTGTTTATATTTATATATCTATATATTTATTCCATCTAGCTACATTGCTCCGCACTGTGTGTGTTTATATACTTGCATATTTATTCCACCTAGCTACATTGCTCCGCACTGTGTGTGTTTATATACTTGCATATTTATTCCACCTAGCTGCAATGCTCCGTACTGTGGGTGTTTATATATTTACATATTTATTCCATCTAGCTACAATGCTCTGCACTGTGTGTTCATATATTCATATATTTATTCCATCCAGCTACAATGCTCTGCACTGTGTGTCTGTGTGTGTGTGTGTGTGTGTATATATATATTTTATAGTAATATGTACATATGTATATTAGCTGCTCTTGCTTGCTTGTTTTTTTTTTGTTTTGTTTTTTTTTCTTGCCTTCTGATTGTTGCTCTGAGTGTTGCTATCCCTGTGCTCTTGCAATCCTGGAATTTCCCCGTTGTGGGACTAATAAAGGCTTATCTTAACTTGATGCTGTCAGTCAGGCAGTAAGAAAAAGATTATAACAACCTTATAGGTAGATAAGAAAAAGTAAAGGTAAAATTGGCTCTGAGTGCCTTATTTAAATTTCTGTTGTAATCCATTCCTGGTACAGAATTCAAACTCAAGGAGATCCCTCTGATCCCTTCCCTGTTACGTTTTGTATGAGTGAATGTTGAATTGATGTGTTATTTTCATAAATAAATGTTTAATCACTGAACCTACAAAACAACTTACAAAAAACCAAAAAGATTAGCTTCAGAAAATGCATTAAAATGAATGTAAGCTGTAAATATACAGTATGCAGCATGGTGTGTCAGCACCAGTATGTGGATGTTGTTCTCACTTGTGCTTCATCCATAAACTAGTGTACAGTATGTTATCTGAACTGAAGACATCGTTTCAAGGTCGCTATGCATTATGATGTTGCCTAGCAACAAGGAGAAGACCCCCAACCTCAATCTACGGCAATATACCCTCCAAGTTTGAACAGATGGTATAAGCAGTTGTCGAGATATTGAAAAAGATAGAATAAAAAAATGATTGTTTTCATTATTTGTGGCATTTATAAGTTCCTTTTCCCTTCAACCCTAATGTCTTTTTGATCTTTCCCGTGTGAAATGATTGAATTTTTTTTATCTTAAATGATGCACAGTGCAGTACTGTCCCCACACGTTCTGAGTAGCCTGAAAATAAACCCACTAAGTAATCCACATGTTCTGCAAAGCCTCTCTTAGATTGTGTGACCTTCCCTGTTAACCGCCGTGTATGTTTTAACCTGCGGGTCAAAGCGAGCTGAACCTGAAGTGCAGCAGAAGCTTTTACACTGTGGGTCTCTCCCTTTCTCGCCCTTCTCTCTCTCTCTTTCTGTCTCCCTCTCTGTGGGTACCCATTCTGGATACAGCCGCCTCATCTTTCTATCACACCATTAACTCCTCATCCCTTTTTTTTGTATCAATTCCCCCCACCCTTGCTCTTTTCCTGCCCCAAATTTCCACGTACCCCTTTTCTTGGTGTCCCCGTCCGAGTGGCCCTGTTACGCTGCCTCTGTAGAGCGCTGTGCCGGTTGTTAGTGGTGCCCCGACGTCATGGCACATGGCTGCGGCATCTTTGCTATAAATATCTCGCATTCGCGGCACTCGGTCCAAGACAAGACTGAGAGCCAGGAGGGAGAGCAATCTGCTGTCTCCCTCAAGAGATGCTCGAAGGAGAAGGTGCAAATAAGACAGCTCACTCTGTGCCACCTTCACCATTAAGACCTTCATTGTGCCTGGTGGGAAAAAAGGCTGTGAATGTAGTATAATTATTTTCCAAGACAAGAGTGAATGCCTGGTGATGACATGGTTCATGGACAAAGGCACATTGGAGGTTGAGGTTTTAAACATTAAATAATACATTAAGCTGACGGCATTCTCCTGAAATTTTGATGAGCATAAAGCCTATTATCAACCACATTAAAGGTTTGCATATTAAGTCTGAACGTCGTAAGTCTACGGAACATCTGAAGTGCTGCTCACCTTTAAGCACATTTGATTAATTGCCGTAACATTTCATTCTTCTACACAGCCTCATCGATTAGGTGTCTTTGTGTTTTGTTTTATCTGAGTCACAGAAGGAGACATTCCCAATGTTAATGGAAGATATTGACAGGAATTTGTTGATATTCTGTTGATATTCTTTGTGTACCCTTATGCCATTGTCTTCTGCTAGGCGTAGAAGTGAAAGAAGAAATTATTTTATTCAAGCTACACGGCCAGGATTGTGATGCTACTGTTTAATAAAACTTCTGCAATAATAACAGCAGAAATGTCAAGCGCTTGGAGGCATTTAATTCTGATGCAGTGAACAATTTCCAATCAGTCATCAGTCCTCAGTTCTTACCCCTACGCACATCGGTGGCTTTTTGTTGTGTCGTTATGTTCATTTTCTGCCAGAAAATCTTCAAAAATGTATACTGACACATTCCAGTTTTCCAGTTTTATTGTCAGACTCATACAGTCATCTCACCACATGGTTATCAATGGATCTTTTTTGTCTTGCTGCTTTATGTTTTTTATGTATTTAGTTTTTACACTTGTTTCAGTATAGCAATGACAAATACGTATAGCCTGACTGATGTCTTCCATTTTTATCTTTCTGTATATGGATCTTTAAAGAATCTGATTATGGATGACTAAAAAAAAACATTGATAACTGTTTGTTTGTATTCAGTTTTGTCTGTTGTAATCAGTATACAGGGGGCTGAAAAGATCATAGGCTGAAAAGTTCATAGTTGTCAAATTTGACCAAACTAGTGCATTGCCCGTAGAACACACGTATTCCTGTCTGAAGGGATCCCAGTTAGGCTTTATAGGCCCAAGTGTAGGCTGTGTTTGAAAGTGGAATACAAAGAGTTGTAGTCTATATGCAGGCAATCACAAGTCAAACTTTGACAAATATGAAAGGGACTGAACGCCACTAAGATTTATTTGATTGTGTGAATATTAATTACAGAATACCTAATTATTGAAAACAGTCCCCATTATAATTATTTTAGTTTATATCACTGTTCAGTGATGGAGTTCCTGTACAGCAGGTAAAATTATGTTGTAAAGTTGCCCTTTGTCTCTACAGCTATCAGAGTCATGTACATAAGCGCCGTCATTTCTTGCTACTGTAAACATTTATGTGCATTTTATTGAAACAAAGGAGCGTCATGCTTGTAAACGGTCTGTAGCCTAATGCTGGAGAAAGTACTATTTTTGTGTGTGTGTGTGTGTGTGTGTGTGTGTGTGTGTGTGTGTGTGTGTGTGTGTGTCTTCTGACCTGCACACATGTAGATATATACTGTATATTTGAAGAACACAATGTCTTCAAATTCTTCTGACTTGTAAACATTTGTGCATTTTTGAAACAAATCAACAGAAAAGTAATTTACGAAAAGTGGGTATTGGAAAATAAACAGTAAATAAATGATATTGTTTGTAGTTAGTGTAAATAATGTTTCACATACAGAAATGGGAATTTTTAAAGTTTATGATAAGTTCAGCAGTCAGACGGAGCAAAGAAATTAAGGAAAGTAAAATAACTAAACTGAATATTATGGACTAAGTAAACACATTAAACATTTATATGATCTGCAGAATATACACAAATCATACCAATAAGCAATGGTAGCAGTTTTTGAAAAAGTAGCATAAATCTATGAACTCTGCTGTCGATCAGCGCTACCGGTAGCATTTTTTGATAGGGCAGCACAAATCAACAGAACACCTGTCGGGCCACTGCTTCTCCCAGTGTGTCCTATGTTGAATACACTGGTGTTCTTTGTCAGACCCCGGGTCCCCGCTGGCACACCTTGTGTTCTCCACATATGCCGAATTATCCTTTAGACCTACACAATCACTGCAGCTTTATAGTATCATTTTTTTAAGCATTAAATCTTCAATGTTATCTTTTTCTCGTCAAATTTGTCATTTTTCACTTCCTTGTTTTGTTCAGTGAGCGAGTGGTGACTGACTGGTCGTGATGTTGTGCATTATCCAGTCAGCACGGAGTCAATCTGAAACCCTGCCCACACTTTCTGAAGCCAGGGTATGAGGAGACAGAGCAGTGACAGAGTGGTGGCTAAACTTTTATTAATAAAAATTACATATTTTGACTGAACAACTCCATACTCGGGGATACACACCCTCATGCAGCACAGCAACTCACCCTTGGCTGGGGGATCCTGGGTTCGATCCCAGCCCCCGATCAACAGTGATCTGTGTGGAGTTTGCGTGTTCTCCCCATGTCTGCGTGGGTTTACCCTGGGATTTTTCTGGTTTCCTCCCATATGCCAAAAAACATGCAGGTTATGTTAACTGGAGACTCTAAAGTGGCCCCAGGTGTGAATGTGTGTGTGAATGGTGAAAGGGTTGGGCACCGCACCAGTGGCTGCCTCATCCAGTCATGTGGATGCCCTGTAATTTCCCCATTGTGGGACTAATAAAGGAATCTAATAAAATAATAATAATAACCTCAGCAGAGCACTTGTAAAATCTGAGGTCAGCCTGACGAATGGTTTGAGAGATATGTGAGGAACACACACACACACACACACACACACACACACACACACACACACACACAGATTTGTTGCATTTATAGATGGATGTGGTTTATTTTCCAACATAATCTCCCCTTCAGTCCACACACTTCTTCCATCGGTGTTGCAGCACTTGGATATCTGTGGCTGAAAAATAAACCACATCTGATCAAACCTGACCACTATGAACTTTTCTGCCCCCCTTTGTATCGAGCTGTTCATCAGTAGATAATCAATTATGTGCTGTTGTTTGACTTGTAATTATTTTTGACTACCCATGTTTAATACTAAATACATTTATTTTCTCATCTTGTCTGTGCAATGGTACAAGACCTGTGCACCCCCCTCCCCCGCAAAAAAAGAAAATCCATTTCCACCTCTGGTTCCACGGGGGAAAGCCCTGGAATGTAGAGCTTCATCTAATTCTACACTTGAAATGACTTCAGTTGACATGAAAATGTAATTCTGTTTTAATTGTGTTCTTGATACGGACAGTTGAAAAAATATATAATTGAAATACAAACAAATATAAAAATGATAAATATGTGGAAATACAAATAATTCTCAAGTCTTGGATTGTAGGAAATGTATAAAGCAAAAACTTAAAGCTTGAAAAATATACATTAAAACAATTTAGAAAAATTAAAAAATAATCCTATTGTGAAAAAAAATAATTCACAAGTCTTGAATTGTAGTAAAAAAAATACATAAGATTGAAAAAATAAATAAAAAAGGAAGAAGTATTTTAAAAATATATATTTTAATGTATATTTTTCAATTTTCTGTAGCTTTCTTATTTTTGTTTTATACATTTTTATACATTTTCTACAATTCCAGACAATTCCAGTGTATTTTCTGTATTTCTATTGATTCCATATTTTTATTTGTATGTATTTATTTTCAACATTCTGTGTCAAGAATACAATAAAAATAGTGTTACATTTTTATATTAACTGAAATCCTTTCAAGTGTAGAACTAGTTAACATACTACACTCTTAAGTCTGGTTCTTGTGGGGGGGGGGGGGGCGAGGGAAAGGGCCTAGAACCCTATGCAACAAATGGCAACATTTATTGTATGAATTTTTAGTATATTTACAAGTTGCGTTGTTATTTGCATCAAATCCAAGACTGCCAAGCATTTATTTTGTTTATTCTTTCTATTTGAAACATATGACAGTATGTCTAATGCATCCATCCATCCATCAATCAATCTTCTTCCGCTTAATCCTTTTCGGGTCGCGGGGGGACTGGAGCCTATCCCAGCATCTTTGGGCGAGAGGCAGGGTACACCCTGGACAGATCGCCAGTCCATCGCAGGGCCAACACAGAGAGACAGACAACCATTCACTCTCACAGTCATACCTAAGGACAATTTAGAATCCCCAGCTGATGCCAGTTAACCTAACTTGCATGTTTTTTTGGCATGTGGGAGGAAACCGGAGAAATCCCGGAGTAAACCCACGCAGACATGGGGAGAACATGCAAACTCCACACAGATCACTGTTGGTCAGGGGCTGGGATCGAACCCAGGATCCCCCGGCCAAGGGTGAGTTGCTGTGCTGCCGCAGTGCTAACCACTCCGCCATTGTGCTGCCCTAGTATGTCTAATGGTGTTTGGGAAATTATCATTTATTTTGGTGTTGACAAAAAAGTATACAGAGTAAAAGCAATTTAAAAAAGCCATTACTCGGGGGAAGATAAATAAAAACAACAGCTCCGCTTGATGTAAAGGAAAAGATGGATTGATCACTACCTTAGGTTTAATGAATTTTCAAATGTCAATTAGAAATCAATCATTTTTCTTCATCTTGAATAATTAGAATTGATGGACATGCACAGAATCGGATGTTGCCTTTTTCGGACCCGTTTGCTTTGAGGATCTCTTTGCATTGGAGACTGGCCCTGGATCCGGGACTGTGAACTTGCAGACAGATGCTTCTCAATCGAGTCATGTTGCCTTCAGTGAGCTGTCACAATCACGCTGCTTCTGCTGCTCCATGTTTGGAGGGGAAAAAGCTGTCAGGCTTTTGAACATTTCCTGTTATTCTTCAGTGTGAACGTTCAAACTTGTGTTGCTGGTGTTGTGGAAAAACTGATTGAAATGTTCCAGTTTGTGCTCTTCCCAAGGCCATATGGAATATATTGCACTGTACATATTGTCAGTGCACAGTCCATTAGGTATGGCTGTGTCTCTCTACATTCCTGACTGTGAGCGCTTCATGGACAAAACAACCCCCCCCCCCTTCCCCAAGCCCGTCAAGCAGGCACCCTCTAATTCGAGCCTTCTGTATGTGTGCCGTTCTTTGTTTAAGACTTAATAAATCAATAAGAGTCATTTCAGACAACTTAGACAACCCATTTTAAAGTTAGCTTTTTGCATTTAAAAGAGTTGTTTTAACAGAACATTTTTTGTGTGTTATGTTAAGTTTCTTTTTTAGTCTAGTTTAAAAACAGGTTTCTGTGTGTTTGTTTCTTAAAGGCGACAGTAACCCCAAGGAGAGCAGCCCCTTCATCAACAGCAGTGATGCTGCCGCAGAGAAGAGCCAGCAATATGACGGCAAGAACATGGCCCTGTTTGAGGTACAAACACGCATGCACACGTGCACGCACACACACAGAGGGCCTGGTATCCATAACTTAAGGGAATATTACATAGACTTGATTCATTTACCAGAGACTTAACTAACTACTGCTTAGCCCTATCACTGTCCCCAACCCAAACTCTAACCTTTAACAGCCACTATTGTACACATTTTCCTCATGCTGACACAACTCTCAGAGGCGTTAATGAAATGTCTGTGGCATGTTTGGTTAAAACTACTCAGGGTTTAATTATTGCAGTACCATTTTACAGCTGGAGAAAGCGCTCTATCTCAAAATGAGCTGCTTTGTAGTGTATTGCTTTAAATGCAAATGAGCCCCAGCGCACACCACATTCCCTCTTTAATCCTTTCTCTAGGATTTTTATTTTGACTGTGATGCCATGTTTGAAGCTAATCTTGGCTGAATGTTAGAGTTTAATAGAATAATAATAAAGCATTGTTGGAAATAATGGTGTGTGGTTTGACCAGGATATGACCATAAGCACAAAAACAATGCTGAATGAGTGAATGGCTAACTCCTCTAACAGCAGCTGACTACTGCTAATCTAGGAACAATCTGCTAATGCATTACATGACTACAACTGACAAAAAAAAGTCATAAAATCCTTGGTTGTGCTGATTCATGTCACTAAGGTAACAATGCTAACAATTCTGGTTCCCATGTCATGCCTGGAAAATTTAGCAAAAATAGGCCAGAATGGCATGAGGTATATTATTAACTGTGTATTAATGAATGTGCAGGGACTATGGATGTATAGCAGGGTGACTAGAATTTAAAGAAAAGAGCTCTTAAACCCCTGATCAGGCCACTAGCTAAGCAAGCTGCATCGTAGCTATGTGAGCTCTGTGGCTCAGTGGAAAACTTCCTCTTCTCCTCCAAGGAGAGGGCATGCCTAACCCTAACCATATCCATGGGGCAGCTGTATATTACATCTGTTAAGTAATGAGGTGATAACCTCAGGGAAGAGAACAGTAAATCCAAATGAGCCATTTAAGGCAGAGTTGTAGTCCTAAGTTGTGGGAGAGGAGAACTCCTCTGTAGGTGGACTTTGGGCTGTTTGGTGTTGCAGACTATATAATGTCACAAACATCCTACATAAACACTAAAATAAAGGGAAACCCTAATCCTAATCCTAATCCTAATCCTAACCCTAACCCAGTCATGTTATGACCTGAAATGTACTATCAACATGATCTGTGTATAAACAGATTTAAGTTCCCACAGAGTAAGGTGTATCTAGATCACATACTGTATGTACACCTTAAATTTGTTCAGCTGCACAGTCAGGTGTGAGAGTAATAAGTGTGATACTCTCATTCTTGTTATTCAGTGATTGAATAGGGGCTCTGACATCGATTAATGAGGGTAATTACTGTGTGAAGGGCATGTGGGAACCTCAGGTTAAAGCAAGAAAATCTCATGCTGCTACTGGAATGAACTGCAATGAGGCAATTTACCTCAGCTCTGAACACTTGCATTTACATTGTGTTCTCTGTGGGATTTCTAGATTGAGCAAGGAAAAAAGAAAGAAAACATGTTATTGTGTGAAGACTTTTTTTAATATAGACATAACTGAAATAGGAGCATCTGTACTTTAGTGAGGCTATAGTTGTCTTGGCTGAGAAAGTTATAATAAGTGTATATATAAGTGGTGAAAATACTGATTTCAGCCTTCCTGTCTGTCTGTCTGTCTGTGTCTGTACAGGAGGAGATGGACACCAGCCCCATGGTGTCCTCTCTTCTCAGCAGTCTGGCAAACTACTCCAACTTGCCCCAAGGTAGCAAGGAACACGAGGAGGCCGAGAACAATGAGGCTGAGTCATCTCGCAAGAAGCCCGTCAAGGTATTTGCCAAAACATGTACAGTATATAGAAGGACTATGTACACGTTAGACTATATAGACTCATGAGTGACGGCAGAGTTGGCAAAAGTCTGACCAGTTTCCATTGTTCTGTGTCAAAAAATAGAATAGGCTTTATTGTCATTGTACAGTTGTACAGCGCAATGAAATTGTGGGCAAATTGAAAAAAGGACAAACTGTAGACAATTGGGATAATTATTGTATTGAATCTCACACAAGCAAACAACATGCCGATAAGCTGTTGCCTCCAAGGCTGGACACAATATTTTAGCAAACATTTGTGTCCATTTCCAACATTTCTTTAAAGGCAGGAGCACCACAAGGGTTCAGTTTTATAGTAAGCACAAGAACACCTCCCACCAAAACCAGACTGACTGAAACCCAAGCAGGAATGATAACCTGTTGTCGCATGAGGTGTGTGAAACCATTCTGTATTGTTTAACTGTTCTGGTCGTAACACCGGAGAACATGCTAATTAATTAGCCTTGTTGTGCCAGCTCTCACTACCAATATACAACACCATTCAGTGGGTGTTGGTGGGACAGCTCTAAACTGGTTTTCTTCATACTTCACTGACTGGTGTCTTTTGACATGACTGCAGCCTTATAAGATAAGATAAGATAAGCCTTTATTAGTCCCACAATGGGGAAATTCCAGGATTGCAAGAGCACAGGGATAGCAACATTCAGAGCAATAATTTAGAAGATAAGAAAATAAGAGCAGTGAGTATACATACAGTGGGGCAAAAAAGTATTTAGTCAGCCACCAATTGTGCAAGTTCTCCCACTTAAAAGATGAGAGAGGTCTCCAATTTTCATCATAGGTATACCTCAACTATGAGAGACAAAATGAGAAAAAAAATCCAGAAAATCACACTGAATGAAACACGGAACAGGTGAAGAAATCAATGATGAACAACAGCTGACAAGAGGAGGCGAGGTTAACACAACAGAGGGAGATGCAGGGGAGACACAATCATCACACAATAAAAACCCAAAATATAACATGAAGGTGATAAACAAAATGACAAACAGGACCATGATAAACCAAAATGTAAACACAGACTAGGCTCAGATTATAAATATATACTCATAAATATATACTATACTAATATATACTCATAAAGGCAATAATAATAACAAATAATAATAATCACAAGACTTGAACTAAAATGCAAACCCTCTGGTCATCCCTGACAGAGAGGGTTCAAAGGGGGGTGGAGTTATGGTTTATCTCAGCGTTAGTATCCAGTGTAATGAAATTATTTGGTCAGTCTGTGCAGAACTGGAATGTATTGGTCTAAATATCATTCTGTCTCCACAAATGACTTTTGTTCTTCTTGTAATCTATTGTCCACCTTCTTCAAATAGCAGTTTCTATGAAAACTTAGAGAAGCTGTTAAAAGAGTATAATTTCAACAAAGAAGTAAAGTGGGGAAAAAAAGTATTTAGTCAGCCACCAATTGTGCAAGTTCTCCCACTTAAAAGATGAGAGAGGTCTCCAATTTTCATCATAGGTATACCTCAACTATGAGAGACAAAATGAGAAAAAAAATCCAGAAAATCACACTGAAGGATTTTTTAATGAATTAATTGGTAAATTCCTCGGTAAAATAAGTATTTGGTCAATAACAAAAGTTCATCTCAGTACTTTGTTATATACCCTTTGTTGGCAATGACAGAGGTCAAACGTTTTCTGTAAGTCTTCACAAGGTTTTCACACACTGTTGCAGGTATTTTGGCCCATTCCTCCATGCAGATCTCCTCTAGAGCAGTGATGTTTTGGGGCTGTCGCTGGGCAACACGGACTTTCAACTCCCTCCAAAGATTTTCTATGGGTTTGAGATCTGGAGACTGGCTAGGCCACTCCAGGACCTTGAAATGCTTCTTACGAAGCCACTCCTTCTTTGCCCAGGCAGTGTGTTTGGGATCATTGTCATGCTGAAAGACCCAGCCACGTTTCATCTTCAATGCCCTTGCTGATGGAAGGAGGTTTTCACTCAAAATCTCACTATACATGGCCCCATTCATTCTTTCCTTTACACGGATCAGTCATCCTGGTCCCTTTACAGAAAAACAGCCCCAAAGTATGATGTTTCCACCCCCATGCTTCACAGTAGGTATGGTGTTCTTTCTCCTCCAAACACGACAAGTTGAGTTTTTACAATAAAGTTCTATTTTGGTTTCATCTGACCATATGACATTCTCCCAATCCTCTTCTGGATCATCCAAATGCTCTCTAGCAAACTTCAGATGGGCCTGGACATGTACTGGCTTAAGCAGGGGGACACGTCTGGCACTGCAGGATTTGAGTCCCTTGCAGCATAGTGTGTTACTGATGGTAGCCTTTGTTACTTTGGTCCCAGCTCTCTGCAGGTCATTCACTAGGTCCCCCCGTGTGGTTCTGGGATTTTTGCTCACTGTTCTCGTGATCATTTTGACCCCACGGGGTGAGATCTTGCGTGGAGCCCCAGATCGAGGGAGATTATCAGTGGTCTTGTATGTCTTCCATTTTCTAATAATTGCTCCCACAGTTGATTTCTTCACACCAAGCTGCTTACCTATTGCAGATTCAGTCTTCCCAGCCTGGTGCAGGTCTACAATTTTGTTTCTGGTGTCCTTTGACGGCTCTTTGGTCTTGGCCATAGTGGAGTTTGGAGTCTGACTGTTTGAGGTTGTGGACAGGTGTCTTTTATACTGATAAAGAGTTCAAACAGGTGCCATTAATACAGGTAACGAGTGGAGGACAGAGGAGCCTCTTAAAGAAGAAGTTACAGGTCTGTGAGAGCCAGAAATCTTGCTTGTTTGTAGGTGACCAAATACTTATTTTACCAAGGAATTTACCAATTAATTCATTAAAAATCCTTCAATGTGATTTTCTGGATTTTTTTTTCTTATTTTGCCTCTCATAGTTGAGGTATACCTATGATGAAAATTGGAGACCTCTCTTATCTTTTAAATGGGAGAACTTGCACAATTGGTGGCTGACTAAATATTTTTTCCCCACTGTACGTACACATAAATATATAAATATATATACACAGTGCGGAGCATTGTAGCTAGATGGACTAAACAGCATAATCGTCTATTTAGTTACCCTTCATGTTATGAATATGTACCCATGCATATTGTCACCCTCCATAGCGACTGATGTTGTCCTAGTTGTATACTGGAGGGGACCATTTGTGTAAGTCTGTTGCGTCTTTTGCATTCAATACTATTAGGTCGTCACATTTTTTTTGCTATCTCTGCAAGCAGCCCTGCTTAGGTTATACAGTCTGACAGCCGTAGGTAGGAAGGACCTGTGAAATCTCTCGGTCACGCATCTAGGATGATGTAGTCTGCTGCTAAATGAGCTCCTCAGTGCATCCAGTATGTCCTGCATAGGGTGGAACTCGGACTCCAGCAGAGATGACAGTTTAGCCACCATCCTTCTCTCTCCTATCTCCTCCACTGGGTCAAGGTGTTTCCCCAGGACAGAGCTAGCTTTCTTGATTAGTTTGTTCAGTCTCTTCTTATCGGCTGCTGTAAAGCCATTGCCCCAGCAGGCCACTCCAAAAGTGATGGCTGATGCCACCACCGAATCGTAGAAGGTCTTCAGTAGCACCCCTTGTACACCAAAAGACCTGAGCCTCCTCAGTAGGAACAGCCTGCACTGTCCCTTCTTGTAGAGTGCATCGGTATCGTGTGACCAGTCTAGTTTATTGTTCAGATGAACACCCAGGTACTTGTAGGATGTCCCATCTCAATGTCTGTTCCCTGGATGTTTACTGGTGCTGTGAGGGTTGTCCTTGCCTGCGGCAGTCCACCACCAGCTCCTTAGTTTTCCTCGCGTTGATCTGGAGGCAGTTCCGATGGCACCAGTCCACGAAGTCCTGGATAAGTCCTCTGTACTCAGCTTCATCTCCATTGGAGATGAGGCCGATGATCGCAGAGTCGTCAGAGAACTTCTGTAGATGGCAGTGTGTTGTGTTGTGTGAGAAGTCCGCAGTATAAAGGGTGAACAGGAAGGGAGCCAAAACCGTTCCCTGGGGGGCCCCCGTGCTGCCGATGATTGTGTCAGACACACAATCCCGGGTTCTCACAAACTGTGGCCGGTTATTGAGGTAGTCCAGGATCCATGATGACAGGTGCTCGTCCACCCCTGCGCACAGCAGCTTGTCCTTCAGGATCATCGGTTGGATGGTATTGAAAGCACTGGAGAAGTCAAAGAACATGATCCTCACCGCATTCCCGGGCTTCTCCAGGTGGGACAGGGAACGGTGAAGGAGGAGGATTACTGCATCCTCCACCCCAATGCCATGCTGGTAGGCAAACTGGAGTGGATCCATCACTGGTCCCACCAGGGGGTGGAGGTGAGCAAGGAGCAGTCTCTCCAGGGTCTTCATCATGTGGGACGTCAGGGCCACTGGCCTGTAGCTGTTCAGGTCTTTAGGGTGGGAAGTCTTTGGTACAGGTACCACACAAGATGTTTTCCACAACTGTGGTACCCTTCCCAGCTTCAGGCTCAGGTTGAAGATGTGCTCCACAATGCCACACAGCTGGCCTGCACAGGACTTGAGGAGCTTCACGCTGATGCCGTCCGGTCCCAAGGCCTTCCTCGCCTTGATCTTGCTCAGCTCCGTCCTCACCTGGGTCTTAGTGAGGGTCAGGATGGGGGGCTGTGTGCTGGGAGTGGGGGGGTGTTGGTGGAGTGGGGTGTGAACAGCAGGTCTCGATGACTTTAGAGGCAGCAGTGGTTGGTGTGCAGTCGGGGGGAGAGCGGTTGGTCAAACCTATTAAAAAACAGGTTCAGATTGTTCGCCCACTCCCTGCCCCCCGTGGCCTGGGAGGAGGTATTCTGGAGCCCAGAGATGGTTTTAAGGTTTCTCCAGACCCCGCTGATGTTGCTCTGTTGCATATCATGTTATCATGTGGGGTTCCTCAGGGCTCATTTTTGTGTCTCATTTCATTTTCCTTATACTTAGTTCCTCTCTTCCAATTAATTGCTAAATTTAATGATACAGTATACCCTGTCATTTTTATGACAGATAGATAGATAGATAGATAGATAGATAGATAGATAGATAGATAGATAGATAGATAGATAGATAGATAGATAGATAGATAGATAGATGGATGGATGTACTTTATTGATCCCAAACTGGGAAATTAGGCCCCTTTTCCACTAGCACCTACTCAGCCCAACTCGCCTCGACTCTACTCAACTCTGTTCGGCTCGACACAGTGTGACTGGCTTTCCATTAAGCCTGCTTCATGCTGCATTTCCCCTCAAGTCCGCCTTGGTCCGCGTACGCTTTGGATGAGCCCGACACGCGCATGGTGCTGTACATGCTCACTTTTTTGATCTACCCAGGCCAAGCGGTTGACGCGTACTCACAACCATCATTTGTAGTTTCACTCCCGCCCAACAGGTAGCGCCAAAGCGCTGATGCACCACGATTTTCACCAACAAAGAAACGGCGGACTTCTTCACAAAGTTTCTCTTCAAATATAGAGTCCATTTCTGCTGTTTGACTTCCTGGTTTTCACTCCTTTTCCACGAAGATGCTGCTGCTGCTGTGAAAGAAAGTATGTATGTATGATTACCTCCGCCAGGCTGAAAAGGCCAGGAGGAGGTTATGTTTTTGCCAGGGTTTGTGTGTTTGTCTGTTTGTCTGTCTGTCTGTTTGTCTGTTGGTTAGCAAGATAACTCAAAAAGTCTTGGACGGATTTGCATGAAACTTTCAGGCGTTGTTGGAAATGGTACAAGGAAGAATTGATTAAATTTTGGGGGTGATCCGGTTCACCGTCTGGATACAGGAATTTTTTTAAAGCATTTTTCAACACTGTGACATAGGGCCATTTTCAACATGTGCGCAGGCGCAATGGAGGGCGCTGGTCGTCGTGTCTGCAACACAAACTCTGCGTTCTTCAACGTTTTAGGCACAAAAGCACGTGGAAAACACTGCTGGCCTGGGCCCGCCAGCGTGCTTGTGTTTGCGCGCAACTGCAAAACCTCACACGGGCAGCTGTCCGCCGACGGATTCTTTGGCAGAAATTCCCCGGCCAGCCATAGGAGCTGCGCATTTGGCAGAAATTCCCCGGCCAGCCATAGGCGCTGCGCATTTGGCAGAAATTCCCCGGCCAGCCATACGCGCTGCGCAATAACGAGCTCTCTGCCGGCGAAGCTTCTAAATTCTCGTTTGCCGCGGAGCGAAACCCCAAAATAATATAATATAAAACCCACGGCAACCTGTCTACCCAATTTGCATCCGTCAGTGGAGGAGATGGACACAACAGCAACACTTCAGTTTATTACCTCCGCCAAGGAGGCAATGCTTTTACTACTGAACCACTAATCCTATCACTATCAGATTGATTGTCATTGATTAATTGTGTGTTTACTGCACTGTCCCTGTCAAATAAACAAATAATCATTGTGAATCCAATTGCTAGTCATATGTTTACATGCTCAAGGAATCTGAAAACGTACACACAAACACTGTATGGGGGGAATTGTGGCGCTTGGCGGAGGTCTGCGCTCTCCGAGTGCTTTTCTAGTTCATGTATGTTTTTATTCTCGTTTTCCGCCTCCTCGTTGTCTTCTTTGTCTACTGATGTATGCTGTGTTGATATTGCCACCTCGTGAATGGGACGTTCAGTCTTGCGCATGCGCTTTTCAACGCATTCAGGTCGTGGGCAGGCGGCGTAGTCACAAAATTTGGGCTGCACGCGGTCATCCACGGTCGAGCACTGCAGACACTAGCGGAGTGGAGACGATGACGTATATTTTGTCACATGAGGTTTCTGGTTACACGTACGCGGACAGCAGAGGTGTACTGTGAAGCAGGCTTTACAACTGAGTACCACCTCAAAGTGGGTGGGATCTTTACGGCAAGGCGGCCCGACACTCCCATGACGTCATTTGTATGTGACACAAGCAAAACACAAGATGGAAGATATCGAGGTGATGCTGCTTGCTCTATATGGCTTTTTGTCAGAGTAAAGGCAAAAAAGGAGAGCCAGAGAAGGCTACAGGTGGTGAGACGAAACACTCTGGAAAAGTACTGGAGAGTTTAGGAAGCCATAGAGCAGTATAAAGCACTAGGATTACACTTGGAATTTTGACAATAAACTTTTGTACCTTTTGCAGATATGTCTACGCTTGTTTGTTTTATTTGTGAAGGTTACCAAGTGACATAAATTAAATGCTAAAGATTGGAAAAGCTGTCTAAGAATAATCCAGTGGTTTGAGAAATCACTTTTGGTTTGGTGTAAATCTGGCAACAGAATTATGAACCATAAAACAGTTTGTGTTAAAATATGTTAAATCCTATTAAACTCTAGCCCATTATTAGGAAACACAGATGCTAATACGTGCATAGAATTTCTCGATATACTGGTACTGTCATTAAAGTATGCAGTGTCTTCTGCACTGGCACATCCAACAATACAGTCTTCAGTAAATAAAATAACTGTCTTGGGTTACTTTTTCTTAAAAATGAGCCATTATTTTCAACGTCACTGAAAAATGTTTGGTTTGTACTGTTGACTCTTTTCCCATTGGTGTCTTAACAGACAAAATAGAAAATCATGATGCAAACACATAAGTCCCTAAATTGTTTATTAAAATCAGCAGCAAAATCCAGATTATTTAGAATGTGCAAAATTCAAACTCTAAACTGTAAAAAAAAAAAAAAAAAAACCTAAAGGTGCCTTCACACCAAACCCGAATGGGCGAATTTTTCGCACAGCACAATTACATTACGGTGGCGCAGTGGTTTAGCACTGTGGCAGCACAGTTTTACCCTCGGCCGGGGGATCGCAGGGATCATGAGATCGTGGGTTCGATCCCAGCCCCCGACCAACAGTGAGCTGTGTGGAGTTTGCATGTTCTCCCCGTGTTGCGTGGGTTTACTCCGGGATTTCTCCGGTTTCCTCCCGCATACCAAAAACATGTAGGTTTAGGGCGCTCGCGCACGCAGCGACCAGCAGCCGGTGGCTTGTCACCAGACTGCAAACCAAGTCTACCTACGGGTACAAATAAGTAACAAAAAAAAAAAAAAAATGTAAACACACAAATACACATGAATTCACCATCTGATGCAACTCTTAGCAATGACGATATCTAGTGAAGTACGTGGCGGTAATGCACCTGTAAGCTGGTTGCCAACCGCCAATCAAATCTAAAAGAAGAAGAAGTGATGCAGACAGGCGAAGTTGCCTTTATAACTTCTGGAGCAGTGTTCAACCTACCATGGAAATCCCCAAAATAGCATCATGCTTTAGGTTTTCATTATCCGACGGGGGGCTCACCTGAAAAAGGTGTCCCTTTCTCCAGAACTTTACAAGATGATAGGTGCTTCCGTTGCTAGCTTGCTAGCTTTGTTAGCCTTGTTAGCACTCCGTGGCAGGATTCCGTGAGTAAATAAATCTGACATTCCAATTCAGCTGAAGAGCTCCCGGTCCTTCTGTCTCCAGGTGAGTGGCAGTCTCATTTTCAAATTAGTTTATGCTCCAATGTTGATGCTTTTATTCCAGTGATGGCAGAATCTCAAAGCTAGCGATATTCCCTCGGACACGAACGCGCTAATGCGCAATTTCGCATGTGCTCACCTCTTTCCATTGACTTTGTATGGATTTGCGCCACCCATTCGCATTTAGTGTGTTTAGGCACCTTTAGAATGGGTCACATGCCGGCCACTCATCACCTTTGCAAGGTCGCCCAGCACACCAAGGAATGTTTGATTGAAGGCAGCATTCTGAGCCATCTCCTCCTTTCTCAAGGTAGTTTCATGCTCTCTTGTCCCACTGAGAAGCAACTGGATGTGCTGCTCATGCTGGCCCAGTTCAGTAGATCTTCAGCCTGCATCTCTGTAAGTAGTGTCATAAGGTCCAGTTTGGGGTGGATCATTTTCCTCTTGCCTAGATGACAAACAGAAATGGGTGGTGGTTAATCAAAGCAAGTTTAAAACATATTTGGGAAATACACTTGTTGCTAAAAGCCAGTGGTGAAATGCGACAAAAAAGTGCTTTGTTGTTGTATTTAAGCACAATTTTCATGTAGCCGCACTTCAATAAAGTAGATTTGACAAGGGCTGGGTTACATTTAAAATCATTTGTTTTTATTGCGGCCTCAGCAATAAGAATGAGTTAATACATTCAGTTGAATGGAATCTGGTACTTTAACTATTATACTTCAAGTACATTCAAAAGTGAGTTCTTTAATATTTTTACTTCAGTGGAAATTGTGCTACTTTAGTTTTGGCACTTTATCTGTACTTTAACTTAAAAAGTAAAGGATTTGAGTACTTCCTCCACCACTGCTATAAACAACAGGGTGTGAAACTTGTTTCTTACTAGTCATAACACACTGCTGTGTCGTGCTAGACGTTGTCGGTGTCAAAGCAGATGCTGGTCGGACTCTAGAATGAAAATACACACAACTTAAGTACATGCACAGCACAAAAGTGCAACATGTAAACAACTTTTTAACCAGGATTAACACTAGCTTATTTTGTCAGATGTTGTCGACACAAACTCAAAATACAAGCAGAGCACGGAGTTAGCATTGATGGCTAACTAGCTACCTCATTGTCTGCATACAGGAGACAACAATGTTATTTGTTGAAAGTGAGCTTTCCACCACTGGGATAAATAACGTAAAAAATACATAATATCACATCATCTCACATCACTCACTATCCTCTATCACGGTTTTCAACAAATCTACCTACGGGTACAAGTAAAGTAACCTGAACCTGAATGATGCCGTGGTCGGGTTGACGCCATTCTGCCCCCCGTTGTTTGCCAGTCGGTGGCCATAACTTCATTTCAGGTTGCTCCGTCTAGCTTCCTCTGGATTCTCTCATCAGCCAACAAGCACAAAAAAGTCTGCACCTCCTCGTTGGACCATGGTGTTGATTTCTGTGAAGCCATTTGTTGTTTAAACTGATGCTCACTCGCTCGCTGAAGAATTTTTGCAAATGGTGGCTGAAGATTCTGGTGAAGACGTTGCTCTCACGACATTATGCCCTGACCAGTCAGTGGCCTGCAGTCTGTTGACGTCACATTTTCAGCTTGACTCAGCAACGGGTGGAACCCGACTGGAGTAGGTATGAAAAAAGTACCTGGTACCGGGTACCAGGTACTAATGGAAAACCCTACAAACCGAGTGGAGTCGAGGCGAGTCGGGTTGAGTAGGTACTAGTGGAAAAGGGGCTTTATAGTGTAACAGCAGCATGACACAGACAACCCAACCAACAGAAACACTCACAGCATAATAGAAAAGCAGTTGCCCAGGGAAGTAAAGTAAAAATGCTTGGATAAGTTTATATGCAACATAGGCTACTACTAGGTTAAATAGATGCTGATGAGATTCAGCTGTATTTTTCTTTTAGATCACAGGAACTCCATAAACTTTGAGTTTTATTACTTCCTCCGCCAATGAGGTTATGTTTTTGCTGGCATTGGTTTGTCTGTCTGTCTGTCTGTTAGCAACATTACTCAAAAAGTTATGAACAGATTTTGATGAAATTTTCAGGAAAAGCTTGTAATGGCACGGGGAACAGATAATTAGATTTTGGTGATGATCTGAGAGTGCATACCTCCACCAAGGGCTTTGTTTGTATTTGTGCAGCAGGATTAAAAAAAACTACTGAATGGATTTGAGTGAAATTTTCACCAGAGGTGGTTCTTGGCAAGAGACGAACCCATTACATTTGGTGATGATCTGAGAATGCATACCTCAGCCAAGGCTCTTATCTTATCACAGTGTGTTAACAACAATACTCTAAAACTACTTTGATGCAATTTTCACCAGAAGTGGCTCTAGACCTACACACAAACCCATTACATTTTGGAGGTGATCCATGATGGACATAAGGAGCCTTGGTGGAGGTATGTGCTCTCTGGGTGCTTTTCTAGTATTTGTCGTGTATAAATAGTGCTGGCTTGATATTAGCCTGTCGATTTGATGATGTGTTGATCAGAAAGTTGTTCATCCTCCATTTCAAGCTTCTTTTTGTACCTTCCCATCACAAAAAAGTACTATCTTTTTGTCAGGTTTTTCTTACCTATTGCCAGCCTTGCTAACCTGCATATGTGGAGCACAAAAGTGTATATGTATACGTAGTAGGACTGTTTATTTCTGAAATTTTATAGTTCAGTTATGGGTTGTCGTAACAAAAAAGGAGAAAATTATCACTTAATCAGCAAGAGTTGAACATAATTCAAAGCTCAGAATTCAGATACAAACCCACGCTGTGCATTACTCTCCCTGCTGATATGTGTGCTGCGTCTTTAGTTTAATGTTGTCTCCAGTGCTTGTGTAATTTAGCTCACACTAATGATGTGATTGGCTTTATGGTTAGTTTAAGCTGTCTGTATCATAAGGCCAGGATTTTTGTTGTGATTAATTATTCCATCTAAAACAAATTACGTAAGTCAGCTCCGACCAGTCTGCCCAGTATGATACATTGTGCATAAATAAATCACTTTGATGAGAATTCACTTTTGCAGCAGTAATATTTTTTATGTTCACCATGCACTGCTTGTCCAGTGAGAGAGAGAGAGTTATGTCTCTGTTGCCAGCGGATAGCCATTAAGTGTTACCAAATATAGGTTTGGACTTAATGAATCCTAACAGTCGATGTTATAATTGTTTTGATAGCACAGTCACTGGAGAGGATAGAAATATTTTTTTAAAAATTTGTTTGGAACTTGTCAATCATTCTCTGTTGATATAATAAATCCCATGTCCATGTGACTGGGTTGCATCTTAAATGCCACTCACTAATGAGCTCCTTCCACATTATCCCCTGGTATTTTCTGATATTGTTGGTGTTCAGATGCCAGCAGGAAGGAGCTCACTTTTCAGGCTTTTTCTCGGCATTTGATGGACAGATGATCAGCTACATTATTAATTGTGAGGGGAAGTTGTAGTTTTAGCCATATAGAGAGATGTAACATGGCAAAGCTAAAGTGAACCAAGACGATAATGTAAATTATGGAATGGATGGAAGTTATACCAAATTAATATGAGAGACTGATGGGAAAAAAGGCAAAAGTTGACATATTTGACACTACATTTTGAAAGCCAGTGACTTCAGAGGTAAAACACAGTTCAGACATTGAAAAGCTCTGGCAGTGACAGCTTTACTGTGAACTTTAACCGTATCTGTCTTTCTACATATGCAATCAGACTGCTGTTTTACTTCCCTCTATATTATATCTTGCTGTTTTCATTCCATTCCTTCCCTTGTATCCTGTTTTACTCACGAATGTGTTGTTTTGCAGATGATGGCCTATGATAGCAGTATAACTTTTACATCTGATAAAAGAGTTTAGCTGCAACTAAACATTTTCTGCATTATACACACAGCAAGGTGAAGTAAAACAATATTTAAGTACATAAGGATGCAAGAACAAAAGCATTTTCAACAACCAAATTCTCATTTTCTGAAAACCTTGGCACATTTGTCATGTAGATTGTGTGGTTGTCACAACTAGAACATTCAAGCTGAGCACTTCCCCCTGAAACTGGATGTGATGAGCAATGGCTGCAAAAGCTTATTGCCTTGGCCCAGTCGCAAATGTCCCGTTGTGTTGTCCTTAAAAGGGACCATCCTAGCCTCTCTCTCCATCTAATTTCATAACTGATTATGCAACCAAATCCCTCAGGGTGAGAGTCAGGGTGTACCCAGATAGATTGCCAGTTTGGGTCCATAATACACAAAACTGTCATCAGTTTCACTCAGTATGTTCTAAGACTAATTATTGAAGTCTTAAACTAAACAGAAGAAAGAGGATGATTCATAATCTGGCATATCACTTCCTAAAGACTTTTATTACAGAGCCAGGATTATTTTACAGTCATATCTACTTGTCTTTACTGTTGATGAACTGTATTTTAAAGGCACTCCTTTTTTTATAATAACTTTTTAGGCTCCATCCATCACAGTATTTCTGAAAAGATGATGCCTTATCACTGTTGTACAGTACTTTGTCTATTTATTTTTGCTTCATTTATTTTAGTCTAGTCATACACTAAACTAAGAAGGTAACCACAGTTAACCCTACACTTGCTGACCTGCATGCTCTCAATGACTAAAATGCTGAAATGTTTGTAATAGCATTTAAGCACCGGTAATTCTTTGGCAGGAATAATGGAGCTTCTGAATGTGAAAAAGTCAGTAGATGATTTTAAAGGGTCAGCAGGAGACACCCATTCTGATTACATTGTATATACAGTCATATATTATACAGTAGTTTATTACATAGATTAAAAGGTTCAGTTGACAAAAAAGGGATCAAAAGAGCTGGCATACCAATTTACCATCAAGGGGACATGTGGGCCAGAAGCACACCCTCAAACCATCTCCATCCAGTTCCTAAAAGAATGTGTTTATCGTTGTGTACTGAGAAGTGGAACATTCCTTTCCAATACACTGTTAATATAATTGTTATTGAATGTTGCGACAACACTGTAGTCATTCAGCTGTGAAATATACTATATATATATGAAAAATATAATTGCTTGCTAGTGCTGTAAATACTATTTTATTAATTTTTAACTGTAAAAACTATTTAACATATTTTCTAACTCCTTGCACTGTGTATATACTGCTTTTGCCCTATTTTATTATTTATTGTTACTCTGAGTGCTACTATCCCTCTGCTGCTGTAATACCATAAATTTCCCTGCTATGGGACTAATAAGGAATTATCTTATCTTATCACGGTGGTACAGTGGTTAGCACTGTTGCCTCACAGTTAGAAGGTTCCAGGTTTGAATCCCCAGGCTGGCAGGGTTGGGAACCTTTCTGTGTGGAGTTTGATTGTTCTCCCTATGCTGTGTGGGTTTACTCTGGGGGCTCCGGTTTTGTCCCACAACCCAGAGACATACATGTTAGGTTAATTGGTGACTAAATTGATTGCTTTGAGTGGTCTTGTGACTAGAAAAAGCACTATGTAAGTACAGGTCCTTATCTTATGATTATTTATATGATATTATGTGTTTTACTAACACAGTGTCAATACTGTAAGTTCTCAGTTTCATAGTTACCATCAATACTGGCTATTGCCAACACCACTTGTATGGATCTTCTACATACCCCAAATTTAAGCTTGGTCTTGTCAAGATTCGCTGCTCAGCTGCAAGCCACTTTCTAACCCACCTCCACCCAAGTTCCTCTTTGTGATGTGTTTTATCAGTGACTTATGCTGTCATAATGCATCGTGCGCTATTATGCGGCACACGAGGGAGGGAATAAAAAACCCAATTGCCAGAGTAGAAAGTGCCATTTATTAACTTAAACCACAAAAATGACCAGTTCAGCTTGACCACACAAATACAGGAAGTTGCACAGGTGAGATTAGGCCACCAGACATACAGGGTGCCTCCCGGATGCTCACCAGCCCGGCGACGGGATGCCTAGTGCCGCAGAGCAGCTGTCGGCACAGGAAGAAAGGCAAATATAACTTACAGAGCTGGAGAAATCCGGTGCTAATCTGTACAGTCTGGTGGATGAAGGAGAGTAGCAGGGTCAGCCATAACACCAAGGGATTTACTAAACTTTGAGTGACTGGCAGAATGACATGATGGTAGTGAAAACACTTACACGTGGAGAACTCGTGTGTAAGAGTATGAGCGTGTGAATTGGAGTGAATGGAGTGTGTGTGTGTGTGTGTGTGTGTGTGTGTGTGTGTGTGTGTGTGTGTGTGTGTGTGTGTGTGTGTGTGAACACCCATAATGTGGAACAGCTGATGGCACTGACAAGAGGGGGGAGGCGTACCCAGGCTGTCAGAGAGCGAAGGACCCAAACAGCTCTCTGACGTGCCAGAAGGAAAATAGGGCAAAACATAACAATGAGTCAGAACTGGGTTTGGAACAGCCAAACCCAGATTCATGACAGCCCCCCCCCTCCCCCAGGGGTGGATTCCAGACACCGCAGTACCATCAGCCAAAAACAAAAACAAAAGAAAAAAACACCCCTCAAGGGACCCCCCCCCCCCCCGGCAACAAACAATAATCTAGGGTGGGAGGAGGGGGAAACCCTGTTAGGAGGGAAGCAACAGATTAGAAACACAATAAGTAATAAGAAAAAAATGAGCAAGGACCCTCCTAACAACCCCCACCTAGGACACTAACCTCCCTCCCCCGAAGGCCAAAGTTCAGGGGGTCGGCCAGAGTCCCAGGCCCCCAGCATAGCCAGGAGTGACAGATCGAATGGCCTGCCCAAGTCCCCTGTCCAGCAGGTGGCCTGTATGATTGTGTCCGGCGGCCTGCCCAGGCCGAAGGGCCACCCGACCCATAAGCCAAGTCCTTTGGGTGGCCGACCAGCGTGGTGGAGCCACCAGAACTGAAAAGGGAGGCGGAGAGGCTGCCTACCCCTCTGGGAACCTAAGAGACCACATCAAGAGACGGGAGCCCCCTGCCGTCCGAAGCTTGGAGCAGAGGGACCGTAGCTCCCACGACCATCCCGGTCTGGGATGTGGCTGCATCTGTGACGGTCCCGGTCTGGGACGTGGCTGCACCTGCGTCGGTCCCGGTCTGGGACATGGCTGCGCTGGCATCGGTGGCCTCCGGCTGGAGCTCTGCTGCGCCTGCGACGGTGGCCTCCGGCTGAGCTCTGCTGCGCCGGTGACGGTGGCCTGCGGCTGGAGCCTCGCTGCACCCGCGGTGGACTCTGGCTGGAGTCTCGCTGCATCTGCAGTGAACTCCAGCTGGAGCCTCGCTGTACCTGTGGTGGTCCCTCCAACGGGGGAGGTCATGCTCCCCTTGACCCCTGGCGCTGATCCCCGGTCCTCGAAGGCTTCTGGTGGGATCAGCTGCTCTCTGGCGACCCTGTCAAGGGGCTCTGAGCCCGGAGAGGGAGAAAGAGAGACCGGTTCAGGGCCGCCGGCAGCGGAGAGCCCGATGAGGCGGCCCCTAGGGCTACTGTGAGCTGCCCCAGGTCCTCCTCACCATGAGTCGGGCAGTGTGACATCGACACTGACATTGCTGACATAATGGAGCACACTTGCCTGAAGTCAGGCTCCACCGCTGTCCAGGATTCTGGTGATTTAGGGTGCGCAGGTTCCTTCGGTCCATCGGGTGATACACCCCCGTCCACCTCCTCCGGGAGAACTGGGCCCATGTCGTCTTCTGTGGGCAACTCAGGTTGTGGCAGCTCCTCTCCGGTGACCCTAGGAAGGAGCTCGAAGGGGGTAGGAGAGGAGGAATGGTTAGGGTCGCCGTCAGCGGCAGAGCCCAGCGAGGGGGGTCCAGATGTGACTGAGAGTCCCACCCGACTCCCTCCCCAAGAGCCAGACAAGATCCCGCAATCACTGATAGATGAACTACAGGAGAGATTACTTGCCTGTGCTCAAGCTCTACCACAATCCAGGATTCCGACGATGACGACCCGGGTCCCATCGGCTGTGGAGGTCTGGTCCGGGGAATGACTCCACTGCGGCGGCCCCCGCAGCAGGCCTAATGGTGGTTGCAGTCGTGGTCCTCTCGTGCACCCTCCTCCATGCCTCTGGCTCCTCTGGTGTGGCAGCTGCGGACAAAACTCCCGCTGGCCCATGGGCTGGACCCTCCCGGGCCCCTGGCTCCTCTTCCCTTGAGCGACCTGGATCCAGCACCAGTGGGCTCGTAGGGGCACACAGAAAGGAGTTGGTGAGGTTGGGTTCGAGAGCACTATATGCCACTGGGGCGGAGCACTCAGGGGACTGCACACCCCGATTCTCCTCGCCAGAAAGCAGGCAAAATTGTTCATCGACCGTGAAAATTAGATGAGAAGACACTTGCCTGTTCTCCTGGCACTGGATGTCCCCAGCGGCCTCCGAGGCGTCCTCTCTCCTCTCCTGGCATTCCACATTGAGCTGCGGCTCCCCCTCCCTCGGAGAAAATTCCATTAATTTTCAATTAATTCCATTAATTAATCCACGGTTTCACCTCCAAGATGAGGTCCGTCTCTGCCAGAAGAGCTCGTCCACGTTCCTCCAGTTCCTCCCGTGGCGGAGCGGAGCATGCCTCGGAGCGGGGAAGCAGAGCTGTCGTCAGCGGGGCTGGACACTTCTTCCGGTGGGGATTCCTCCTCTTCCTCCTCCTGGGAGACTCAGGAACCAGATAGTCCGGGATGCGGAGCACCGTGCTGGGCAGCAAGTCACCCATGCAGAGAAGCCCCGCATCTTCTGGAGGAATGAGCAACGTGGCCACAAGGAGCTCGAGCACTGGGAGATCCGCAGCCGCCTCCTCACACGCACGGTGAAGATGTCCAGGAGGATCTCCATTGCCTCCGGATGATCCCAGAGGCTGTCTCGCTCCATAACCCTCCCCGTGGTGTCCCGAGCCTGTTGAACAGTCGGGAAGTAACAGGGCTTCTGCATCCATGAGAGAATCTCCTCTAGGAAGCACAGCGAACGCAGCTTCCGCTCCAGCTCCATCTCCGTCTGAACCACCATGTTAAACTCAGGGAGGAAGGGAAAAAGCGTGGAAAGCAAAAGAAAAAACACACTTCTACTCTGCTGGGTTTTTTCTGTCTGGTCAGAGCATTCTGTCATAAAACCCAATTGCCAGAGTAGAAGGTGCCATTTATTAACTTAAACCACAAAAATGACCAGTTCAGCTTGACCACACAAATACAGGAAGTTGCACAGGAGAGATTAGGCCACCAGACATACAGGGTGCCTCCCGGATGCTCACCAGCCCGGCGACGGGAATGCCTCGTGCCGCAGGGCAGCTGTCGGCAAAGGAAAAAAGGCAAATATAGCTTACAGAGCTAGAGCGATCCAGCGCTAATCCGTGCAGTCTGGTGGATGAAGGAGAGTAGCAGGGTCAGCTGTAACATCAAGGGATTTACCGAACTTTGAGTGACTGGCTGAATGACATGATGGTAGTGAAAACACTCATACGTGGAGAACTCGCTGCCACATATGGAGGTGAATGCTCCGACAATCTCTTTCCACAAACGCAGCGAATAAATACTTCTGAGCTAACGAGGGAAGAGATTGCCGGTGCGAGGAAGCGTGGGCTGAGCATGATTGAACCCGGTGTGTAAGAGTGCGTGTATGAGCGTGTGAATGGGAGTGAATGGAGAGAGAGTGTGTGTGTGTGTGTGTGTGTGTGTGTGTGTGTGTGTGTGTGTGTGTGTGTGAACACCCATAATGTGGAACAGCTGATGGCACTGACAAGAGGGGGGAGGCATGCCCAAGCTGTCAGAGAACGAAGGATCCAAACAGCTCTCTGACGCACCAGAAGGAAAATAGGGCAAAACATAACAATGAGTCAGAACTGGGTTTGGAACAGCCAAACCCAGATTCATAACATATGCAGTGTTGCATATCATACTTATTGACAAGATGTGTCCAGATTAATTGGTCAAACAATATATTGATTAATTAAAAGAAAAACTGTTAATGGTATATCCACTGAGTCCATTTATGACATGTCAGTCACTGTGGCTCTTGGGAAAAGTGGTTACCCATGATCTTGGTTGGAGGGGACACAAACATTGAAAACAACATAACTGTGAGTAAACTCAGATTTAAACTACCTTTAAAGCTTATTTCCTCTTCTTTTCTAGTTGTTCAAATATTGCAGGTAGCAGCTGAGTTCGACATCATCTCAGTGTGTCTTCACTTTCTAACTGGTTGCCAGTGTTGTGTAACCCCATCATGCCAGCTGTCCCAGTTGTCCCAAATTTAAGGAGTAGTTGTCCCACTCTTTTCAGCTCAGCTAACTCTGGGAATAGGCCTAATCTCCCCCCTGTCACCCAAACCCCTTCAGTACTTTAATTAGGCTGCACGCTACACCAAGCTGCTGCTCCTCCAATCAGCAGCCCATTCCACAGGCAATCTCTCCATCGCCGTGAGAGGCTTTTCATTAAGGCAGCCTGTGGAGTTTTATCGCTCACACAGCGACCCCGCTTTCTTTCTCTCTCCCTATCGTCTTCCCTCTCCATTTCTCGCTCCACTCCCCCTTCCTCACTCTCCATCTCCTTCATCATCGGTCTCTCGAGTCAGGAAGAGGGGGAGTTGTGAGAGGGGGAGTCAGAGCCAGAGAGCTCTCTTTTTTTCGCACTCCTAGAGCCAAGATTAGAGATTTGTTTGGCATGTGGCATAAGGGAGCAGGCTGGAGGTCACGCAGGTTAAGATGTAACCCAGCCTCTGCTAATCTTCTCTGACTTTACTCATTTACTGTTTGTGGATTTCTCAGATCAGAGTTGAAATCTCACACCTCCACATCATCTGGCCACTGGTAGCACCATTAAAATTAGTTTCTCATTCCTTTGAACAAACTGCAAATACTTGTCTTTTTCTTTTTTTGGAGAAACAGTTGTGCAATTCCAAATCACTTTTGTTTAAATGTGTTATACTAGGAGCTCTTTTTAGTTAACCTATTGTTAACCCATTGCCATAATCTGTTTGGCATATTTTCAGTACTTTCCTATTAGATTTTTGCAAATGTGTCCTGGCATTGTATTGTTGCAATACAGAAAAGAAAAAGATTGCACAGTATGACATGCAAGCACAGTTACACAGAGCAAACATCTCTTAGACAAAGCTGCCAAATACAGTGCCATATGTATATATATTATACTATATCAAGTTACTGTTTGCCAATGCACATACACTATTCTCGTCCAGATAACACATATTTTTATTTGCAGTGCAGCAGACAGAGAATCTTTTTATCTTATCCACTCTTTGCAGATGTCTTTGACGTTTTTTATACAGTAAAACTGTTTTAGTTCATATCACCCTGACATGCTCTGCTCTGTCAACAAATTATGGAACAGGCAATAAAGGAAAATGTGTTACTCTGTGTTGTTAAAATCGATCAATGCCATAAAGAAAAAAGTGTAGCAATGTGCACTTATGATCACTGTCATCAAAACTTTAGCCAGGTTATACATCAGAAAATACCTGCAGAGTGTTGCAGGAAGGTGAAGTGTTCTCAGTCATTAGGGGATAAGCACCTGTTTATTCTATGCAAATCCTATAAAATTCAGCATCTCTGAGGCAGGTGTGGTGGGATAGAAATGTGGACTATAACAAGTCAAAGCCAAAAATTAACAATAAAAAAAAATTCCTGCTGTAAACAGTGCACCTTATCGCTCTAGCCCAGTTTCATTTTCACTATTTTCAGGAAGACATTACAATCTAGCCCTTAATCAGTTAGTTCATGGCTGGCATAGAGGTGGTTTTTTTTAGTCTTAGTGGAGGTATGCAGTATTGTAAGACTTCATGTTATGGTAATACCAAGGTACGCACAGTACTTAAATTGTGGTTAAGGAGACTGTTATTCAAGTTTTATAGGACACCTGAGTCTAAATTGGCTCTTTGATCACTGCGTTGATCACTATTTAAAAACGTCACTGTAAAACAAAGAGAAATGTGTGACATATGAGTTGCAGTTTGGGATAGTTGCAGCTTAATGAAAGCTAACGTAAGTGTTTTTCCCAATACATTAAAAAATACAGGCTAGGTGAATTCAAAATCTGGTGTATGGCAGTTGTTATAAATATGTTTTGACTCTGAGGATTTATGCACTTTGAAATTAGTTTGTACATCTAAAAAAGTTTATTAATGCAACCTTTTTACATGATTTTATCATGTAAAACATATGACTAGCAATTGGATTCACAATGATAGGATTAGTGGTTCAGTAGTTATTGACAAAAATCGCATTTTCCGTAATGGCGGTTTAGCGCCACAATTCCCCCCATACAGTGTTTGTGTGTACGTTTTCAGATTCCTTGACCATGAAAACATATGACTAGCAATTGGATTCACACTGATAGGATTAGTGGTTCAGTAGTTATTGACGAAAATGGCATTTTCCGTAATGGCGGTTTTCTTCTGGACGGTGATCCAGATCACCACCAAAATGTAATCATCTGTAGGATACCCCATTTCTGACAATCTGTGAAAATTTGATGAAAATTCGTCCATAACTTTTTGAGTTATCTTGCTAACAAACAAACAGACAGACAGACAAACAAACAGACAGACAGACAAACCAACGCAGATGAAAAAAATAGCCGCAGGTGGGTCAGGTGCGGTGACAGCTCTCCTGGCATACGGACTGCTTTTAAATTTTTTAAGACTTGGTAATATCAGCACATCACTCAAACCTGTTGTTAACATACTTTTTTATTTTGCAAAAGAAAATCATTCGAATAATGCTTATCTGTTTACCCAAAAAACTGACAAAGTTATTGGAAGTACTGGATATGGAAAACACACTCTCGGTGTGTCATTTATTTATCCATCCCTGTTTAAATGGGTAATGAAACACACAAAGCCATCAATTTTCCTGCAACAAAGCAATGCACTGAGTATTATGGTATGTCTGCTTTTATGTGGAGATATTCATCCCTATCCTAGCCTTTTTCATACGGAGCTAGAAAAGGAAATCAATATGCTAGCGGACGCAACACACAACACCGCTGTTCTACAGGTACGCACTTTTGGTGATAAATTGCATTCTAATATGCAACAATTTAACCTTCCTCGTCGCCCCGGTTCTTTGGGTGCTGTCGGGGATGTGCTGTCTGTCCAGAGTATTGGAGTCGGTGTGGTGGATGCAGTGGCCGGGGGGCCGAGGGCTTCTTGGGCTGGAGATTCGCAGTGTGACCTCGGGCGGATGACAGCGTCAAGGGTGAGATTGCAAGCTGATGTGGTGGACCAGTATTGGAGTTCCGTGGGGTTGTCAGAGGGTCCCGGTGTGTTGGCTGTGTCTGGTATGGAGACGCATAATCCGCTGACTGACCAGCAAAATATTTTCCCATGACAAACTTTCATTCAAGGCAAAATACAAACAGAAAATGGGTAAATCCAGCAATTTTGAAGAATAGGAATTGGGAGTTCTTTCAGACTGTCAATCACTCACGTACAGTTTGGGATGCTAAGGCCAAGCCTAAGGGTCTTTTAGGTGGCCATTTGGATGTAAGAAGCATTAATTCCATCCATCCATCCATCCATCCATGTTCTTCCACTTAATCCTTTTCGGGTCCAAAAGTGATTAAATTCATCATCTGCTGTTAGACTCTAATTTACACTTCCTTTGTTTATCTGAAACTTGGCTTCATAAAAACACCTCATCAGCTGCACTGAATGTACCTGGTTTTAATATAGACTGGAAAGACAAAAGAGTGTCATGTTGCGCCCTATGGGGCAGAGAACAGGTCTCCATCACGTAGCAAGCAGTGAACATAATTTACTAATAATAACGGCTCGGAAGCCAAAACAAAAACTAACTCAGGCTAAATAGGCAGACAAAATGAACAGGACTTAACTCGCGGGCAAGGCAGGCTGAACAGAAGTGTGTGTAAATGCCAGAATGACCATCAGTGACGTGGCCCCAAACAGAGGAGCTGCGTCCTTTAAATAGTGCACAACAAAATCATGAAACACGGAACAGGTGAAGAAATCAATGATGAACAACAGCTGACAAGAGGAGGCGAGGTTAACACAACAGAGGGAGATGCAGGGGAGACACGATCATCACACAATACAAACCCAAAATATAACATGAAGGTGATAAACAAAATGACAAACAGGACCATGATAAACCAAAATGTAAACACAGACTAGGCTCAGATTATAAATATATACTCATAAATATATACTATACTAATATATACTATAATAAATATATACTCATAAAGGCAATAATAATAACAAATAATAATAATCACAAGACTTGAACTAAAATGCAAACCCTCTGGTCATCCCTGACAGAGAGGGTTCAAAGGGGGGTGGAGTTATGGTTTATCTCAGCGTTAGTATCCAGTGTAATGAAATTATTTGGTCAGTCTGTACAGAACTGGAATGTATTGGTCTAAATATCATTCTGTCTCCACAAATGACTTTTGTTCTTCTTGTAATCTATTGTCCACCATCTTCAAATAGCAGTTTCTATGAAAACTTAGAGAACCTGTTAAAAGAGTATAATTTCAACAAAGAAGTACAGTGGGGCAAAAAAGTATTTAGTCAACCACCAATTGTGCAAGTTCTCCCACTTAAAAGATGAGAGAGGTCTCCAATTTTCATCATAGGTATACCTCAACTATGAGAGACAAAATGAGAAAAAAAATCCAGAAAATCACGTTGAAGGATTTTTAATAAATTAATTGGTAAATTCCTCAGTAAAATAAGTATTTGGTCAATAACAAAAGTTCATCTCAGTACTTTGTTATATACCCTTTGTTGGCAATGACAGAAGTCAAACGTTTTCTGTAAGTCTTCACAAGGTTTTCACACACTGTTGCTGGTATTTTGGCCCATTCCTCCATGCAGCTCTCCTCTAGAGCAGTGATGTTTTGGGGCTGTCGCTGGGCAACACGGACTTTCAACTCCCTCCAAATATTTTCTGTGGGGTTGAGATCTGGAGACTGGCTAGGCTACTCCAGGACCTTGAAATGCTTCTTACGAAGCCACTCCTTCATTCCCCAGGCAGTGTGTTTGGGATCACTGTCATGCTGAAAGACCCAGCCACGTTTCATCTTCAATGCCCTTGCTGATGGAAGGAGGTTTTCACTCAAAATCTCACGATACATGGCCCCATTCATTCTTTCCTTTACACGGATCAGTCATCCTGGTCCCTTTGCAGAAAAACAGCCCCAAAGTATGATGTTTTCACCCCCATGCTTCACAGTAGGTATGGTGTTCTTTCTCCTCCAAACACGACAAGTTGAGTTTTTACCAAAAAGTTCTATTTTGGTTTCATCTGACCGTATGACATTCTCCCAATCCTCTTCTGGATCATCCAAATGCTCTCTAGCAAACTTCAGATGGGCCTGGACATGTACTGGCTTAAGCAGGGGGACACGTCTGACACTGCAGGATTTGAGTCCCTGGCGGCGTAGTGTGTTTCTGATGTAGCCTTTGTTACTTTGGTCCCAGCTCTCTGCAGGTCATTCACTAGGTCCCCCCGTGTGGTTCTGGGATTTTTGCTCACTGTTCTCGTGATCATTTTGACCTCACGGGGTGAGATCTTGCATGGAGCCCCAGATTGAGGGAGATTATCAGTGGTCTTGTATGTCTTCCATTTTCTAATAATTGCTTCCGCAGTTGATTTCTTCACACCAAGCTGCTTACCTATTGCAGATTCAGTCTTCCCAGCCTGGTGCAGGTCTACAATTTTGTTTCTGGTGTCCTTTGACAGCTCTTTGGTCTTGACCATAGTGAATCAGAATCAGAATCAGAATCAGAATCAGGTTTATTGCCATTGTTCATGTAGTACACAAACTAGGAATTTGTCTCGGTACAATGCTGCAACATTAAACATGATAAGATAAGAGAAATAAACTATACATGTAATAAAGTGTAGGATAAGATTAAGTGATACTGGTCAACAGTTAAAATATATATTAGCCAGCAGCAGATACTGTGGAGAACTATATAGTGCAGTCGGTAATGCAGGAAGAAAACAGTGATGATTGACATGAGTCTGGTTGAGCTGCTGTACATGGTGCACGAGAGTCACTTAGTGTTCAGCAGTCTAATGGCAGAGGGGAAGAAGCTGTTCATGTGACGGGAGGTTTTAGTCTGGATGGACCGAAGTCTTCTACCAGAGGGGAGGGGGGCAAACAGTACGTGACCAGGGTGTGAGGGATCGGCTATGATCCGGCCAGCACGCCTCCGGGTCCTGGAGATGTACAGATCCTGGAGAGATGGGAGCTTGCAGCCGATCACCTTCTCAGCAGTGCGCACGACGCGCTGCAGCCTTAGTCTGTCCCTGGCAGTGGCTCCTGCGTACCACACGGTTATGGAGGTGGTGAGGATGGGCTCGATGATGGCTGTGTAGAACTGCACTAACATCTTGGTGGGTAGCTTGAGCTTCCTCAGCTGCCGCAGGAAGAACATCCTCTGCTGGGCTTTTTTGATGAGTGAGCTGATGGTCAGCTCCCATTTGAGGTCCCTGGTGATGGTAGTGCCTAGGAAGCGGAAGGAATCAGCAGTGGTGATGGGAGAGCCTGAGAGGGTGAGGGGGGGCAGAGGAGTAGTGACTTTCCTGAAGTCTACAATCATCTCCACTGTCTTCAGAGCGTTCAGCTGCAGGTTGTTATTGCTGCACCAGGACGCCAGCTGGGCCACCTCTCTCCTGTAGGCGGACTCGTCGCCGTTGGAGATGAGCCCGATGAGGGTGGTGTCGTCCGCAAACTTGATCAACTTGACAGACTGGTGGCTGGAGGTGCAGGAGTTGGTGTAAAGGGAGAAGAGTAGGGGGGAAAGTACACAGCCCTGGGGTGATCCGGTGCTGATGCTAGTATAGTCTGAGACAGTCTTTCCCAGCCGCACATGCTGCCTCCGGTCCGTCAGGAAGTCGATGATCCACCTGCAGAGGGAGTCAGGCACGTTGAGCAGGGACAGCTTGTCCCGGAGCAGAGCGGGGCGGATGGTGTTGAATGCGGAGCTGAAGTCCACAAACAGGATCCTGGCGTAGGTTCCCGGGGAGTCCAGGTGCTGCAGGATGGAGTGGAGGGCCAGGTTGACTGCATCGTCTACAGACCTGTTGGCTCGGTAGGCAAACTGCAGCGGGTCCAGGAGAGGGGTGGTGATGGACTTGAGGTGGGACAGGACCAGGCGCTCAAAGGACTTCATGACTACAGAGGTGAGCGCTACAGGTCTGTAGTCATTAAGTCCAGTGATCCGTGGCTTCTTGGGGACAGGGATGATGGTGGAGGATTTGAGGCAGGATGGCACGTGGCATAACTTAAGGGAGGTGTTAAAAATGTCTGTGAATACAGGAGCCAGCTGTTTCGCACAGAGTCTCAGGGTGGAGGGAGACACGCCGTCTGGGCCGGGGGCCTTGCGCGGGTTCAGTCTGGAGAACTGTTTGAGCACATCCTGCTCACTGATGATAAGGGGAGGGGGGGAGGAGGGGGGGGGGTGCCTTAAATGAAGTAGGGAATGTGGAGGCTGTGGAGCTGGAGGGAGGGGGGGAGTTGGACACAGATGACGAGGTGTCAAAACGGGCATAGTGTTGGGACAGTCTCTGACAAAGGGCTTTGTCATCCTGACCTTTAGGAGCCTGAGGCCGATAGTTGGTGATCTGCCTCAGTCCTCTCCACACGGAAGCCGAATCATTAGCAGTGAACTGCTGCTGGAGTCTCTCTGAGTACACAGATTTAGCCCTCTTCAGCTCTCTGTTAAACCGGTATTTAACCTCCCTGTAGCAGTCCCTGTCTCCACTTTTCAGCGCTGCTTCCTTCTCCTTCCTGATCTGTCTGAGCTTAGCTGTGAACCAGGGTTTGTCATTAGAGTAACTCACCCTGGTGCGTGATGGAAGAATGTTCTCTTCACAAAAGTGGATATATGAGTTCACAGTGTCCGTGTACTCATCCAGATCATGCGTGGCTCCTTTAAGCATGCCCCAGTCAGATATTTCCATGCACGTTTCCAGCTTCTCCTCAGCTTCACTGGTCCGTATCTTCGTAGTGCTCACAACAGGTTTAGTGAGCTTCAATCTCTGTCTGTATGTGGGAATGAGGTGAACCATCACGTGATCAGATAATCCCAGCGCAGCTCGAGGGACAGCGCGATATGCGTCTTTCACTGTAGTGTAACAGTGATCCAGTGTGTTTAATCCTCTGGTGGGGCATTTAATAAACTGTTTGTAGCGGGGGAGATCGTGGCTCAGATTGCACTGATTAAAGTCGCCAGCCACAATAATCAGCGAGTCTGGAAAACTCCGCTCTGTGTGTTGAATGTGATCCGCGAGCACGCGCTGAGCTTCGCGCGTGTCCGCGTCGGGAGGGGCGTACACAGCGATCAGTATAAAAGAAGCAAACTCCCGCGGGGAATAGAAGGGCTTGCAATTGATAACAAGAAATTCCAAGGCAGGAGAACAGTGTTTGGAAATTACCGTTACATCAGAGCACCAGATGCAGTTGATGTAGAAGCAGACTCCGCCTCCTGTGGTCTTGCCGGAAAGCTCTGTGTCACGATCAGCACGGAAGAGCTGGAAGCCGTCGAGGCGCAGCGCGCTGTCCGGTATATTTTCCCGGAGCCAGGTCTCAGTAAAGCAGAGGACAGCTGAGGAGGCGAGGTCCTTAAAACGCATCAGCAGTCTCAGTTCATCCACCTTGTTAGTGAGAGAGTTGGTATTGGACAGAAATATGCCAGGCAGCGCCGTTCGCGAGCCTCTCCTGCGAAGTCGCACGAGAGCGCCCGCTCGTCTTCCTCTCTTCCGCCGTCTCACTTTCCGAGCCAAACAATAAACCAGATCGGCGGCAGGGGCTAGAAAAACTGGGAGGAGGTCCGTGGGGGTGAAAGTCCTGATATTTAAAAGTTCTTCACGGGTATAAGTGCAAGCAGACACACAATTGACAAACAAAAACAAACAAAGAGCGCAGCGAAGCACCATGTCGACCGCTGTGGGCGCCATCTTGGATCGGCATGATGGAAGGAGGTTTTCACTCAAAATCTCACGATACATGGCCCCATTCATTCTTTCCTTTACACGGATCAGTCATCCTGGTCCCTTTGCAGAAAAACAGCCCCAAAGTATGATGTTTTCACCCCCATGCTTCACAGTAGGTATGGTGTTCTTTCTCCTCCAAACACGACAAGTTGAGTTTTTACCAAAAAGTTCTATTTTGGTTTCATCTGACCGTATGACATTCTCCCAATCCTCTTCTGGATCATCCAAATGCTCCTGACTGTTTGAGGTTGTGGACAGGTGTCTTTTATACGGATAATGAGTTCAAACAGGTGCCATTAATACAGGTAACGAGTGGAGGACAGAGGAGCCTCTTAAAGAAGAAGTTACAGGTCTGTGAGAGCCAGAAATCTTGCTTGTTTGTAGGTGACCAAATACTTATTTTACCAAGGAATTTACCAATTAATTCATTAAAAATCCTTCAATGTGATTTTCTGGATTTTTTTTTCTCATTTTGTCTCTCATAGTTGAGGTATACCTATGATGAAAATTGGAGACCTCTCTCATCTTTTAAGTGGGAGAACTTGCACAATTGGTGGTTGACTAAATACTCTTTTTCCCCACTGTAATTGTGATGGGAGATTTTAATTTCAATTGGGAGGACAAATCAACTAGGACGAATCTTAAACAGATAACTGATAAATCTGATATTAAACAGATGATTAGTGGTCCAGCAAGAATAAGTAATTCCACCAGGACTCAGTTTGATTTAATATTTAGTAATAGGCCCAAAATATATAAATATACCACTATATACTGGTAAATATACAGTTGTAAATATATAGTTGTATACAAATATACAACTATATATGGTAATCATAAGCCCTGGATGACTGCAGAGGTGCGCTCGCTGCTTACAGCCAGAGATGCAGCCTTCAGAGCGAAGGACAGGATCGCCCTCCACTCAGCCAGGTCTGCGCTCTCAAAGGGAATTAAGGCGGCAAAGCGCGCCTATGCGGAGAAAATTCAGGGACACCTCTGTGACACTAGGAACACCAAGCAGATGTGGCAGGGAGTTCGGACACTGACGGGCTATAAGTCTAGGCAGGGGGTCGATGATGACGACGCTTCGCTTCCAGACAGGCTTAAGGACTTCTTTGCACGTTTTGAAGCATCAAACCCGACAATCAGAGGGAAGTCTGGCCCACCCCCACCATCGGTTGGACCAGCTTTTACCATCAACACAGCGGACACACGGAGGACCCTAACCAGAGTCAACCCACGCAAAGCTGCAGGTGTGGACAACATTCCGGGACGTGTGCTCCGAGACTGCGTGAGCGAGTTGGCGGATGTCCTGACTGACATTTATAACATCTCCCTGAGTCAGGCCATCGTTCCCAGATGCTTCAAGACCTCTATCATTGTACCGGTGGCAAAGAAACCAGTTGTGTCCTGTTTGAATGACTATCGTCCTGTTGCACTGACACCAATTGTGATGAAGTGTTTTGAACGGCTTGTCAAACCACACATTACAGCCTGCCTCCCTGCATCACACGACCTGCTCCAGTTTGCATATCGTTCAAACTGCTCCACGGAGGATGCTATAGTCACCACCCTACACTCTGTCATCACCCACCTGGACCAGAAAGACACCTACGCCAGACTCCTGTACATTGATTTCAGTTCAGCATTCAACACCATTATTCCCCAGAGACTGATGGAGAAATTACTCCTTCTCGGTCTGAACACCGCCACATGTCTCTGGATCCTGGATTTCCTGACTGAGAGACCTCAGTCTGTCCGGGTTGGAAACAACATCTCCAACTCTGTCATGCTGAGCACCGGATCCCCTCAAGGCTGTGTACTCAGTCCACTGTTGTTCATACTTCTAACGCATGACTGTGTATCCAGACATGAGGGGAACCAGATTATTAAGTTTGCAGATGACACCACGGTGGTGGGACTTATTCAGAGGGATAAGGAATCAATGTACAGGGAAGAAGTGGGAGACCTGGAGGGCTGGTGCAGGGAGAACAATCTGGTGCTCAACGTGGACAAAACGAAGGAAATGATTATAGACTTCCGGTGGTCACAGCCTGAGCACGTCCCCCTCAGCATCGGCGGCCGTTTAGTGGAGAGAGTAGAGAACATCAAGTTCCTCGGAGTGCAGATCTCGCAGGACCTGACCTGGAGCAAGAATTCCTTGGGGATCAGGAAGCGGGCTCAGCAGAGACTGCACTTCTTGAGGAAACTCAAACAGGCCTCTCTCCCCATCTGCATCCTCAGGACCTTCTACAGAGGTGTGGTGGAGAGTGTTCTGACGTACTGCATTGCTACATGGTACTCCAGCTGCAGTATGTCAGACAAAAAAGCCCTGCAGAGGATAGTCAAGGGGGCTGAGAGGGTAATTGGAGTCTCCCTCCCCTCTGTCCAAGAACTTTTTCAGAACCGTTGTAGGAGCAGGGCACTGAACATTGTCAAGGACCGTTCTCACCCTCTGCATAAACACTTTGAACTTCTTCCATCTGGTAAACGATTCCGGAGCATCACAGGCAGAACCACCAGACTGATCAACAGCTTCCTTCCACAAGCTGTCAGGATTCTGAACAGTTGACCCGGAATCTCTCATACACACTACTGCACCTACGGACATTTTGTATATTATAGTTAGTTAGTTTTTCTTTTTCCCCAAGTATGTCTCAGGGATGTGTGAATGGATGGGGGGTGGGGGTGGGGGGTGGAGCTATGTGGGAGTGTGTCTTAAATCATGCTGTTTCTTATATGGATGCCGAGAGAAACGCAATTTCATCTTGCCTGCACTACAGTTGTATGTACAGCAATATGACAATAAAGTTGATTTGATTTGATTGATTTTGATTTTGATATACAAAATATACAACTAGGAAAATACCGGTCGCTACGGAGGGTGACAATATGTATGGGTACATAATCATACCATGTAGGATAACTAAGTAGACGATTATGCTGTTCATTACATCTAGCTACAATGCGCTGCACTGTGTGTTTATATATTTATATATTTACACTACCGTTCAAAAGTTTGGGGTCACTTAGAAATTTCCTTATTTTTGAAAGAAAACCACTGGTTTTTTCAATGAAGATAACTTTAAACTAATCAGAAATACACTCTATACATTGCTAATGTGGTAAATGACTATTCTAGCTGCAAATGTCTGGTTTTTGGTGCAATATGTACATAGGTGTATAGAGGCCCATTTCCAGCATCTATCACTCCAGTGTTCTAATGGTACAATGTGTTTGCTCATTGCGTCAGAATTCTCCAGATTACCTCAACAAATTAACAGCTAGAATGCCAAAGGTCTGCAAAGCTGTAATTGCTGCAAATGGAGGATTCTTTGACGAAAGCAAAGTTTGAAGAAAAAAATTATTATTTCAAATACAAATCATTATTTCTAACCTTGTCAATGTCTTGACTATATTTTCTATTCATTTTACAACTCATGGTGGTAAATAAAAGTGTGACTTTTCATGGAAAACACAAAATTGTCTGGGTGACCCCAAACTTTTGAACGGTAGTGTATATGTACATATGTATATTCGCTGCTCTTGTTTTTTCTTGTCTTCTGATTGTTGCTCTGAGTGTTGCTATCCCTGTGCTGTTGCAATCCTGGAATTTCCCCATTGTGCGACTAATAAAGGCTTATCTTATCTTATCTTAAAAGAATTATAAAATCATTTAATATGTTAATTGGTCTCTCAGATCATAATTTCACCTTTGTAGCCCGAAAACTAACCAAAAAGCGTTTTCACCCTCTTGTTGGGGAATACGCATCATTTGGAATTCCCAAAAACAAACAGGGAAACTTCAAAAGTGCAGTTCAGCAGATTGAATGGGATAATTTACTGTTGGGAATAGACCAAGAGGAGGATAGTCAAAGAGTTTCAAAAATGTTACAGAACACTATTAAAGATTTTAGTTGCAAACTTAAGTACAAAAATAATAAAAATGCTGTTCCCTGGATTAAATCAGATATTTTAAAGCTAATGAAAGAACGAGATCTTGTTTTTAAAAAAAAGCTATTAAACCAAAACTGACCCATGACAGACAACATTTCACTGTGTTGAGGAACCAAGTTGTAAAAATGTTAAAGAAAGCTAAGCCAGACTTTTTCATAACCATAATAGAAAAGGCAAGAGGTAATTCAAAAGTTATCTGGAACCACTAAAAAAAATTAACCGGGAATCACAATAAAAAAAGGAAACAACTTGAACTTAAAGTAGATGGAAAGAATACAAATAATCCAGTTGAAGTTGATAATGCTTTTAACCACTACTTTATTGACACTGTAGCAACCATCACACAATGTTTTTCACCTATATATACAAATATGTCTGCAATTAATACAATTGAGCCTACTTTCACCATAAGAAATATCACAGAAGTAGAAGTCATAAGAGTGATTAGATCTCTTAAACCAGGGGTGTCCAATCATGTGCCATGGAGGGCCAAGACCCTGCAGGCTTTACCTCTAACCAGTGTCTTCAACTGCAGATTCCACTGAATTTCTTCCTACTGATTGCTGATAAGTGAAAACACCTGCTGAAAAGGCTGGGTAGAAGAGAAAACCTGCAGGATCTTTTCCCTCCATGGCACATGATTGGACACCCCTGTCTAAAACCATCTTGAGCAAACAATGTACTTGGTGTGGATGTAGTGATGCTTGAAGTGATGTAGTGATGCTGTGGCGCAGGTGTAGTGTGGCTGACTACTGACCAGTAGGTCAGGAGTTTGATTCCCGCTCTGTCTGCAGTCTGCATGTCGAAGTGTCCTTTAGCAAGTTACTGAACCCCCAGTTGCTTCTGGCAGGCCGGCGCCGGTGCTTGATAGCTCTGCTGCCATCAGTGTATGAATGGGTGGATAGCAGGATCTGTAAAGCACTTTGATCATCCAGAGATGAGAAAAGTGCCATACAATGAATGGCATTTACCATTTTGCAACATTAACTACTCCTATTACCAAAATTGTAAATCTCTCAATTTCTCAGGGACCATTTCCAAGTGTCTGGAAATCAGCTGTTGTTGTGCCAGTGTTTAAAAGTGGTGATCCTCTCTCGACTTCTAATTACAGGCCTATAAGCATTCTACCTACACTGTCAAAGATTGCAGAGAAATTGGTAGCTCAGCAAATTATCTGTCATCTGAACACAAGTTCATTTGCCCTGCACCCAATGCAGTTTGGCTTTAGGGCAAATTATTCAACAGAGACAGCCAACTGTTATTTTTTTTTAAAAAAAATCAAGTCTCTCTTGGGCAAAGGTGGTGTTGTCGGAGCTGTGCTTCTTGATTTCAAAAAAGCTTTTGACACTGAATCATAGAATTCTTATGTCTAAATTATCTAGTTTCAGTTCTTGTTTTATGTTATGTACATATTGTTTGCTTCTGTTTCGCATGTTTCTTTTGTGTCTAATAATTCTGTTTACTATATGTGATTTTAACTTGGCTCATATTTTAACTAACACCAACATTTCTCATCTTATTGTTTTGCATGATTTCTACTGTTTGTCACGTTTTATAATAATAATACATTTTATAATAATACATTTTATTTGTATAGCGCTTTCCAAGGCACTCAAAGATGCTTTACATTAAAAAAAAGTTAAAATTAAAGATTAAAAGCAAGTCTGAGCAGGTGGGTTTTGAATAATGATTTGAAGTAGTTTAAGTCTGTGCAGTCACGGATCTGTTGGGGGAGAGAATTCCAGAGGGAGGGGGTTGCGATGGAAAAGGCTTTGTCTTCCCAGGTTCTGTGCTTGGTTCTGTGTGCTGGAGAGAGGAGGTTTGCATCAGACGAACGGAGGCAGCTGGGAGGGGGGGCATGCCGGTGCAACAGGTTGGTGAGATAGGAAGAGGCCTGGTGATGGAGGGCTTTTAAGGTGAGGAGAAGGACTTTGAGCTGTATGCGTTGTGAGATTGGGAGCCAGTGGAGGTTCTGGAGGACAGGGGTGATGTGATCGCGGGAGCAGGACTGGGTGAGGAAACAGAGGGTTGAGTTCTGAATGTATTGAAGTTTCTGGAGGACTTTGGATGATGAGCTGTAAAGAATGTTATCGCAGTAGTCAAGTCTGGATGTGATAAATGCGTGTATGAGGGTTCCTGCGGTAGAGAAGGTGAGTGAGGGACAGAGTCAGGCTATGATTTTTAGCTGAAAGAAGGCAGTTTTGGTGACATGATTGATGTGTGGTTCAAAAGTGAGGTGGCTGTCAAAGATAACTCCAAGGTTTTGTATCTGTGGGGATGGGTAAAGTGTGGAGTTGGCAACAGTGAGGTTGAAGTTGTGGGTGGTATTGATGATGGATTTCGGGCCAGTGATCATCATATCAGACTTATAGTTAAGTTGTAGAAAGTTCTTTTGCATCCAGGACTTTATTCCAGAGAGACAGTTTTCCATTATGGAGCAGGTTACTGTGGTTATGCAGTTAGTAGAAATGTAGATCTGAACATCGTCAGCATAACAGTGGAAGTTAAGGCCATGTCGGCGGATGATGCTACCAAGCGGGAGTATATAGATGAAGAGGAGAGGGCCAAGCACAGAACCCTGGGGAACACCATGGGAGAGGGGGGCTGTGAGGGAGGTGCAGTTGTTGACCTGGATGAATTGTTGTCTGTTGGTGAGATATGAGCGGAACCAGGAGAGAGCTGTGCTAGTGATGCTGAGGAAGGTTTCCAGATGGGAGAGGAGAATGGAGTGATTGACTGTATCGAAGGCAGCTGTGAGGTCGAGCATGATGAGAATGTTCAGGAGTCCAGAGTCAGCTGAGAGGAGGAGGTCGTTTGTAACTTTGAGAAGGGCTGTTTCGGTGCTACGTTGTGAGCGGAATCTGGATTGGAATGCATCAAAGAGATCATTGGAGGTGAGGTGGATTTTGAGATGGGTGGCAACAACACGTTTTAGGATTTTTGATAGGAAGGGCAAGTTGGAGATGGGACAGAAGTTATTCATGATGTTGGGGTTTAGTCTAGGTTTTTTGAGGACTGGGGTGACAGCGGCGAGATTCAGGTGGTCAGGAACTGAGCCGGAGCAGAGAGAAGCATTGATGATGGTGCACATGAGTGGGGAGAGGGATGGGAGGCATGATTTGATGTGTGGAGGGAACGGGGTCCAGTACGGATGTGGGACTTCTCATGCCTGTGTTAATTTTAATGAGTTCTAGAAGGGTCAGTGTGGGGAAATGAGACAGTGGCTGAATAGAGGTGGGGGAGGAGTTAATGGAGGGGTTAGGATCAGAGGGGAGGTAGTCGGGTTGCTGTGGATGGTGGTGATCTTTGAAAAAAAGACAGGAATGAGTTGCACTTTTCAGCAGTGAATGCTGGTGAGGTGTTGTTGATGGGTTTGAGAAGTTTGTTGCTTGTGGAAAATCGTGTTTTGGGGTTGTTGCAGCCAGCCAGCCAGTCTGTCAGGTCAGGCATTGGTTTGCTTGCTACTGGATAACCATGAAAACCGGTACTACCTGTCTCATGGGTTGGGCTGTCGGCAACTCAACCGGCAACCCCACCCTTCTGAGGGCGTGGAGGGTGAAATTGGGTATCCTGGCAGAACTAAAAGCAATATCTGTCACAGGTCTGTGGTGGACCACTCCCAGTTACACAGGGTGAGACTGGACATCCTGGCAGATAAGATAAGATAAGATAAGATAAGATAAGATAAGCCTTTATTAGTCCCACAATGGGGAAATTCCAGGATTGCAACAGCACAGGGACAGCAACACCCAGAGCAATAATCAAGAAGATAAGAAATAAGAGCAGTGAATATACTGTACATATGCACACATAAATATATAAACATGTATACACAGTGCGGAGCATTGCAGCCAGATGGAACAAACAGCACAGCCATTTACCCAGTTATCCTACATAGTATGAACATGTACCCATACATATTGTCACCCTCCGTAGCGACCGACATTGTCCTGGTTGTGTACTGGAGGGGACCATCCGTGTAAGTCTATTGCGTCCCCTGCATTCAATACTATTAGGTCGTCACATTTTTTGCTATCTCTGCGAGCAGCCCTGCTTAGGTTATACAGTCTGACAGCCGTAGGTGGGAAGGACCTGCGAAACCTCTTGGTTGCGCACCTAGGACGATGTAATCTACTGCTTTTGATAAGGACATCTGTCGCAAGGTCTGTGGTGGACTTTTGCCAATCGGTGCATCGTGACATGCACTACGCAAAGAGCAGAGATAAACAAACCTATCATCTGGTCAGTCACTGCAACAGATACTGGAGTCAGTTTGTCTTGGCCTATCCTTGCTACTGATAATACCTCTATCTGCCAAGAATGCGCCGCTAGTCCAGCAAAAGCTAGCAGTTCTCAAATACCTTGAAAGCAGTTTCATGAAATGGTCAGTCAGAAAGCATCTCATACCAGCTCGGACGTTGTCCGGGTTTGCAGGGTCGGGAGTTCCTGGCAGCAGAGAGTGGGGGACAGAGCTGCATAGAGGATCTGATTAGACCTAAACGAAACAGTCATTGTCGCCCGCGACAGACTGCTAAGATGATGATGATGATGGAGCCAGTGTATATGAGGTGGGAGTAGTATTTGGACCAGGCTGTGTTGAGGGCAGTCTTGTATTGTTGGAGGTGGTCAGTGTAGGCTTGGAGAGGAACTGTTAGGTTTGTTTTCTTGTAGAGTCTTTCCAGCTGTCGCTTACGGGATTTCATGGCATGGAGTTCAGCAGTGTACCAGGGAGCAGAGCGAGTGAAGGAGACTGTTTTAGTTTTGATAGGGGCTAACTGGTTCAGGCAGGAGGAGAGAGTGGTGTTGTAATAATGGACAAGATTTGTGGCGTCACCCCACTGTGCACCCAATTTCAGTTCACGATACGCACCACCACTTGTCATTATATGCCGATGATGTTTTAGTCTTCATGGAGAATCCCCTAAAATCCATACCTAACTTGCTGACCATTTGTGAGGAATTTAGCTGCCTCTGGTTTTAAGATTAACTGGATCAAATCCACACTACTCCCCCTTAATGACTCAGCTAGAAGGTTGCAATTTCCAGCTGACATTCCAGTTGTCCAAGACTTTTAAGTATCTTGGAATACAAATATTCCCATACCTGAATCGCATTGTGACACACAACTACTGAGAAACACTGAATAAAGTTAAAGCAGACTTAGACAGGTGGATTAGTCTCCCCAACTCTCTGAGAGCTCGTGTCTCTATAGCTAAAATGAACATTCTGCCCAGAGTAAATTTTTGCCAGTTCAATGATCCCCCTCTCCCCTCCTGTTGATTACTGGAACAAAATACATTCTGTTATTTCGCAGTTCATTTGGAACAGAAAGCATCCTCATTTAAAACTGCCCACCACACAAAGAGGAATGACCAGTGATGGTTTATTAGTTCCTAACTTTAAGTTTTATTTTTGGTCATTTGTTCTTAGGCCATAACTTGTGTGACGTGACACTAATACCTCTGTTTCCAGGCATAAGCTAGAAGAAAACCTGTGTGAGACCCTGGAACCTACAGGAGGTTCTCTTTGCTAATATATCCAATAAACAATGTTATTTACGTTTTGGCTCGATAGTATCACAACTTATTCAAACATGGCGTACTGCTGAGCTTCAGTGTAAGATCTTGTAAAAGTGGCATACACGCACACCAATTTTTAACAACCTGGGCTTATTGATTGGAAGAAGACCCGCTTCATGCCCTGCTTGGAATAATAGTAATGTTTGCACTTTAGATGATATATTTAGTGATTCTGGGCTGCGCACCTTTCAGGATATCAGAAACAGCTTTAATCTGCCTGCAACCACATTCTTTTTCTACTTGCAACTTAGATTATCTCTCCAGGCACATGGTGCCCCATGCCAACAACCTTTACCAATTCATCCTTTATATAAGCTATTTGCAACACAAACTAAGAATAGAGGTTCTGTATCATTTCTTTCTGGAGGCCTCTTATACTGATTTACCAATTGATACAATGTGGAGGCGTGATTGCCCCAATCTTGACTCTGATTTTAATTGGTCCAAAGTCTGGGCAAATATTAAGGAGGCTTCCCGCAACCCGGATCACTAGCTGATCCACTTTAACTATATACACAAAACATATTTAACCCCTCGCAAACTCCACTGCATGAACTTGATACCTGATCCCTCGTGTAGCCTATGTACAATAAAAGCCCCTGGCACCTTTTTACATGTGATGTGAAATTGTCCTCCAGTCTCACAGTTTTGGTCTAAAGTGGCAGCCAAACTATCTGATTTGGTGTCATTGACCATTCCTGTGACTATCCCTGGCCTTTTGTTAAATGATCTATCAGAAATGAATGTTACTAAACTTAAAAAACGCACTGTACTGGCTGGCCTGACTGCTGCCAAAAAGTTGACTGCATTGCGATGGAAGCCTCCTCACTCTCTTACCATCAGACACTGGGCCCTTACCTCCCTGGATGTCATCTATTTAGAACTGTCAACTGCTAGAGTTAATGGTGCTAGTGAGACTTCTTTAAACAAATGGCGTGAAGCAGCTGATTCAGTTAAAGAACTTACAGTATGAACTCTCTCCTTACTTGAGCATCTATTTAGGAAACCTTTAACTTCCTTGTTTCCCTCTGACTGAGCTTGCGTGTGTGTGTGTGTGTGTGTGTGTGTGTGTGTGTGTGTGTGTGTGTGTGTGTGCAGGGTGGGGTGGGGGGGTGCCCTTTATTTTATTTTATTTTTTATAGTTCTCTTTTTATTCCTATGCTGTTTGGATCTTATTAGGTGCAGGTTCATTATTATGGTTATGTCATTTTAATTTTAGTCCTATCATCTATTCTTGTATTATCATGTCTGTCTTTAATGTTTTAAACAAAAAAAGAGTCTTGTAAGTTTTTTCAGCTGCAAACTTGTGCTTTTGTTCAATAAAAACATTTGATCACAAAAAAAGATCCGTGGCGTTGTCAGAGAGCAGGGGAGGGGAGGCAGACATCATGCTGGTGAGTGAGGCTGAGACGACTGGAGGAGTGATGGTTTTGATATTTCTGAAGGATATTGTGCACTTTTCTTTAGGGGAGGGGATGGGGACGTTGATGTCCATGGTGATTACCAGGTGGTCGGAGATATGGAGGTTGATGCTGCTGAATTGGAGTATTGTTTGTCCAGTTGAGCAGATCAGATCCAGAATGTGTCCATGTGAGTGAGTCAGGAAGTCAGTGTGTTGAGTGAAGGTGAAGCAATGAAGTTCCAGGAAGTCAGTGGCAGATTTGCAGTCGGTGGCATCAATGTGGAGATTAAGGACTCCGAGACAGAGGGTGAGATGGCAGAGATCTGGGTCAACAGATCCAAGAGTTCGGGTAGAAAGGAGGGATTTGGCTTGGGGGGGGGGGGGTAGATAACAGCGGTGATCAGGGGGGTGGGACCAGGAAGTTTGAAAGCAAGCTGTTCAAATGAGTGGACTGCAGGGGTGGGAATGTTGGATATTTTGATGTTTTTTCGGTGAATGACAGCAACACCACCTCACTGGCCATCAGGGCAGGGTTTATCAATGTAGGTGAATCCGGAAGGTGTAGTCTTATTGAGTGATAAATAGTCCAGGGGTTTAGGCCATGTTTCAGTGATGCAAAGAAAATCCAGGTTATTGTCAATGATGAATTCGTTCAGGATGAGGCTTTTATTATTCAGTCAGCGTGTGTTGAGTAGAGCCAGTTTCAGGTAGCGTTGCTTTGGGACAGGTTGAGAAGACTGAGGAATGGGGTGGAGATTGGACGGGTTTTCCTGCAATTTATTACAATGATGTGATGATTTTAAATGTTAAATGTCTTAAAAACATGTTTTTGTGTCAATAGCCTATAACATACTGTAAGGATGTTATGATAATCATTCATATTAATGCCAATATTTCTATTATTAGAGTTCTTCTATATTTCTTGTAATTTTATATTCATTTGTTTTTACTTTTAGGGTGACTTGTAACATCTGTCCGGGGACTACAGATGAGAAATAGCCTTTTGGCTAATTCTGGCACATTTACAAAACTGTTCATCAATGTACACTGTCCCTGCAAAATAAACCAATAAAATATAAATAAAAATTGAAATGTGATGACATTTTTTAAAGCTTATTTTTTTAGTATGAAAACAATAAGATGGAACATTAGCGAGAGTAGGGAGCAGGTAGAAGAGAGCCTGGACAGGTGGAGGTATGCACTGTAGGGAAGAGGAATGAAAGTCAGTAGAAGCAAGACAGAATACATGTCTGTGATTGAGAGGGAGGCAGATGTAACAGTGACGATGTAAGGAGTAGAGGTAGTGAAGGTAGATGAGTTTAAATACAGATGGAGGCAGATGATCCGCTATGGCGACTCCTAAAGACAGCAGCAAGAGGGAGGAGAGGAAGAAGGAGACAATAAGACAGAACCTTTGTGGTCATGCACACAGCTAGAGACAAAACAAAAGAACTCCACTATTTTATGACTTGACTTCCTGTTTTTTTGAATGGCCAAAGAATTAGCTGATTTATCTCATATAATCAGCTTTAATGTGGCTATTACATCTAAATTTTATTTCTGTTTTAATCTAAGATTGTTTTTTTCAGTCACTATAACTCAAAATCAAGCAACAATAACTTAGTCTTTTTTGTTGTGCAGCACAGTAATTTTTGTCTTGCCTAACTTGTCTCAAGTACTTAAAATGAAAATCTATAGAAACTTATTTTTTCTTTGTTTTTTACCCCTTCAAAAGCCCATGAAAAGATATGCATTCACATTTGTTCACCAGCATCAAAACTAACTACAGCTCAAACCACGAAGCCATTTTATTCATGTTATTTTACAGACGAATGCACTTGCCAGCGTAATGTTCCCTTACATAAATGCTGTTTCCCTTCTGGGTGTTTTCTGCTCTTAGCTCTGACTCTCCATCACCCCCCCCCCCCCACTTCCCAGATCACCATATCTATCAGTATTCATATCAGCAGCTTACTCAAGGATGCACCCTGATTAACAGCAATTCATATTTTTCATTACAGCAGCATGCACGTGTGCACAGTAGGGGTACGTTGAAATTCCTCAGATAACAGGCTAAAGGGCTCAGCAGAGGTTCCCTTTCACGAACTCCGACTGTAGTACTGTTTGTCAAACTTCATGCTCGATTTATATATAATGTAGATTTTGCTAAAAATAGATGTCAGAAATGTTAGTAGACTGATTGAAACACTAATTCGAACACAAGTATTCCTCCTCTGCCATATCATCTTATTTATTCATAGAGATCATTTTGGTGAGTTGTTCATGTTGGGAAAAATCGGCTATAGGTGTGCCTAGTACCTCTTAAATATAATTCAATTCATTTTTATTTATATTAATCACCCTTATTGTCATTCAACCGTACAACCAATCATGTACAGCAGAACGAGATTGTGCTTTACCTATCTACAGTGTAAATCACACACACCCCAAGTGCAGAATCAGAGGACTGCTGCCATGCAAGGCGCCGCCACAGAGTTCCCTCCTCCATTCCATTTATTGCTGAGCACCAAGCTGGATGGCAGGAAGTTCCACTTGTATATGGTCTTCGGCATGACCCGGCTGGGATTTGAACCCCTGCCTCCCGGGTGTGGGGTGGACGCTCTACCAACTGAGCCACCACTCCGGTGGTGGCTCAGTTGCTCAGTGCTGCTCAGTGCTCAGTGTTGCTCAGTGGCTCCGGTGGTGGTTATATAGCGCCATTTCACAACAACAGTCATCTCATAGCATTTTCAACTGTATGGGAAAGCCCCACAATTGCAGAAAGACCCCAGCAATCAGGCAATCCCCTGCAAGCAAGCACTTGGCGACGGTGGAGAGGAAAAACTCCCTTGTAACAGGAAGAAACTTCCAGCAGAACCAGGCTCAGGGAGGAGCAATCATCTGCTGCGACTGGCTGGGGGGTGAGGGATAGAGAAGAAGAGGAAGAAAAGAACAGACATGTAGAGAGCAAACAGCACGACAGGGACTCAATCTACAGTATGGGAGAGAACAAACAGATGTTAATGACCAGCAAAAATATTTCAATGAGAGTGAATTAAGGAGTGAAGCCCAGTGCCTTGTTGGAGGTCCCCAGCTGTCTAAACCTATTAGCAGCATAACTATAATGTTTCTAACTTGTAATAGCTTAAGAAAAAAAAAAAAAGTCAGCAGCATCATGATCTGGTCAGCAAAAAACAAAAAACCTTAAAGTCGCTCATGTTGGAACTACTTTTACTCGTCAGCTACACACAGCAACACTGTTGAAGTGTAGCATGCATCTCCCCACGACAAGAGGCTTGTGCTCATGGCAGCGAAACCAGATGTAAACACTGATGGTGTCCCCTGTAGCTGAGCTGTATTATAAACTGGCTGCAGGCTTCTTTTGGTTGGCAGATGTAATGCAGTAGAAAGAAAAATACTGTAGTTCACATCCAGTGTGAGCGTGCATCATTTGCACTTAATTTTTAGACTCCTTTATAGCTCGATAATTGATTGTTTTGATGCATTTACCTGTCGTTTTAAATTATTTTTAATTAAAAAAAATCCAAAGCTTTCTCAGAAAGGTTTTCAGTTTGATATTAAAGGCAGATTAAAGACTAGTAACTGGTGTCATAAGAGAGAAGCCTGATAACTGAAAGCTCTCCCTTCCAAAGTACTTTAAGAGACTCTAGGAAATACTAAAAAGTCCTGCCTTCTGAGAGTGTAATGTTCTGTTTTGATGATAAGGTACAGACAAGCCTTTAACACTAGAAGTCCCAGAGAGGGGCCATTTGGCCTTTTTGGCTAGAAAACCCATAGGGGGCCATCAAGTGGCCACAAGAGGGCTAATGTCTGGGTCTTCCAGTCCCTACAGATTTTCACAATGTTGCAATTGCACCAATTCACGTGAATTCAACCAATCCTTGCAAATTTTGCATGACCTTGCAACTTTGTCCAGTCACAGTAACTTAAGATAAGATAAGATAAGATAAGCCTTTATTAGTCCCACAACTGGGAAATTCCAGGATTGCAACAGCACAGGGATAGCAACACTCAGAGCAACAATCACAAGGCAAGAAAAAAAACAAGCAAGCAAGAGCAGCTAATATACATATGTACATATTACTATAAAATATATATATACACACACACAGACACACAGTGCAGAGCATTGTAGCTGGATGGAATAAATATATGAATATGTAAACACACAGTGCGGAGCAATGTAGCTAGATGGAATAATATGTAGATATATAAACACACAGTGCGGAGCATTGTAGCTAGATGGAATAAATATATAGATATATAAACATAAACACACTCAGTGCGGAGCATTGTAGCTAGATGGAATAAATATGTAAATATATAAACACACACAGTGCAGAGCATTGTTGCTAGATGGGATGAAACAGCACAACCGTCTACTTAGTTATCCTACATGGTATGATTATGTGCCCATACATATTCTCACTCTCCATAGCGACCGGTATTTTCCTAGTTGTATGCCGGAGGGGGACCATTGTGTAAGTCTATTGCATCTTTTGCATTCAAAAAACTATTAGTTTGTTACGTCTTTTTGCTATCTCTGCGAGCAGCCCTGCTTAGGTTGTACAGTCTGACAGCCGGTGATAGGAAGGACCTGCGAAACCTCTCGGTTGTGCACCTGGGATGATGTAGTCTGCTGCTAAATGAGCTCCTCAGTGCATTCAGTATGTCCTGCATAGGGTGGAACTCGGACTCCAGCAGAGATGACAGTTTAGCCACCGTCCTTCTCTCTCCTATCTCCTCCACCGGATCAAGGCGCTGCCCCAGGACAGAGCTAGCTTTCTTCATCAGTTTGTTCAGTCTCTTCCTATCGGCTGCAGTAATGCCACTGCCCCAGCAGACCACTCCAAAAGTGATGGCTGATGCCACCACCGTGTCATAGAATGTCTTCAGCAGCGCCCCTTGTACACCAAAAGACCCGAGTCTCCTCAGTAGGAACAGCCTGCGCTGTCCCTTCTTGTAGAGTGCATCAGTATTGTGTGACCAGTCTAGTTTATTGTTCAGATGAACACCCAGGTACTTATAGGCTGTCACCATCTCAATGTCTGTTCCCTGTATATTTACTGGTGCTGTGAGGGGTTGTCCTTGCCTGCGGCAGTCCACCACCAGCTCCTTAGTTTTTCTCGCGTTGATCTGGAGGCAGTTCCGATGGCACCAGTCCACGAAGTCCTGGATAAGCCCTCTGTACTCAGCTTCATCTCCTTTGGAGATGAGGCCAATGATCGCAGAGTCATCAGAGAACTTCTGTAGATGGCAGTGTGTTGTGTTGTGTGAGAAGTCCGCAGTATAAAGAGTGAACAGGAAGGGAGCCAGCACCGTTCCCTGGGGGGCCCCCGTGCTACTGATGGTCGTGTCGGACACACAGTCCCGGGTTCTCACAAACTGAGGCCGGTTCGTGAGGTAGTCCAGGATCCATGATGACAGGTGCTGGTCCACCCCTGCGCGCAGCAGCTTGTCCTTCAGGATCATCGGTTGGATGGTGTTGAAAGCACTGGAGAAGTCAAAGAACATGATCCTCACCATATTCCCGGGCTTCTCCAGGTGGGACAGAGAACGGTGAAGGAGGAAGATCACCGCATCCTCCACCCCAATGCCATGCTGGTAGGCGAACTGGAGTGGATCCATCGCTGGTTCCACCAGGGGGCGGAGGTGAGCAAGGAGGAGTCTCTCCAGGGTCTTCATCAAGTGGGACGTCAAGGCCACCGGTCTGTAGCTGTTCAGGTCTTTGGGGTGGGAAGTTTTTGGTACAGGTACCACACAAGATGTTTTCCACAGCTGTGGTACCCTCCCCAGTTTCAGGCTCAGGTTGAAGATATACGTCACAATCCCACACAGCTGGTCTGCACAGGACTTGAGGAGCTTTGCGCTGATGCCGTCCGGTCCCGACGCCTTCCTCGCCTTGATCTTCCTCAGCTCTGTCCTCACCTGGGTCCTGGTCAGGGTCAGGATGGGGGGCTGTGTGTTGGGAGTGGGGGGGTGTTGCAACTTTCCCGCAACTTTGGCCAATCGCTGTCATCTTCCATGAATTTCACATTTATTCGTTTATCCCCGAGTAGCACTCAAACACAAACGTCATCAGTCTAACCAATCAAATGCGTCCCTGCACCGTGCTCACTTCCTAGTTTACAGTGAGTATGGACGTGTGCGATTGTGTGATGAGTGTGTGATTTAAAAAAAAAACCTCACTCGCAAGCTTTCCCATGCCGGCCGTTCCTCCTTTTTCCCCGGCCCACTGGTGGACGTCAGCCCATGTCTCCATGCTGACAGCGTGTACAGGTTGCCAGGTTTGCATCTGAGGAGAGATGCTGTGAAACCAGAAACAAATGAGCAAATATAACACTACAGCCAGTGTTGTAACCTCTTATACATTTTAGAGGTAAAAATCATTGCTATATCTTGTCATCCATCCATTTTCTACCGCTTTTCCGGAGGTCTGGGTTGCGGAGGCAGCAGTTCAAGCAGAGAAGCCCAGACATCCCTCTCCCCAGCCACCTGCTCAAGCTCTTCAGAGAGGCTACCAAGGCATTCCCAGACCAGCTGGGAGACATTGTCTCTCCAGCGAGTTCTGGGTCTGCCCCGGGGTCTCCTCCCAGAGGGACATGCCCGAAACACCTCAAGTGGGAGGCGTCCAGGAGGCATCCTGATCAGATGCCCATACCACCTCAACTGGATCCTTTCAATGTGGAGGAGCAGCGGTTTTACTCTAAGCCTTCCCCGGGTGACTGAGCTCCTCACCCTATCTCTGAGGGTGAGTCCAGCAATCCTACAAAGAAAGCTCATTTCAGCCGCTTGTATCTGCGATCTCGTTCTTTCGGTCATTACCCAAAGCTCGTGGCCATAGGTGAGGGTCGGAACGTAGGCTGACTGGTAAATCAACAGATTTGCTTTAGAGCTTAGCTCCCTCTTCACCACAGCAGACTGGTACAACGTCCTCATCACTGCAGACGCTGTTCCGATTCATCTGTCAATCTCTTGCTCCATTCTCCCATCACTTGTGAATAAGACCTCAAGATACTTAAACTCCTCCACTTGGGGCAGGAGCTTGTCCCCAACCTGGAGAGGACAATCCACCTTTTTCCGGCTGAGGATCATGGACTCGGACTTGGAGGTACTGAGTCTCATCCCAACCGCTTCACACTCAGCGGCAAACCATCCCAGTAAGACCTGTAGGTCATTGCTGGATGAAGCCAGCAGGACAACATCATCTGCAAATAACAGAGACGAGATTTTGTGGTCACCAAGCCTGACAGCCTCCGTTCCCTGGCTGCACCTAGAAATCCTGTCCATAAAAATTATGAACAGGATCGGTGACAATGGGCAGCCCTGGCGGAGTCCAACTCTCACTGGGAATGAGTCCATTCGAGTGTTGGCAATACGAACCAAACTCTCACAATGGTTGTACAGAGACCAAATAGCTTATAACAACAAGCCCGATACCCCATACTCCTGAAGCACCCCCCACAAAAAAACACGAGGGACGCAGTCAAATGCCTTCTCCAAGTCCACAAAACACATGTAAACTGGTTGGGCAAACTCCCTCGAGGATTCTCGAAAGGGTAAAGAGCTGGTCCGATGTGCCACGGCCAGGACGAAAACCACAGTGCTCCTCCTGAATCCGAGGTTTGACCAACAGCCGGACTCTCCTCTGCAGTACCTTGGCATAGACCTTCCCAGGGAGGCTGAGGAGTGTGATCCCTCTAAAGTTGGAGCACACCCTCTGGTCCCCTTTTTTGAAGAGAGGAACCACCACCCTGGTTTGCCATGCCAAAGGTCACTGCCCCCCGACCTCCACACAATGTTGCAGAGGCGTGTCTACCATGACAGTCCTACAACATCCAGGGCCTTGAGGTACTTGGGGCGAATCTCGTCCACCCCCAGGGCCCAGCCACCAAAGAGATTTTTAACCACCTTGGCGACCTCAGCCACTGTGATAGGCGAGTCGTCCCCCTCATCCACAAACCCTGCTTCCTCTGTGGAAGGCATGTCAGTTGGATTGAGGAGATCCTCGAAGTATTCCTTCCACCACCCGACGATATCCCCAGTCAAAGTCAGCAGTGCCCCATCCACACCATACACAGTGTGGACAGGGAGTTGCTTTCCCCTCCTGAGCCGCCAGACAGGTTGCCAGAATCTCTTCGAGGCCGACCGAAAGTCTTGTTCCATGGCCTCACCGAACTCCTCCCATACCCAAGTTTTTGCTTCAGCAACTACCCGAGCTGCACTCCAGTTGGTCTGCCGGTACACCTCAGCTGCTTCGGGAGTCCCACAAGCCAACCAAGCTTGATATGACTCCTTCTTCAGCTTAATGGCCCCCCTCACCACTGGTGTCCACCACTTCATTTGGGGGTTGTCACCACAAGACGCCACGACGACCTTGCGGCCGCAGCTCTGGGCAACCGCTTCAACAATGGAGGTGGAGAATGTGGCCCATTCAGACTCCATGTCTCCAGACTCCCTCGGAATGTGGTTGAAGTTCTTCCAGAGGTGGGAGCTGAAGACCTCCTGGACAGGGGGCCTCAGCCAGATGTTCCCAGCACACCCTCACTATACGTTTGGGTCTACCAGGTCTGAATGGTATCTTCCCCTGCCATCGGATCCAACTCACCACCAGTTGATGATCAGTTGACAGTTCTGCACCTCTCTTTACCCGAGTGTCCAAGACATATGGTCACAGGTCTGATGACACGATAACAAAATTGATCATCGACCTGCGAACTAGGGTGTCCTGGTGCCAGGTGCACATATGGACACCCTTATGCTTGAACATGGTGTTCATTATGGACAAACTGTGGTTAGCACAGAAGTCCAATAACTGAACACCGCTCGGGTTCAGATCGGGCAGGTTGTTCCTCCCAATCACCCCCCTCCAGGTTTCACTGTCGTTGTCCACGTGCGCACTGAAGTCCCCCAATAGGACAATGGACTCTCCAAGAGGAGCACCCTCCAGCACCCCAGTCAGTAACTCCAAAAAGGGTGGGTACTCTGAACCATCATTTGGTACATAGGCACAAATGATGGTCAGGACCCGTTTCCCAACCCGAAGGCGCAGGAAAACAACCCTTTCATCCACCGGGGAAAACTCCAATATAGAGGCAGCAAGGTGGGGGGATACAAGAATACCCACCCCTGCTCGTTGCCTCTCACCCGGGGCGACTCCAGAGTAGGCCAAGCTCCAGCCCCTCTCCAGGAGACTGGCTCCGGAACTGGAGCTGTGTGTTGAGGTGAGGCCGACTATATCTACTTAGCTGGTATCTCTCAACCTCACGCACCAGCTCAGGCTCCTTCCCCACCAGAGAGGTGACGTTTTGCATCCCAACAGCCATTTTAGGAAGCCTGGGATCAGACCGCCAAGGTCTCCGCCTTTGACCGCCACCTGATCCACATAGCACCGGACCCCCATGATCCCTCCTGCAGGAGGTGAGCCCACTGGAGGGCGGACCCATGTAACTCCTTCAGGCTGAGCCCGGCTGGGTCCCATGGGTCACCAGATGCTAGCCATCAAGCCCCTCCTCCAGGCCTGGCTCCAGGGTGGGGCCCCAGTAACCCCATACCGGGTGGGGTACACTGCATCCTTGTTCTAGCATTCATCATGAGAGTCTGTTGAATCGTTCTTAGTCTGTCCTTCACCCAGGACCAGTTTGTCTTGGGTGACCCTACCAGAGGCAAATTGCCCCAGACAACATAGCTCCTGGTATCACTGGGGCATGCAAACCCCCCACCACAATAAAGTAACAATCTATGATCATGACGATCTACTGTATATCTTGTCAGTGAGTTTTAAAGCTATGAGCCTCAAGTCTGGACCCAGAGCAACATGTGCCCCCAGCAAACCCCCAGGAGAGTCCCTTGTCCTAGTATGATTCTCAAGCCACTTTCAAAGATTAGTATCTGATGAGGTAGGTGTGTGTCAAGACACGGAAACAGACAGACAGGCAGGATTCAGGCATGGAAAGAGAGAGGATATCCGGTAATTTGGACGAGGTGGAGTGAAGTGTCTCTGCACTTTACTGCAACCATTTGCACAAATGGCATATCTGCTACTGTCTGTCATTGCAATACTGATCATGTGCAGTCCTATCTGTCACTGTCTGCACCTCGTCGGCCTCCGTCGGTCTATGATGACCATGGAAGAGAATCCTAAACGTCTACTCTGCTGGAACAGCACCGCCTGTGGCTGAACAGGCCAATGCGCACTGGTGTTCTACCTTCCAGCGTTGGGCGTTGGTAGGATTCAAGCCTGGGCAGGAAGATATGGAGGACAAGATGTTACCCATGCAGCATGTCCCCCCTCTCCACGTCACTGATGAATCCAAAGGAACAGCAGGGCTGCTATAATATATACTGTATATGTCTGCACCTACACTACCACATTAAACTTGCAACTACGGGTAATACAGCTCTACTTTTCTGTATATATTCAATTCAATTCAATTCAACTTTATTTATATAGCGCCATTTCACAACAACAGTCATCTCATAGCACTATCAACTGTAGGGGGGGAACCCCCACAGTTGCAGAAAGACCCCAGCAATCAGGCGATCCCCTGTGAGCAAGCACTTGGCGACAGTGGAGAGGAAAAACTCCCTTTTAACAGGAAGAAACCTCCAGCAGAACCAGGCTCAGGGAGGGGCAGTCATCTGCTGCGACTGGCTGGGGGGTGAGGGGATAGAGAAGAAGAAAAGAACAGACATGTAGAGAGCAAACAGCACGATGGGGACTCAATCTATGGGAGAGAACAAACAGATGTTAATGACCAGCAAAAAAAAAAAAAAATATTTCATAGAGAGTGAGGAAAGGAGTGAGGCCCAGTGCATTACTGGAGGTCCCCCGGCTGACTAAACCTATTAGCAGCATAATTAAGGGAGGGTTCAGAAACACATGATCCCTCCCTAATTGTAGGCTATATCAAAAAGGTAGGTTTTAGCCCTATTCTTAAAAACAGAGATCGAGTCTGACTCCCGAATCCAGATTGGCAGCTGATTCCACAGGAGAGGAGCTTGATAACTGAAGGCTCTGCCTCCCATTGTACTTTTGGAGATTCTAGGTATTACAAGTAATCCTGCATTTTGGGAGCGTAGTGCTCTGTTAGGATAATACGGTAGTATCAGATCTTTTAAATAAAAAGGAGCCTGATTGTTTAGAGCTTTGTAAGTAAGAAGAAGGATTTTAAACTTAATTCTAAACTCTATGGGAAGCCAATGAAGGGAGGCCAGAACCGGAGAGATATGATCTCTCTTTCTAGTACCTGTTAAAACTCTTGCTGCAGCATTTTGGATCAGCTGAAGACTTTTTAAAGATGTTTTAGGACAGCCTGATAATAAAGAATTACAATAATCTAATCTCGAGCTAACAAAAGCGTGGATCAGTTTCTCAGCATCACTCTGAGACAAGATGCTCCTAATCTTGGCAATATTACACAAATGATAGAAGGCAGTCTTAGAAACAAATTTAATATGTGAATTGAAGGACAAATCCTGATCAAAAATAACTCCAAGGTTCCTCACAGAGCTATTAAGAGAAAGAGTAACCGCATCCAAACTGAAAGTTTGATTTGGAAAGGAATTTCTAAGGTTTTTTGGACCAACAAGAATGACTTCAGTCTTATCTGAATTTAATAGCAGGAAATTACAAGTCATCCAAGCTTTGATTTCCTTAAGACAGGCTTCTAACTTAGCTAATTGATTACCATCATCTGGCTTCATTGACAGGTATAATTGTGTGTCATCTGCATAACAATGAAAATGTATACAGTGCTTTCTAATAATGTTGCCTAACGGAAGCATATATAAACTAAAAAGAGTAGGGCCTAGCACAGATCCCTGTGGAACTCCATGACTAAGCTTTGAGTTGAAAGAAAACTCATTATTTACATGAACAAACTGGAACCTATCAGATAAATAAGATCTAAACCATTGCAACGAAGTTCCATTAAGTCCAACATAGTGTTCTAATCTATCAAGTAGAATATTATGATCGATAGTATCAAAAGCTGCACTAAGGTCTAAAAGGACAAGTACAGAAACTAGTCCATTATCAGATGCAATGAGGAGGTTGTTAGTGACCTTCGCTAAGGCTGTTTCAGTACTATGATGGATTCTAAACCCAGATTGAAACTCTTCAAGTAAACCATTTCCCTGCAGGTAGTCAAATAATTGCGTAGCAACAACTCTTTCTAAGATTTTTGAAATGAAAGGGAGATTAGAGATTGGTCTATAGTTAGCTAAAGCTCCTGGATCTAGCGTTGGCTTTTTGAGTAAGGGTTTAATTACAGCCGTTTTAAAAGCCTGCGGTACATGGCCTAAAGTTAATGAAGAATTGATTATATGAAGAATAAAGCTACCAATAAGTGGGAAGACTTCTTTAAATAACCTGGTAGGAATAGGGTCTAAAAGACAAGTTGAAGGTTTGGATGAGGAAACTATTTTGTCTAACTCACAAAGGTCGATTGGAGTAAACTCATCAAGACAGAGATCAATAGAAGGAGTTGTAGTAGTTACAGTATTTAAGTTAACTGTGGGAAGAATCTGATTGATTTTATCTCTGATGGATGAAATTTTATTATTGAAAAAGTTCATAAAGTCCTGACTAGTAAGCTCTAAGGGAATGCTAGGATTGACAGAGTCCTGACTCTTTGTCAACCTGGCTACAGTACTGAAAAGAAACCTGGGATTATTCTTGTTCTCTTCTATTAATGCAGAGTAATAACTCGTTCTAGCTTTTCTAAGAGATTTTTTATAAATTAAAAGATGATTTCTCCAAGCTAAATAGATTTCATCTAAATTAGTAGAGCACCATTTTCTTTCTAATTGACGAGTCTTCTGTTTTAAGGTACGAGTTTCTGTGTTGAACCAAGGAGTTAGAAATCTCTGATTAGACTTTTTCTTTTTTAAGGGGGCCACCAAGTCTAGAGTCTGATGCAGTGAAGCTGAAACACTATCCACCATGTTATCAATTACAGAAGGAGCAAGCTGTCTATAGCTTATTTCTGTTGTGTTGACACATGGCATAGAGGAAACAATCTGCATAAATTTGGAAACAGCATCATCTGAGAGGCATCTACTGTAATAATATTTTTCTTTAGGAGCCAAATAGTCAGAAATAGTAAAATCAAAGGTTAACAGACAATGGTCTGACAGTACAGGGTTATGAGGAGACACTACAAGATTTTCTATTTCTATGCCATATGTCAAAACAAGGTCCAATGTATGGTGGAGGTAATGAGTAGAATTTCCTACTTTCTGAGAAAACCCAATCGAGTCCAATATTGAATTGAATGCCACATTAAGGCAGTCACTATCTACATCCACATGTATATTAAAGTCCCCTACTATAATTATTCTATCAGATTTCAGCACTAAATCAGCTAAGAAATCAGCAAATTCGGATAAAAATTCTGAGTAGGTTGACGGGGGATGATAAACTATGGCAAATAAAATTGGGTTTAACCTAAAATTGCTAAAGTGCCCAATACTGAGGACCAGGCCCTCAAAGGAATTATAACATGTTTTTTGCTTTACATTAACTAGTAATTTGGAATGGTAAATTGTAGCTACTCCTCCTCCACGACCAGAACTTCTGGGATTTTGACAGTTTATAGGATAGCAATATAGGATTGCTGGGTTTCATCATCGTTAATTGTTTATCTTTATTTGCACTGTGGGAGGCCTGGGTCTATCTTTTGTCGCCATTTGCACTACGGGTTGCATTACTGTACATATAGTGCACCTGGAAATTACTCACAGCACTTCACTTTTTCCACATTTTGTTGTTACAGCCTTGTTCCAAAAGGGATTAAATTCATTTTTTCCCTCAAAATTCTACACACAATACCCCATAATGACAATGTGAAAAAAATATGTATTTTTTTTAGATTTTTGCAAATTTATTAAAAATAAAGATCTAAGAAATCACATGGACAAAAGTATTCACAGCCTTTGCCATGAAGCTCAAAATTGAGCTCAGGTGCATCCTGTTTCCACTGATCATCCTTGAGATGTTTCTACAGCTTAATTGGAGTCCACCTGTGGTAAATTCAGTTGATTGGACTTGATTTTGGAAAGGCACACACCTGTCTATATAAGGTCCCACAGTTGACAGTGCATGTCAGAGCACAAACCAAGCATGAAGTCAAAGGAGTTGTTTGTAGACCTCCGAGAAAGGATTGTCTCGAGGCACAAATCTGGGGAAGGGTGCAGAAAAATTTCTGCTGCTTTGAAGGTCCCAGTGAGCACAGTGGCCTCCATCATCTGTAAATTGAAGATGTTCGGAACCACCAGAACTCTTCCTAGAGATGGCCGGCCGTCTAAACTGAGCGATCGGGGGAGAAGGGCCTTAGTCAGGGAGGTGACCAAGAACCCGATTGTCACTCTGTCAGAGCTCCAGCATTCCTCTGTGGAGAGAGGAGAACCTTCCAGAAGGACAACTATCTCTGCAGCAATCCACCAATCAGGCCTGTATGGTAGAGTGGCCAGATGGAAGCCACTCCTTAGTAAAAGGCAAATGGCAGCCCGCCTGGAGTTTGTCAAAAGGCACCTGAAGGACTCTTAGACCATGAGAAACAAAATTCTCTGGTCTGATGAGACAAAGGGTGCTTTCACACCTGCAGGCTTTAGTCTGTTTCAGTTGAACTCAAGTTTGTTTTCTCCATTAGTACGGTTTGTTTTGTCTGGTGAGAACACGGTAATCGTACTCAAGTGCGTACCAAAATAACCGTCTCGGTTTAAATTAAATGGCAAACTCTGGTATGGTCCTGCAGGTGAGAAAGCGACCGCACGAAAGCGGGACCAGCGGCAAATGGTAAAACATGTTGTCACTGTACATACCTGATAGATCTTTGAAAATGTCTGTGGCTGAGCACGTCACTGTTCTGGAGGATTAATGAACGTTAACATGTTATTTCCCATCCGTAGCAGCGCTTCATTTTCAGACTGTTTGATTTGCCAAAAGTGGTATAGGCACATATGTAATAAACGATAACCAGGGCAATGCCCCCCCCCCCCGCAGATTACGCTACGATTTGTATTATTTTCTCCCCGAAATGCATAAATACATGGCAGTCATCCTACTTCCTGTATTTACCTTTTTTGTTCTTGCGGCAAAAAAAATCTGCCCAATAAGAACAGAGAACGCTCTGACGTAAGTCTTGCGAGATTTAACATGATGCAGTTTAGTCTGCTTATGGTCTGCCTCAATTTTTGCCTGTGGGAAAGGGGACCGAACCGAGGAGAAAATGGTACAAAGTAACAAACTTGTCAACTGATTCGGACCAAATTAAACAAATTTAGGTGTGAAGGCACCCAGAGATTGAACTCTTTGGCTTGGATGCTAGGCGTCATGTTTGGAGGAAACCAGGCGTCGCTCATAACCATGCCAATGGTGGTGGCAGCATCATGCTGTGGGGATGTTTTTCAGTGGCAGGAATTGGGAGACTAGTCAGGATAGAGGGAAAGATAAATGCAGCAATGTACAGAGACATCCTGGATGAAAACCTGCTCCAGAGTGCTCTTGACCTCAGACTGGGGCAACGGTTCATCTTTCAGCAGGACAACGACCCTAAGCACACAGCCAAGATATCAAAGGAGTGGCTTCAGGACAACTCTGTGAATGTCCTTGAGTGACCCAGCCAGAGCCCAGACTTGAATCCAATTGAACATCTCTGGAGACATCTGAAAATGGCTGTGCACCGAGGCTTCCCATCCAACCTGATGGAACTTGAGAGATGCTGCAAAGAGGAATGGGCGAAACTGCCCAAAGATAGGTGTGCCAAGCTTGTAGCATCTTATTCAAAAAGACTTGAGGCTGTAATTGCTGCCAAAGGTGCATCAACAAAGTATTGAGCAAAGGCTGTGAATACTTATGTACATGTGATTTCTTGGTTTTTTATTTTAATAAATTTGCAAAAATCTCAAAAAAAATTATTTTTTTTTACATTGTCAATATGGGGTATTGTGTGTAGAATTTTGAGGAAAAAAACATAATTTAATCCATTTTGGAATAAGGCTGTAACATAACAAAATGTGGAAAAAGTGAAGCACTGTGAATACTTTCTGGATGCACTGTAGACTGCTCTTGTTGTTTTTCTAGCCTTATTCCTTTTTCTTTTTTTATGCTGTGCACACCACTGAAGAGAGAGAGAAACACCATTTCAATTCTCCTGTATGTCCTATATGTACAGACGTGGACAAAATTGTTGGTACCCCTCTGTTAATGAAAGAAAAACCCACAATGGTCACAGAAATAACTTGAATCTGACAAAAGTGGTAATAAATAAAAATTCTATGAAAATTAACCAATGAAAATCAGACAGTGCTTTTGAATTGTGGTTCAACAGAATTATTTTAAAAAACAAACTCATGAAACAGGCCTGGACAAAAATGATGGTACCCTTAACTTAATATTTTGTTGCACAACCTTTTGAGGCAATCACTGCAATCAAACGATTTCTATAACTGTCAATGAGACTTCTGCACCTCTCAGCAGGTATTTTGGCCCACTCCTCATGAGCAAACTGCTCCAGTTGTCTCAGGTTTGAAGGGTGCCTTCTCCAGACGGCATGTTTCAGCTCCTTCCACAGATGTTCAGTAGGATTTAGATCAGGGCTCATAGAAGGCCACTTTAGAATAGTCCAATGTTTCGTTCTTAGCCATTCTTGGGTGTTTTTAGCTGTGTGTTTTGGGTCATTATCCTGTTGCAAGATCCATGACCTGTGACTGAGACCAAGCTGTCTGACACTGGGCAGCACATTTCTCTCTAGAATACCTTGATAGTCTTGAGATTTCATTGTACCCTGCACAGATTCAAGACACCCTGTGCCAGATGCAGTAAAGCAGCCCCAGAACATAACAGAACCTCCTCCATGTTTCACAGTAGGGACAGTGTTCTTTTCTTGGTATGCTTCATTTTTGCTTCTGTGAACATAGAGCTGATGTGCCTTGCCAAAAAGTTGCAGTTTTGTCTCGTCTGTCCATAGGACATTCTCCCAGAAGCTTTGTGGCTTGTCAACATGCAGTTTGGCAAATTCCAGTCTGGCTTTTTTATGATTTGTTTTCAACAGTGGTGTCCTCCTTGGTCGTCTCCCATGAAGTCCACTTTGGCTCAAACAACGACGGATGGTGCGATCTGACACTGATGTACCTTAACCTTGGAGTTCACCATGAATGTGTTTAGAGGTTGTTCTGGGCTCTTTTGTTACCATTCGTATTGTCCATCTCCTCCTGTGGCCACATCCAGGGAGGTTGGCTACAGTCCCGTGGATCTTAAATTTCTGAATATGTGCAACTGTAGTCACAGGAACATCAAGCTGCTTGGTGATGGTCTTATAGCCTTTACCTTTAACATGCTTGTCTATGATTTTCTTTCTAATCTCCTGAGACAACTCTCCTTTGCTTCCTCTGGTCCATGTTTAGTGTGGTAAACACCATGTCACCAAACAGCACAGTGACTACTTGTCACCCTTTAGCCGACTGACTGATTACAAGTTTGTAGACACCTGTGGTGTTAATTAGAGGACACATCTTGGTTGAACATATCCCTATGGTCACATTATGTTCAATCTTTTCTCGGGGTACCATCATTTTTGTCCAGGCCTGTTTCATGAGTTTGTTTTTTAAAGTAATTCTGTTGAACCACAATTCAAAAGCATTGTCTGATTTTCATTGGTTAATTTTCAAAGATTTTTTATTTATTACCACTTTTGTCAAATTCAAGTTATTTCTGTGACCATTGTGGGTTTTTCTTTCATTAACAGAGGGGTACCAACTATTTTGTCCACGGCTGTATAGTCGTGTTGACAAATAAAATCTTTGAATCTTTGGGTCTTGAATTTTTCAGAAAAAAAACACGGACTTTGAAAGACAATACAGAGGAACAGATTTTTTTTTTTTCTGTCACTCAGTATCGAGTAGTAGGGGACCACCGTTGTAAGGGAGTTTTCAAGGTGCTGCCACAATTTCCAAATCTATACTCCTAATATCCATTCCAGGCAATTTAGCTGTTGCAATGGATAATTATTTTATTCATCCTTTTTAATCCTTTTCGGGTCACGGGGGGGCTGGAGCCTATCCCAGCATCTTTGGGCGAGAGGCAGGGTACACCCTGGCCAGATCACCAGTCCATCGCAGGGCCAACACAGATTAAGACAGACAACCATTCACTCTCACAGTCATGCATTCAAGCAGGTTCTCAGCAAAGAGTAGCCTTGTGATGGTCTGAGTGCCGATTCCATCCGCGCTCAGGTTGTCCAGTATTTCTCCAGTTCTACCCTATTCCGGGTCATGTCTTATGGCCTCCTCCGAGGCTGTTATTTTGACAGCGTCTCGGTGGACTTCCGGCTGTCAAAGCCCAGCCGCTCCGGGACAGCTGTATGGTATTGTCATTAATTACTTTCCCCTTTTCCTGATTGGTTCTGTTCCCCATTTAAGGGAGCAGCTGAGGCTTACTCCCCACTGCGACCTACACCTAACGACATCGTGCACCTCCGTGTACATGGCTGGAGTTCCTACGCCCAACTCCAGTCTCTCCTGTGACTCTGTTCCTCATCCTTCCGTAAGTGCTAACTGTTCAGCGTAGGTTCCGTCCTCGCTGCCTTCCCTAGCCAATCTCCCGAGGTTGAGTTCTTGTGTCAGAGTTAATGTGCGTGTTTAGCCCTTCGAGGCTCATTATTTTGTCATCCTTTGTTATTTATGTCTTATGTTAACAAAAACGCAAACTCACCGGTTGCGTACAGCGTCTCACTGATGACCCTGCAAGGGGTCATCCATAACAGTAGGTCGCAGCCAAAGGAGACGCCGGTTACCGTGAGTTAGTTTTGGGCTTGATTTTTCTCTTTTCCGTGTACCAACGTGCTGGGAGATGGTGTCATCACCTAAGGGCTATGCCATGAGTTTAGGCTACGAGCTAGTCATGGCTCTCATCGAAGTCGATGGGATCCTCTCCAACGCTCGTAGCCATCCCGTCCCCAGCGGCTCACGTTGGGACCTGGACCTCGCTGAGGCAACAATAAACCGCCATCCCCGCTACGCCGACCACCCTGAGATCACGGCGAGGATGGTGGACATTGCTGCTTAACGGGAGAAGCTCTGTGGGCTGGAGGGAAACTCTGGCAGGAAGCCGAAGAGGAGGCATCCTCGCTCCTCGCTTCGGGATCCCATTCCTGTCCCTCATCCGGTCCAGAAGTTCGCACCGCCCAGAGGTCATCCCCGCCGGAGTGAGACGTCAGTCGGGATTCCCCCGGAGAAGTTACAGCTGACAGCTATTTCCATCCAGGGCCGAGTGGCTACAGCTCGCTCCGCCGTCCACCCCACGCAGATCATGAAGCATGTGACGGTGTCGGTCAGGCTGGTGGAGAGGAATCCTGAACTGAGTGATTATCCTGAATACGCTGACCTGCTCGCCTCTGTTTCCGCGCAGGAGTGGCGTTTTCCTAACCTCTCCTTCGCCTCGCCCTTTGCCGGTAAACGTCGTCGGCATGCTCAGCGAGAACCCTGTCTGGATCCAGTTCCAGGCAGCCGTAAGGACTCTGTCTCCTAGCCAGCTGATCCTCCTGCGTCACGTAGGAAGGGAAGGACTGCAGCCACCGTCTCCGAGTCATCTGTCCCCGCTGTTCCGTCAGCTCCTCGTTCCCGGACCGTCTCGGCTGTTCGTCCCTCCTCCTCAACGCTCTCCCCAGCTGCTGTGAGCTCCTCGAGGGTGACTCCGGCTGTTCTCGTTCTTGATCCGGTGCAAGCGGCCCCTCTTCATCCTCCCGGGGGGTCCTCCATCATCATCCAAAGGGGAGAGGAGAAAACCAAGCTCACTGCAGCGGGTCCCATCGGTCCTCAGTGGAGCAGGCAAGTGCATTTTCATTCTCGTGCTTCACTGGGTAAATTGCTTTGTCTGACCCCTGGGGGTGGAGTTCTGGGTTCACAGTCCCCTGAGCTCCCCCCACCTGCTGCAGTCATGAAGTATGAACCTGCACCCTCTGTGTCTCTTTTCTCCGAGCATTCCCTGGTGCTAGAACTTCACCGTTGGACGAGGAGGGAGCCTGTGGCCCTGGAGAGCCTGGTTCCAGCCCTGCAGCCACGTCATGGGCAGAGGAGGAGGGCGGACTGCCGTTTGGAGCCTGCGCCAATGATCAAGCGTCCCCGGGTCTCCACGAAGGAACGGTTCAGTCCAGCAGGCCACGGATCCCCCGCCACCACGCCGTGCGGGCTTTCGGCGTGGACGTCAGTGTCAGGGAGTCCCCAGACTGTGGAGACCATCATGCCAGCTGCGGAGCCCGCCGCAGTCAAGTGGTAACCAGAAGACGACCTTCTGCGCATTGAACCTGGAGCATCGAAGTCCTGGACATCGGTAGAACTCGAGATCAGGCAAGTGCTCTATTTTGTTTTCCTCTTCTATATTCTGGAGCATTATTGCCTGTCTCTCGGGGAGACGTGCCGGGTGCAGCCGTCGGCTACATCCGAGCTTGTCTCGCTGGGCTCTGCCACTGCCGGTGATCCTGATCCTGGTTCCTTTTGTTCCTCTGAGCCTCTTCCCACGGTCACCGGAGACAGATCCGCTCTGGTTGTCACTATGGGGGTTCCGGGTGCGTGCACGGAGATCGTTCCTGACGCTGTGCCGGTCCAATCGAGGCCCATCGTGGGTGCTGCGCCGGTCCAATCGGGGCCCATCGTGGGTGCTGCGCTGGTCCGATTGGGGCCCATCGAGGGTGCAGCACCGGTTCAGTTCAGGGCCGGTGAGGGAGTTGTGGATTCCTTTTCGCCGGACGTCGGGCTGGTTCCACCTCTTTCCTCCGTTTTTTCCCTGCCGGGTGCCATTAGGGTTCCCCTTATCTGGGTCTGCTCCCCCCCACCCTCCCTCTCGGTGAGGAAGCCGTATCTGAGTTTCTCTCTCTGCTCCTGGTGGTCTGAGGACGTGGGACGGTCGCTTGCAGGACCGTCTTGTTGGATTGGCGACCTGGTTCGGCCGCCTGAAAGACTGCTTCGTGGGTTCTGCGTTCTGGGTCGTCCGCCTGAAGAACTGCCTTGTTGGGTCGGCGAGCTGGTTCAGTCGCCTGAGGTACTGTTTTCCTGGGTCTGGGACTTGGGTAGGCCGCCCAAACTGCTTTTCTCCCCTGCAGTCACATGGAATCGGGATCTGGGTAGACCGCCTAAATTGTTCGCTTTTCCCTGTCGACGTCCCTGTGGGTGTCTGTGCCTTTCTTTGTATTTTGGTGGGATGTTGTTTTTTTTTGTTCCTGTCGGGTGGTTGACCTTGAACCATTTTTGTATTGGGGAAATGTTCAGTATTTTGTCAATTCATGTGTGATTTCGCCCGAGTGAAAAGCTGTACTCTTGTCAGATTGTGGGAAATGCTTCATTCAGTTCGTTGGGTGCTCATGTGAACTCTCACTTGAGGTGCTGTAGTCTTGTTGCGTCTGTAGATCTTTATTTTCTGGATAAAGTTTCTTTTGTGGAAATGAATTGTTCTTGAAATTTCTGTGGCTTTACAGCAAATATTCATCTTATATCGAGGTCTATGATCAAGTAATCTGTTTATTCATTTTGCTTTGGACTTAACCTGATTATGATCTGTGTTGCAAGTTAACCTCGAGCCATTATATGCAGTTTTGTTTTTTCTTTCTCCCCAGGAACGAATTTCTGTAATATGGCTCATTTGGTCTACTTAGATCATGCAGTCATTTGCATGCATTTTTCTTCTTTTTTTCACACTGATGTTGCATGTAGGGAAAGAGGATTGTCTGGATTTATTCTTTTTTATTGTGCATTAGTTTTGTGCTTATTAATAGGTTCTGCTGAGACCATGATGCTGTGATTACAGACATCGCATATTCTAGGTCAATAATTTATTTAGCGTTTTCTATGTATATCTGCCTTATAGTTGAGACTTGTGGAAACCGAATTTGCTGTTGAATGTATTTTGTTAAATTGGTGTGTTTCTGTGTACCCCTTTCGTTCTTTTGCTGGGAAAGATCCCTTATCCACATATGTATAACCAGTGCACTGCAACGCCCTTTTTCTGTAGGACTCCACTTGTGGTGTTGCTGCGCCATAGCTTTGAGTGTTTTCCCCTGGTGGTTATAGGGTACTGTATTATGATGATGTTTTGTATGTTCCTGTATTTTGGGTTTTGGAATGTGATATTCTTTTTGTTTTCAACTTTGCTTGAAGATTGCTGTGGCATGTTCTGCCTTGTTTTTCGGTGTATTTATCTCATCATTTTGGTTATCTTTGTGCCCTCCATGGTGTTTTTTCTTGGCTCTCTCCCTCCTGGCCTGTTCCCCCTCCACCCTCCCTAGGCTGGTCCTGGTGGCCTTCTGGTTGGGACAGGGGTGGGGCCTTGAATGTTAAGACCGCCTGGAATGCATCTTTTGATCGGGGGGTACTGTGATGGTCTGAGCGCCGATTCCATCCTTGCTCAGGTTGTCCAGTATTTCTCCAGTTCTACCCTATTCCGGGTCATGTCTTATGGCCTCCTCCGATGCTGATATTTTGACAGCGTCTCGGCGGACTTCCGGCTGTCAAAGCCCAGCCGCTCTGGGACAGCTGTATGGTATTGTCATTAATTACTTTCCCCTTTTCCTGATTGGGTTCTGTTCCCCATTTAAGGGAGCAGCTGAGGCTTATTCCCCGCTGCGACCTACACCTAATGACATCGTGCACCTCCATGTATGTGGCTGGAGTTCCTACGCCCAACTCCAGTCTCTCCTGTGACTCTGTTCCTCATCCTTCCGTAAGTGCTAACTGTTCAGCGTAGGTTCCGTCCTCGCTGCCTTCCCTAGCCAATCTCCCGAGGTTGAGTTCTTGTGTCAGAGTTAATGTGCGTGTTTAGCCCCTCGAGGCTCATTACTTTGTCATCCTTTGTTATTTATGTCTTATGTTAATAAAAACGCAAATTCACCGGTTGCCTACAGCGTCTCACTGATGACCCTGCAAGGGGTCATCCATAACAAGCCTACAGTGTTGGTCATTTTTATGACAAATTTACTGAGCACCTAACTCTCATTTCATTGTGCTAAATTCTATATTTGCTGTTGCACTAAAACATTTTTCTGTATAGCAGAAGTTTCTACTTAATGTACAAATAAATCACTGTTCAATAGGAATTTTTTGACCATCCTGTGATTTCTTGTGGTGTTATATAGAATACCACTGGAGTAAACTATGAAACAAAGCACCTGCATTAAAATTTGTACTTCCTCCTACAACTTTTAGTGCAAAAAAAAATCTACAAAATATTTCAACTCTTATTGCAACTTTTCACAAAAGCTCAGACAAATTCAGGCTTTTGGGGCACAGCAATCATATAAACAGCCCACAAAATCCTGGAGGGACTGCTTTAAAATAGCATGGTGATAAATGCACCCTGATTGCCCTCTTACTTGTGATTGGCCCATTTAAAAAAACCTTAATTAATATTTACTAGTGCATGCCCGTAGAAAGCAAGTATTTCTGTCTGAAACAGGTAGCCCAATCAGGCTTTGCAGGCCCAAATGTAGGTTGTGTTTGAAAGTGGAATACAGAGATGTAGCCTATACTGTATGTAGGCAATCACACATGTTAGGCTTTGACAAATAGGAAAGGGACTGAACTGAGATTTATTTGATTGTGTGAATATTAATTACAGAATAATTGAAAATAAATGGGACATCCAATATTAGCCACTGTTTAAGAACAGCTTGTTTATTTTTTTGTCAGCTCACTTATTTGTGTGATCTTTTATGAATTATTGAGTGTTTTTGTGTCCAATTTGGTAACGGTCATTGTTTAGTCAAACCGTGCATGTGGCCGCATATGATATGCAGTTGATCTGGGCATTCTGCTCCACAATTATTAACTTTTAATTTTTTAGATAGCCGTGCAAGCACACCAAGAGGAGTGCCATCGGTGATGGCAAGTCATGGTCCTGCAAAGGGACTCCCTTATACTGCTGACCAGGCAGGCTGGGCTTGCTTCAGTGTGAAGGACCGCATTCCACCCGCTCTGTTGGAGAAGGCAGATCTCAGGTCCCCGCTGGCATTCCCCGAATTATCCTTTAGACATACGCAATCACAGCAACATTACAGTATAATGTTTTAAGCATTACATCTTCACTACTCTCTTTCTTGTCAAGTTTGTTGCTTTTCACTTCCTTTTTTTGTTTGCGAAACACTGTGGTGACTGATTGGTTGTCATGCCGCATATTATCCAATCAGCATGGTCATGATGTTGTGTATTATCCAATCAGCATGGCCATGATGGCCACATATTATCCAATCAGCACGGAGTCAATCCGACACCCCACACACACTGAAGGGCATGAAGAAACAGAGGTGACAGAGCGGTGGCTAAACTTTTATTGATAAAAATTACATATTTTGACTGAGTGACTCCATATTCATGGATGCACACCCTCGTACCCCCAGCAAAGCATGTTTAAAATCTTAAGCCAGTCTGACAAACGGTTCAAGAGATATGCATGGAACAGGCAGACACACAGACAGAGATTTCTTGCATTTATCAAGAGATTATCAGGCTGAAAAAAAAAACTCTTTGAGACAGACCTTCACAAACTTGTTTAAATGCCATGCAAAAAAAAAACAGAAATTGTTTCATTCCAGCAAAGTCGAAAGGCACTAATGTGATGACCTGTCTGTCCATTCATATTTCACAGGAATCGCTGCTCCTCCTAGGCCAGGGGTCAGCAACCCATGGCTCTAGAACCGCAAACAGCCCTCCAGCCCCTATGCTGTGTCTCCCTGCAGTTATATCTTAAAACACATGGAAATTAATGAAGGTCATTTTATTTATTTTATTTTTCAAATTATTGTTTATTGGATACATTTTTCTACTGAAACACATGCTTTTACAAAGGTAAAATATATTGTAAAATGTTGTCAACTGTGCATCACATCCGACAGTGGCTCATTGCACGGAGAGCTGCTCAGCCTCTCCGAGCATGTGAAGGGCAAGGAGAGCCCAGCAGCTTCCTGCTTAACCTCCTACACCCTCGGTAAGATATGGACAAATCCAGAAAAAAGTAAAATCACTGAGTAAAAATAGAGTTTAATTCTGTGTGGACAGATTCATTTGCGTTCATGTATGGTTGTTACATGGTGAGAATTTCTCCACAAGAACACCAACATCAAGAAAAAAAAAAAAAAACAGCTGCCTCATCAGTGTCTGCAGATCCATAAAATGTCTTAAATGTGATTATCTAAAATCAACGCCTTAATTATCCTTAGAAATGAGAAACAATCCTTGAATTCTGCTCAGTAACCTTAGCCTACACTATAAATGCTGGATTCACATATAGTACATGACCGAAGTCTGAATTAGTGTGAATTTATTTTCACCACTGTGGTGTTTGGACGTGGTGACGTACACACAGGTGGCGCCATCACATGTCAAACTGGCCGTGGCGCGATACAGTGCCACACTTCTGTATAAGCTATGATAAGATAAGCCTTTATTAGTCCCACAATGGGGAAATTCCAGGATTGCAACAGCACAGGGATAGCAACACTCAGAGCAATAATTTAGAAGATAGGAAAATAAGAGCAGTGAATATACTGTACATATGTACACATAAATATATATACACAGTACGGAGCATTGTAGCTAGATGGAATAAACAGCATAACCGTCTATTTAGTTACCCCACATAGTATGAATATGTACCCATACATATTGTCACCCTCCGTAGCGATTGATATTGTCCTAGTTGTATACTGGAGGGGACCATTTTGTGTAAGTCTATTGCATCTTTTGCATTCAATAACTATTAGGTCGTCACGTTTTTTTGCTATCTTTGCGCGCAGCTCTGCTTAGGTTATAAGGTCTGACAGCTGTAGGTAGGAAGGACCTGCGAAACCTCTCTGTCGCACACCTAGGATGATGTAGCCTGCTGCTAAATGAGCTCCTCAGTGCGTTCAGTATGTCCTGCATAGGGTTAGACTCAGACTCCAACAGAGATGACAGCTTAGCCACCATCCTCCTCTCGCCTATCTCCTCCACTGGGTCAAGGTGCTGCCCCAGGACAGAGCTAGCTTTCTTGATTAGTTTGTTCAGTCTCTTCCTATCGGCTGCTGTGATGCCACTGCCCCAGCTGACCACTCCAAAAGTGATGGCTGATGCCACCACCGAATCATAGAAGGTCTTCAGGAGCACCCCTTGTACACCAAAAGACCTGAGCCTCCTCAGTAGGAACAGCCTGCACTGTCCCTTCTTGTAGAGTGCATCGGTATTGTGTGACCAGTCTAGTTTATTATTCAAATGAACACCCAGGTACTTGTAGGATGTCACCATCTCAATGTCTGTTCCCTGGATGTTTACTGGTGCTGTGAGGGGTTGTCCTTGCCTGCGGCAGTCCACCACCAGCTCCTTACTTTTCCTTACGTTGATCTGGAGGCAGTTCTGATGGCACCAGTCCATGAAGTCCAGGATAAGTCCTCTGTACTCAGCTTCATCTCCGTTGGAGATTAGGCCGACGATCGCAGAGTTGTCAAAGAACTTCTGCAGATGGCAGTGTGTTGTGTTGTGTGAGAAGTCCGCAGTATAAAGGGTGAACAGGAAGTGTTGATAAGATAAGATAAGATAAGATAAGCCTTTATTAGTCCCACAACGGGGAAATTCCAGGATTGCAACAGCACAGGGATAGCAACACTCAGAGCAACAATCAGAAGGCAAGAAAAAAACAAGCAAGCAAGAGCAGCTAATATACATATGTACATATTACTATAAAATATATATATATACACACACACACAGACACACAGTGCAGAGCATTGTAGCTGGATGGAATAAATATATGAATATATGAACACACAGTGCAGAGCATTGTAGCTAGATGGAATAAATATGTAAATATATAAACACCCACAGTACGGAGCATTGCAGCTAGGTGGAATAAATATGCAAGTATATAAACACACAGTGCGGAGCAATGTAGCTAGATGGAATAATATGTAGATATATAAATATAAACACACCCAGTGCTGAGCATTGTAGCTAGATGGAATAAATATGTAAATATATAAACACACACAGTGCAGAGTACAGTTGTGTGGTGATTAAAGGAGAATTCAGCTCATGTCCGTTGTCAGCACCTCATTTCAGACATAACAATGGCAACGAGGATAAAAACAATTCCATTGCAAACTTTGGAACCATTCCTCACTCTACCAGGTGAGCCAACAATTCCCTGGTCCAGCTGGCATGAGTCATTCCAGACTTATATTGACGCTGCTGACTTAACCGATGCTAGCAATGAAAGGCTAATGGATGTGCTGATCCACAATCTCAGTAGTGAGGGGCAGCGTGTGCCCCATTCTCTTGGGTCTGCGGACACATATGAAGACTGTGTTGCCGTGCTGTCATCACCGCCACTCAGTGCTCCAACCCCGCATTTTCGCGCTACAACTAAAAGAAGAAAGGTAGGAAACGGAACAACACAGGTGAGTGTCTGCCCTGTGGTAATTGTGGTTCATTGAGACACCAGACTCAATCACCTGCCTGCCCAGTCAAGGGGAAGAGATGCCACTGCTATAAGAAGCTCAGCCACTTTGCTAGTTTGCTGATCAACCTTCACAAATTCAACAGCCCGCCCACCAGGCCCAACTGCCATTCACTCAGTTGGCGCCAAACAGTTGGCGCTGTTCAAGTGGTGCACAGTGGAACTGGACGGTGTTGGTGTGCCACTGCTGCTGGATACGGCAGCCTCGAGGTCTCTTCTGAGCAAGTTTACGGTCATGAAACTGTTCCCTTGGAAGACCAGCTAATGGGGAGGACTTATTCGGCTATGGGCATGTCAGGATTGGCATGGTAGGGAAGGTTGCCTTTTCTGTACATTGCAGCTCTAAAGCCATTCCATTGTTCCATTGTTTCACCACCAACCTGTTCACGTTTCTAATCGTTTTTCCCCGCTCAGCGACACACCCGCTGAGGAAAAAACTCTGATCATTGGCGACTCTGTAGTCAGAAACGTGAACCTAGAGACTCCAGCGGCCATAGTCCAATGCATCCCTGGGGCCAGAGCAGGCGACATCGAGTCAAATTTGAAAATGCTGGCTAAAAGTAACTGTAAATACTCCACAATTGTTATTCATGCTGGCATTAATGACATCCGTCTCCGGCAGTCGGAAGTCACGAAACTTAATATAGAATCGGTGTGTGACTTTGCAAAAACGATGTCTGCCACTGTAGTATTCTCTGGGCCCCTCCCCAATCTGACCAGTGATGACATGTTTAGTCGCTCGTCATCCTTGAACCGCTGGCTGTCTGTGTGGTGTCCTAAAAATGACGTGGGCTACATTGACAATTGGAGCTCTTTTTGGGGAAAACCTGGTCTTATGAGACGAGACAGCATTCATCCCACTTTGGATGGTGCTTCTCATTTATCTAACAATCTGGCATCTTTTTTATCCAAATTTCCAAAACCGTGACTACTCAGAGTTGGGACCAGGAAGCAGAGTCGCAGTCTTACACGCCTCTCTGCAGCTCCTCTTCATCCGCCACCCCTCAGCTTAGCCCCTGTCTTCCCCATCAGAGAATCGTTGTCTGCTCCCTCCAAAGTAAATAAAAATATAATGTATAAGCATCCCAAAGTGATAAAGCAAAATATTGGTAAAACTCAAATTAAACATAAAGCCTCTAAATTGAATGATTTGGCCTCTGTTCCTCCTCATAATTTAAAAATTAAATGTGGTTTATTAAATATTAGGTCTCTAACTCCCAAGTCTCTGTTAGTCCATGATCTGTTAATTGATCATCAGATTGATTTAATTTCCCTTACAGAGACTTGGTTAGGGCAAGAGGATTATGTTGGTTTAAATGAATCAACTCCCTCTGGTTATTTAAACTGTCAAAATCCCAGAAGTTCTGGTCGTGGAGGAGGAGTAGCAACAATTTACCATTCCAAATTACTAGTTAATGTAAAGCAAAAAACATGTTATAATTCCTTTGAGGGCCTGGTCCTCAGTGTTGGGCACTTTAGCAATTTCAGGTTAAACCCAATTTTATTTGCCATAGTTTATCGTCCCCCATCAACCTATTCAGAATTTTTATCCGAATTTGCTGATTTCTTAGCTGATTTAGTGCTGAAATCTGATAGAATAATTATAGTAGGGGACTTTAATATACATGTGGATGTAGATAGTGACTGCCTTAATGTGGCTTTTAATTCAATATTAGACTCGATTGGGTTTTCTCAGAAAGTAGGAAATTCTACTCATTACCTCCACCATACATTGGACCTTGTTCTGACATATGGCATAGAAATAGAAAATCTTGTAGTGTCTCCTCATAACCCTGTACTGTCAGACCATTGTCTGTTAACCTTTGATTTTACTATTTCTGACTATTTGGCCCCTAAAGAAAAATATTATCACAGTAGATGCCTCTCAGATGATGCTGTTTCCAAATTTATGCAGATTGTTTCCTCTATGCCATGTGTCAACACAACGGAAATAAGCTATAGACAGCTTGCTCCTTCTGTAATTGATAACTTGGTGGATAGTGTTGCAGCTTCTCTGCATCAGGCTCAAGACTTGGTGGCCCCCTTAAAAAAGAGAAAGTCTAATCAGAGATTTTTAACTCCTTGGTTCAACACAGAAACTCGTAGCTTAAAACAGAAGACTCGTCAATTAGAAAGAAAATGGCGCTCTACTAATTTAGATGAAATCTATTTAGCTTGGAGAAATCATCTTTTAATTTATAAAAAATCTCTTAGAAAAGCTAGAACGAGTTATTACTCTGCATTAATAGAAGAGAACAAGAATAATCCCAGGTTTCTTTTCAGTACTGTAGCCAGGTTGACAAAGAGTCAGGACTCTGTCAATCCTAGCATCCCCTTAGAGCTTACTAGTCAGGACTTTATGAACTTTTTCAATAATAAAATTTCATCCATCAGAGATAAAATCAATCAGATTCTTCCCACAGTTAACTTAAATACTGTAACTACTACAACTCCTTCTATTGATCTCTGTTTGATGAGTTTACTCCAATCGACCTTTGTGAGTTAGACAAAATAGTTTCCTCATCCAAACCTTCAACTTGTCTTTTAGACCCTATTCCTACCAGGTTATTTAAAGAAGTCTTCCCACTTATTGGTAGCTTTATTCTTCATATAATCAATTCTTCATTAACTTTAGGCCATGTACCGCAGGCTTTTAAAACGGCTGTAATTAAACCCTTACTCAAAAAGCCAACGCTAGATCCAGGAGCTTTAGCTAACTATAGACCAATCTCTAATCTCCCTTTCATTTCAAAAATCTTAGAAAGAGTTGTTGCTACGCAATTATTTGACCACCTGCAGGGAAATGGTTTACTTGAAGAGTTTCAATCTGGGTTTAGAATCCATCATAGTACTGAAACAGCCTTAGTGAAGGTCACTAACGACCTCCTCATTGCATCTGATAATGGACTAGTTTCTGTACTTGTCCTTTTAGATCTTAGTGCAGCTTTTGATACTATTGATCATAATATTCTACTTGATAGATTAGAACACTATGTTGGAGTTAATGGAACTTCGTTGCAGTGGTTTAGATCTTATTTATCTGATAGGTTCCAGTTTGTTCATGTAAATGATGAGTTTTCTTTCAGCTCAAAGCTTAGTCATGGAGTTCCACAGGGATCTGTGCTAGGCCCTACTCTTTTTAGTTTATATATGCTTCCGTTAGGCAACATTATTAGAAAGCACTGTATACATTTTCATTGTTATGCAGATGACACACAATTATACCTGTCAATGAAGCCAGATGATACTAATCAATTAGCCAAGTTAGAAGCCTGTCTTAAGGAAATCAAAGCTTGGATGACTTGTAATTTCCTGCTATTAAATTCAGATAAGACTGAAGTCATTCTTGTTGGTCCAAAAAACCTTAGAAATTCCTTTCCAAATCAAACTTTCAGTTTGGATGCAGTTACTCTTTCTCTTAATAGCTCTGTGAGGAACCTTGGAGTTATTTTTGATCAGGATTTGTCCTTCAATTCACATATTAAATTTGTTTCTAAGACTGCCTTCTATCATTTGCGTAATATTGCCAAGATTAGGAGCATCTTGTCTCAGAGTGATGCTGAGAAGCTGATCCACGCTTTTGTTAGCTCGAGATTAGATTATTGTAATTCTTTATTATCAGGCTGTCCTAAAACATCTTTAAAAAGTCTTCAGCTGATCCAAAATGCTGCAGCAAGAGTTTTAACAGGTACTAGAAAGAGAGATCATATCTCTCCGGTTCTGGCCTCCCTTCATTGGCTTCCCATTGAGTTTAGAATTAAGTTTAAAATCCTTCTTACTTACAAAGCTCTAAACAATCAGGCTCCTTTTTATTTAAAAGATCTGATACTACCGTATCATCCTAACAGAGCACTACGCTCCCAAAATGCAGGATTACTTGTAATACCTAGAATCTCCAAAAGTACAATGGGAGGCAGAGCCTTCAGTTATCAAGCTCCTCTCCTGTGGAATCAGCTGCCAATCTGGATTCGGGAGTCAGACTCGATCTCTGTTTTTAAGAATAGGGCTAAAACCTACCTTTTTGATATAGCCTACAATTAGGGAGGGATCATGTGTTTCTGAACCCTCCCTTAGTTATGCTGCTAATAGGTTTAGTCAGCCGGGGGACCTCCAGTAATGCACTGGGCCTCACTCCTTTCCTCACTCTCTATGAAATATTTTTTTTTGCTGGTCATTAACATTTGTTTGTTCTCTCCCATAGATTGAGTCCCCATCGTGCTGTTTGCTCTCTACATGTCTGTTCTTTTCTTCTTCTCTATCCCCTCACCCCCCAGCCAGTCGCAGCAGATGACTGCCCCTCCCTGAGCCTGGTTCTGCTGGAGGTTTCTTCCTGTTAAAAGGGAGTTTTTCCTCTCCACTGTCGCCAAGTGCTTGCTCACAGGGGATCGCCTGATTGCTGGGGTCTTTCTGCAACTGTGGGGGTCCCCCCTACAGTTGATAGTGCTATGAGATGACTGTGGTTGTGAAATGGCGCTATATAAATAAAGTTGAATTGAATTGAATTGAATTGTTCACCTTTCACGTGACGCGCCAGGGGGCCAACCTGCTGGGCATCGATCTGATGCCCAGCAGGTTGACATCCAAGATGGCGCCCACAGCGGTCGACATGGTGCTTCGCTGCGCTCTTTGTTTGTTTTTGTTTGTCAATTGTGTGTCTGCTTGCACTTATACCCGTGAAGAACTTTTAAATATCAGGACTTTGACCCCCACGGACCTCCTCCCAGTTTTTCTAGCCCCTGCCGCCGATCTGGTTTATTGTTTGGCTCGGAAAGTGAGACGGCGGAAGAGAGGAAGACGAGCGGGCGCTCTCGTACGACTTCGCAGGAGAGGCTCGCGAACGGCGCTGCCTGGCATATTTCTGTCCAATACCAACTCTCTCTCTAACAAGGTGGATGAACTGAGACTGCTGATGCGTTTTAAGGACCTCGCCTCCTCAGCTGTCCTCTGCTTTACTGAGACCTGGCTCCGGGAAAATATACCGGACAGCGCGCTGCGCCTCGACGGCTTCCAGCTCTTCCGTGCTGATCGTGACACAGAGCTTTCCGGCAAGACCACAGGAGGCGGTGTCTGCTTCTACATCAACTGTAGCTGGTGCTCTGATGTAACGGAAATTTCCAAACACTGTTCTCCTGCCTTGGAATTTCTTGTTATCAACTGCAAGCCTTTTTATTCCCCACGGGAGTTTGCTTCTTTTATACTGATCGCTGTGTACGCCCCTCCCGACGCGGACACGCGCGAAGCTCAGCGCGTGCTCGCGGATCACATTCAACACACAGAGCGGAGTTTTCCAGACTCGCTGATTATTGTGGCTGGCGACTTTAATCAGTGCAATCTGAGCCACGATCTCCCCCGCTACAAACAGTTTATTAAATGCCCCACCAGAGGATTAAACACACTGGATCACTGTTACACTACAGTGAAAGACGCATATCGCGCTGTCCCTCGAGCTGCGCTGGGATTATCTGATCACGTGATGGTTCACCTCATTCCCACATACAGACAGAGATTGAAGCTCACTAAACCTGTTGTGAGCACTACGAAGATACGGACCAGTGATGCTGAGGAGAAGCTGGAAACGTGCATGGAAATATCTGACTGGGGCATGCTTAAAGGAGCCACGCATGATCTGGATGAGTACACGGACACTGTGAACTCATATATCCACTTTTGTGAAGAGAACATTCTTCCATCACGCACCAGGGTGAGTTACTCTAATGACAAACCCTGGTTCACAGCTAAGCTCAGACAGATCAGGAAGGAGAAGGAAGCAGCGCTGAAAAGTGGAGACAGGGACTGCTACAGGGAGGTTAAATACCGGTTTAACAGAGAGCTGAAGAGGGCTAAATCTGTGTACTCAGAGAGACTCCAGCAGCAGTTCACTGCTAATGATTCGGCTTCCGTGTGGAGAGGACTGAGGCAGATCACCAACTATCGGCCTCAGGCTCCTAAAGGTCAGGATGACAAAGCCCTTTGTCAGAGACTGTCCCAACACTATGCCCGTTTTGACACCTCGTCATCTGTGTCCAACTCCCCCCCTCCCTCCAGCTCCACAGCCTCCACATTCCCTACTTCATTTAAGGCACCCCCCCCCACCTCCCCCCCTCCCCTTATCATCAGTGAGCAGGATGTGCTCAAACAGTTCTCCAGACTGAACCCGCGCAAGGCCCCCGGCCCAGACGGCGTGTCTCCCTCCACCCTGAGACTCTGTGCGAAACAGCTGGCTCCTGTATTCACAGACATTTTTAACACCTCCCTTAAGTTATGCCACGTGCCGTCCTGCCTCAAATCCTCCACCATCATCCCTGTCCCCAAGAAGCCACGGATCACTGGACTTAATGACTACAGACCTGTAGCGCTCACCTCTGTAGTCATGAAGTCCTTTGAGCGCCTGGTCCTGTCCCACCTCAAGTCCATCACCACCCCTCTCCTGGACCCGCTGCAGTTTGCCTACCGAGCCAACAGGTCTGTAGACGATGCAGTCAACCTGGCCCTCCACTCCATCCTGCAGCACCTGGACTCCCCGGGAACCTACGCCAGGATCCTGTTTGTGGACTTCAGCTCCGCATTCAACACCATCCGCCCCGCTCTGCTCCGGGACAAGCTGTCCCTGCTCAACGTGCCTGACTCCCTCTGCAGGTGGATCATCGACTTCCTGACGGACCGGAGGCAGCATGTGCGGCTGGGAAAGACTGTCTCAGACTATACTAGCATCAGCACCGGATCACCCCAGGGCTGTGTACTTTCCCCCCTACTCTTCTCCCTTTACACCAACTCCTGCACCTCCAGCCACCAGTCTGTCAAGTTGATCAAGTTTGCGGACGACACCACCCTCATCGGGCTCATCTCCAACGGCGACGAGTCCGCCTACAGGAGAGAGGTGGCCCAGCTGGCGTCCTGGTGCAGCAATAACAACCTGCAGCTGAACGCTCTGAAGACAGTGGAGATGATTGTAGACTTCAGGAAAGTCACTACTCCTCTGCCCCCCCTCACCCTCTCAGGCTCTCCCATCACCACTGCTGATTCCTTCCGCTTCCTAGGCACTACCATCACCAGGGACCTCAAATGGGAGCTGACCATCAGCTCACTTATCAAAAAAGCCCAGCAGAGGATGTTCTTCCTGCGGCAGCTGAGGAAGCTCAAGCTACCCACCAAGATGTTAGTGCAGTTCTACACAGCCATCATCGAGTCCATCCTCACCACCTCTATAACCGTGTGGTACGCAGGAGCCACTGCCAGGGACAGACTAAGGCTGCAGCGCGTCGTGCGCACTGCTGAGAAGGTGATCGGCTGCAAGCTCCCATCTCTCCAGGATCTGTACATCTCCAGGACCCGGAGGCGTGCTGGCCGGATCATAACCGATCCCTCACACCCTGGTCATGTACTGTTTGCCCCCCTCCCCTCTGGTAGAAGACTTCGGTCCATCCAGACTAAAACCTCCCGTCACATGAACAGCTTCTTCCCCTCTGCCATTAGACTGCTGAACACTAAGTGACTCTCGTGCACCATGTACAGCAGCTCAACCAGACTCATGTCAATCATCACTGTTTTCTTCCTGCATTACCGACTGCACTATATAGTTCTCCACAGTATCTGCTGCTGGCTAATATATATTTTAACTGTTGACCAGTATCACTTAATCTTATCCTACACTTTATTACATGTATAGTTTATTTCTCTTATCTTATCATGTTTAATGTTGCAGCATTGTACCGAGACAAATTCCTAGTTTGTGTACTACATGAACAATGGCAATAAACCTGATTCTGATTCTGATTCTGATTCTGATCTGATCAGTGAGCTGCGTTTCTCCACCACCGACCCAATGGGCTCTACCCTTCAGACAGTCTCTTCATCTTGGCAGCACCGTTTGCCGGCGCTCTTCGCAGGACCACGCAGCCTCGCCACTTTCAACCAACGAACATTCATTGATCCGACAGTGTCCCCAAAAATTCAGCCTCTCCACCGACTATACTTTGCACTGCGGCACAACATCACAGCAGAACTGCAGAAGCTTTTAGACGTCAGTATCATTGAGCGAGTCAACACATCTCCCTGGATCTCCAACTTGGTGGTGGCAAAGAGGAAGTCGGGCAGCCTACAACCATGCATTGACCTCAGAATGGTGAACAAGGCGGTGATTCCTGACAAATATTCCCTGCCCACAACGGAGGAACTGATGGTGCTATTCCATGGTTCAAAGGTTTTTTCAAAACTGGACCTCCGCCAAGGCTACCTACAGGTCCCCCTTCACCCAGACAGCCCCAACCTAACGGCTTTCATCACCTGGGAGTGTTTGGGTACACCCTGGGAGTCTTCAGATACACCCACATGCCCTTCGGCCTCAGTTCCGCCCCAAGCTGTTTTCAGAAAATCATGGCTACACTGTTCGCCGGTCTCCCAGGGGTGGTGGTGTACCTGGATGACATTGTGGTGCACAGCATGGCATTGGCCTCCCACGATGCCCACCTTACTAAGGTAATGGAGGTACTGACAAAACATGGCCTCACACTCAATGGGGAAAAGTGCATCTTCGAAGCGTCAACTATCGAGTTTGTGGGGTTCCGCCTGTCTGCCGAGGGCCAGAGCCCCCTTCATTCAAACGTCGAGGTGGTACTGCACCTACCCAAATCATCGTGCCCACACAGCTATCATCATTTCTGGGTGTGGCAAACTTCTATGGGCGCTTCATCCCCCACTACTCAGAGACGATAGAGCCACTACATGCCCTCCTGAAGCAGGATGCACTGTGGGAGTAGACTGCGGCATACTCCGCTGCCATCTGCAGACTGAAAACGCAGCTCACTTCCCCAACGGTGCTCACCCATTTTGACCCACAGAACCCCAAGTTTGTGACCTGTGATGTGTCCCACACGGCAGTGGGAGCTATGCTATCCCAGCTCCAATGGGGGACCGAGCGCCCAGTGGCATTCGCTTCGAAGTCAGTTACTTCAGCCGAGCAGAAGTACTCAGTGGGGGAGAGGGAGACGCTAGTGTGCATCTGAGCGTGCGAGCACTGGCACATGTACCTGTATGGGCAATGCTTCACACTGTGGACAGATCATAGCGCCCTCACAGCGCTGCTGGAAACATCGGGGTTGGGGCACAAATCTCTGTGCATGTACAGGTGGACAGAAAGGCTACAAGCATATAACTTCACCACCCAGTTCATGCCGGGCAGAGAAAATGTAGTGGTGGACCTATTGTCCTGGGCCACACCTAACGCCACACAGAGTGTTGACCAGGACCTCTTAGAGCCAGAACTGGTCCACATGCTGCATAGCCAACTTCAGACCACTGTCTCCTTGCAAGAGTTCCAGGCCGCGTCTGAGCAGCATCCAGTACTGACCCAGCTCTGCACCTTCATTTGTGAGGGCTGGCTATCCAACATACCAGAGGAGCTAGAACCCTTCTACAGAGTTAGAGATGATTTATCATGCTGGAACGACATCTGTGTGGCAAGGGCGCTCTGCACGGTGATCCCAGAGGCACTAAAGGGCCACATCTTGACCATGGTGCACGAGGGCCACCAGGACGTCGTCAGGGTCAAACAGTGCTATAGGGGCTCGGTCTGGTGGCCAGGTGTCGGCAAGGATGTGGAGATTATGGTGAAAGACTGCATGACCTGCCTGGCTAGCAGTAAGACCAGGGTGCCACCACCCCTGCCCCTGCAGCCTCTGCCATGGCCTGTTGAAACACATCCAATTGGATATTTGTGGCAAGCTGCAAAACGCCCCCCTGCATCAACGTTTCTTACTGGTAGTCTACGATCTCCACTCAAAATGGCCCGAGGTGTTGCCCACCGGCTCAGTCACCACCGACATAGTCACCAATTTCCTTTCCTCCCTGTTTGCTCGCTGAGGCGTGCCGGACATGATCACAGCAGACAATGGACCGCAGTTCACTTCAGTGGACTTTGCAGCATTCATGAGAGGAAAAGGCATCAAGCACATAAAAACTGCTTTCGACCACCCTCAGGCAAATGCGGGGGGGGGGGGTTAATCAGACCCTCAAGAATGGTCTCAGGGCACATCTAGCGGATGGGCTCCCATTTCCGGCCACACTACAGAGCACCCTGCTACATTATAGAGTGACGTCTTACGTCACAACAGGCAGCTCACTGGCCCTTCTAATGCTAAGATGTGAGATGTGCCTTCCCCTGGACCGACTATGCCCTTCATCGGACACTACTCCAACAGAAAGGCACTCACCTAGGGGGAGAGTGGTTGAACAACAGCACCGTGTAATGCAAAGGTTTGACAAGAAATGCCGGGCGAAGCAACCCGGGCTCGCAGTACTGGATTGGGTCTGGATCCGGTACCCCAACTGCACTCACAAGCTGGAGTCGTTTTGGACAACATCGATGCAGATCACAGCTCAGTTGGGGCCAGCAACCTTTCGTCTCTCTGATGGGTCACAGTGGCACAGCAGTTGCCTCAGAGAGGTGACACCGACTTTGGCCCCTGATCAGGAGACGGCTGTAGACATGACAGGATTGGGCTGGGACTTCGGCAACACAAGATCCACAGTTCTCAAAGAGCGTCTGCCAGAGCCTGCGGTGGCAGACTAATCCACTCAGTCACGTCGGCACACCGATACCCCACACCCGGATGCCCAGTAAGCTTTGTGTTTTTTCAAGGATGGAGGGGATAAATGTGGTGTTTGGATGTGGTAACATACACACAGATGGCATCATCACGTGGCGAACTGGCTGTGGCGTGATATGATGCCACCCTTCTGTATATAATTGTGTTGTGTGGTGATTAAAGGAGAATTCTGCTTATGTCTGTTGTCAGCACCTCATTTCAGACATAACAGCCATCACAACTCAGTACTTCCTGAGTTATTTAAAGATAAAAGCCCCCTGCAGCAATTAAATTTTCAGAATGGTTGTTTCTGTTGTGTGCTTTTATTGTGAAATGCCATCAACCGGATACACTTGTCTGAAATCAACTTTCAGACGACAGTTTTTTTTCTCACAATCTGTAAATAAAAATGAAAAAAATAGTAAAAGGAGTTCAAATGAGTGAAAAGAGAAGAGAGACGATTCTCTGACAGTGATGTAGAGTTCAGCCTTATATTTTAAGGATGTTTTCAACTTCAAGGATAACTAATCCAAAAGGGTTCATACTGTCTTCTGAAATAATTATAAAAAATTTTCTTTTCTATCAGCCAGTGAAAAGGGTTGTTTTTACCGTAACATGTTTTGACCACTTCTTGCAGCCTTCGTCAGAAGGGTCACATGATGTTGTTATGACAATCAGATGTTTCATTGGCTATTTTATCCAGGCTTACCTGACAGCAGAAGATGACTACGCCCCCTGCTGTCTGGTATCCTGAAAAAAGAATTTGGAAAAACAAAACAACGTCAAATCTGAAAACTGGAAGCACTTATAACCAAAGTGAAAAAGGGAATTCGGACAAGGACAACATGACGCACAGGAAATGGATATGTAATCTGTCATACCAAAAACTTACACAAACGGAGACAATTGTCCTAGCCTGTGGCATGAACTATGCCATCACCCCAAATAAAATACCATATGAGGACTTTGTATTAGCAACGGAGTTAGCATGTACACACATAGAAGATCAAGGACAGAAATCACAACTCCGTAATGAGGTTGCAGGCATACTCAAGGCAGTCAAAATATCACACACCAACACTACAAGAGAAGAAAAAAAGGCCATACAAATGCTAGCAAAGGACAAGAATATCACAATCCTCCCAGCTGGCAAAGGCAGAGCCATTGTCATTATGGATACAAATAAATACAATAAACAGATGGAGGAATTATTAAATGACACCAATACATACGAAATACTTAAAAAGAATCCAACAGAAGGAAAACAGAGGACTCTAAAGACATTACTCAAATCACTCTTGGATGGAAACAAGATCAACAAGGATTCCTATAATCATCTAATTCCAACAGCAAGCATCACACCCCATATACAGTGCTTCTGGAAAGTAGTCACAGCGCTTCACTTTTTCCACATTTCGTTATGTTACAGCCTTATTCCAAAATGGATTAAATTTATTTTTCCCTCCAAATTCTACACACAATACCCCATAATGATAATGTGAAAAAAATTGAGATTTTTTAAAATTTATTAAAAATAAAAAAAAACAGAAATCACATGGACATAAGTATTTACAGCCTTTGCCATGAAGCTCAAAATTGAGCTCAGGTGCATCCTGTTTCCACTGATCATCCTTGAGATGTTTCTACAGCTTAATTGGAGTCCACCTATTTTAAATTCAGTTGATTGGGCATGATTTGGAAAGGCATACACCTGCCTATATTGTTGTATCTGAATAATGAGGGATGGGAGTCACCAATAACTGAACACTGAACTGCTTTATTCCCGCGTACAACACAATAAATATTACAGCCACAGCCCGTCTTACGTCATCATTCTCCCCACCCCTGGCTGGGCTACGGCAAGCCCCAAAACACAATTCTCATATACAGTATAACATCCCCCCCCCCACAAAGCCCCAGACCCCTGACTTCCCCAATGAACATATCAACATTAGCGCAAACATTTCCATCAATTTAACTGGTTCTCTCTTTGTTTGTTTGTTTGTTTGTTTTTTTAAACATATAACCATAACACCAACCAGGCCAGACCAGGCCCACTAAACAAGTGAAGCATGGTGGTGGCAGCATCTTGCTGTGGGGATGTTTTTCAGTGACAGGAACTAGGAGACTAGTCAGGATAGATGGAAAGATGAATGTAGCAATGTACAGAGACATCTTGGATGAAAACCTGCTCCAGAGTGCTCTTGACCACAGATTGGGGCAACGGGTCGTCTTTCAGCAGGACAATGACCCTAAGCAAACAGCCAAGATATCAAAGGAGTGGCTTCAGGACAACTCTGTGAATGTCCTTGAGTGGCCCAACCAGAGCCCAGACTTGAATCCAATTGAACATCTCTGGAGAGATCTGAAAATGGTTGTACACCAATGCTTCCCAACCAGCCTGATGGAGCTTGAGAGGTGCTGCAAAGAGGAATGGGCGAAACTGCCCAAAGATAGGTGTGCCAAGCTTGTGGCATCTTATTCAAAAAGACTTGAGGCTGTAATTGCTGCCAAAGGTGCATCAACAAAGTATTGAGTAAAGGTTGTGAATATTTATGTACATGTGATTTCTTAGTTTTTTATTTTTAATAAATTTGCAAAAATTTAAAAAAAAAAAACTTTTCACATTGTCATTATGGGGTGTTGTGTGTAAAACTTTGAGGGAAAAAAATAATTTAATCCATTTTGGAATAAGGCTGTAACATAACAAAATGTGGAAAAAGTGAAACGCTGTAAGTACTTTCTGGATGCACTGTATATGGCACACCGAAGCTCCACAAACCCCATTATGACCAATTGTGGACAGCATAGGATCAATAACCTACAATCTATCAAAGGCGTTAGTTGAAATAATTAAACCTCTTCATGGACTCACAGATCAACACTGCAAGAATGCCAAACAATTGGTGCAAGACTTGAAGGACAAAAAGATACAAGCAGATGAAATATTAGGATCACACAACATGATATCCCTGTTTACAAAAACACCGGTCATAGTCACCCTTACACATTGTTGAGAACCGTCTCAGACATGACAAAACCCTACACAAATGCACAGAACTCACAGTAGAAGCATCATGAAGCTGCTACATTTTGTATCCACCTCCACCTACTTTCAATTCAGAGGAATCATCTACAAACAAAGAAAGGGCTTCACCATGGGAGATCCACTCTCAGCAATCGTGAGCATTTTTTTTTCATGGAGGACTGTCACGTTCTGAGCGTGGGGGGATTCCACCAGGCTCAGCTTGTTTGTCTTTTTCCCATATTTGTACTCTGTTGTCATTTTGTGTTGCCATTTATTCCATATTGTTTCTTAGTATGATTTATATTCCTGGGTACATTTATTATAGTTTGCTTATTGTGGGCGGTGCGGTGGTGCAGTGGTAAGCACTGCGGCAGCACAGTAACTCACCCTTGGCCGTGGGATCCCTGGTTCGATCCCAGCCCCTGACCAACAGTGATCTGTGTGGAGTTTGCATGCTCTCCCCGTGTCTGCGTGGATTTACTCCAGGAGTTCTCCGGTTCTCCGGTTTCCTCCCACAGGCCAAAAATATGCAGGTTAGGTTAATTGGAGACTCTAAAGTGGCCCTAGGTGTGAATGTGTGTGTGAATGGTAAAGGGATAGCTCCGTACCGTGGCTGCTTCATCCATCCAGGTGGATGCCCTCAATTTCCCCTCTGGGGATCAATAAAGTATACAAAATCAAAAAAAAAAATTGAGTTTACTTACATCTATTTTTTGCCATATTTTTATATTTGTATTTTGTTGTGTTCTCTTTCTTCCGGGGTTGACAGCTGTCAGCGGCTTCTGGGGTTTCACTCTGCGTAGGCATGGCCAGCTGTCAGCTCTGACTGCCCCTTTCTCTTTTATCATTCCCAGCTGGCCCGAATTGTATCTTTTGTTTTCCCCTGCCAGGATTGCCCACACCGTTTTTTTTTTTTTGTTACTTATTTGTACCCGTAGGTAGACTTGGTTTGCAGTCTGGTGACAAGCCACCGGCTGCTGGTCGCTGCGTGCACGAGCGCCCTAAACCTACATGTTTTTGGTGTGCGGGAGGAAACCGGAGAAATCCCGGAGTAAACCCACGCAACACGGGAGAACATGCAAACTCCACACAGCTCACTGTTGGTCGGGGGCTGGGATCGAACCCACGATCTCATGATCCCCGCAATCCCCCGGCCGAGGGTAAAACTGTGCTGCCACAGTGCTAAACCACTGCGCCACCGTGCAGCCAGGTCCCCCTCTGCACGGTTATCACTTGTTATACTTTTTTTTGCCTTATTTAAGGGGCTGCCCATGTTTGTTTGGCGCAGCACCCTACTTCAAACTACCAGCTACTACACGTAAATCCTTCATTTTTGTGCTACGTGTTTTCCCATTCATTCTTCAGGTTAAGCCAGCAATGCCCTCTCCTTAGCTATCCTCTATTTTTCTCACCTGTGTTGTTCCAGTATTATAACCAGGTTTAGCCGGCGATGCCCTCGCCTTAGCAGTAGCTGTCTTTGCTTGCCTGTATTTCCTCCACTTTTTGAATTGTATCTTTTGTTTATCCAATAAATTTGCAAACTCACAGTCGGCGTGTGGTGCCTTGCTCCCTGTCTAGAAAGGCGATTATGACAGAAGAGTGCTGCCAGTGCAGGCACCAGCTACTGTGAGTTTGTTGATTTTTTGTTTCTTTCACTCGTCGGCGGTGAAGCTCGCTGGTTTTTCCAATTTTTTTTTCCCGTTTGGTTTTTCTCTTTTTCTATACTGAGATTACCATGTCTGGGACCCCGGCGAAGTTCACCATAGGATTAAACGAAATGGAGCAGTGGACAGTGAGCATGCTGGAGGATATCCTACAGCAGGCTCAACCCTCTTGTACCCCCAAGGCAGCCCGAGAGTGTATGGAGGGCGCGGCGCAGGTGCTTGAGGCATGCCTCAGCCTGTGGGACCACCCGGAGCTCACGGATCTACTTCCCCCCATACTCCTTTCACCATTGAGCAATGAACCGGGGGAGACAACTCCGATGCCTGCACCAACAAAGAACAAGCGTTCATGCAAAAATAAACCTCCAGCCTCTCGCCACTGTCCAGCTTCGCCCACCTCCGTGTCCACTGAGGCTGCCCCTCCACAGTCCTCTGAGGGGCCTATATCCACTGTAGTCACAGAGAGGGCTGACCTTATGCCAGCTGCTGCAGAAGACATCATGCCCCTGAAAAACAGGCAAGTGTTCATTCTCAATCTCTTACACATGAATTACCTTGTCTGATTCCCGGTGGTGACGCTCATATGGTGCAGTCCTCTGAGTTCTCACCAATTGCTGCAGCAACTAACTTCTCACTTGTCCACTCTGTGTCTCCTCCTCTCTCCCGAGTGTCCACCGGCCCCTGAATTCAACTGCCGGACGATGGAGGAGCCTGCGGCTCAAGAGGACCTGGTTCCAGCCCCACAGACACATTATGGACAGAGGAAAGGCGCTGAGCCCGAGCTGACCAAGGAGAGTCCCCGGGCTTTGACTACACCAAGTCCAGTGCCAACGGTGAGCCATCCCTCAGCCACCACGCCGAACGAGCCTTCTGCGTGGGTCACCTCGCCTGGGAGTCTGAAGACTGCACCATCCACAATGCCTGCTGCAGGAGCCACTGCAGCAGAGTCAGAACTGGACCCCCAGAGGACCGAGCCCAAAGCAACATTGTCGCCTGGATCATCGGAGTCCTGGACGGCGGTGGAGTTAGAGAACAGGCAACTACACTCCTTTGTCTCTGTTCCCCTTTTTGAGAAATCTTGCCTGGTTCTAGGTGGGGAGAGCTAAGTGTAGCCGTCAGCTGCTCCTGAGCTCACCTCACCGGACTCCACCGCCACCGGTGACCCTGACCCTGTGCCTGTGCATCTTCTGTCTGAGTTTTTTCCCAGGATCACCAAGGATGAGCCGTCTATGCCAGACATCTCCGTGGATTCAGGCTCGCCATCCGAGATCGCCGTGGGTCCAGCTCCCCTCCACTGAGGTCGTTGCGGGCGCTCCATCCCACCCCGGAACCTATGTGGGTGCTGCTCCCCCTCTGGCTGAGGTCACCGTGGGTGCAGCTCTGGTCCAGTCCGGGCCCACCATGGGTGCAGTTTTGCTCCAGCCCGGAGCCACCACGGGTGCTGCATTGCTCCAGCCTGGAGCCACTGCGGGTGCAACTCCACTCTAGTCCGGAGCCACCGTGGGTGCAGCTTCACTCCTACCCAGAGCCGCCGAGGGTGCGGCTTTGCTCCAACCCGGAGCCACGGAAGGTGCAACCATATCCCAGTCCAGGACCTCCGAGGGTGCTGCAGGCCAGCCCGTGGGCGTCGTGGCCCCATCTCCCTCGCTAGACACCGTCGTGGTTCCCCATCCTCTGCCAGGTGCCACTGTGGTCCCCCTTCCTCTGCCAGATGCCATCATGGTGCCTTGTCAGTTATTTCAGTTGGGCGGCCGCCCCCTGGACCACCATCTCTTTGGTGGTTAAAGAACTCTGGCCAACCGCCTGACAGGCGTTGCCGTTGGGCCGGGTGGTTCACGTTCTCTGGCAGACTGTCCAACTTCGACCACCGCACCGTCTGTCGAAACTGGGACTTCAGCCGCTCGCCGGAACTGCTTGTTCTTTGGTCTAGGGGAGCCTAGGTGCCCAGTTCTGTGTGGGTCCTGAGCCGGGTTTTACTTTGTTCCTCTGCAGTATGGGCCTTGCTGGGAAGCTATCCTGAGGGGAGGGTTTTTGTTGTTTCTTTTGGTTTGGTTCGGTCCCTCCATGCCTGGGTCCCCCTCCTCCCACCCAAGGTGGGGTTGTTTCCTTGTTTGGGCAGGAGTTCTGTGTGGGTGGGTTCTTTTTCTTTTGATGTTACCCCGGGGTGTCTGGTCTCCACCCCTTGAAGGAGGGGGCTCTGTCACATTCTGAGTGTGTGTGTGGGGGGGGGGGGTGGATTCCACCGGGCTCAGCTTGTTTGCCTTGTTCCCATATTTGTACTCTGTTGTCATTTTGTGTTGCAATTTATTCCATATTGTTTCTTAGTATGATTTATTTTCCTGGGTACATTTATTATAGTTTACTTATTGTATTTCTGAGTTTACTTACATCTATTTTTGCCGTATTTTTATATTTGTATTTTGTTGTGTTCCCTTTCTTCCGGGGTTGACAGCTGTCAGCAGCTTCTGGGGTTTTGCTTTACGTAGGCGTGGCCCTGCCAGCTGTCAGCCCCAACTGCCCCTTTCTCTTTTATCATTCCCAGCTGGCCCGAATTGTGTCTTTTGTTTTCTCCTGCCAGGATTGCCCACACTGGTTATCACTTATTATAATTTGTTTTTTGCCTTATTTAAGAGGCTGCGCATGTTTGTTCGGCCGGCGGTGCTCTCGCCTTAGCAGTTGCTATCTTTGCTTGCCTGTGTTTCCTCCACTTTTTGAATTGTTTCTTTTGTTTATCCAATAAATTTGCAAACTCACAGTCGGCGCGTGGTGCCTTTTTCCCTGCCTAGAAAGGCAATTATGACAGAGGACCTAGAGACCAGAGCCATACAAACAGCACCAGCATCATGTAAAATAAGCTTATGGAAACGGTACGTGGATGACATCCTGGAAATAATCAACAAAGGACAAACAACCACATTCACTAAACATTTAAACCAGATGGACAGCACAGGAAACATTAAATTCATCCATGAAGAAGAAGCCAACAAATCCATATCTTTTCTGGACATGAAAATCACCCACACAGACGACGGCGGCATCAACATCAAAATATACAGGAAACCGACACATACTGACCAGTATTTGTTATGGACTTCAGAACACCCCACAGCCCACAAACTCTCCGTTATCAGAACATTATACGGCCGGACCAACATCATTATCCACAGGATAAAGAGGAGGAAGAGGTACACATAATGAAGGCTCTGAAAAACTGTAACTAATGGGCGATAAAGAGGGAAAGGAAGCAAGTGGAGATGAAAAACATAAAATGGAAAGAAGGAATTGACCACACATAAAGTCGAAAACACAGGAACAATCACACTACCATACCTGAGAGGCATCACTGAAAGAATATAGAGAACAATAAAAAAATACCATATCAACACCCCAGTAAAACCACACACCATTTTGAGTCATCTCTTGGTTCATCCCAAGGACATAATGCCCACAGAAAGCAAAAGTAATGTCATTTATGAAATGCCACGCCAATCATGCAACAAAATCTATATAGGAGAAACAGGAAGAACCTTTGGAACCAGAAAAAAAGGAACACAGGAAAGAATGTGAACAAGAGACAATAGCAAGGTATCCACGAACACAAAAAGCAACAGCTGCACAAATGAACCTGAAATCTGCCGTATCCGACCATTGCAAAAGAGAAAATCATATCATGGACTGGGAAGAGGCAAATGTCATTCACACAGAAAGCAACAAATACCACCGTTGGATCAGGGATCCTACACCGTGTCCCACACCTGGGATGCTGTCCTCTACAGGATACCAGACAGCAGGGTGCGTAGTAGTCCTCTGCTGACTGGTATACCTGGATAAAACAGCCGATGAAATAGCAGCTGATTGTCATAACAACATCATGTGACCCTTCTGATGAAGGCTGTAAGAAGTGGCTGAAACATGTTAAGGTAAAAACTGTAGAAGATGTGCTCAAATGACGAGGCTGAGTTTAGTCGTAAACCAGCTTTATTGACAGAACACAGCTTCTAGCATTCTCAAAGCAGGAAAGAGAAAGAATCATATCTCATCACCCTTTTATATGTTTCCAGCATCAGAATTCAAGTCACATGGTGTTTTCAGTAAACATACAGTCACAAAGCATCCCTTTGAATCTTCACCATTGTCTCTCATTTCCCGATGAACCGGAAATCTCTCCGGGGCATCTTCTGTGGGACAAAGAGACAAATCTCACACCTCCTTGTTATCTTCTGCAGATTCGAGTCCTCTGTCCTTGCAGACGTGACACCCTCAATACACATGCAGTCCTGTCTCTGTGGAAACGTGAGCCCACAATGTGTGTCGCCCACACTACCCCCCCCCAAACGTCTAGTAAGGCAGAACCTGTATGGCATAAAAAAAAGAAAAACACAAAACACTCCATACATCGCTAATCAATCCACCAACTGCCTAGGTTTTAACTTTCTGCCGAATCTGCTGCAACCTGGCTTGGCTGCACCTGCAACATCTCTCTGCACCTGTGGATTAAAGCTGTTAGCACCTTTCTGTGAAGATTTTGGAGAATGTCCTCTCGGCGGCCTGCCACGGCGGGGGGGCCTCGCGAGCCGCACTTCCTCATCAGCCAAAACAAAGGCGGGTTTGAGCCTGTTTATGCAAATCAACTCCCTTCTGCCCCCTAAATCTAGCAGAAAATGCTTCTGCCCGGTCTCCAGCACTCGGAACGGTCCGTCATAAAACAGCCGCAAACTTGGACGCTGAGCATCATGTTTAACAAAAACAAACTCTACATTTTTTAAAGCCTTTGGCACAAAAATGTGTGGTAAACTGTGATGGACCGGGCCAGGGAGCGTGTTTGCTCCCGAGTCGCTCTGCCACGGCTGAGCAGGGGGGCCATTTGGTGCGGGATTATCGGGGAGAAATTCCCCCGGCAAACGGAGAGGTTGTGCAAAAACTAATTCAGCCGGGGAAGCATGCAAATCTTCCTTAGGTGCAGAACGCAACCCCAATAAAACCCATGGAAGTTTGTCCACCCAATTTGTATCCGTCAACGCCGCTCTGAGGGCTGCTTTTAATGACCTGTGAAAGCGTTCGCATAAACCATTAGCCTGGGGGTTATACGCGGTAGTGCGATGAATCTTCACCCCCAAGCTGTGGGCCATCGATGACCATAGTTCGGAAATAAATTGGGGACCCCTGTCGGACGTTATGTCCGACGGTACACCGAAACGCGCAACCCATGCTGCTAAAAATGCTCGCGCAACTTCTTCCGCTGTGGTTGATGTCAGAGGAATCGCCTCTGGCCAGCGCGTGGTGCGATCCACCATCATCAAAAGATGTGTGTGCCCGTGTGATAATGGAAGCGGGCCCACCAAGTCAACATGCACGTGATCAAAACGCTTAGCGGGGATGTGAAAAGGTTCCAACGGGGCCTTAGTGTGTCTGTGTATTTTGGCTCGCTGACACGCTACGCAGGCTGCCGCCCATTCCTTGACCTGTTTGCGCAACCCGGGCCAAACAAATTTCTCCCCCACCAACTTAATCGATGCGCGCACCCCCGGGTGCGCGAGAGAATGGACCAAGTCAAAAACGCGGCAACGCCACGCGGCTGGCACCACGGGGCGGGGCCATCCCGTGGAGACATCGCAGATTAGTGGGGGCATACCACTTTGTTGCTCCCTGTGCTCCAGCCTTAACCCTGTTGGTCCAGACTGGAGCGCGCGCACGTCCGCGTCGTTAACCTGCTCCGCAGCCATGGCTGCATAATCTAACCCAACACAGACCGGGGCTGCGCGCGCTCCCGCGCCGCTGCCCGGGCCCGCGGCCACGGCTACAGAGTCTGCCCCTATGGGGCTTGGTGGTGCTACCGCGCGCGAGAGGCAGTCTGCCACAACATTGTGTTTACCCGCGACATGCTGAATATCAGTAGTGAACTCCAATATTGCGGCTAGTTGCCTTTGTTGCCGGCCTGACCAGGGTTCTGAAATTTTGGCCATCGCAAACGTTAGCGGTTTATGATCCACAAACGCGGTGAAACGTCGCCCCTCTAACCAGAACTGAAAATGACGGATGGCCAAGTGTAGGGCCAAAAGCTCCCTGTCAAACGCACTGTATTTACGCTCACTATCGCGCAAAGTCCTGCTGAAAAACGCGAGGGGTTGCCAAGTACCTGCCACAAACTGTTCAACTACCGCCCCCACCACTACATCGGAAGCGTCAGTGGTGAGCGCCATGCAGGCCGTTGGAACTGGGTGCGCTAACAAAACTGCGTTTGCCAGGGCTGATTTGACCTGGGCAAAAGCGCGCTCCCGCTCAGGAGACCATTCAACTTTATTTGCGGGCTTTTGTTTTTTTAACGCGGTGTACAATGGCTGCATGAGCCGTGCTGCGCTTGGGAGGAACCGGTTGTAAAAATTAACCATCCCTAGAAACTCCTGAAGCGCCTTGACCGTTTGAGGTTGCGGAAAATCCGTTATGGCACGCACTTTATTTGGAAGAGGAACCGCTCCTTCTGCCGAAACGCGATGTCCCAAAAAATCAATCTGCGCCACCCCGAACTGGCACTTCGCTGGGTTAACTATTAACCCATGCTCTGCCAGCCTCCGAAAAACTGTTGTGAGGTGTTTTTCGTGCTCGCCCTCGGACGCGCTGGCTACCAAAATATCATCCAAATAAACGAACACGAAAGGAAGGTCGCGTAAAACTGCATCCATCATGCGTTGGAAAGTCTGCGCGGCCCCCTTGAGGCCAAAAGGCATGCGCAAAAACTCAAAAAGGCCGAAAGGAGTTATGACCGCTGTTTTGGGTACATCTTGCGCGCGCACTGGAACCTGGTGGTAACCGCGCACCAAGTCTATTTTAGAAAAAATGCGCGCCCCCGCCAAATGAACAGAAAAATCCTGAATGTGCGGAATCGGGTAGCGGTCATGAGCTGAAACGTTGTTCAACCTGCGGAAATCGCCGCAAGGTCGCCACGAGCCGTCAGCCTTTGGGACCATGTGTAACGGCGAAGCCCAAGAGCTCTTGGAGCGTCTAACAATGCCCAGTTTTTCCAGATTAGTGAACTCCTCGCGCGCGATGGCCAGTTTAGCTGGGTCCAAGCGCCGAGCTTTTGCAAAAACGGGAGGGCCGGTGGTTGTTATGAAATGCTCCACCCCATGTTTAGCCACCGTTGCCGAAAACGTGGGGACTGTGAGTGCTGGGAACTGAGCAAGCAATGTGTGAAACTTACCACCCGCAGCTGAGACGCTGGCATGTGCAGTCGGCGGGGCCACCCGAGCTGCGCAGGGAATAGAATGAAAGGACAGTGCATTAATCAGACGTCTATTAGCAAGGTCAACCAATAAACCATGTGAGCACAAAAAATCAGCCCCTAACATGTTGAAACTGACTGCTGCTACAATAAATGTCCACTCAAATGAACGGCCCTGTAAGGACAGAAGCATGGTTCTCTCACCAAACGTTTTAATCGTGGAGCCGTTCGCTGCTGACACTGACACCCAGGGAGCTTTAGAAGGCATCAGCCGTTCCGCGTAGGTGGGTGTGACGAAACTCAGCTGAGAGCCCGTGTCCACGAGGAACTGTTTCCCCGAGCGTGCATCCGTCAGGTAAAGCAGCCTGTTCTCGTTGCCGAGGGTCGCAGCTGCTACCGGCCCTCGGTCTTGGCGTTTCCCTGGCGCTTAAAGTTGCACGGTGGGATGCACCTGTGCGCTCTCTCTGCAAAACGGCGGTGGTAGAAGCACGGGCCGTCCTCCGCTCCGCGTCGTCTGGCTCCCGTCGCCGCCGTTGCATTTTGGGAGCGTAGTGCTCTGTTAGGATGATACGGTAGTATCAGATCTTTTAAGATAAGATAAGATAAGCCTTTATTAGTCCCACAACGGGGAAATTCCAGGATTGCAACAGCACAGGGATAGCAACACTCAGAGCAACAATCAGAAGGCAAGAAAAAAAAAAAAAAAAAAAAAAAAAACAAGCAAGCAAGAGCAGCTAATATACATATGTGCATATTACTATAAAATATATATATACACACACACACACACAGACACACAGTGCAGAGCATTGTAGCTGGATGGAATAAATATATGAATATATGAACACAGTGCAGAGCATTGTAGCTAGATGGAATAAATATGTAAATATATAAACACCCACAGTACGGAGCATTGCAGCTAGGTGGAATAAATATGCAAGTATATAAACACACACAGTGCGGAGCAATGTAGCTAGATGGAATAATATGTAGATATATAAAAACACAGTGCGGAGCATTGTAGCTAGATGGAATAAATATATAGATATATAAATATAAACACACCCAGTGCTGAGCATTGTAGCTAGATGGAATAAATATGTAAATACTGTATATAAACACACACAGTGCAGAGCATTGTTGCTAGGTGGGATGAAACAGCATAACCGTCTACTTAGTTATCCTACATGGTATGATTATGTGCCCATACATATTCTCACCCTCCATAGCGACCGGTATGTTCCTAGTTGTATGCCGGAGAGGACCATTGTGTAAGTCTATTGCATCTTTTGCATTCAAAAAAAAAAAACTATTAGTTTGTTACGTCTTTTTGCTATCTCTGCGAGCAGCCCTGCTTAGGTTGTACAGTCTGACAGCCGTTGGTAGGAAGGACCTACGAAACCTCTCGGTTGTGCACCTGGGATGATGTAGTCTGCTGCTAAATGAGCTCCTCAGTGCATCCAGTATGTCCTGCATAGGGTGGAACTCGGACTCCAGCAGAGATGACAGTTTAGCCACCGTCCTTCTCTCTCCTATCTCCTCCATCGGATCAAGGCGCTGCCCCAGGACAGAGCTAGCTTTCTTAATCAGTTTGTTCAGTCTCTTCCTATCGGCTGCAGTAATGCCACTGCCCCAGCAGACCACTCCAAAAGTGATGGCTGATGCCACCACCGTGTCATAGAATGACTTCAGCAGCGCCCCTTGTACACCAAAAGACCTGAGTCTCCTCAGCAGGAACAAATAAATAAAATTTTTAAATAAAATTTTAAATAAAAAGGAGCCTGATTGTTTAGAGCTTTGTAAGTAAGAAGAAGGATTTTAAACTTAATTCTAAACTCTATGGGAAGCCAATGAAGGGAGGCCAGAACCGGAGAGATATGATCTCTCTTTCTAGTACCTGTTAAAACTCTTGCTGCAGCATTTTGGATCAGCTGAAGACTTTTTAAAGATGTTTTAGGACAGCCTGATAATAAAGAATTACAATAATCTAATCTCGAGCTAACAAAAGCGTGGATCAGCTTCTCAGCATCACTCTGAGACAAGATGCTCCTAATCTTGGCAATATTACGCAAATGATAGAAGGCAGTCTTAGAAACAAATTTAATATGTGAATTGAAGGACAAATCCTGATCAAAAATAACTCCAAGGTTCCTCACAGAGCTATTAAGAGAAAGAGTAACTGCATCCAAACTGAAAGTTTGATTTGGAAAGGAATTTCTAAGGTTTTTTGGACCAACAAGAATGACTTCAGTCTTATCTGAATTTAATAGCAGGAAATTACAAGTCATCCAGGCTTTGATTTCCTTAAGACAGGCTTCTAACTTGGCTAATTGATTAGTATCATCTGGCTTCATTGACAGGTATAATTGTGTGTCATCTGCATAACAATGAAAATGTATACAGTGCTTTCTAATAATGTTGCCTAACGGAAGCATATATAAACTAAAAAGAGTAGGGCCTAGCACAGATCCCTGTGGAACTCCATGACTAAGCTTTGAGCTGAAAGAAAACTCATCATTTACATGAACAAACTGGAACCTATCAGATAAATAAGATCTAAACCACTGCAACGAAGTTCCATTAAGTCCAACATAGTGTTCTAATCTATCAAGTAGAATATTATGATCGATAGTATCAAAAGCTGCACTAAGGTCTAAAAGGACAAGTACAGAAACTAGTCCATTATCAGATGCAATGAGGAGGTCGTTAGTGACCTTCGCTAAGGCTGTTTCAGTACTATGATGGATTCTAAACCCAGATTGAAACTCTTCAAGTAAACCATTTCCCTGCAGGTGGTCAAATAATTGCGTAGCAACAACTCTTTCTAAGATTTTTGAAATGAAAGGGAGATTAGAGATTGGTCTATAGTTAGCTAAAGCTCCTGGATCTAGCGTTGGCTTTTTGAGTAAGGGTTTAATTACAGCCGTTTTAAAAGCCTGCGGTACATGGCCTAAAGTTAATGAAGAATTGATTATATGAAGAATAAAGCTACCAATAAGTGGGAAGACTTCTTTAAATAACCTGGTAGGAATAGGGTCTAAAAGACAAGTTGAAGGTTTGGATGAGGAAACTATTTTGTCTAACTCACAAAGGTCGATTGGAGTAAACTCATCAAGACAGACATCAATAGAAGGAGTTGTAGTAGTTACAGTATTTAAGTTAACTGTGGGAAGAATCTGATTGATTTTATCTCTGATGGATGAAATTTTATTATTGAAAAAGTTCATAAAGTCCTGACTAGTAAGCTCTAAGGGGATGCTAGGATTGACAGAGTCCTGACTCTTTGTCAACCTGGCTACAGTACTGAAAAGAAACCTGGGATTATTCTTGTTCTCTTCTATTAATGCAGAGTAATAACTCGTTCTAGCTTTTCTAAGAGATTTTTTATAAATTAAAAGATGATTTCTCCAAGCTAAATAGATTTCATCTAAATTAGTAGAGCACCATTTTCTTTCTAATTGACGAGTCTTCTGTTTTAAGCTACGAGTTTCTGTGTTGAACCAAGGAGTTAAAAATCTCTGATTAGACTTTTTCTTTTTTAAGGGGGCCACCAAGTCTAGAGCCTGATGCAGAGAAGCTGAAACACTATCCACCATGTTATCAATTACAGAAGGAGCAAGCTGTCTATAGCTTATTTCCGTTGTGTTGACACATGGCATAGAGGAAACAATCTGCATAAATTTGGAAACAGCATCATCTGAGAGGCATCTACTGTGATAATATTTTTCTTTAGGAGCCAAATAGTCAGAAATAGTAAAATCAAAGGTTAACAGACAATGGTCTGACAGTACAGGGTTATGAGGAGACACTACAAGATTTTCTATTTCTATGCCATATGTCAGAACAAGATCCAATGTATGGTGGAGGTAATGAGTAGAATTTCCTACTTTCTGAGAAAACCCAATCGAGTCTAATATTGAATTAAAAGCCACATTAAGGCAGTCACTATCTACATCCACATGTATATTAAAGTCCCCTACTATAATTATTCTATCAGATTTCAGCACTAAATCAGCTAAGAAATCAGCAAATTCGGATAAAAATTCTGAATAGGTTGATGGGGGACGATAAACTATGGCAAATAAAATTGGGTTTAACCTGAAATTGCTAAAGTGCCCAACACTGAGGACCAGGCCCTCAAAGGAATTATAACATGTTTTTTGCTTTACATTAACTAGTAATTTGGAATGGTAAATTGTTGCTACTCCTCCTCCACGACCAGAACTTCTGGGATTTTGACAGTTTAAATAACCAGAGGGAGTTCTTCTAAATAAAACTGTAGTCTCTAATTTATTAAAATATCAGGAACTAAAGCTGTGTGATCACTGTTGAAAGTAGGAGATGGATGATATTTTTCAGATTCAAACAATTTATGAATGTGCTGATAAAAAACTATACAAAAAACTTATAGATATACAGATATAGCCTTTATTTTTTCAGCACAAAACAATTTGTAATATATTTGTAATACTTTAATTATTTTGTGAATGAAGCTATATATAAAGAGTTTTTTCACTGTTGTAGTATGAATTCATTAATGCCACATAATATTCAGAGCTATGTATGTATAAAACTTTATAAACAGTATAATCTTTATATTAAAAGTCAAATTGCTGTTGCAGCTCTCAGCTAATTCTATTTTTGTCGGAGAGGGGTAAAATGGCTCTTCGGTTGGCAAAGATTGCAGACCCCTGTCCAAGGCATTTGCCCCGATGCTCACAAACTCACTCACAATCATCCTCAGGTGAGCCTGCATCCAAATTGTGTTCAAGGTCAAATGTCACGAGATCTGGACACTTATGCAATTTCAGAAAAATTGCGACTCCTCCTTGGAAATCGCTTCGATATTTGCCAGTCTCACTCACAATGATCCCCAAGTGGGTCTACATCCAAGACCTTGTGCTCAAGGTCAAAGGTCAGGGATCTAGGCATTTATGATTTCACAAAAAACGATGCTCACCCTAGGTCATTGACCTTGTCTTTATGCACATCTAACTAGGGATTAGGGATCTAGGCTGTGCTTAAGGTCAAGGCCATGGGTCAGGAGATCTGAGCACTCCGGGGGTGATTTCATCAGGCTAGAATGAACTGCTCCATCAGTGATGGTTTGTTTGGTCTTTAAAACTACAGACATGCACAATATGAGCCCTTTAAGTGAAAAGGAGAGCAGCACAGCACACACGTTAGTGGGGGATGAGTCTGTTAGCCTTAAACCTGAGGTCAGCTGAACAGAGGTTTCACAGCTCACACAAACCTTTGTGGAGTCTTTTAACCTGAATATTCTAGTAACACATGTAGACACAATTTAAGAGGCGGCGAGCATTCATCACCACAGATGACACTGTATCCGGCCGCAGTGTTCAGTGTATTTCTTGAGAGATATTCACTTTCTAATGCTTTATCACACGTGCACACAGGACGAGCTGACCACAGAATGACTGATTCAGCCTCAGCCAGTCAGAGGAGGCTGATGTTCACCACTCTCTCCTCTTGCTGTCTGTTTAATAATTCAGCACACCTGAGCAGAAACACATTTGCCCTATCAACTCCTGTTTGGCCAGCGGAGCGTGTAGATTGCATTACAAGCTCCCAGACTGCCTCCCTCTCTGTTGTTATCCACCTACACTCTCCCACCCTCCCTTGACCTCGCTCGCTCCACTTCACACCTCTGTCTCTGCCAGTAATGAAAGTAATGAAACAGTTGTGCGGAGCCCGCTCCTTGGCTCCTATTTTCTCCCCTTCCTGCTCATTCCCGCCTGTCCTCTCTCTCTCTCTCTCTCCCTCCCACCAGTTAGAAAAATCAGCCATATGTAACGTCACATATGTTACTTTGATGTACTATCAAATTGCTAAATGTGCTTTGATTTCAAGGATTTGATGTAGAAATTGAAAGATCAAACAATTTTACGGCCTTGCATTCAGCCACATGATCCCACAGTAAAATTAGCACTGTTCTATAAAAACAGGTGAGGATTTAATGAAGATAACTTAACTTACAGTGGATATAAAAAGTCTACACACCCCTGTTCAAATGCCAGGTTTTTGTGATGTAAAAAATGAGACCAAGATAAATCATTTCAAAGCTTTTTCCACCATTAATGTGACCTATAACCTGTACAACCCAATTGAAAAACAAATTGAAATCTTTTAAAAGGAAAAATAAAAAAAAAACTTATAACCTGGTTGCATAAATATGCACACTCTCTTATAACTGGGGATGTGGCTGTGTTCAAAATTAACCAATGAAATTCAAACTCATGTTAAATGGGAGTCAGCACACACCTGACACTATTTAAAGTGCCACTGATTAACCCCAAATAAAGTTCAGCTGTTCTAGTAGGCTTTTCCTGACATTTTTGGGGTCACATCTTACAGCATAAGCCATGGTCCTCAGAGAGCTTCCAAAGCATCAGAGGGATCTCATTGTTCAAAGGTATCAGTCAGGAGAAGGGTACAAAAGAATTTCCAAGGCATTAAATATACCATGGAACACAGTGAAGACAGTTATCATCAAGTGGAGAAAATATGGCATAACAATGACATTACCAAGAACTGGACGTCCCTCCAAAATTGATGAAAAGACAAGAAGAAAACTGATCAGGGAGGCTGCCAAGAAGTTGACAGCAACATTGAAGGAGCTGCAGGAATTTCTGGCAAGTACTGGCTGTTTAGTACATGTGACAACAATCTCCCATTTAGGATTGCAAGACGGAAGCCTTATCTTACAAAGAAAAACACCCAAGCCCGGCTACATTTTGAAAAAACACATTTGAAATCTCCCAAAGGCATGTGGGAAAATGTGTTATGGTCAGATGAAACCAAGGTTGAACTTCATTCATTCATCTTCTTCCGCTTAATCCTTTTCGGGTCGCGGGGGGGCTGGAGCCTATCCCAGCATCTTTGGGCGGGAGGCAGGGTACACCCTGGACAGATCGCCAGTCCATCACAGGGCCAACACAGAGAGACAGACAACCATTCACTCTCACATTGGCCGGGGGATCCTGGGTTTGATCCCAGCCCCCGACCAACAGTGACCTGTGTGGAGTTTGCATGTTCTCCCCGTGTCTGCGTGGGTTTACTCTGGGATTTCTCCGGTTTCTTCCCACATGCCAAAAACATGCAAGTTAGGTTAATTGGCAAGGTTGAACTTTTTGGCCATAATTCCAAAAAGTATATTTGGCGCAAACACAACACCACTCATCACCAAAAGAACACCACACCTACAGTGAAGCTGTAGGTGTGGTGGCACTGGTGGTGGCACTGGTGGTTGCACCATCATGCTTTGGGGCTGTTTTTCTTCAGCTGGAACTGGGACCTTAGTCAAGGTGGAGGGAATTATGAACAGTTCCAAATCCCAGTCAGTGTTGGCACAAAACCTTCAGGCTTCTGCTAGAAAGCTGAAGATGAAAAGAAACTTCATCTTTCAGCACGACAATGACCCAAAGCATACATCCAAATCAACAAAATAATGGCTTCACCAGAAGAAGATTATGATTTTGGAATGGCCCAGCCAGAATCCAGACTTGAATCCGATCAAACATTTGTGGGGTGATCTGAAGAGGGCTGTGCACAGGAGATGCCCTCGCAATCTGACAGACCTGGAGCATTTTTGCAAGGAAGAGTAGGCAAATATTGCCACATCAAAATGTGCCACGCTGAAAGACTCCTACCCAAAAAGACTGAGTGCTGGAATAAAAGCCAAAGGTGCTGCAACAAAGTATTAGTTTAAAGGTGTGCATATTTATGCAACCAGGTTATTGTAAGTTGTTTTTTTTTATTTTTCCCCTTAAAAGATTTCAGTTTGTTTTTCAATTGGATTGTACAGATTATAGGTCACATTAATGGTGGAAAAAGTTTTTAAATGATTTATCTTGGTCTCATTTTTTTTACATCACAAAAACCTGGCATTTGAACAGGGGTGTGTAGATTTTTTATATCCACTGTATACTGATTGTGAGGTGTTTTTTTAAAAAAATCTTGTAAGAAGAAGAAGATTTAAAAGATGATTCTGTTGTTTGTTGGCCTAAGCAAGTTGGCAGGTAGTGCAGACTCCTGAAGGCCTGGACGTTTCCTTTCCGCTCAACTCCACTCAGATGCACGGTGCACCACAAGTGTCCTGCTATTCCTCTGCCCTCTTTCTCTTTCATTTTCCTCTCCCTGTAGGTATCCACAGACACATGGAGTTGCTTTCACCTTCCTTTTTTAACTCTACACTTCCCCAAACTCTAGAGAAAACTGCAGACCTCAGCAGATCAGAGCATGTTCATACGAGGGATGAAATGAATCACAAGAAAAGCCCAGAGGGGAGAAAAATAGTGGTTTTAATAAAACTGAGAAAATTGTCACTCAACCTAATTGAAGAAAGAAAAACATAATTACATTTAAATTTTGATCACATTCACAAATATTTTATTTGTATCATAAAGACCTCAACGATCCCCTTGTGAGGAAAAATTTGGCAATGGGGGAGAGGAAAAACTCCCTTTTAGCAAAAGTGAAACCCCAGTGCATCATGGGAGATTGCCCAGCTGTCTAAACCTATAACAGCATGACTAAGGGAAGGCTTAGGGTCACCAGCTCCAACCCTAACTGCTATAAGTTCCATCTAAAAGAAAAGTTTTAGCCCTATTCTTAAAAATAGCGATTGAGTCTTCCTCCCAAACCCAACTTAGCAGTTGGTTCCATAGTAGAGGAGACTGATAACTAAAAGCTCTTCCTGTCTTTGTACTTTTAGAGATTCTAGATATTAATCCTGCATTTTGGAAGTGTAGTACTCTGTTAGTATGCTATGGTACTATGAAATATCTAAGATAACAAGGAGTCTGATCATTTAGAGCAGTGGTCCCCAACTTTTTTTTGCCCCACAGACCAGTAACAAGTTTTTAAAAAATTAGCGGACTGGTGTGGTGGTGGTGGTGGTGGTGATAGAATATTTTTTCAAAATAAAGCACAGGCTTTGATAGTCAATGGAGAGGAACAGAATAAATTATTTATTTTTTTCTCTGCAGCTCTGTGCAGCCATGTACCGGTCCATGGACCACTGATTTAGAGCTTTGTAATATCTGTCACAAGTCTGTGGTGGACCACTCCCAGTTACACGGGGTGAGACTGGACATCCTGGCAGATAAGCACATCTGTCGCAAGGTCTGTGGTGGACTTTTGCCAGTCGGTGCATTGTGACATGCACTACACAAAGAGCAGAGATAAATAAACCTATCATCTGGTCAGTCACTGCAACAGATACTGGAGTCAGTTTGTCTTGGCCTGTCCTTGCTACTGATAATACCTCTATCTGCCAAGAATGTGCCGCTAGTCCAGCAAAAGCTAGCAGTACTCAAATACTTTGCAAGCAGTTTCATGAAATGGTCAGTCAGAAAGCAACTCATACCGGCTCGGACGTCACCCGGGTTTGCAGGGTCGGGAGTTCCTGGCGGCGGAGGGCGGGTGACGGAGCTGCGCGGAGGAATCTGATCGGACCTAATTGAGACAGTCATTGTTGCCTGCAACAGACTGCTATGATGGGATGATGAAGTGAGAAAAGGATTTTAAATTTAATTCTACAACCTCTTGCACTCCGGGGTACCACGGGCGGTCACGTCTCTGTGTCTTAGTGCGTCTCAGTGCGCACTGTGCGTCTCAGTGCGGACTGAAAAAAAAAAAAGTTGCGTTTCCGTTCTTCCAGTACAGACACAGCCGCGAACAGAAAGCCAAAGGAGTGTTTTGATTGGTTTAGATTTGATTGACCTCTCATTCAACTAATAAGAGCCTTGAATTGGGTTTCTGAAACCTTGAAGAACCAATGACTGAAAACCTAGCAAGAAGGACCTGCCTACCAACAACTGCGAATACAATGAGCCAATTGAAGCAGAGAAGTTCAACGATTGAAACGCGTGCGTCCCGTGCGTAAAAGCTGTTTTGTCTAAGCCGCTGGGTGACACACATTGAGACCTGTGTGTAACAGTAGCGTTAGCCAGTCTTTTTTTATTACTACTGTTCTTATTTGTTTTGAAAAACCATTCGCCAAAACCGCAATCACGAGTCCGTAAAAAACCACAAGTCTGTAACAAGCGGACCAGCTTCATGTTCGTCTGACAATGAGGAACAGATGTTTGCCAACGACACTGCTGTTGTGGACAGGTACAGTAAGTGTTATAAGCTAAATTATTCTTTATCAATGAAAATAGTAATAAAAATGACTTTTGACCGATCGGTAATTACAACGGTGCGTCATGGCCACATGACGGACCATTGACGGACCGTTTTTAGTGCGCCTAGCTCCTCGGTAGCGGGGGGGTGGGGAGTTGTTATCCTCTACATTGCAGATATTTTAGTATAATTTTTATTGCACTTTAGGTTATTTTTTCTGGTAAAAAAAGGCCACACATTTTTTACGTGGCATGCTTCTTTGTGTGTGGGAGGCTTGTTTGTTCATTCATTCATTAAACAACCCCCTCACACACACACACACACACACAGCCCTGAGTGTCACCTTTCATTAGAGCCCAAGATGAAGCTTCTATGTTTAAGCATTCAAAAGTTATAGACGTTTTTCCAAACTGTGCCATTTGGCACAGTTCAAAAATGCCTGGGAACAACCTGAGAAAAAAGCTGTGTAATATATTCATTTTTTGTGGTATTGTTACAAAATTTTGACCTCAGCTTGATAACACTTGGTTCTACATTTCTGTTGCATTTTCCAGCCAGTATCTGACAGCTGTGTGTTATTTGCAAGCATTTGTATCTAAAAAAAAACACCCAGGCGAACTTTATTTTCTTCAGATTCAGTATGTTTAGATGACTGTTACTCAGTGGCAGGAGCACTTAGAGAGATCATGCCTGTTTTGCCAAAAAATTTAAAGTGTTTTCTTTTAAATGAGACCAACCCCATGAAGATGCTGCAAAGGGTTGAAGAACAGCTTTTGATTTACTTTGGGTATGTTATTTTTAGGCGTTTTGAGGGAAATTGACCAGAGTGCAAGGGGTAGTACTTGTTAAATATAGCTGCAGTATTTTGGATCAACCAAGGATATTTTAAAATTTTTGCAAAACACAAAAATATTTGTGATATGTGAATTAAAGGGCATGTTTGTGGTGCTTTCCTGAGGGTCCAGGGTGTTGCTTCAAGCAAAGAGCCATTGATTCACATGTTCCACATTTGCATGTACACAACTCTGGTCTGGTGCTTATCTTGTATAGTCTTATGCATTTGTAAAAAGGTTTAATAGAAATCATAGCCATCTGATGCAGTTTAACACCTGGAGGAAATGTGAAAAACTTCTAAAATGAAAGCACCAAGGTGTTGATGCCTCGGTGCCTGTGGCATGGGGGGCTGTAAAAAAAAGATGCACTGCTACCTCTATTGGACTGACATAGTTATTACAGTACCTTTTTTCCCAGCTGCAGCGACAATAAAAGTGAGTTAAATTAGTGTATTTTGATAACAAAGGCATATGTGGAATTTTTGCCAGACTGAGACACAAATTGTAAGGGTTTTTAAATTGTTTACTCATGATTTGAGCCTCTTATTTACAAGCAGGCTGAGGATGAGTGTTGTGCTAGAAATAATTAATGAAACCTTACAGGAAGTCATTTTTCCCAAATCTATTGCAGTCTATTATCTTTGAATTGATTACTGAAGCTAAACAAACTGGTCATTCAAATAGTAATGGACATATTTTTTCTCCTGTAAGACAAATTCATCCATCCATCATCCATCCATCTTCTACCGCCTTTCCAGAGGTCCGGGTCGTGGAGGCAGCAGTTCAAGCAGAGAAACCCAGACTTCCCTCTCCCCGGCCACCTGCTCCAGCTCTTCAGAGAGGATACCAAGGTGTTCCCAGACCAGCTGGGAGGCAAAGTCTCTCCAGCGAGTCCTGGGTCTGACCTGGGGTCTCCTCCCAGAGGGACGTGCCCAAAACACCTCAAGTAGGAGGCGTCCAGGAGGTATCCTGCTCAGATGCCCATACCACCTCAGCTGACTCCTTCCAATGTGGAGGAGCAGCGGTTGTACTCTGAGCTCCTTACCCTATCTCTGAGGGTGAGTCCAGCAATCCTTCGAAGAAAGCTCATTTCAGCCGCTTGTATCCGTGATCTCGTTCTTTCTGTCATTACCCAAAGCTCATGACCATAGGTAAGGGTAGGAATGTAGATTGACTGGTAAATTGACAGCTTTGCCTTAGAGCTTAGCTCCCTCTTCACCACAACAGACCAGTACAACGTCCGCATCACTGCAGATGCTGCTTCGATCCATCTGTCAATCTCTCGCTCCATTCTCCCATCATTCGTGAATAAGACCCCAAGATACTTAAACTCCTCCACTTGGGGCAGGAGCTTGTCCCCAACCTGGAGAGGACAATCCACCTTTTTCCGGCTGAGGACCATTGACTCGGACTTGGAGGTGCTGATTCTCATCCCAACCGCTTCCCACTCAGCGGCAAACCGTCCCAGTAAGACCTGTAGGTCATTGCTGGATGAAGCCAGCAGGACAACATCATCTGCAAACAACAGAGATGAGGTCCTGTGGTCACCAAGCATGACAGCCTCCATTCCCTGGCTGCATCTAGAAATCCTGTCCATAAAAATTATGAACAGGATCGGTGACAAAGGGCAGCCCTGGCGGAGTCCAACTCTCACTGGGAATGAGTCCGACTGAGTGTTGGCAATACGAAGCAAACTCTCACAACGGTCGTACAGAGACCAAATAGCTTGTAATAACAAGCCCGATACCCCATACTCCCAAAGCACCCCCCACAAAAAACCACGAGGGACGCGATCGAATGCCTTCTCCAAGTCCACAAAACACATGTAAACTGGTTGGGCAAATTCCCACGAACCCTTGAGGAATCTTGAGGGAGTAAAGAGCTGGTCCGATGTGCCACGGCCAGGACGAAAACCACATTGCTCCTCTTGAATCCGAGGTTCGACTAACGGCCAGACTGTCCTCTGCACTACCTTGGCATAGACCTTCCCAGGGAGGCTGAGGAGTGTGATCGTAGACAAATACAAATGGGCTGTAATTATTTTCTCTCACTCTATTCTTCATTTTTTTTTTAAATTTGTTGTATATTTTACACAGATTTTCACCTAGAAATACTTTAAGCTTTCCATTATCATATTCAGTCCTGTAATTTTTATCTGCTAGTCTTTGAATTGTAGACATCAATAAAATAACTGATTTGTATTCTTGGTAAACTGGATTTAGTTGAAGTATTTTTTAAATACAGTAATTCATCTATCTGGGTGGAAGTAAAATCCAAGTTCCTTTTAAAGTGATCAGTTTTTACCAGAGGGAGAAAAAGCTTTTTTTTTAATCCTAAAGACTACAGTGATATTAGGGGTCCTCATGAAAGATAAGAAAGTTGTTTATTAACTGATGAGTTGTTGCACATACTTGAGCTAATTATTACATTTAAAAAGAATAGAAAACAGTGGTGATCTATTTTGCATAAATCACCACTGAGGATGTACTTTCTGCTTAGCCTAAAGAGTTTTGTTGAAGAGTTGAACTGACGTTAGCACACGTTACCTCTATGCCAGGGGTGTCCGATCATGTGCCATGGAGGGCCAAGACCCTGCAGGCTTTACCTCCAACCAGTGTCTTCAGCAGCAGGTTCCACTGAATTTCTTTCCACTGATTGCTGATAAGTGAAAACACCTGCTGAAGAGACTGGGTAGAAGAGAAAACCTGCAGGGTCTTGGACCTCCATGGCACATGATTGGACACCCCTGCTCTATGCTAACAGTGTGTGCAGTGATCTGTGGACACCAGAGTTTATCAGAGAAAAAAAAATCAATCAGAGAACAGTAGGATCAGACTTGAGACCTTTTTATCTGATGAACCATCAGTCCCTCTGACTCAAAAAACCCTCCATCTCACTGTTAATATAAAAGGTCACTGCACACGCTAGCATCGTGGCTAACGGCAGCACCATCATTTCAATACAGACATCAGTCAGCTGTTGAAGATGTTATAAAATAAAGCTGGCGATCTCTTCTAGTTTTGACCACGTAAAATATACTACTACAGTCGAGCTAATATAATAATGACCGCCCTTACATCTGTTTTTAATTTTGGTCTAATAATCATCCATTAACCTAGTGTTTGTAAAAACTCTCCACAGTAGCTAATGCAGACCTCTGAGCACTAAGCTTACTCACCAACCTAGTGATGTCACGGAAGTGGTCCATTATGTGCTGTAAAAAAAAGTCGCACTGCCGTCTCTAGTGGCCCATCATAGTTATTAAAATACCTATTTTCGCGGCTGCACTGACAGAAAAGGGTGAGTTAAATTTGTGTTTATTTTGAAAACAAAGCCTTATCTTGGAATTCTGGCAAATTAAAAGTCTAGAAAATATGACGGTACAATGATATAAGCCTTTAGTTCCACTTAATTTTGACCAGGTGAGCTGAAACAGAGGCGGATGGACAGATACACACACACACACACACACACACACACACACACAGACGCACTAACTGATTACTGTATGCCTCTCAGTTTCACCGAGGCATAACTAGCCATTCAGCAATGACATACATTATTTCTTTAATGTTATACCTCAGATGTTTTCAGGCACACACTTCACTGGTCTTGTTTTGGAGTTTGCAGTCGAGCCAACATGTTGGTATTAGGGATGAGCCAATCCAATCCGCCAAATCAGTATCAGGTTCGATCCAGGCAAAATGGCTGGATCGGTATTGGTAAGGAATAGGGCTGTCGCAATAACCACAATTATGTAATGCCGCGCTATGGACAAGCCTACCACAGAGGAAAACGAGCAACCGCATCAACCACGGTGTTCACTTTTTTTGTGTGTGTGGCTAAATCTCATTGTTCACTTATGTGCCCCTACTGATTAATAAATAAATTAAGTGTATTTTTATTGCCAACAGCATGTTTGTACCCGGTAATGACAGCAGCAGCACTCGGTGCTGAAGAAACTTTCACAGCATCGGGTGCTGACAGCGTCAGCACCATGTGGGGTACTTTCTTTCCATACGGAGTCCAGCAGGCAGTTAGTGATGGAAGCGTTTGCACTCCTTGTTAAATACAGCCGTGACAGTGAGCAATGAAAGAGCTCAAAGCGTATTTCCTTCTGAGCGGAGTGTTTATGATCCTGACAATTGAGGTCAGACAGTGAAACAACTACTGCGTAGTGCATTGCTTCTTTGAATGTTTTTTTTTTGGACAGTGGAAAAAATCCAAAAAACACTGAGACAACAGCCATGCAGGGTCTTGTGCGGGGACTCCTGTTTAAATAAGCTGAATGTCGCTGCAGTCTCCAGTCCATACACACCGTAGCTGAACTACTGGGAGTTCCTGCCACTGCTTTATGAAAAGGATCGGGGGTTTTTAACAAGTAAGACCTAGTAAGACCAGAGCTCCGCACAGTTGTCATACACGCACATAAAATTGAGAGCAGAGCTGCAGTGAGTTTCTCACAGCTTCCATCATTTTTCACATAAGTTATGAACCCTGTTTAAATTATGAGACCACAGGGTCCTAAAAACATTTGCAGTAATACCACATACCGCGGTGTTGAGCTGTCCACCGTCACCACAGGGGAAATTGCTCTACCGCGACAGCCCTAGTAAGGAATAAAAATAATTTACCGATCTGTTACGTTAATAATATAAAAATGAAGGCATGATCATGTTCTCGGCCATGCTATGCGCGGCTTCTGTAAGCAGGAGCAACAAGTGTCACATCACTGGAGCCTGTCTGTGGGACTCACCTCGGTATGTCTGTTGTGTGGTACTAGCATCTACAATTTTAACACCACCAACTTGATAAAACACTTGGAAAAGTATCACAGCAAAGGAGTATGCTGAATTCTGTCAAGAACCGAGCAGAACGATGTGTGTTGCATATCAGCAGCTGCCGTTTTTCCAGCTCAGAGGCTGGAAGATGCTAAAAGTGAAACTAAAAGAATGAAACTGAAAGCAAAAACCAGATGGGAAAATGAAATAAAGACATAACATGGGTTTACCTTTCAGGGGAAAGTTACAGTTGATGAGAGGAAGGTGACAGAAACATAAATAGCAAATTATAACTGAACTGGAAAGCAGGACTAGAACAACAAGGCTACATGAAAGGGAACAGGAATGACTTCAAAATAAGAGCAAACCTGAAAAGAGAATGGACAGAGAATAATATCAGAAACACTACTAAATAAACTGAGGACCAGGAGAGTCCTTATGATAATAATAATGGATGAGAAAAATACAACTTAAAGGGTTAGTTCCTCTATTTTCAGATCTACAGCGTTTTTTACCTCATGCATAAAGTGACACTTTGAATTTCATCTGAATGTTTAAATACCCAGCTTCAAAGTTTTGTATAAACTTCCACTTAAAACTACAGAATGCATGTTTATATAGTGCTGACCAGTGAAATGCTGCCAATGTTACAAATTTTGAAATAAAAAAGGAGCAGTGTTGCTAAACTGAGACAAATTTGTAATTTATTCTTTGACTTTTAGATTTATGTTTTTATATGTGTGCAAAATGCAACCAGTCATTAACAAAGTATGTTCTGTGCTTTTGTTGTTTTAAAAAAATTTTGTTTTAAAAAAATTGGAAAAACTTTTTAATGACAGATTAGACAAGTTCATAGCTAAATACAGATTACTCACAGACAGTATGGATTTAGAACCAACCACTCTACTGTGACGTATTAGGGGTTCACACAAGAAAAGGAGAAGATGGCTGTGATGAAACAGGCTTTATTGAAACACACCCTTCAACACAGACAGGAGGGGAGGTCATTCCCACAGACCTCCGTTTCACTAAGGGTTGCACAAACACATGATCAGTCTTGTTCTGATTCTACTTATAACACTGCTGTGTCATTATAAGTTATAATGACACAGCAATATAATGACACAGTAATAACGCTTTAACACACACGAGTGATAACGTCCTCTGCTGGCAAGCATGCCGGGAAAATACCCGCCCCCTTAACACAGCCCCGACGTTACACTACATCATCGGCTTTAATGGATGTTATAGAAGAAATCACTAATTCTATGGACAGAAATAAATTTGCATTGGGAGTATTTATTGATTAAAGAAAAAAGTCCATATCCACACACACGGCAAGAATAGTTCTTTTGACATACCATGTCAATGTACTTTAAAAAAAAAAAAACTAAGCAAAACAAACAAAAAACTTATGACTGACTTTAGTAGACATCAATCATCCCCAGTTGGAGGAAGTCATTTGACACAGAGTGAGGAAATTCAAACTCTGAAAATATGCCATTATGCTGAACATAAACTACAAGAGATGGAGAATGATATTGATCCTGATAACCACTTTTTCAATAATATTCATAACCATTGTGATATTACACTGAAAAGAAATTCAAAAGTCAAGTGCAACTAGATGGTAAACTATCAATAATACACTTCAACAGCAGAAGTCTTAACAAAAACTTTCCACAGATTCAGGACTATTTAAAACAGCTAGACAGAAAATTTACAGCTATCGCAGTCTCTGAAACTTGGCTCAATGAAGAGCAGGCTCCCCTGATGGCAATAGAGGGATATCAGATGTTTCTTATTAACAGATCTCAAAAAAAGGGTGGTGGTGTTGCACTGTATATTGATGACCTGTATAGGTGTAAGCTTGTAAATAGAATGTCCTTTGCACTACCAGGGATTTTGGAATGTGTTACTGTTGAGATTGACCAAGATAAAACAAAAAATCTATAAGCTGTATATATAGAATGCTGGGAACTTGCATTGAGACATTCAGAGATAAATTAGTCGAGCTGTACAATAATATTACTAGTAAGAAAATTGTAGTAATTTGTGGAGATTTCAATATTGATTTACTAAATCCATATCAACAAAATGTAATTACAGAGTTCATGAATTCTATGTACAGCATGAGTCTATATCCCACAATAACACATCCCAGTAGAATCACAGTTCACACTGCTACACTTATTGACAACCTGTTTGTTAATATTATTGATAAGAAAATAGAAAGTGGATTATTGATAAATGATATAAGTGACCACTTGCCAACCTTTGCACTTATCCATGGCCACACGGGGGCCAATACAGAAAAAATTTTAAAATCGTTCAGATACAAATCACAAAATGCAATCAGTTCTTTTAAAGAAGACTTGCTGAAGCAAGACTGGACAGAAGTCTATGTATCAGATGTAAATGAAGCCTATGACACATTTATAAACATTGTAACCACTCTTTATGAAAAAAATTGTCCATTAGTAAAGAAAAAGCTTAAACATAAATTTGCCGATAAGCCATGGTTAACCAAAGGATTGCAAAAGGCGTGTAAAAAGAAAAATTTATTATATAAAGCTTTCCTAAAGAAAAGGACAAAAGAAGCAGAGCAGCGGTATAAAACATACAAAAATAAGTTAACATATATAATAAGATGTAGTAAAAGAGACTATTACAGTAAAGAACTGGAGAAAAACAGAGATAATATTAAAAATACATGGACAATACTTAACAATATTCTTGGAAATAAAAACAGAAATACAAGCTACCCAACCAATTTTTCAAAAAATAATAAAACGACTCAGAGTGTGAATGCAGCTTCACCTGCAGATGAATCTAATAACTTTTTTGTTAACATTGGTCCTAATTTGGCTCGAGAAATACCCATTACGGCACCCACAGGTGATATAATAAGCAAAAACACTGCTATAAAAGACTCCATTTTCATAAAGAACACAGACGAGAGAGAGGTCATTGAAATTGTTAATTTGTTTAAAAGTAAAACATCTACGGACTGTGATGGTATTGACATGCTCTTAGTCAAAACTATTATTGAATGCTTAGTGAAACCAATGACGTATATTTGTAACCTGTCTCTCCAAACAGGTATATTTCCCAATGCAATGAAAATAGCTAAAGTAATTCCGATATACAAGACGGGTGACAGAGGGGAACTTTCAAACTATAGACCAATTTCACTGTTGCTGCAATTTTCCAAGATACTTGAAAAAATATTCTATGAGGGAATTGACAACTTCATACTGAAGAATAATTTATTGTGTGAGCAGCAATATGTGTTGAGACACAAGAGGACAACTGCATTTGCTCTAATGGAATTTATAGAAAAAATAGCAACTGCCATTGAAAATAAAGAGTATTCAGTTGGGGTATTCCTGGATCTTAAAAAAGCATTTGATACAGTGGATCATAATTTATTATTAAAGAAACTACAAAATTGTGGTATTAGGGGGGTAGCACTGTCCTGGTTAAGTAGTTACTTAAAGAATAGATATCAGTATGTATGTGTTGGTAACAAAAACTCACAGTTACTGAAGGTTACTTATGGAGTCCCACAGGGTTCAGTTTTGGGGCCATTGTTATTCAATATGTATATAAATGATATATGTAAAGTTTCAGAAAAAATGGATTTAATATTGTTTGCAGATGACACTAATTTATTATGCAGTGGAAGCAATTTGGAACAACTTTTGGATACACTCGGAAAGGAATTAGGAAAGCTTAAACTGTGGTTTGATTCAAACAAATTAACGCTCAATTTAAGTAAGACAAAATTTATAGTTTTTAACAACCATCACAACAACTTAGTATCTAAACTTAGTGTAAATGGTGTAGAGATTGAAAGGGTATCCGAAACTAAATTTCTTGGTGTAATAATTGATAATAAACTGTGTTGGAAGTCACATATTAATTATATTAAAGGTAAAATATCCAAATCAATTGCAATACTACACAGAGTGAAATATTTGCTGAATCAACCCACACTATATACCTTGTGCGGCGGATGATAAAATAAGGGCGATGCTGTGGTTTTAAGCAGATTTTATTAAATCATGCCACCGTCACGAGCTCCGCTCCCGGCGCCGTGCATGCGCGCCGGGAGCGAGCTCAGCGGCTCTCAGAGAAGGAGGACACAAAGTCTCTGTCCAGCAGCAGCAGTTGAGGAAGTGGAATTGAGAGAGCGAGTTACAGAACCTGTGCAGTATTTATACCCAACTCAGACAATACATCAAAGTGGATTCACAGCAGTTGGTACGATCAAAGGGACTGCAGAACAGGCATGAGACATTTGCATTTAAGAGACCTACATAACAATAGGCAGATTTGCTAGCCTCTGCTCCAGGTGCAGGACAAAGAGGTTACAAGGCACATCTACATATTGATCTCAGCCTCTAGGTCACAGTAAGGACAGGACGCATGAACACTATACATGTATGGCACATTACATCTCAGTAGTGCGGCGGGAAAAACCAAGAGAAGAGAGCTGACTGTCCTGTGTGTTGTGGGGGGGTTGAATCAACCCGCCACACTTGTATCATTCATTAATACTCCCATACATGACATATTGTACTGAAGTATGGGGAAATACATATAAAACAAACATATATCTAGTCTTTATGCTTCAGAAGAGAGCTATTAGAATAATAAACAAAGCTGCTTCCAGGGAACCAACAAACCCACTTTTTCTTAAATTAAAGGTTCTCAAGTTGAAAGGTCTGGTTGACTTTAAAACTGCAGTAATAATGTTTAAAGTGAAGAATCTATCACTGCCCGCAAATATCCAAAAGTTGTTCCAAATAAGGGAGAAACAATATCATTTCAGAGGAACATGTATATTTCAAAAACCTTCAGTGAGAACTACCACCAAGCAACACTGTATTTCAGTGCAAGGAGTCAGATTATGGAACGATTTTGGACCTGAATTAAAATCATGTACAACGCTTGGGCAATTTAAACAAAAACTAAAGGAAGAAATACTCCAAACATATTTACAAGATGACATGTAAAATCACATAAGGATTTTTTTTTTTTTTTTTTGTTACTTATTTGTACCCGTAGGTAGACTTGGTTTGCAGTCTGGTGACAAGCCACTGGCTGCTGGTCGCTGCGTGCGCGAGCGCCCTAAACCTACATGTTTTTGGTGTGCGGGAGGAAACTGGAGAAATCCCGGAGTAAACCCACGCAACACGGGGAGAACATGCAAACTCCACACAGCTCACTGTTGGTCGGGGGCTGGGATCGAACCCACGATCTCATGATCCCCGCTCACCCATTTCGGATAACTTATGTTGAACTGTATAATCAGAGGAGTTATTGTCTAATTTGACCTTGTTGGATTTTCTTCCCCCTTTGTTATATTATTCTGTTTCTTTTAATCTGTACTTTTAATCTCTCCGAAATAAAGATTGATTGATTGATTGATTGATTGAAAAAAAGCATTTGATACATTAAATCTTGAAATATTACTTAATAAATTGGAACGTTATAGACTCAGGGGAGTAGTAAGGCTGCGTGTCCACCACCAAATGCATTTTTTGTCGCCTGACCGCCCTGAGCTTTTTTTTTTTTCAGCGTTTGTACGCTGCGCTCTGGGGGGAAAAAGTCTGTGCCCTGTATCCCTGCAACAGCTTGGCACGCTCAGCTCATCAATCCCGCTTTTCCTATTGTCAGACTTTCTACAGATTTTTTAATAGCAGTCTCTAAATAACAATGGACAGGAAACGTTTTCTAGCAGCTCTGGATGTAAAATATGATGACACGGAAAGCAGGAGTCTGAGTACGGACTAGTACTGGTGTCCTATGTCCCGCCCACACAGCAGTTCTGATTGGCTGCTTAAGGTCTGGCATTGACGAGCTCAGCTGCAATCTCTGAAAAGCTGAACTTTTTTCAACCCTGAGCGCTCTGAGCACCGCGACAAAAAACGGCCACCGCCGAGAGCTTTTCAGCGCCGTGGGCGCTCAGCGCTTTAAACGCCGGACAACATAGAGAATGAATGGAAAATAGCCTCCCAGAGCTGAAAAAACGCGTTTGGTGGACACGCAGCCTAATGAATTGGGTCACAAACTATTTAAAAAACAGGCAACAATTTGTGATGATGGAACAATAAAAATCTGAGAGTTTGGACATTGTGTGTTGTGCCCCCCAGGGGTCAGTATTGGGACCTAAACTTTTCATTTTATATATCAATGATATTTGTAATGTTTCTGAACTGCTGAAGATTGTGATGTTTGCAGATGACACAACTGTTCCTGGTACTGGTGAGGATCTACAGCAACTTTTGAATATAATCACTACCAAATTCAGTAAAAGAAAAGAATGGTTTAATAAAAATAAATTATCATTAAATTTGAGCAAAACAAAGTTTGTGTTATTTGGAAATGGTAAGGCAAATATTCAAGCAATGATACAGATAATATAACATCAATATTGAAAGAGTTCAAGACAATAAATTTCTAAGTGTGATTATAGATGAAAAAAAGTTAATTTACCATTAAATATGGTGAAGAAGAAAAAAGTCTGATCGGATTATTTTTTAGCATTTTTATGCAGGGTTTGATTATGTCCTCCTCTTGGCCGCAGCTCTTGAAAGTGAAGACAGCGAAAAAGGTCCAGTCTGGTGAGAAGTGCGTGGCAGCATTAGGCAAAGCAGCTGAAGTTGGTGCCACAGCAGATGGATCGAAAGGTCCTGTTGTGTATCTAGCGCGCACCTGAGCCATCCGTTCGGTGGGAGTGCTGCACTTCCCAGGGGGTCGGTGGGCAGCTGTTTCCTCCTCGTTCAGTTGTGGCTTGCTGGCCCTACCTGTGGCTCTGCAGCAGCCTGTGTTCCCTTTGCTCATGGTGGCTCAGTCTCCAGGGAAATCATCACTCGGCTGGCGCCCAGCCCATTAAACACACATTTTTCCTGTGAGTGTGTCTATGTGTCAGAGCAGACGCCGGTCGAGACTGCATTCCCCATCCACAGAAAAAAAAACAAAAATCTAGTGAAACACCAATTGAGTGAAAATGGAAAAGCGGTACTTTCAATAAATGTCCAGCCTTTTCTCCCAAAAGGGTCATTGATTCAATGCATATACAAGCATCCTGTCTTCTTCTCAGTATAAAGTCATTACAAGCATCCAGTAGTTGACCAGAATTCTCTGTTCTGGTGGCTGTTTACCAAAACCACAGAGGACTTTTATCTTTTATTTGTCCAGGCTCTCAAACTGAGTTTAAACCCTCACACTATCTGTGTCTGTGCATCTTGTGTACTGGCCAGAATTTCTAACAGACAAGCGCTGTTTTTAAAGCATGCCTATTGTTGCAGGTGGATTATAATTTATCACTCAGCCGTGAGCTACCGCAGACACTCGTGCTGCGCTCCATCATAGAAGGTCTGCCTGATTATGGTTCTCCATTGTTTGGGAAAACAGGCGGGGAAAATGACATTTTACAGTCTGGAGAGAGTCGCTGCCTTCTTTCGTTTTGTTATTTTCCGTCATGGGGCATAAACACCTTGTTGTGTTGTAATACCGAATAGTATTTACACACATTTTGGGGCAGATTAGTATAATCTGCATTATTTTCTGTCATTCTGTGCTCTCCACTAAGTCTACAGATGTGCATGGAACCTGTTAAGAAGACTTTTTTTTCCTGTTTTTCCTCTTTTAAACTTTTGTGATAATCTTTATCACCAACATGTGTTGTTTTTCTAGATGTTTAGATATTTTCTTTTTAAAATTCCTCATCTGTTGTCATTAATCTGTGTCTGTTCCTGATCCTTTGTCAAGGAATTAGAACGTTAGTACTGTGGCAGACATCACTGTATCACTTTATAAATTCAAGAAATCTCTGTTTGTGTGTCTGTCTGTCTGTCTGTCTGTCTGTGTCACGATCATAGGACATCATAGGATGCCCTATGATGTGCCTATGATGTCCCTATGATGGCTGCATCACAGGACAGCCTGTGATGCTCCTATGATGGCCCTCTGCCTTGATGTCTTTATGATGTCATATAGACCATCAGGACTCGCGATGCCGTCATATAGACAAAAGGATGATGCTGTCATGTACACAAGAGGACACAGCACTTTAAAGCACACCCATCCAAAGCAGTAAATCTGGAAATATTACAAAATATCACTCTATAAATTCAAGAAATCTCTTGTCAGTTTCGGTGTAAATCTGGAAATCTTATTCATCACCCGATTAACAATAGGACACACTACTTTAAACCACACCCATTCCAAGCAGTACATCATGTCTGTGTCATGATCACAACACATCATAGGACGGCCTATGATGTCTGCATGATGTCCTATGATGATCCTATGATATCAGGCAACATAGGACTTGCGATGCCGTCATATACACAATAGGACTGGCTACCTATGTTGTAGGAATGAGGTCCTATGATGCCTGCCTTGATGTCTTTATGATGTCATATAGACCATCACTCACCAAAGAAGAGATACTCATCACCCGATTACCAATAGGACACAGCACTTAAAACCGAATGCGAGTTGCCAGAAACAGCAAAGAACAGATACTCATCACCCAATTAAGAAAAGGACACTAATTTAAACCAGGATCAAACGCAGGCATCATAGGACTCGCTATGCCATCAACAAAGATCATAGGACATAGGACAGTTTCCAAGATCAAACGCAGGCATGACTCACAATCATATGACTCCCTATGACATCATCACAGATCATAGGACTCACCTTGACAGCATCAAAGGCAGGCATCACTGAATGAGTTCTGACGTGCTTGCTTACACCCTTGCTTACACCTCCTGTCTACAGGCATGTAGAAATACTTGCTTATACTTGGTTTCTATGGGCATGCACGGGTATGTACTAGTTTATTTAAAAAACTGTTACAAGTTTATATTTCATAATTTGAATAAATTGCTTAAAATTACATAAAAAAGGGGAGCTACTGAGGTATTGAACTTAATCTTTTTATTGTTGGATTCTTCTATTAGTTCTGCTATAATTGTCATGAACTCCTCATGTGCTTTTCCACAACGCACGGAGGAGGGGAAAAAGGACGAGGATTTATGCGCTGGGTTACACCACACACACATTTATTAAGTTCAACACACTGATACACAGTTGCAGTGTCTACAAATCACTATGGCTCAAGAGTCCTCCAGGATGCTCAACAGTCAGAGGTGAGAATACCGGGGAAAGCACACACACAGATTATACTCATGTGACTGGTGCCTGTCCGAGTAAGTCCAACAGCACCGAGTGACACAGTCCTTTCAACAAGACTTCATACGATGAGCGCTGATCGTTAATGAAGTACAATGACCCAGCAATGCATGACTGGAAAAAGGCTTCTTAAGTACATGCATTGCTGGATCCACAAACTGATCACACCTGGGCAAGGAGCGGGGAGATGGCACGCGGGAACAGCTGGCAGTAAAAGAGAGGGGGCGTGGTCCGACCGGCAGACAGTTAGACAGCGCTCACTTCAGCATGAGCCCAAGAGGCTGCCTCACCGCTGCTGGCCAGACAGCAGTGGCTATGGGTATGGCAGAGTACACAGAAATACATATTAGCACACATACAACGTGGCACGTCCCCACAGGGAGGCCAGGACCGAGCTGGGGGAAACCAAGCCGGCTCAGTTCCTGACATTAATCTGTTTAACATCACCAATATTTTTATTGCTGCATTTTTTGCTGCATTCCCATTTAAGTCAGAAGTCAGAATTTTTGAGTTCCTGGTCAGAAGTTTCAACCGGACTGCCCCTGATGAAAGGCTTTACAACTCAGACACTTACTGAGATCAAAACTCAGGATTCCTGCACACATGCATCATGCATCCAAAGTAATGAAGCTCTGTAAAATGCATTATTTATTACCACTTCTGTTTTATCTCTTGTATTCAGTCAGCACAGTTATGATATCATTCTGACTTTTGATATCCATGTGAAAACAGGCCATTTCAGCACCCTCACTGCAGCGTCAAGTCTACTTTTTTTTCCTGATTGACTTGAACAGCTAGTGAGTCGGACTTCTGTGCTTACAGCTGTGTTTCTGAGATGACCATGTTTGGTAAGTCTATTCAGCGATATCAAGGAGAGTCAAAAGTAGAAAACAAACTGTTTAGAGCAATCTAAAAACTTGGTTTGGGCTCACAGGAATTACTTTTATAGATACAGTATCTCACAAAAGTCAGTACACCCCTCACAGTTTTGTAAATATTCTATTATATCTTTTCATGGGACAACACTGAAGATATGATACTTTGATACAATGTAAAGTAGTGTACAACTTGTATAACAGTGTAAATTTGCTGTCCCCCCAAAATAACTGAACACACAGCCATTAATGTCTAAACCGCTGGCAAAAAAAAGTGAGTACACCCCCAGTGAAAATATCCATGTCAATGTCAATATTTTGTGTGGCCACCATTATTTTCCAGCACTACCTTAACTCTCTTGGGCATGGAGTTCACTAGAGCTTCACAGGTTGCCACTGGAATCCTCTTCCACTCCTCCATGATGACATCATGGTGTTAGAGAACTTGCGCTCCTCCACCTTCCATTTGAGGATGCCCCACAGATGCTCAATAGGGTTTAGGTCTGGAGACATGCTTGGCCAGTCCATCACCTTTACTCTCAGTTTCTTTAGCAAGGCAGTGGTCGTCTTGGAGGTGTGTTTGGGGTTGTTATCATGTTGGAATACTGCCCTACGGCCCAGTTTCCGAAAAGAGGGAATCATGCTCTGCTTCAGTATGTCACAGTACAGTACACGTTGGCATTCATGGTTCCCTCAATGAACTGTAGCTCCCAGTGCCGGCAGCACTCATGCAGCCCCAAACCATGACACTCCCACCACCATGCTTGACTGTAGGCAAGACACACTTGTCTTTGTACTCCTCACCTGGTTGCCGCCACACACACTTAACACCATCTGAACCAAATAAGTTCATCTTGGTCTCATCAGACTACAGGACATGGTTCCAGTAATCTATGTTCTTAGTCTGCTTGTCTTCAGCAAACTATTTGCAGGTTTTCTTGTGCATCATCTTTAAAAGGGGCTTCCTTCTGGGACGACAGCCATGCAGACCAATTTGATGCAGTGTGTGGCATATGGTCTGAGCACTGACAGGCTGCCCCCCCCACCTCTTCAACCTCTGCAGCAATGCTGGCAGCACTGCTTCTGATGAAGGCTGCAGTGCACAGTCAAAACATGTTAAGAAGGTAAAAAACATCTCCTTTCTATTTTTGTCTTTAAAAAGAACAAAAGGTAAAAACCCACTGTATGGTCTTGCCCACTGTGCTGCACCTCAGTTCCAGGGTGTTGGCAATCTTCTTATAGCTTAGGTCATCTTTATGTAGAGCAACAATTCTTTTTTTCAGATCCTCAGAGACCTCTTTGCCATGAGGTGCCATGTTGAACTTCTAGTGACCAGTATGAGAGCGATAACACCAAATTTAACACACCTGCTCCCCATTCACACCTGAGGCCTTGTAACACTAACAAGTCACATGACACCGGGGAGGAACAATGGCTAATTGGGCACAATATAGACATTTTCACTAGGGGTGTACTCACTTTTGTTGCCAGCGGTTAGACATTAATGGCTGTGTGTTGAGTTATTTTGAGGGGACAGCAAATTTACACTGTTAAACAAGCTGTACACTGACTATTTTACATTGTATCAAAGTGTCATATCTTCAGTGTTATCCCATGAAAAGATATAATAAAATATTTACAAAAATGTGACGGTGTACTCACTTTTGTGAGATACTGTATATTGACCTCATTATTAAACTTTGGAAGTTTTTAAAATAAATATTCACCATCATAATAGTATCCATCACATAAAATAGGGAAATGTTCCTTAGGAGCTCTTTAAGGTCCTTTGAAGAGGATTTTGATCAGAATCACACACCTTGAAAAGATAAGTAAAAAGTATCTTCAAGGTGTCTTGCATGCCTTTGTGCATCACAGTATGTAATCGCACAGGTTTTTCTTTTATTAACATGCTTGTTATTACAAACTGACCTCAACTCACTTTGTGCAGTTGCAGCACTTTTGAGTCTAACAACAAAGTGCTGATGGCAGGGCTTCCTTTCATCCTGCAACACCTGACTGCTAATGTGTATTACACACCAAGTCCCCAACGGACCTGCCAATGGAAACTAAAGTCATTTTAATTACAGCATGGCTGTTGCATGGAAAAGACACGGTTGGAGGTTCAAAGTGGTGACCTTGTCAGTTTTCAGGAAACCTTAGGACTATTTAGTCCTCCATTTTCCTAACTGCTATCCTACTCAGGGAAGCTCAGGGGGCCTTGGGCCCATACTCCAGCTGCCATAGGGTGAGAAGCAGGTACTGTACATGTTGGACAGTTTGTCAGTCCACCATAGGGATAACATAGAGAGATGAACAACCACACCTCCATTGAGTTCAATTCAGTTCAATCATCATATCATAGTGCTTTCAAACTGTATGGCAAGAAGAAGCCATCTCTATTGTCATTCAGTCCACACAGTCAATCATGTACAGTAGAACGAAATTATGTTTCTCCTATCTACAATGTTAATCACATGTAGAATCAGAGGGATTGCTGCCATGCAAGGCGCCACCACAAACAACTTCTCCTTCCCCCGTTTTATTACGCTGAGCGCCAAGCTAGAAGGTGGGAAGTACCATTTTTATATGGTCTTTGGTATGACCCGCCCGGGACTTCAACCCCAAACCTCCCGGTTGTGGAGCGGATGCTCTGTCAACTAGGCCACCACTCTGGTACCCCACAACTGCAGAAAGACGCCAAAAATAAGGCCATCCTCTGTCAGCAAGCACTTTTTTTTAGCAGAAATATCCAGCAGAACTAGACTTAGGGAGGGGCAGTCATCTGCTGTGACTGGTTGGGGGGGGCGAGAAAAGAACAGACATGTAGAGAGCAGATAATACAACAGGGACTCAATCTATGGGAGAGAACAGACAAATGTTAATGAACAGCAAAATTTTACAACACTTACTGAAAGAGAGGAAAGAGGTAAAAGCCCAGTGCATCATGGAAGGTCCTCCAGCTGTCTAAACCTATATCAGCATAACTAAGGGAAGGTTGAAGGTCACCTGATCCAATCCTAACTATAAGATTTGTCAAAAAGGAAATTTTTAACCCCATTCTTAAAAACAGAGATTGAGTCTGTCTCCCAAATCCAGATTGGCAGCTGGTTCCATAGGAGAGGAGCCTGATAATTGAAAGTTCTGGCTCCCATTGTACTTTTAGAGATTCTAGGTATTACAAGTAATCCTGCAATTTGGGAGTGTAGCTCTCTTGTAGGATGATTAAGATTAAGTACTGTAAGAGCTTTTAAATAACAAGGTACCTGATTGGTTAGAGCTCTGTATAAGTGAGAAGGATTTTAAATTTAATTCTAGATTCTATAGGAAGCCAATGAAGGGAGGTGAGATACAATCTGTCTTTCTACTACCTGTTAAATCTCGAGCTGCAGCATTTTGGATCAACTGAAGACTCTTTAGAGGCATTTTAATACAGAATTACAATAATCTAATCTAGAACTAACAAAAGCATGGATTAGTTTCTCAGCATCACTCTGAGACAAGATGCTCCTAATTTTAGCAATATTATGCAAATGATAAAAAGTAATCTTAGAAAGAAGTTTGATATGTGAATTAAAGAACAAATATTGATCAAAAATAACTCCAGGGTTGTTAGGAGACAGAATAATACCATCTAAACTCTCTACACCTTCATCCGATTGAGAATACCCAATTAAAAAAAATGTATCTGGACTGGGGGAGGAAACTGGAGCACCTAAAAGTAGACCTGCACAGGAAGAACATGCAGACATCTAAGAGGCAACAGTGCCAAATACTGCATCATCAAGCGGCTTCAGCAATCATGGAATAGTTTGTCTTTTTATACCTTAATTTTTATTATAAAATATGTCTCTCACCCAAAAGATGCTGGGATAGACTCCACCCCCGACCCCCCCCCCCCGACCCGAAAAGGATTAAGCAGAAGAAGATGGATGGAAGTAAATATTTCTTTTTAAGCATTTGATACTTTTCGTGTTCAAGCAAAGTTTCTTATATTAGTTCCTGGATGCTACTAGAGTGACTAGATGATGAATCCTGGGTCAAACTGCGCTTATTTGAATTATACTTTTCACTGCTCAAAGACCGTGCCGTATGCCTTTGTGTGTGACAATATCACTGATATCCTTTCTCTGTGACTTACACACACACACACATATATATATATATATATATATATATATATATATATATATATATACGTATATATATATATATATATATATATATATATATATATATATATATATATATATATATATATATATATATATATATATATATATATATATATATACACACACACACACATATATACACGTGGACAAAATTGTTGGTACCCCTCTGTTAATGAAAGAAACCCACAATGGTCTTGCACATGGTCCCTCTTGCACTCCGGTGTACCGCGGGCGGACACGTCTCTGAGTCCTAGGGCGCACTGAAGAAAAAAAAGCTGCATTTCCGTTCTTCCACTACAGACACAGCCGCGAACAGAAAGCCAAAGGAGTGCTTTGATTGGTTTAGATGTGATTGACCTCTCATTCGACTAATAAGAGCCTTGAATTGGGTTTCTGAAACCTTGAAGAACCAATGACTGAAAACCTAGCAAGAAGGACCCGCCTACCAACGGCTGCGAATACAGCCAGCCAATTGAAGCACAGAAGTTCGAAAGCTGTTTTGTGTAAGGCTGGGTGACACACAGGCGTTCGCCAGTCTTTTTTTCTTACTACTGTTCTTATTTGTTTTGAAAAATCGTTCGCCAAAACCGCAATCATGGAAGCACAAAACCGCAATGATGGAATTATGGTTTGACCAGGTCACGTGACCAGAACCACGAGTCCGTAACAAGCGGACCAGCGTCATGTTCGTCTGACAATGAGGAAGAGAAGTTCGCCAGCGACATTGCTGTTGTGGACAGTAAGTGTTATAAGCTAAATTATTCTTTATCCCTGAAAATTGTAGTCCAAATGACTTTTGACCGATCGGTAAATTACAACTGTGCATTATGGGTCCGTCATGTTGCGAACGGCCCCCCCGTCATATTGTGAACACCTCCCCCCCCCCCCTCCGCTACTCTTCTGTAGCGGATTGCAGATATATTGCAGATATTTTAGTCCAACTGTGCGTAGTAGACCGCGGCGCACCGTCACCCCTTTCTGTCAGGTAGCGATGGGCGATGGCCGTCCTCTGTAGCGGGGGGGAAGGGGGGGGGAGTTGTTATCTTCTACATTACAAATATTTTAGTATAATTTTTAGTGCACTGTAGGTTATTTTTTCTTGTAAAAAAAACCCCATGTCATGCGGTGGCTCTCGCGAGCCACCATAAGACACCACACAGTCACCAGTGAGTTTCAGTGAGTTTATTTACGGTGAAAAATGACAACACAAGCTGCTGGGGCAATGACACATATCAGTCTACACACATCAGGAGGCGTAAGGCTAAACAGCTCTCTTACAGGTCCATAGGAGGAGACGGTCATACACAGACAGGCAAGGTTGGTGGAGTAATGACTACACAGGCTGCTGAGGCAGAGACACACAGAGGTCTACTCACACCGGGAGGGGTAAGGCTAACAGCTCACTTACTGGTCCATGGGAAGCGACGGTCAACCACAGGCAGACGAGGTAGGAAATAGTCCAAAGCATCCGTAGCTCTGACGGAGAAAGACTGACACTGCTGCAGCAATGCAGCCGCTAGCGTGGGTATAAGAAGTCCACCACTAACGACCGCAAATGCAGAACAGCTGCTCAGGACTTGACAGCTGAGCGGAAGCCTCCCCGAGCACTGTCACAATAAGAGCTCGGAGAGCCCGGAAGACAACGCCGCTGTCAAGCCCTGACAGGAGTAGCCCGAGCACAATGACAAAGTGCTCGGGTCATGACAAGCCACACATTTTTTACGTGGCATGCTTCTTTGTGTGTGGGGGCTTGTTTGTTCATTCATTCATTCATGAATGAATAAACAACTCCCCCCCCCCCCACACACACACAGCCCTTCACCTTTCATTAGAGCCCAAGATGAAGCTTCGATATTGAATCATTCAAAAGTTACAGACGTTTTTCCAAACTGTGCCATTTGGCACAGTTCAAAAACGCCTGGGAACAACCTAAGAAAAAAGCTGTGTAATATATTAATTTTTTGTGGTATTGTTACAAAATTTTGACCTCAGCTGGATAACACTTGATTCTACATTTCTGTTGCATTTTCCAGCCAGTATCTGAAGCTGTGTGTTATTTGCAAGCATTTGTATCCAAAAAAACACCCAGGCGAAATTTATTTTCTTCAAGTTCAGTATGTTTAGATGACTGTTACTCAGTGGCAGGAGCACTTAGAGAGATTATGACTGTTTTGCCAAAAAATTCAAAGTGTTTTCTTTTAAATGAGACCAACCCCATGAAGATGCTGCAAAGGGTTGAAGAACAGCTTTTGATTTACTTTGGGTACGTTATTTTTTGGCGTTTTTAGGAAAATTGACCAGAGTGCAAGGGGTTAAAAAACAAACTCATGAAACAGGCCTGGACAAAAATGATGGTACCCTTAACTTAATATTTTGTTGCACAACCTTTTGAGGCAATCACTGGAATCAAACAATTTCTGTAACTGTCAGTGAGACTTCTGCACCTCTCAGCAGGTATTTTGGCCCACTCTTCATGAGCAAACTGCTCCAGTTGTCTCAGGTTTGAAGGGTGCCTTCTCCAGACAGCATGTTTCAGCTCCTTCCACAGATGTTCAATAGGATTTAGATCAGGGCTCATAGAAGGCCACTTTACAATAGTCCAATATTTCGCTCTTAGCCATTCTTGGGTGTTTTTAGCTGTGTATTTTGGGTCATTATCCTGTTGCAAGACCCATGACCTGCGACTGAGACCAAGCTGTCTGACATTGGGCAGCACATTTCTCTCTAGAATAACTTGATATTCTTGTGATTTCATTGTACCCTGCACAGATTCAAGACACCCTGTGCCAGATGCAGCAAAGCAGCCCCAGAATATAACAGAACCTCCTCCATGTTTCACAGTACGGACAGTGTTCTTTTCTTGGTATGCTTCATTTTTGCGTCTGTGAGCATAGCACTGATGTGCCTTGCCAAAAAGTTCCAGTTTTGTCTCGTCTGTCCATAGGACATTCTCCCAGAAGCTTTGTGGCTTGTCAACATGCAGTTTGGCAAATTCCAGTCTGGCTTTTTTATGATTTGTTTTCAACAGTGGTGTTCTCCTTGGTCATCTCCCATGAAGTCCACTTTGGCTCAAACAATGACGGATGGTGCGATCTGACACTGATGTACCTTGACCTTGGAGTTCACCATGAATGTGTTTAGAGGTTGTTCTGGGCTCTTTTGTTACCATTCGTATTATCCATCTCTTCCATTTTTCATCAAGTTTCCTCCATTGGCCACATCCAGGGAGGTTGGCTACAGTCCCACGGATCTTAAATTTCTGAATAATATGTGCAACTGTAGTCACAGGAACATCAAGCTGCTTGGAGATGGTCTTATAGCCTTTACCTTTAACATACTTGTCTATAATTTTCTTTCTAATCTCCTGAGACAACTCTCTCCTTTGCTTCCTCTGGTCCATGTTTAATGGGGTACACACCATGTCACCAAACAGCACAGTGACTACTTGTCACCCTTTAAATAGGCCAACTGACTGATTACAAGTTTGTAGACACCTGTGATGTTAATTAGAGGACACATCTTGGTTGAACATCTCCCTATGGTCACATTATTTTCAATCTTTTCTAAGGGTACCAATCATTTTTGTCCAGGCCTGTTTCATGAGTTTGTTTTTTTAAAGTAATTCTGTTGAACCACAATTCAAAAGCATTGTCTGATTTTCATTGGTTAATTTTCGTAGAATTTTTATTTATTACCACTTTTGTCAGATTCATGTTATTTCACACATATTCCCCTACACCCTGGTCAGAAAATTCATGTGTCTTTGCTGTTAGGATTCCATTCACCATTTACAGATTCATAAAATCATTATTAACTCTTGACATGCGAATAAAGAAAAATACCCTCTGCCTCACACTGAAGGACACAATAACTCACAATCTGATTTACATACCATAGACAACACACAAACTGAGAAAATTATCATCATATGGAGGGGGTGGGGGGGATGACAGAGATGAATGAGGTTTGTTCTCAGCTGCTCCCTGAAGCAACCTGTGGAGGCCTCGATGTGGATCTTTGATTAAAGCACAGCGAGGCTGAAGGGTGAAAGCTTTCCTGCTGGGAGGATTAAGTTGTAGGAGAGGTGGTTGTAGATTAGATTTTAGCCTTTTGAAACACATACTGCACCCACAAAAAAGATGCTACAAATGCAGTGTTGCAGATGGTTGAAAATATAGGACTATATCACAGCAGCCACTTTGCTATAAGATAGAATAGCAGTTTTTACTTCCAATGCCACACAAGTTGGCAACCTTTTTGCAGCAGTGGCTCAATTCTGAGTTTTCTTTCTCGTTTTTATTTACTATCCATTTTTATCTTTGCTACAGTTTTTCTGATCTTGTTACCCCATATCCATCACGGACGCCAAGGACGCTAATATCGCCTCACTGGTGTTGATATTAGCCATCTTTCTACTCATATCGCCAATGACTACTGACCGGGTGAGTGGAGGAGCCATTGTTTACAGTAGGAGCCAATTGTTAGCACTGTGCTGCTCTGCGGCGCTAACTGAGAGACCGATATCCCTCAAGAAATCAGGCGAAAACAACAGGGATGTTGAGCTGGAGCGAAGCGACGCGCGAGGAAGACAAGGTACAAGCCCGTTCTACCATCCGTTATTATGGGAAATGTGAGATCGCTGCTTAATAAGACGGACAAACTAGCAGCTGTGTCCCGGTATGAGAGCGTCTTCAGAGAGATTAGCATCATGTTTTTCACGGAGATGTGGTTAACAGAGCTAACAGCAGATACTAACATCAGACTGGAAGGTTTCCACTTAATACGGGCAGATCGGACACCGGATAGCGGGAAGAGCAGAGGTGGGGGGCTGATTATGTTTGTGAACAACAGATGGTGTAATCCTGGGCACATCACAATTAAAGAACAACACTGTAGCAAGGACATTGAGTTGCTAGCCATTTGCATGTGACTGATATACCTCCCCACAGAGTTCTCACGTCATTGTGTTTGTTATTTATGTACCCCACTCTGCAAGCGCTGAAGCAGTGTGTGACGTCATCCACTCAGTCAACAGCAAGCTGCAGACGCAGCACCCAAATGCTCTCCAGCTCATCTCTGGTGATTTTAACCATACTTCACTGTCCTCCATTCTGCCCACTTTCACCCACTTTGTCACGTGCCACACCAGAAACAATAAAACACTGGACTTATTTAATGCAAACACCAAGGAAGGTTATACCTCATCACTTTCCCCCTTGGTAGATCTGATCACAACCTGGTTCACCTCCTGCCTGTGTACAAACCCCTGGTACACATACAACCTCCTGTTACCCACACAGTGAAGATATGGTCCAAGGAGGCGGAGGATGCTCTGAAGGACTGTTTTGAATACACTTCAAAACTCCACTAGGTGAGCAGCTCTGTGATCCACATGCTGAGGACATTGACGGCCTCACACACACCATCACAGACTACATCAGCTTCTGTGTGGAGAACACCGTACCCACCAAGACCATACGGTGTTTCTCAAACAACAAACCCTGGATCAACCCTGAGATAAAGACGCTGCTGAGGAAGAAGAAAAGGATCTTCAGGTCGGGAGACAAGGAGGAGCTAAAGTCCGTACAGAGGAAGCTAAGGAGGAAGATCAGAGAGGGGAAGGACAGCTACAGGAAGAAGATGGAGGACAAGCTGCAGCAGAGTGATGTCAGCGGTGTATGGAGAAGACTCAAAACCATCTCTGGGCACCAGAATTGGGTGAACAACCTGAACCTGTTCTTTAACAGATTTGACCAACAGCCCTCTTCATCTAGTCCCACTATCCACTGCCCTCCCTCCACCCCCCCGTACATCCCCTGCTGTTTTACCCCTCACAGACCCAACATCCTCTCCTCCTATCACACAGCACCCCTGCCCTACCCTGACCCAGGTGAGAGCTGAGCTGAAGAAGATCAAGGCAAGGAAGGCTGCAGGTCTGGATGGCATCAGCTCGAGGCTTCTCAAGTCCTGTGCAGACCAGCTGTGCGGGATCGTGGAGCACATCTTCAGTCTGAGCCTGAAGCTGGGGAGGATACCACAGCTGTGGAAAACATTCTGTGTGATACCCATACCAAAGACTCCGCACCCCAAGGACCTGAACAGCTACAGACTAGTGGCCCTCACATCACACTTAATGAAGACCCTTTAGCAGCTGCTCCTTGCCCACCTCCACCCCCTGGTGGGACCAGCGATGGATCCACTTCAGTTTGCCTACCAGCATGGCATCGGGATAGAGGATGCAATGATCTTCCTCCTACATCGTTCCTTGTCCCACCTGGAGAAGCCTGGGAGCACTGTGAGAATCATGTTCTTCGATTTCTCTAGTGCTTTCAACACCATTCAACCAGTGATCCTGAGGGACAAGCTGCTGTGTGCAGGGGTGGACCAGCACCTGTCATTGTGGATCCTGGACTACCTCACAGACTGACCACAGTTTGTGAGAACCCAGGACTGTGTGTCTAACACCCATCATCTGCAGTACGGGTGCCCCACAGGGAACAGTTCTGGCTCCCTTCCTGTTCACCCTCTACACTGCTGACTTTTCACACAATACACCACACTGCCATCTACATTTCTCTGATGACTCTGCGATCGTCGGCCTCATCTCTGATGGGGATGATGGGGCGTACAGAGGACTTATCCAGGACTTCATGAACTGGTGCCTGTGGAAGTGCCTCCAGATCAGTGCGAGGAAAACCAAGGAACTGGTGGTGGACTGCCGCAGGTGAGGACAACCCCCACAGCACCAGTAAACATCCAGGGAACAGACATTGAGATGGTGACATCTTACATGTACTTGGGTTTTCACCTGAACAATAAACTAGACTGGCCACACAACATCAACGCGCTCTACAAGAAGGGGCAGCACAGGCTGTTCCTCCTGAGGAGACTCAAGTCTTTTGGAGTGCAAGGGGCACTACTGTAGGCCTTCTACGATTCGGTGGTGGCATCAGCCATCACATTTGGAGTGGTCTGCTAGGGCAGCGGCATCACGGCAGCCGACAGGAAGAGACTGAACAGGCTGATCAAAAAAGCTAGCGCTGTTCTGGGGTGACGCCTCGACTCAGTGGAGGAGATAGGAGAGAGGAGGATGGTGGCTAAGCTGTCATCTCTGCTGGACTCCAAGCCCCACCCCAAGCAGGACATGCTGAACGCACTGAGGAGCTCATTTAGCAGTAGGCCGTGCCATCCTAAGTGCACGAGGGAGAGGTTCCGCAGATCCTTCCTAACTACGGCTGTCAGACTTTATAACCTAACCAGGGCTGCTCGTAGAGGTTGTATTAAATGTACTAAATGTCACAGCTTTGCACAATAGAGATTGTCCCCTCCAATACACAACTAAGACAATTACAATTATTACTGAGGGTGGCAACAACACTGTTGAATCAAATGCAAAATATACTATCTGGGTCCATATTTATATTCTGCCGGTTAATTTAATAAACTGTAATGCTGTTGATTCCATCTAGCTGCAATGCTCCTGCACTGTGTATATAACTGTATACATATGTATATTTATTTACTGCTTTGGCTAACCAGTGCTTATCTTATTAGCTTATTTACTATTGCTTTGAGTGTTGCTATCCCTTTGCAGCTGCACTCCTGGAATTTCCCCATTGTGGGACTAATAAAGGCTTATCTTATCTTATCTTACCTTTCATAGCAACATTCATAACACATGTGTTTACATACAGTTTTATGTCAAAATGATTGATAATGAAAAAGTAATATTTGCTAACTGTATAGCTGTCACTGATGAAGGAACAGAATATCTGATTATTCCAAATGTCTCAGTTCTGATTTATATTGCTCAGCATAAAGGAACAAGATGCAATCCCGACACCTACCATTTTAAAATGGTACTGCAATCCAAATTCAAAACAGTTGAGAGTCTTCCCCCCACTTTTAGTCATACAGGTTGCTAAAATGGTGAATGGCGTCCACTTATATAGCGCTTTTTACTCATCTTTGGATGACCAAAGCACTTTACAGATTCTGCTATCCACCCATTCACACACAGATGGTGGCAGAGCTGCCATACACAGGCACTGGCCTGACCCACCAGGAGCAACTGGGGATTCAGTGTCTTGCTCAAGAACACTTCAATATGCAGACTGCAGCCAAAGCGGGAATCGAACCCCTGCCCTCCGATCAGTAGTCGGCCACTCTACACCTGCACCACACCCACCCCAAGCAAGTCAATTGGGGTGGCTAAGTTGCCTTGCTAAGTTGGGGACAGGAGACTGAGAACATACACAACCAGCAGGAGTTATGGCACGCAATGGCAATACAATGTTGCATACACTGCATTTGTTCTGGAAATATTAGCCTCATTTTAGGTTTGTGCTCACTTCTACAAGAGAAAATTAGCAAACTGGGTGTCTGACTTGAAGCGGTCTTTGGCTCTAAGTCTTGTCCATCTTTCAAATGACTCTCCAGTATTGATCCTAGTTTTATTTCTGGTTATGGAGCACTTTTTTGGATGATGATGATTTTTAGTTCAGGTAGAAATGGTCTCTGGTCCTGTTCTCTTGCTTGTTTCCATGACTCAGGTACACCAAGTTTTCGCTCACTGAAGTTTGCTAATCTCTTATTTGGCAATGTAGGGGGTCAAATTGTGATTGGCTCTAAATTTGGGAAGTAGTCCACAACGCAAGACAAAATCAAACATTTCTTGAATGGTTTGGGAACTTTCGTATGGGGCTACCAGGCTGTAACCTTGCTGTTGGAGAGGCATGGCATTTTTATTATTATTATTATTAAATCTCTGGTGACAACTTCCGGTTATGGCTGCCACGTAGGACGGACGTGTCTCGCTCTGCTCTGCTCCTGGAAAAAAAAAAATCGGCAAATAACTTTCTCATTTGGGACAGAACGTATCCCAGCATTTGGGCGAAGATATGTCGGCGAAGCCTAAGGCTGGAAAACCAGGAAAAGGAAAAAGCGAGCCGCCGAAACAGTCCAAATTAACGGACTTTCAGGTCTGTGACGCAGTAAACAAAACTCCATATATGGCGGAGGAGGCTGGCAACGCTGCGATATCTGCGGGGAATGGCGCAGATGCGCTGATGGCTGCCATGAGTTCAATGAGAGCGGACTTTTCCTCTAGATTTGATGGGATTATGACAGCGTTGGAAGGAATAAGAAAGGAATTGGGTGACTGTGTAGAACGAACGGCGCAGATGGAGCTCCGTCTCGCTAGTGCTGAAGATGACGTCACCCGTCTTCAATTAAAGGTGCGCACTTTGGAAAAAAAAAATAAATCTCTGGAAGATAATATTTTGGATTTGGAATCTCGGTCGAGACAGAATAATTTGAGGCTGGTGGGTCTTCCAGAGGAATCAGAAGGTCGGGACGTATGTTCCTTTCTGGAAAAGTGGATTCCGGAGGTGCTGGGCAGCGAGGAGTTGCAATCAGCAGTGGTTCTGGAAAAAGCACATCGTATTGGCCCACGGAGAGATAAGGGACCGCCGAGGACCTTAATTATGAAGTTTCTTAGCAACAGAGACAGGATGAAGATCTTCAACGCTGCACGAGCTAAAAAAGGAGAGATTAAACACCAGGACCAGCAGGTGCGGTTCTACCCAGATTTGGGTACAGGAATCCAGCAATTGAGGAAGCAGTTTGATCCCGTACGTAAGGAGCTGCGCAACCTTGGGATTCGTCATGGTGTAATCTATCCTGCGAGACTGCTGACCACGTATGAGGGCAGAACCCACATCTTCAAGACCCCAGAGGAGGCGCAGGAGTTCATCAAGAAGATCAAAGAAGAAGAAGAGACTGGTGGGAGCTAAGCATGAGCAAAATATAAGGTAGAATAATTAAGCATTTGCACAGGCATCTGACTGACTTGAAGTAAATAGTAAGTTTACAAAATATAGATTGTATTATATATTAAAAAAAACAAAACAAAAACAAAACAAACAAAAAAAAAAACTATGATGTACAAAGTTGTTAAAAATTTTGGAGTTAAGTTGGAAAACTACAGAGGAGAGTTAATGTTACGTCATTAAAAGCAGTCGAGTTAGGGTGATTGGGAGGATGAAGAAGGAGTGGCTTAGGCTGTTCCCCGTGGGTGTGGAACGGTCGATGGCTATATCGGGAGACAGAATTTTTCTTTTGATTTTGGGGGGTTTGCCACAAGTGTGGGAAGGGGAAATTTGTTTGTGTGTAGTTTGTAGGATGAATGTTCAACCACTCATGTTTTTGCTTCTCTGTATGAGCATGTTTACACTGCAAGGTAATCCCAAACTCTCTATTGATCATGGACCAAAGTGTTAATCTTAATTTAACTTCATGGAATTGCAGAGGTCTACAAAATTTAAAAAAACTTAAACAAGTTATGAATAAAATAAAGGACATGGGTTCAAGAATTGTGTTTTTACAAGAAACTCATCTGATAGAGGAGGATGTTAAAAGAATTAGGAGTAGATGGCAGGGAAGTGTATTCACCTCTTCATTTTCATCCCGAGCCAGGGGAGTTATGACTCTCATACATAAATCAGTTCCTTTTCAAGTGAAAAATGTAATTGGAGACAAATTTGGAAGATATGTAATCATTCAAGGTTCTTTGCTATTAGAAAATATAAATCTTGTGAACTTATATGGTCCCAATATAGATGATCAGAAGTTCTTTGCTAATTTATTTCTCATCTTATCATCACTTACAGGGCAACATATAATAGCAGGGGATTTTAATTGTACATTGAATCCAGGTGTGGATAGATCAACAGGACTGGATTGTACGCACATTGGATGTAGGATGACTATTAATCATTTTATGAAAGAATTGAGATTGTTAGATATATGGAGAGAAATGAAACCACAAGTTAAAGCCTATTCTTGTTATTCCAGTACCTACAAGACATTCTCACGTATTGATTATTTTTTGATTTCCACAGAATTAAGGTCCAAGATTCAAAACTGCTTTTATGATAACATCGTGATCTCTGATCATGCACCCTGTTGTCTAATATATGTAGATAAAAAATTGACAAAGGAATCAGGTAGATGGCAATTTCAGCATAAATGGCTTCAGGATGAGGAATTTGTCAAGTATATAGAAAAACAGATAGACGAGTTCTTTGACATCAATACTACACAAACATCAGCATGTGTAAAGTGGGAGGCTTTCAAAGCTTTTATTAGGGGACATATTATTAGTTATACAGGATCAAAATCTAAGAAGACTCGAGAGGAGAGAGCTAAATTGGAACATAAAATAAAAAGTCTTCAGGAAAAAGTGTATGCAGGAAGTGACCCAAGGTTGGAGAATGAATTACTGATTTTGAGAGCTGAATACGACAAAAAATCAGCGAATAGAGCTGCCTTGAGTCTTCTAAGATTGAAACAATCTTTTTATGAACAAGGTGAAAAATCAGGAAAATTATTAGCATGGCAGATTAAACAATTAGAAATTAAAACACCAATTACCAGTATTATAAGTAATGGACAGGTAGTTATAGATCCTTTAGAAATTAATAGAGCCTTTAGAGATTACTATGAAAAATTATATGATACCAAAAATGAACCTGATTTAACAAAACTAAATGGGTTTTTGAACGAACTATCTATACCGTGTATACCAAATGAAAACAGGGAGATATTGGAGTCTAAAATTAGTCAAGAAGAAGTTGGGCTAGCCATTGATAATATGAAATCAGGAAAAAGTGCAGGACCAGATGGTCTTCCAGTTGACCTTTATAAAAAATTTAAGAATAAATTAATAAAACCTTTTTTGGAAATGGTTTTAGAAGCATTTCAAAATAATAATTTACCATCATACATAAATAATGCCTTAATTATACTGCTGCCAAAACCAGGTAAGCCCTCTAATAAATGTGAAAATATGAGACCAATAAGCCTATTAAACGCCGACCTTAAGATAATCTGTAAAATTTTAGCAAGACGAATACAAGAAATTTTACCAAATATTATTAATCGAGATCAGAATGGCTTTATAAAGGGTAGACAAGGCTTCCATAATGTAAGAAGACTATTTAATATTATTTATTTTAATAAAGAAGCACCGGATACAGCTCTCCTATCACTGGACGCCGAAAAGGCCTTTGATAGAGTTGAATGGCCCTTTCTTTTTGAAGTCTTACAAAGGTTTGGACTTGGAAATAATTTCATAAAATGGGTTCAAATAATATACAATAATGCTACAGCAGAAATCCTAACAAATAACAATATTTCAAAACCAATAAAAATCAATAGAGGATGTCGACAAGGCTGTCCACTTTCACCTTTACTGTTTACTATGGCAATTGAACCTTTAGCGATAGCGATACGTTTACATTCACAAATATATGGAATTAAAGTTGGACCAACAGAACATAAAATCTCCCTGTACGCCGATGATATAATTTTGTTTATGTCGAATCTAAAAAAATCAATTCCAACCTTGTTGAATTTAATAAAGAATTTTGGGGAAATATCAGGATATAAAATAAATAAAACTAAATCTTCAATATTAATGCTAAATGAGACCCAGAGAAATTACCCAGCCCCTGAGGCAAATCAATTCAATGTTGTAAATCAGTTTAAATATTTAGGAATCCAAATTATGCCTAAGCTAGAATCAGTCGCCAGCGTCAACTATGAAGCCTTAATGTCAGATATCAATGAGTTAACTCAGAGATGGATGTCACTACCAATGTCGATGATCGGGAGAATCAATATACTTAAAAGTAATATTTTACCTAAAATACTTTATTTATTTCAATACATTCCCTTATCACCACCTTTAGATCTATTCTCAAGAATAAAAAAAAAGTTAGTGGAATTTATATGGAACAACAGGAGGGCTAGATTACGTCTGTCTTTATTATATTTACCATTTGATCGTGGAGGTCTGAAATGTCCAAATTTTATGTTGTATTATTGGTCGGCACAACTGAGGTCTATGACATATTATTTTTCATCAAATGATCTCCCTCACTGGACTGAAATGGAATCATACAATTTACCTTTACCTCTTCCCATATTCATATACTCAGATTCGGCAAAAAAATTACAAAAACAAGTTAAAAATCCATTTGTAAAGCATATGATCAAAATATGGTGTGAAGCTAAAAACTATTTAAAAGAACCACAGTTATTGTCACAATTTAGTCCAATATGGGGTAATCAATATTTTAAACCAGGGAGAGCGGACGCTGTATTTAAAGTATGGAATTTAAAAGGGATACAAAAGATTCAGGATTTATATTTGCCATGTGCAGACAACATAATGTCTTTTGAAGAGCTGAGGATCAAATTTAATCTCAATAGAACACATTTTTTTAAATATCTTCAACTTAGAAACTCTATTCGATCAAATCAAAATAAAGCTCTCACTCGACCTATTTATTCATCCTTGGAAAAAATGATGATGAAAGATAGTAAAAGAAAGGGTATTATTTCAGAGTTTTATAACTCATTGACACTATCTTCAAGTGAAAATTCACTGAAAAGATTAAACTACTGGAAAGAAGATCTGCAAATTGAAATTCCAGAGGAACAATGGGAATTGGCTTGTACAGAAGCTCAAACCAAATCAATAAATGCACGCCTTAAATTGATACATTTCAAATGGTTAATGCGGATGTATGTTACACTGGAGGAGTTAAATAGATATAACAAAAATATACCAGATACATGCACAAAATGCATGGAAAGTAAAGGAACCCTATTTCATTGTTTATGGGAATGTAGATTAATAAGAATGTTTTGGGAAGAGGTGAGGGTAACAATTGAAAAAATAATCTCAAAACAAATCATATTGAATCCTAAACTGTTTTTGTTGGGTCTGTACCCAGAAAAGCATAATTTTAATAAAAGTGAAAGAACATTCATAGACCTCAGTTTGCTTAATGCCAAAAAATGTATTGCACTATTATGGAAAAAGACTCATAGACCAGATGTGACTCAGTGGTTAAGACAGATGTTAACAAACCTTCCATTAGAAAGAATAACATATATACTGAAATCAAAGGAAATTGTGTTTGAGAATATATGGAGACCTTTTATTGATTATGTAAAAAATTTAAACATAACTCTTGAAGAAGAAGGTGAATGATGTGTGTGGACCTTGTAAATTCCAAACTGGTGAACATAATATGTATACTAATGTATTGGATTGTCTAGACTAAACAGAGGAGCATTGTTGAAGACTTGATTTTGTTGGTGGTTGTTGGTGTTTTTAGTGCATTTTTTTTTTTTTTGTAGTACTTTAGCGTTAGTGTTTGATTGTTTGTATCATGTTTGTTAAAAAAAAAAAAGGTTCAATAAAGATATTGTGGAAAAAAAAAATCTCTGGTGACACCTTGTAGTGAATTTTATGATTTACAATTACAAATGGTTCCTTTAAAGCTTTTCTTTGAGCAGCAAGATGTCGAACAGGATTTTATGATCATAAATTCATTATACAGGTGCATCTCAATAAACTAGAATGTCATCGAAAAGTAAATTTATTTCAGTAATTCAATTCAAAAAGTCAAACTCATATATTACAATGGTGTGAAAAAGTGTTTGCCCCCTTTCCTGATTTCTCATTTTTTTGTATGTTTGTTACAATTAAATGTTTCAGATCATGGAACAAACTTAAATATTAGACAAAGATAACACAAGTAAACACAAAATGCAGTTTTTAAATGAAGGTGTTTATTATTAAGGGGAAAAAAATCCAAACCTACATGGCCCTGTGTGAAAAACTGATTGCCCCCTAAGCCTAATAACTGGTTGGGCCACCCTTAGCAGCAACAACTGCAATCAAGTGTTAGCGATAACTGGCAATGAGTCTTTTATAGTGCTGTGGAGGAATTTTGGCCCACTCATCTTTGCAGAATTGTTGTAATTCAGCCACATTGGAGGGTTTTTGAGCACAAACCGCCTTTTTAAGGTCATGCCACAGCATCTCAATCAGATTCATGTCAGGACTTTGTCTAGGCTACTCCAAAGTCTTCATTTTGTTTTTGTTAAGCCATTCAGAGGTGGACTTGCTGGTGTGTTTTGTCCTACTGCAGAACCCAAGTGCACTTCAGCTTGAGGTCATGAACAGATGGCCAGACATTCTCCTTCAGGATATTTTGGTAGACAGCAGAATTCATGGTTCCATTTACCACAACAAGTCTTCCAGGTCCTGAAGCAGCAAAACAGCCCCAGACCATCACACAGCCACCACCATATTTTACTGTTGCTATGATGTTCCTTTTCTGAAATGCTGTTACTTTTACGCCAGATATAATGGGACACACACCTTCCAGAAAGTTCAACTTTTGTCTTGTCAGTCCACAAAGTATTTTCTGAAATGTCTTGGGGATCATCAAGATGTTTTCAGGCAAAACTGAGACAAGCCTTTATGTTCTTTTTGCTCAGCAGCTATTTTTGTCTTGGAACTCTGCCATACAGGCCATTTTTGCCCATTCTCTTTCTTATGGTGGAGTTATGAACACTGACCTTAACTGAGGCAAGTGAGGCCTGCAGTTCTTTGCATGTTGTTGTGGGGTCTTTTGTGACCTCTTGGATGAGTCGTCACTGCGCTCTTGGGGTAATTTTGGTCGGCCGGCCACTCCTGGGAAGGTTCTCCACTGTTCCATGTTTTCGCCATTTGTGGATAATGGCTCTCACTGTAGTTCACTCGAGTCCCAAAGCTTTAGACATGGCTTTATAACCTTTTCCAGACTGATAGATCTCAATTACTTTGTTTCTCATTTGTTCCTGAATTTCTGTGGATCGTAGCATGATGATTAGCTTTGAGGATCTTTTGGTCTATTTCACTTTGTGAGGCAGGTCCTATTTAAGTGATTTCTTGATTGAGAGCAGGTGTGGCAGTAATCAGGCCTGTGTGTGGCTAGAGAAATTGAACTCAGCTTTCCAAAGATGTGATAAACCACAGTTAATTTATGTTTTAACAGGGGGGCAATCACTTTTTTACACAGGGCCATGTAGGTTTGGATTTTTTTTACCCTTAATAATAAACACCTTCATTTAAAAACTGCATTTTGTGTTTACTTGTCTTTGTCTAATCTTGAAATTTGTTTGATGATCTGAAACATTTAAGTGTGACAAAACATACAAAAAAATGAGAAATCGGTAAAGGGGCAAACACTTCTTCACACCACTGTATATAGATTCTTTACACACAGTGATATATTTTAAACATTTTTTTCTTTTAATTTTGATGATTGTGGCTTACAAGTAATGAAAACCCAAAATTAATTTTCTCAAAAAATTAGAATATTGCATAGGATGATTTTTTTAATGTATTTTTAATAGAAGTGTTGGCTGAGGGAAAAGTATGTCCATATACACACTCAATACTTGGTCAGGGCTCCTTTTGTGTGAATTACTGCTTCTGTGTGGCATGAGGGTGGAGGCAATCAGCCTGTGGTACTGCTGAGGTGTTATGGAAGCCTAGGTTGCTTCACAAATCAGGTGCCAAGTCCTGTCATGTGGAAATCAAGGTCCCAGAGTCTGGAGGAAGAGTGGAGAGGCACAGAATTCAAGCTGCTTGAGGCCCCGTTTGAAGTTTCCACAGTCAGTGATGATTTGGAGAGCCATGTTTTATCAATTCCAAAGTCAGTACAGTCGTCAACCAGGAAATTTTAGAGCACTTCATGCTTCCCCTCTGTTGACAAGCTTTTTGGAGGTGCTGATTTCATTTTCCAACAGGACTTGCCCACACTGGAACCTGCCCACACTGTCAAAAGTACTGTATCAAAACCTGGTTTAATGACCATGGTATCACTGTGTTTGACTGACCAGCAAACTCTCCTGACATAAACCTCATAGAGAATCTATGGAGTATTGTCAAGAGGAAGATGAGAGACATCAAACCCAATAATGCAGACGAGCTGAAGGCCGCTATCAAAGCAACCCGGGCCTCCATAACACCTCAGCAGTACCGCAGGCTGATCACCTCCATGCCGCACCATATTGAGGGTGTACATGGACATACTTTCCAGTTGGCCAACATTTCTACTAAAAATCATTTTTAAATAATCTTTTAAATTTTCTAAATTTTTTGAGAAACTGAATTTGGGGTTTTCATTAGCTGTAAGCCATAACCATCAAAATAAAAGAAATAAACATTTAAAATATATCACTCTGTAAGTAATGAATCTATACAATATATGAGTGTCACTTTTTGAATTGAATTACTGAAATAAATAAACTTTTTGATGATATTCTAACTTATTGAGATGCACCTGTATACTTTATTTATATCTTAATATTGAATTACTGCAACCCTTTATACAAACAAAATGGAATGTACTGTAATCTTACACAAGGTATCCACACTACAAGACCACAAACTCTTACATCAGACAATATTTCACAATACTAATTATCTAAAAAAAAATGCAACATGAAAAAAAATGCAACATGGAATCTAGCATCATCATATTACAGTTTATCCACAAAGTGCAAACTAGTATGTATGTCTGTTGTGTCTGTGCGTACACACACACACACACACACACACACACACACAAATCATACAGTCAGACTTGAGTAGTCAGAATTTGTAGGCAAGTAAAAATAGTGTTACTCAAATTAATATTATATTATTCTCATAAATTTGTGAGGTTTTCTTCAAACTTTCAGATATTTTTTGTAGATTTATGACTTTTCTCATCAACTTGTGTTTTTTCTTACTCCTAAATATGTCTCTGTTTTATAATAATGAATTTATATTTTTACTTGAAAACTTTGTGGTAAAATTGTGACTTTTTCACACATATCTGAACCTTAATTTGCAGAGTCAGGACAAAACGACAAGTGTACCGCTGTTTCTGTAGAAATAAAATGGAATTACAAATAAAACTACGTTTAATTCAATAAAATTCATTAGAATGACCAAAGATGTAGTCACTTCTGTTTTAACCATACCCCACCACACACACACACACACACACACACACACACACACACACACCCCTACATGTTGGTTGTTATGCATCTTCTCTCTTACAAAATAAATTCCAACAGACCCAAAGATATTCAGTATTTTGCACAGTAATCATAAGAGCCAAGGCTGGCATCATCAATCCGAACATGGATTACCCGGCTGCTGCAGGCAGAGTCGCTGGCCCTGCAGCGCCTGCTGTGGCGGAAGGGAGCGGTTACCGCCTGCACTGCGGTGTTGCTTTCAGGTACGCTCAAAAATTTGAGGTTTCATAAACGTAATAAAACAAAGTTTCATGCCAAAGGCTGAATCTGGGGCTTTTGGGGGCTGGGGAGGTGGAGTGGAGGGTACTGACTTCAGTATAATTAGATCTCTGCATCTAATTATACTGAATGTTGAAAATTTAAATTGCCAGTCAAAAGGGCACTTTGGACAGTAAAGTGAAACGGGCAGGTGCTCAAGCCCCCGTGGGACTGACTCCAAGAGAAATAACAAAGAGAAGACCTAATAAATAGTACAATCAAGACATCTCGGTTATGCAACTCAGATTTGGCAAGAGCTGCTTTGCTTAATTGGAAATTTCAAATTAGTAAATTATTCTAGTGAAACTTCCAGTTAGGAAAAATCAACCTCTGACAACACTGGAAAAGGAACAACAGCCCTCTCACATTTTGCACTTTTCTCAGTTTTATGGTTCTCGGTACCATGTTTGGCATGCAGTATTTTTTGTTTAGATCCCTGTATCCCTTTTTCTTGTGTCCTTACAAGAGGCTTCACAACCCATAAAACATTTACAGACCTTTGGCTGAAAACTGAGCCCAGAGAAGGAGCCAAAGTGATTTCTTTTAATCCCTTTTATATTCCAGTTTGCTGAAATGAATCCTAGACTGTATGTGGTCATGAAAAATGTGCTGCCATTTATGTCAGCTGTAGAGGAGTAAACATCTATTCCCTGGATTTTGCTCTTTTGGAGGCAGAGTCTGTGCAGCAATGACTGTGAAGCAGAACTGCTCTCTCATACCCTCACGACTACCCTTAGTCTTGTCCACACTGCTTCAAATAACTAATCAAACTATACAGATCCAAAATGAAACCCTTTATTCATACATTCATGTGATAAAAGCCACACCAAAGGACAGAAACCATATTTTAAAAGTTATTCTGAGAGTATTTTTAGTTTTAAGTTTGACAAAATCTGAGACACAATAATGGGAAGAGTGGGACTTAAAAATTACTGCAACCGGTGACTTGAGGGTGGTTAAGATCACTTTTGGAGAGCTCTCACGCCTTCCATCTTTTTATGCAGTCAATGCTATGGATTGTTGTTAAGACTGACAAAATTTGTGAGACGTTGTAGGGCTTAAACATTGGGAAAGGAACGGAGAAGAATACTGTTGGTATTTAAAGTAAAATGTAAGCAATGATACCTCCAGCCTCAAAAAACAAATCAAAAAGCAAGCAAATTTTTAAAAGTTTTAACATTATAAGGATATAAACAGTTTTCACTTCCTAGTATTCCACAAAATCAACACTTCTGTATTTTTAACAAATTAATGCTGTGTATTGTTATTCACCACAAATGATATATACTGTAAAACATCATTTTATGTCACATAATGATGCATAAAATTTGCAGAATACAAAAATATAACATGTTAAACCACCTTCATTATATTATGTAGGCCACTTTTACATTTCTAAAACATTTCTGTCCTCTTGGATTAAGGACACCAGACCTGTGAGGGTGTCATGTAGTGTTTGGCACAAAGACTTTGGCAGCAGACTTTTTGAGTTCTATTGATTGCAAGGCCAGCCCTCCGTGAATTTACTTTGCTTCAGTGCATCTCGGCTAGTCTCGATCGATCAGGATCTTGAGAGCCCAAAAATCCGGGCTCAACCTCTTGGACTCCTTGCTGTGTTTTCTGAGCCACTGTTGCGTAGTTTTGGCTGTTACTGTTGTCCTCCTTCAGGAGGTCACTTCAGTCAGGGAATTCGTTGCCATGACAATATTGGCAGCATTGCATTATGACTAATAGATGATCAACGATAATCACCTTAGTAGTCAGGTTTTAATTTTGTTGGTGGTGTACACTGCATACATACATATGTAATGGTATAAGCTGTTTCTCAGGATCAGGGTCTCCCAAAGTGATAAGCTTGCTAATTACATTTCCAAGTGTGAGCTATTGGCCTGTGGTTTATCTAAAGGAAATTACAGGATAATTATATTTGTGAGACCTGCTTGGACTTGCTTTGCCCCGGTTTCGCTCACTTCTCTCTCCTCCCCTAACTGCAAACGGTGCATGTTATTAATGCTGGAGAGCAAACCTCAAAATCACATACTGGATCATCAGGCACAATATTATTCATTTGGTGTCAGCCACTTGTCGGAGTGATTTGATTAAAAGTTTGGTTTATGAATTCAGTATCTGCTTCCTCTTCCCAGTGCAGGCTTTCTGTTTTTGAAAATCCTTCATCTTGTATAGTGTCCATGCAGCTACAGCCAGTTTAATAAGGCCTGTTGAAGAAATGTATTAGCAGCCATGAATGATGAAAATAACCATTTAAGCCAGTTATTTTTGGATTTGCAGTTCTGTTATTAGAAATTACAGCAACAGTAATAGACTGTGGTTGTGTGTGTTTGCTTTACACAAACCCCAATTCCAAAGAAGTTGGGACATTGTGTAAAACATGAATAAAAACAGAATATAATGATTTGCAAATCCTTTTCAACCTATATTCACTTGAATACACTACATACTCATTTTGAATTTGATGCCTGCAACAATTTGACAGAATGATGTCTCTTTTTAATGCAGTGCTGCCTGAGGGATCGAAGGTCATGGGCATTCAATGTTGGTTTTTGGCCTTGTCTTAAACAGTTGGACTATTTGGCCATGCAGTTGTTCACAAGCTGGTAAACCTTGCCCTATCCTTGCCTGTGAATGACTGAGCCTTTCAGGGATGCTCCTTTTATACTCAGTCATGACACTCAACTGTTTCCAATTATACAACAGTTAGTTCTGGCCGAGCAATTTGATTGAACAATGGAGATTCCAGGGATTACTAAAATACATGATAATTACACTCTAACTTTTCACTGGATATGTATCACTCCGCTTCAGAGGTGTTCATGTAACCATTAATTACTAACAGTAATTTACTATCAACTCTCTGAGAATTGCAATACTGTTTTGGATACCTTTATTTCCACAGTGAGGCGCTGTTTGACAAGAAATTATACATCCTTGACACAGAACTCCCACCCTTTTGAAAAAAACTTTATTTACATCAGCTCTTGTATAAACGTCGTTAAGCTATTTCACATCTGTTTAAAAAATAGACAGTGTTAGAGTTGGATTTATTGTCTCAATTAACAAACCACAATACCTTTGTAGTAATGGGCTCTTTATTTCATCCGAAAATGCCAAGGAAAAGTGAGCAAAGTGTGCTAAAGCCAAATACGTAGTTAACATGCTAACTAGCAACGCATTGGCCATTTTTTGATCTGGGACTTTTTGGTACTGACTCAACAGGTGGCCGGTATGTATTAATAAACACTGGCTTTTGCACTTGACAATATTTAATTCGTTTACGTGTGTGTGAAATGGCAATAGACATCTTCATGCTGATTGAGATGTTTAGCAACAGTTACTGGCTACATTTAGAAGGGACTATTTTTTTCTCAGTTTCGGAAAATAATTGGTTAAACAAACAAATCATTATATTTTATCCAGTATTGTTATCATTTAATAAATTGTGCTTGGCAGAACTGTTGTATAAAAGCAATATTACACTTGAGGTCATTACAGTATCATGACTATACTAACTACGGGTGTGATACTCTAATGCCCTCCGTGTACGTATCACACCCGCAATTACTATAGTCATTGATACTGTACTCCCGCTCATGTAATATCGCTTAATTAGCCCGTTCACCTGTGGAATGTTCCAGAAAGTGTTTTTTGAGCATTCCTCAACTTTCCCAGTCTTTTGTTGCCCCTGACTCAGCTTTTTTGGAACATGTTGCAAGCATCAAATTCAAAAAGGGTGAATATCTACCAAAAAAAAAACAAAAAAAAAAAACAATAGTTTATCAGTTTTAACATGAAATATCTTGTCTTTGTAGTGTATTCAAATGAATATAGGTTGAAAAGGATTTGCAAATCATTGTATAATGTTTTATTTATGTTTAAACAACACCCCAACTTCAGTGGAATTGGGTTTTGTAATTGAAACTAAAATGTGTGTGCAGTAGAAATTCTTCACATGACATGAATTTTTAAAACAGAAAAAAAAGATTTGCTCTTATGGTCAGTATTGTCAATGTATTGTTATGGTTATTGGCAGAGTAAGTTGGTGAATTTATTAATTTTGTGGAAATTTTCTGTAAACCAAATAACACATTGTGTGGCCATTCGCTCTTTAAGTAACAGGTACACCACTAATGTCCCTTTGTTTGCTTATGATAGAGTAAATAGTTTTCTCCCTAGACAAAAGTCTTTTGACTGACAGTGTGCTTCAGATGTGGCTGTTCTGGAGAAGATCTTTGTTTTTATTTAGTGCAGGGAATTCAATTTAACCCTGCCATAAAGAAGAGGCAAATTCTCAAACTTTAAGCATGTAATTTAATACATCCATTATGCTGGAATCGTGCCTGCCTGACATAAAATTTTGTCTCCCGTCTACATTTTCATCTGTGAAATGTGACTCTTTATGCACACTTGCTCCTGCTTGTTAGAATATTTATTTACAGTACAATTTCCTTTCTGTTTTCCCCTTCAGTGTATCTATTGTTAGGCACATAGAAGTTTTGGGGTATACTATAATGTGACAGTTAAGGTCACCTGCTAAAGTGGGTCATAGCTTGCTGTTGGAATAATTACCTGTCAGTAGCCAAGCTGTCCTTGAGCAGGAAATTAATATTTCTCTATTATGTGCAGGGTCAGCTGTAATGTCCTTCAGAGTTGATACATGCCACCAGGAGGGGAGCAGAGAGCCACACAGGACACACACTCAGGCACTGTACATTAACAAACAAATGTGCATTCATTCAGCAACATAAAAGCCTTTAGTAAGAGAACGGACACAATTAATCAATAAGAAGAATGACAAAATGCATCTTCATTTCCATGTGTTAATTTAATAGAACAATCCCGAAGCTGATTCTGGTTTCTCTATGAAGTTGTCAGTGGCTATGTTGACATGTGCACTAATAGACAGATTGTGATCAGATTACTGGAGTCATCTGATTATTCAAGTCCTGTAAACAGAACAGTTGGATAAAGGTCCATTATCACGTTATGAGAAATGGTGTAAACACACATTGTATATTGTCTAATAATCTGTTTATTCAGTACATGTGAACACGTCAAATCTGATTATTCCCAGTTGTCTGATTATTGTGGCCATGTTGATTCACATCTGAAGTAGCGTTAGGACGACGACAAACAACCCATCAAATATTAAAAAAGTAAATATAACCATGTTTTATCCAGTTTCAAGGATTGCTGAAAAAGAAATAATTTAAGAGGATTTACAGGTTGTGTAGTGTTGCTCAAAGAAGGCAATTAAAACACAGTTTGACAAGTTGTACTTTGTTTCCAGAAGGTAGTTTGGATTTTGAGTGTACTTTTTCTTTATTATTGATTTGTTTTCATGATTGATTTTTACTGTTAAGTAGTTCCAGTGAAACAAATATAACATTAAGAAGTTTAAAATAGAGTTCTGTGAACAAATATTTGCACCCTTCCTGATTTCTTACATTTTTGCACATTTGTGACACTATTTCATTCAATAAATGTTGATATTCGACAAAGATAACCCAAGTAAATACAAAATGCAGTTTTTAAATGGTGATTTCACTTGTTAAGGGAAAAAAAGCTGTCCAAACCTACCTGGCCCCATGTGAAAAGGTAACTGCTGCTTGAGGACCTGGACAACTTGCCGTAATTGATGGAACCATGAATCCTGAATCCTGTTCTATCAGAAAATCCTTTTTTTTTTTTTTTTTTTTTTGATTTTGTATACTTTATTGATCCCCAGAGGGGAAATTGAGGGCATCCACCTGGATGGATGAAGCAGCCACGGTACGGCGCTATCCCTTTACCATTCACACCTAGGGCCACTTTTTAGAGTCTCCAATTAACCTAACCTGCATGTTTTTGGCCTGTGGGAGGAAACCGGAGAACTCCCGGAGTAAACCCACGCAGACACGGGGAGAACATGCAAACGCCACACAGATCACTGTTGGTCAGGGGCTGGGATCGAACCAGGGATCCCATGGCCAAGAGTGAGTTGCTGTGCTGCCGCAGTGCTAACCACTGCGCCACCGCACCGCCCAGTTTGTGACCTCAAGCTCAAACCCTCCAATGTGGCTGAATTACAACAATTCTGCTAAGATGAATGGGCCAAAATTCCTCAACAGCGACGTAAAAGATTCATTGCCAGTTATCGCAAACGCTTGATTACAGTTGTTGCTGCCAAGGGGGGCACAACCAGTTATTAGGTTTAGGGAGCAATTACTTTTTCACACAGGGCCAGGTAGGTTTGGATAGCTCTTTTCCCTTAATAAATAAAATCATCATTTATAAACTGCAATTGTAATTACTCAGGTTATCTTTGTCTAATATTGAAATTTGTTTGATCAGCAACATTTAAGTGTAACAAATATACAAAAACATAAGAAATCAGGGAGGAGTACATGTTTTGTCACAGCACTGTAGGTATAACATGAAGGCAATGGAATCACAATTATGTAGACATCCCATTATCCATCCACCCATCTTTTACCGTTTGGGGTCCTGGGCCATGGGGGAAGCAGTTTCAGCTGAGACGCCCAGACTGTCACCCAGTTCAAATAGTGCTATGATCCCTATGATCCCTCCTGCAGGTGGTGAGCCCACAGGAAGTCAGATCCATGTGGCTCACTCGGGTTGAGCCCGGCCAGGCCCAGTTTGCCTTGGGAGACCCTGCCAGAAACAAATTGCCCCCGACAACATAGCTTCTGAGATTTTTAGGACACGCAAATTTGTGACAATCCACGGAGGGGACATCACATTATTATTATTATTACCTCCACCAAGGAGGTTATGTTTTCATCGGCATTGGTTTGTCTGTCTGTCTGTTTGTTTGTTAGCAAGATAACTCAAAAAGTTATGGACAGATTTTCATGAAATTTTCACAGATTGTCAGAAATGGGGTATCCTACAGATGATTAGATTTTGGTGGTGATCCGGATCACCGTCTACAAGAAAACTGCCATTACGCAAAATGCCATTTTCGTGAATAACTACTAAACCACTAATCCTATCATTGTCAATCCAATTGCTAGTCATATGTTTTCATGGTCAAGGAATCTGAAAATGTACACACAAACACTGTATGGGGGGAACTGTGGTGCTTGGCGGAGGTCTGCGCTCTCCGAGTGCTTTTCTAGTTATTATAATTATTATTAGTAGTAGTAGTAGTAGTAGTTATTTAACCAAATTACAGAAGGCTAAAATAGAGAAACTGTGTGCTTTTTTTTGGTAAATGTCACTAGTAAACAATGAAGGCTTTTTTGTGTGTTTTATTTTGGTTCTTGTATTGCAGTTAACATTTATTTTTACTCTAAATTCAAGTTTTAATTATTAAGACTTACTTTCATTTGAAAATTTACCTTCCAATCATTTAACTGCAAAAAACAAAAAAAAAAGTTAAACGTACAGTATGTGCACCAAGCCAGTAATACATCAGTCAGTTTGGCACTAAGCCCTCTTACGATTGCACACTGGACCACTGAAAGTAATCATCTTTAATGTTGTACATGCAAATATCCCTTTACTTTAATGACATCATGACCATCTGTGTTGTATTTGTCTTTGGTGCCTTTGCAGGTGCATCACAAAAAAAAGCTAAAAAAAAAAATAAGTCTCTAAGAAATCTGTGCAGTGCTTCCCAGCATGCTTGGGTGGTGCATTGAATTTTATTCATGAATATATCTGACAAAATGCAGCAGGCGGCATTCAGTGAGTGACTGCTGCACATCTGGTGTGTCAGATTTCAGCATTCACCCTCTGTGGTGTGACATCTGCTTGAGATTTTAAACTAAAACTAAATAAAGTGAAACAAATTTAAAGTAAAGTACATCAGTCATGGGATTTCAAAAAGCTCATTCCTGAGCCTTGAATTCCTTCTTTATAAATCCTTTAGTTTTATGAATTAACGTTGCTTTTCTTCTTCCTCCAGGCCCCCCAGCTTGGCACTCTGATGGGCGTCTACATGCCGTGCATCCAGAACATCTTCGGAGTCATCCTGTTTCTCAGGATGACCTGGTTGGTGGGAATCGGAGGTGTGATCGGGACCTTCTTTATTGTCTTCATGTGCTGCACCACAGTGAGTGTTTTGCCTACTTGTTTTCACACAACAGTGGCCTTTCTAGAAATCAGCATATTGTAGCATAAAAGGTAGCAGATGTGTGCTGGGAATTAGCTGTAAAAAGATGCCAGATACAGTATCTCACAAAAGTGAGTACACCCCTCACGTTTTTGTAAATATTTTATTATATCTTTTCACGGAACACTGAAGATATGACACTTTGATACAATATAAAGTAGTCAGTGTACAGCTTGTATAACAGTGTAAATTTGCTGTCCCCTCAAAATAACTCAACACACAGCCATTAATGTCTAAACCACTGGCAACAAAAGTGAGTACACCCCTAAGTGAAAATGTCCAAATTGTGCCCAGAGTGTCAATATTTTGTGTGGCCACTATTATTTTCCAGCACTGCCTTAACTCTCTTGGGCATGGAGTTCACTAGAGCTTCACAGGTTGCCACTGGAATCTTTTTCCATTCCTCCATGACGACATCATGGAGCTGGTTGATGTTAAAGACCTTGCGCTCCTCCACCTTCCATTTGAGGATGCCCCACAGATGCTTAATAGGGTTTAGGTCTGGAGACATGCTTGGCCAGTTCATCACCTTTACCCTCAGTTTCTTTAGGTGTGTTTGGGGTAGTTATCATGTTGGAATACTGCCCTGCAGCCCAGTTTCCAAGGGAGGGGACCATGCTCTGCTTCAGCATGTCACAGTACATGTTGGCATTCATGGTTCTCTCAATGAACTGTAGCTCCCCAGTGCCGGCAGCACTCATGCAGCCCCAAACCATGACACTCCCACAACCATGCTTGACTGTAGGCAAGACACATTTGTCTTTGTACTCCTCACCTGGTTGCCGCCACACACACTTAACACCATCTGAACCAAATAAGTTTATCTTGGTCTCATCAGACCACAGGATATGCTTCCAGTAATCAATGTCCTTAGTCTGCTTGTCTTCAGTAAACTGTTTGTGGGCTTTCTTGCGTATCATCTTTAAAAGGGACTTCCTTCTGGGACGACAGCCATGCAGACCAATTTGATGCAGTGTATGGCATATGGACTGAGCACTGACAGGCAGACCCCCCACCCCTTCAACCTCTGCAGCAATGGTGGCAGCACTCGTACGTCTATTTTCAAAAGACAACCTCTGGATATGATGCTGGGCACGTGCACTCAACTTCTTTGGTCGACCATGTCGAGGCCTGTTCTGAGTGGAACCTGTCCTGTTAAACCGCTGTATGGTTTTGGCCACTGTGCTGCAGCTCAGTTTCAGGGTGTTGACCATCTCCTTGTAGCCTAGGCCATCTTTATGTAGAGCAACAATTTATTTTTTTTTCAGATCCTCAGAGTTCTTTGCCATGAGGTACCATGTTGAAATTCCAGTGACCAGTATGAGAGAGTGTGAGAGCAATAACACCAAATTTAACACACCTGCTCTCCATTCACACCTGAGACCTTGTAACACTAACGAGTCACATGACACCGGGGAGGGAAAATGGCTAATTGAGCACAGTTTGGACATTTTCACTTAGGGGTGTACTCACTTTTGTTGCCAGCGGCTTGGACATTAATGGCTGTGTGTTGAGTTATTTTGAGGGGACAGCAAATTTACACTGTTATACAAGCTGTACACTGACTACTTTACATTGCATCAAAGTGTCATATCTTCAGTGTTGTCCCATGAAAAGATATAATAAAATATTTACAAAAATGTGAGGGGTGTACTCACTTTTGTGAGATACTGTATGGTAAGTGTGGTTAGTAGCTTTGCTGCAAATAATGTTAGTGTGGTTCTGCTGAATACTGTATGTGCTTATCATAGCCAGAATAAATGTGTAAAGGACAATAGTCTTCTCATAGGTTACATAAGCCTGGGCTTTCTTTTACAGAGCTTCTAGTTTATTAGATCAGCTAGCAGAATTAAAGACAGTAAAATTAACTGTCTCATTTAAACTTTATTCATTGACCCTTACCCACAATATAGACTTGTTTCTCTAATTCAGTCCTATAGTAGATAAATGTAATTTCAAAGGTCCTGGCCAAACAGCTCTCCATTAAGTCAAAAAGGCAGCCAGACACACTAGTTTTAGCAAACACTACTTCAACTACTCAGACATTTACGTGTGTTTTCAGGGACTTTTTTCAGCCAGTGCAGCATTTTGGAGCCGTTGGATCCACTCAAAAAAAAAATCTTCATCATAACAACCATACACATATACAATTTTTTAGGCAACATTGAAGGTCAGGTTTTGGATATTTATAGAATCATGTCTGTGACATCAGTGCATGCTTTCAACCTGGCTGTCTGAAAATAAACAAAAATATATATAGTATTTAGCATCAGACATGTGATATCACTGAAACATGAGCTTAGAAAAATTAAGCATTCCTTAGTAATCATAGTTGCAACACCCAATACTTTTAAATTAAACTACCTATTTAAAATCTATTCATTAATTACTCATACTAAGAAGCTGTAAAACAAAAACAACTATGCTCACAGTACAATTGTAAAACTTTATTAGTATATTAAATCAGCACAGACATACAGTCCATGCAGTATATTACGCCAACTCTATACTAGTAGATCAAGTATATGTTTTCCATCCATCCATCTTCTTCCACTTAATCCTTTTCGGGTCGTGGGGGTGCTGGAGCCTATCCCAGCATCTTTGGGCGAGAGGTAGGGTACACCCTGGACAGATCGCCAGTCCATCGCAGGGCCAACACAGAGAGACAGACAACCATTCACTCTCACAGTCATACCTAAGGACAATTTAGAATCCCCAGTCCAACATACAGACAGAAACTAAAAACTTCCAAGCCTGTTGTAAGGACTGTGAAGAAATGGACTGAGGAATCAAAGCTGAAGTTACAAGCCTGCTTTGACTGCACAGATTGGAGTGTTTTTGAAGCTGCAGCCATTAACTTAAATGAACTCACTGACACTGTGACATCATACACCTGTTTCTGCGAGGACATGTGTGTGCAGACCAAGACCTTCTGCATATACAACAACAATAAACCCTGGTTCATTCCTAAACTGAAGCAGCTACGTCAGACCAAGGAGGAGGCCTACAGGACTGGTGACTGGACTCTGTACAAGCGGGCCAGAAACATGCTGACGAAGGAGACCAGGCTTGCTAAGAGGAGCTACAGTGTGAAGTTACAAAAAAACTTCTCAGCTAACAACTCTGCTTCTGTCTGGAGAGGCCTACGGAATATCACCAACTACAGGAGACCATCCCCCCACCCTGCGGAAAACCTCCAGCTGGCTAATGACCTAAACAGCTTTTACTGCAGGTTTGAAAAGAACCTACAGTTCTCACCTCCCACCCACACAAAAGGATTATCTGCAGCCCCAGGAACTCCATCCCTCCTCCACTCTGACCTCCCACCAGCACTAATGATCTGTGAAGAGGAGGTGCGCCGGGTCTTTCAGAGACAAAAGATCAAGAAGGCTGCAGGACCTGATGGTGTGTCTCCGTCCTGCCTGAGAGTCTGCTCCAACGAGTTGGCCCCCATCTTCACCCGGATCTTTAACAGATCACTGGAGCTGCGTGAAGTGCCTTCCTGCTTCAAACGCTCCATCATCATTCCAGTTCCCAAGAAACCCTCTATTACAGGATTAAACGACTACAGACCTGTTGCCCTGACCTCTGTGGTCATGAAATCCTTGGAGAGATTGGTGCTGAGCCACCTGAAGGTCATCACAGGCCCCCTGATGGACCCACTGCAGTTTGCCTACCGGTCAAACAGGTCAGTGGATGATGCAGTGAATATGGGACTACATTACATCCTGCAACACCTCGACTCCCCAGGGACGTACGCCAGGATCCTGTTTGTCGACTTCAGCTCAGCGTTCAACACCATCATCCCAGGCATTCTTCATCAGAAACTCCTCCAGCTCAAGGTGCCCCCCTCCACCTGCCAGTGGATCTCCAGCTTTCTGACTGACAGGTGGCAACAGGTGAAGCTAGGGAGATTTACATCCAGCTCCCGAAAAATTAGTACTGGTGCCCCCCAAGGATGTGTCCTTTCCCCACTGCTCTTCTCCCTCTACTCCAACGACTGCACCTCAGAGGACCCTTCGGTGAAGCTCCTGAAGTTTGCGGACGACACCACAGTCATCGGTTTGATCCGGGATGATGATGAGTCTGCATACAGGCGGGAGGTGGAGCAGCTGATCCTCTGGTGCAGCCAGAACCATCTTGAACTTAACCCAGCCAAAACGGTGGAGATGACTGTGGATTTCAGGCGACACCCCCCTTCATTCCCCCCACTCACCATCCTCAACAGCACAGTGTCCACTGTGGACTCCTTCAAGTTTCTGGGTACCACAATCTCCCGGAACCTGAAATGGTCCTCCCATATTGACACTGTCCGGAAAAAGGCCCAGCAGAGGTTGTTTTTTCTGCGTCAGCTCAAGAAGTTTGATTTGCCTCAGGAGCTGCTGGTTGTCTTCTACACCGCCATCATCCAATCTGTCCTCTGCTTTTCCATCACTGTCTGGTTTGGATCTGCCACTAAACAGGACAAGACCAGACTGCAGCGGATCATTAAGTCTGCGGAGAGGATCATTGGTACCGACCTACCCTCCATTGAGAACTTATATCGGTCCATAACCAGGAAACGGGCGGGAAACATCTGTGCTGACCCATCACACCCCGGCCACAAACTGTTTGAACTTCTATCTTCTGGTCGTCGTTACAGATCACTGAAGGTCAAAACCACCCGTCACAGGAACAGTTTCTTTCCTCAAGCCATCACTCTGATGAACTCCTAACATTCACCTAGTCCTACCTGTTGCTGTACTCATGACTTTTCATCCATTATTACATTGCACATAACTCTCACACTGCTTTTTACTTCATTCACATTATATCACTGAATCTGAGTCCACATTGAAATACTGTGTGATTGTATATTTTTTCATATATTTCTGCAAAGTGTGGTTAGTCCGAGTAAATAACTGCATATATTCCTGTATATATTTGCATTCTTTTATAGAAACGTGGACAGACTGTAATTTACTGTACATACTCTGGTTGTCATTGAATCCTTATTTAAATCCTTCACCTGAACAACGAGAGCAAGTTTTTAGCCAAAGTCAAATTCCTTGTATGTGTTGTGCATACTTGGCCAATAAAGCTGATTCTGATTCTGATTCTGATTCTGATTCTGATTCTGATTGATGCCACTTAACCTAACTTGCATGTTTTTGGCATGTGGGAGGAAACCGGAGAAATCCTGGAGTAAACTCACGCAGACACGAGGAGAACATGCAAACTCCACACAGATCACTATTGGTCGGGGGCTGGGATCAAACCCAGGATCCCCCAGCCAAGGGTGAATTGCTGTGCTGCCGCAGTGCTAACCACTCCGCCACCACGCTGCCTGCACTTGTGGTGGCCTAATGGTTAGTGCTATGGACTGGTGACTGGAGGGTTGTAGGTTCAAGCCCTAGACTGGCGTCCAAGCAGCAGTAGTATAACACGCTTATATAATAGCTTATATTGTAATTTTTGCATTTCCATAAACAGGGATTCATGTTAACATTTTTGCTCACTGGCCACTGTGGCTAGTGACTTTCCAAAGTTACTAGCCACTCAGCCTTTTCACTAGCCACATTTTGTGTTTGGAAAATTTTGTTTAATATGATCAAATTTGAGTATCGCATGCTAAAATCGCATGCTAAAATTTACTTGAACTAAATTTACAATAATTTTAAATGTAAACGACCCTTATACATACATAAAAATAGCAAGATAAACACTGTTGAATTATTTATTAACAGCAGCAAATGTTGTACAACAGTCTAGAAAAATATTTGCAATATGAGAGTAAAGTACAGGTAGATTTGGGGTCTGTCCCAATTCTCATTTGTATCCCTAACCCTTGTCCTTTGCCTACTCCTACCCTTGACCCTTGATAGAGGCTGAAAATTACCCCTATGAATTGGGACACCCGTTCAGGGCTGCACGAGGTCATTAGTACTTGCTGGTGGATTTAATCTAAATCTACACTACCTGTTTTCACCAGAAAAAGAAGAAAAAGAAAACTGATGAGGAAAAAGTCTCATCCTAAGGAGAAAAATGTCTCAAATTTACATGAACAATTTTAATCAGCAGAAAAAGTCAAAAATTTACTGGAAAGAAAGCTGTAAATTCAGAGAAAAATTTGGACCTTCTGGCGGGCCGTTTTTGGCCCCCAGGCCACATGTTTGATACCCCTGGACCAGCACATTAAAAATACATAATTAGAGGTTTTACGTCCATGAAAAAGTTGCATATCACAGATATCATAGATAATCACAGATAAACAAAAGTTGACCTCAGAAGAAGCTCCATTTGCTCTTTACAGCAACACAGTTTAGTCAGTTTTTCTCTCTGCCATACAAAACCTTAAATTTGCACAGGTGTGCACAGTAAACGGGAGCTTCTTGCTCTAAAAATAATCATATTTAACCACAGAGGTAGGAGCTAATGTGGGGGGAGAGCGCAGTTTAACTACTCACGCTGTGACACCGGGGTGCAATTCCCCTGGTGATCTGATCACTACAAGCGGGGACAGGTGTGTTCTGCTGGCTGGCCTGTTGTCAGTTCAGCGCCATTTCTGGCCACAAAATGAACCGACCTGCAGAGCACAGCGTCCGCAGTTTCTTCTGTACCCAGCCTGGGGCAGTCCTGTGTACTACGCTGGGAGTTGAGCCAGACCACACCCACGGCGACAGTGGACTGATGACAATACACTGTGTGTGCAGACAGTGCTCATGGGAGTTGTAGTTCTGTAGTCTCGCACTAGGCTTATTATTATTATTATTATTATTATTATTATTATTTAGATGTTGCTTGAGAAAACTACAACCCGCCAAAGTGGCTAGTGGGATTGGCTGTCTTACCCACCACTGGTGAAATCCACCCTCCAGTGGCAGGTGGGCGGGTGTTAATGTCAAGCCCTGTCCGTAACATTGGATAATTGATGATGCACAGGCTTTACAGTAATGGTACAGATAAACAAATCAGATTATACTAAAATACATCCTGTTCTAAAATATGGTGTCAAGTAGATCATTTGTTTCATAACATGACAATAAGGTAGAAATAGCAGATATGTCACACTGATCCTTTTGCATCACAATACTGAGTTAAAGAAGAGTTTTGATAATTTATGAGTTCATCTCCTTCTGTGTCCATGTTAAAGCTGAAGTTGATAACTTTCATTATTTTCTGAAACTGTCCATATATCCTGACAGCAGTACATGAGAGAGATGATCTGCAAAAAAAAAAAAAAATCAGGCTCCTCCTAGTGACTCTATGACGATATGCATTAATCAAGTCGGTCTGAATGAGAATGTCCAATGAGAGCCAGGAGGTGTGTGGACAAACATCAGTCACTACTTACGCATAACAGACTCATTGGCGGGGAGGGGCGTTGAAGGCTAAACTGCAGGACAGCAGCAATGGACTGAGAGTGGCCTCGGGGCTATATCAAAGATCATCTGCTATTTTATTCACTTAAAATTCACTCAGCTTTCAAAGTTAACATCTTCAGCCTAAAATCCTGAGACAGTGTCCTGTCATCTCAGCTGTAATGACTATAATGACATTGAAGGCAGAGATGCAAGAAAAGAAATTCTTTCATGTTTGTCCAGTGACCAAGTCCACATTTTTTTTTAATCTGAAGATTCAAATCAACCCACAGGGCACCATATACTCAGAGTAATACAGAATATACTGTATTCTGTTTTCTGGGGTGATACCACTGACCCTGGACCTACGTAATCCACAGTAACATATGGTAACAGTAAGGATCACGCACACACCAAACAGACAACACTTGCATGCACAAAAGCCACAATTTTACAGGAAAAACAATGCAAACTTACAAGAAAATATTTCAAATTTGCAAAATAACAGTCACAAATTTTTAAGGAAATAATGTCAAATTTGATAGGAAGTTACTACAAATTTACAAGAAAAATGCATATTTACAAGTAAAAGCACTAAAATTTCTAATACTCTAATTTCTGATATTTCAGGGAAAAAGTGGAAAGAAAAATTTATGGTTGTGTGTCCACAGAAACTTTTTTTTAATGCTGGGACCATCTATTTTCTGTTCATTTTCGATGTAGTCAATCGTTTAATGTGCTTAATGCCCTCAGTGCAGAAACGCTCTCAAAGGTCAGCAGTTTTTCACAGAAAGTTGAAAAAAGTTCAACTTTTGGAATGCCATATTGTTCATCAGCAGCACACCTCTCTAACAAGCCAACCAGAATTCAACTAAAATGATACCATGATCAATATAGAGCGCAAATCCTTGGAGGGATGTGTGTTTTCTTACCAGTTTGTTGCAGTTTAGTGTAGTTAGTAGAGAGTTTCAGCCTGAAAAGTGAGTGTGAGTGACAGGTCAAACAGCTGCTAGGATACAGGACAGAGACCTTTTTTTAAGAGGGCCTGTGAGGCACCCTGAAAAATAGGTCAAGGGAGTTTACAGTAAAAAACATGCTTTCTGTGGACACAGCCTAATATTTGGAGTTAAAAAAAAATCTCCAGGGGGTGCTGTCGAGCATGGATATGGAGTAGATGCGTCCTTACCAGCTCCGACATATCTTTTTATAAATGTTATTTTAAATGCCAGTTAATCTCATTATTGTTTCTCCTTTTAATATTGGAACCAACCCTCTAACTGGCCCAGGCGTTGTTTGGCGACATAACCCCTAGTGGTCAAGAGTGGTAAAGATTTTTTGTCAATAAAATAGTTCAGATTTCCAAGGCTATAATTTGAAAGTTGCAAGAGATAATGACTTACTGTCAATTAGAAAGATGTAGAATATGATCCAAAGTTTGAGTTAGGAATAAATGTACGCATCTAATTTGCATAATGAGGAGGCTGGTATATCAAATTACATAACTCAGTCAAAAGTGGACTTTGGACATATTTACATAAAAATGGTTCTGTTTTTTTGACACCGTTTTCTCTACAGGGGTATGTTGTGATCTTATATTCAAAGTATGTGAACCAGAAAATCAGTACAATGTAAAGAAACAAAGAAATTCATCACTCACCGCTGGAGAAGGGGGGCTCACCCGCTGGCCTGGTCGCTCCGTTTTCGTCCATCGTGGTCGTTATTTTGCGTTCTGTTGGTCATTTGCGCTCTCTCCCACATCTACAAAGTCTTATGATTATTCCACGTCAATTTGGCTTGTATCCCGCGGCAATTTTTCATGTACAAAGCCTTTTATGTGACGATGCATGGTGGCCATATTGGTCATGTGAGCTCATAGAAGGAAAAAGGAAGAAGAATAAGAAGGATTTCTTCTTCTTTGGTGTATTCCATGTCAGCCATGATTCCTCCAATGTGTGTCTGCCACCTTCTGAACTGGCAGATCAGTACAAATCGTCAGTACAGTTGGGGGTGACAGATTCAGTTGACAGGCACAGTTGCTGCGCTGTGCCACTAGGAGAGTGTGATCTGTCCATGAAATCTGGCCAGTTAAAAGGTTAAGACACCCGCTGACATGTCCGGGAAGAACTCTTCTCGTCAGGAACGCTCTACCTGAGCCCCAAACTGTCAAGCTAGCGAGAAAGCTAACTACCTGTCTCCTGCACATGGCATTGATGAAGACGCAGAAGAGCCATCACTTTCGGGCCTGGTAAAGTTAATTGAAAGTTTCCGTGCTGAAACACGTGACTCATTGGGCACACTGCAGACTTCTATGGACTCTTTTGGGACACGTCTGATTGAGGTCGAAACTTCTCTGCAAGAGTGTAATGACAGGATTCCAGCGCTTGAAGCCAGGTGTGAAACGCTGGAGAATTGCAACAAATTGTTAATGGCTAAAATGGAGGATCTCGAATTGAGGAGCAGATGCCAAAATCTTCGTGTGCTTGGTCTACCGGAAAACATAGAGGGGCCACAAGTCACGACATTTATGGCCGACTTCTTTGCCGAGATGCTAGGTACGGAGGTTTCTGACAGGCCTGAGATGTTGGATCGAGCACACCGCCTTGCTTCCCGGCCTGCCTGGGGCCAAAATGCTCCCCCGAGACCCATGATCATAAAGGTGCACCATTTCAGAGTGAAACAGCGCATCCTCCAGCTCGCCAGAGAGAAGAGCCTGCTTACTTTCCATGGCCACAAAGTTTACATTTTCCCAGATTTTAATGCAGATGTCACCAAACGGACGGCATCTTTCATCGACATCAAGCGAAAGCTCCATGCTGCAGATATCAGATACAGCCTGGTGTTCCCTGCCCGACTACAAGTGTCATTCAGTGGCAGCAAATACAGCTTTGGTACAGTGGAGGAGGCGGAGAAATTCTACTTAGAGACCATAGCCCCAAAAGCCAGTTTAGAAAGCTTGGGATCAGTCCGCCAAGGTCTCCGCCTTTGACTGCCACCTAATCCACATAGCACCGGACTTCCATGATCCCTCCTGCAGGTGGTGAACCTACTGGAGGGCGGACCCATGTAACTCCTTCGGGCTGAGCCCGGCCGGGTCCCATGGGTGGAAACCCGGCCACCAGACGCTAGCCTTCGAGCCCCTCCCCCAGGCCTGGCTCCAGGGTGGGGCCCCGGTAACCCCATACCGGGCGGGGTACACTGAATCCTTGATATACAATTTATCATGAGAGTCTGTTGGATCGTTCTTCGTCTGGCCCTTCACCCAGGACCAGTTTGTCTTGGGAGACCCTATCAGAGGCAAATTGCCCCGGACAACATAGCTCCTGGGATCACTGGGGCACGCAAACCCCCCCACCACGATAAGGTGACGATCCATGAGGGGGCCGCAAGGTGCGGCCGCAAGGTGCGGCCAAGCTGCGGCCGCAAGGTGGTCGGTGCATCTCGTGGTGGCAACCCCCGAACCAAGTGGTGGACACCAGTGGTGAGGGGGGCCATTAAGCTGAAGAAGGAGTCCTATCAAGCTTGGTTGGCTTGTGGGACTCCCGAAGCAGCTGAGGTGTACCGGCAGGCCAAGCGGAGTGCAGCTCGGGTGGTTGCTGAAGCAAAAACCCGGGTATGGGAGGAGTTCGGTGAGGCCATGGAACAAGACTTTCGGTCGGCTTCAAAGAGATTCTGGCAAACTGTTCGGCGGCTCAGGAGGGGAAAGCAGCTCCCCGTCCACACTGTGTATGGTGCGGATGGGACACTGTTGACTTCAACTGGGGATATCGTCGGGCGGTGGAAGGAATACTTCGAGGATCTCCTCAATCCCACTGATATGCCTTCCACAGAGGAAGCAGGGTTTGGGGACGAGGGGGATGACTCGCCTATCACAGGGGCTGAGGTCGCCAAGGTGGTTAAAAATCTCCTTGGTGGCCGGGCCCCGGGGGTGGACGAGATTCGCCCCGAGTACCTCAAGGCCCTGGATGTTGTTGGGTTGTCATGGTTGACACGCCTCTGCAACATTGCGTGGAGGTCGGGGGCAGTGCCTTTGGCATGGCAAACCGGGGTGGTGGTTCCTCTCTTCAAAAAAGGGGACCGGAGGGTGTGCTCCAACTTTAGAGGGATCACACTCCTCAGCCTCCCTGGGAAGGTCTATGCCAAGGTACTGGAGAGGAGAGTCCGGCCGTTGGTCGAACCTCGGATTCAGGAGGAGCAATGTGGTTTTCGTCCTGGCCGTGGCACATCGGACCAGCTCTTTACCCTCTCGAGAATTCTTGAGGGTTCGTGGGAGTTTGCCCAACCAGTTTACATGTGTTTTGTGGACTTGGAGAAGGCATTTGACCGCGTCCCTCGTGGATTTTTGTGGGGGGTGCTTCGGGAGTATGGGGTATCGGGCTTGTTGTTACGAGCTATTCGGTCTCTGTACGACCGTTGTGAGAGTTTAGTTCGCATTGCCAACACTTGGTCGGAGTCATTCCCAGTGAGAGTTGGACTCCGCCAGGGCTGCCCTTTGTCACCGGTCCTGTTCATAATTTTTATGGACAGGATTTCTAGGCGCAGCCAGGGAATGGAGGGTGTCATGCTTGGTGACCACAGGATCTCATCTCTGTTGTTTGCAGATGATGTTGTCCTGTTGGCTTCATCCAGCAATGACCTACAGCTCTTGCTGGGACGGTTTGCCGCTGAGTGTGAAGCGGCTGGGATGAGAATCAGCACCTCCAAGTCCGAGTCCATGGTCCTCAGCCGGAAAAAGGTGGATTGTCCTCTCCGGGTTGGGGACAGGCTCCTGCCCCAAGTGGAGGAGTTTAAGTATCTTGGGGTCTTGTTCACGAGTGAGGGGAAAATGGAGCGAGAGATCGACAGACGGATTGGAGCAGCATCTGCAGTGATGCGGACGTTGTACCGGTCTGTTGTGGTGAAGAGGGAGCTTAGTTCTAAGGCAAAGCTGTCGATTTACCAGTCAATCTACGTTCCTACTCTCACCTATGGTCACGAGCTTTGGGTAATGACCGAAAGAACGAGATCGCGGATACAAGCGGCTGAAATGAGCTTTCTCCGTAGGATTGCTGGACTCACCCTCAGAGATAGGGTGAGGAGCTCAGTCATCCGGGAGAGGCTCAGAGTAGAACCGCTGCTCCTCCACATTGAAAGGAGTCAGTTGAGGTGGTATGGGCATCTGATTAGGATGCCTCCTGGACGCCTCCCATTTGAGGTGTTTCAGGCACGTCCCACTGGGAGGAGACCCCGGGGCAGACCCAGGACTCGGTGGAGAGACTATGTCTCCCAGCTAGTCTGGGAACGCCTTGGTATCCCCTCTGAAGAGCTGGAGCAGGTGGCTGGGGAGAGGGAAGCCTGGGCTTCTCTGCTTGAACTGCTGCCGCCGCGACCCGGACCTCCGGAAAAGCGGTAGAAGATGGATGGATGGATGGATGGACCATAGCCCCATCCCTCCGAGCGATCCATGCAGATGACACCAGTGGTTAACTCCTCACTAGTCCCTTGGGGTCAGTCTCCAGCCGTACATAAAGTAAGCAGTCTATTAACTACTTTTTTCTTGTCACTTTACGAACTTGCTCCACTATAAGCGGCTTCAGTGTACAGGTTTGAATTTGGTGAGTCTAGGTAATATCAATGCTGATGTTGTAGGACCTTGGGGAAGTCAGATTATGTAGCATCTCAGAGGGAGACAGTGAATAAGCATGGGAGAACAATGCCCAGGGGGTTCCTGGCGAGATAGCAGGAAGGAGTCAGGGACATAGGGGGTTGAATGCAGTGTAATGTAAATGTCATGCTGTGTGATAGGAAATGCCATGAAACGTGTGAAGAGAGAGTTGAGTTAACTGTGGAGAGCTTGTGGAAATGATTCAGTCTGTTCTGTGCTTGTGAGATGTGAAGTGTGTAATAAACCGTCTGTCCATGAATCTGCCTCTTATTTCACACACTCCACAATGTTACCATTTATTGTTTTTTTTTGTTTTTGTTTTTTTAAAAAAAGGAGAATTTTGTTTTAAAAGTTCCTCAGACATTTAAACTATACATCTGCATGTGGAGCACTGGTTCAGTGCAGAGTTAGGATGTACTATGTATGGTGTAGACGCTCAGTTCAGGGAAGCGTTCAAAGTACGAGGGTGTTTTTTTTTCTTCACCCCTTTTTCTCCACACTTTTTTGTTGTTGTACTGTTGTATTTGTCAGAAGGTCTTATACACAAGCTCTCATAACGTACAAACTTCTAAACAAAACTATTACTCGTATCATTTGGAATAATAGCTGACAATACAGAAATTAAATTGTGTTCTTGAAATGTACATGGGATCCAGACCCCTATTAATCGTAAAAAAAATATTTTAACTATTTAAAAAAAGAGAGGGTACAGATAGCATTCCTCCAAGAGACCCATTTAAACAATGATGAACACTTAAAGTTAAGAAGGGAATGGGTGGGCCAGATCTACTATTCCTCCTTCACTACTAACAGCAGAGGGGTTGCCATATTGGTTCATAAATCCCTTCCTCTGGCAGGGGTGGAGATTAGGGCCAGTACTACAGGAAGGTATGTCCTAATTAGAGGGACACTCTTTGGGAACCCTGTGTCCTATTTAAATGTGTATGCACCCCCAGTTCGCTCAAGTGACTTTTATACTAAGGTATTTTCTCTGTATTCTGAGTAGACTGTTGAGTCCTCTGTGATAGCTGGCAATTTCAGATGTTGTCTATATCCACGTCTAGATAGGTCCTCAAAAACGGTAGAGTCTAATGTTGGACAACCTCGCTCTTTACTCACCTGCTGTGCTGATATTCACTTTATTGATACTTGGAGGGCCCTTCACCCCACTGATCAGCAGTATACATTTTACTCAAAAGTGCATAAGATATCTCCTAGAATTGACTATTTTTTACTCCTAAATATGCCCTTCAAAGAGTACTCACTTGTTCCGTTGGCAATATTATTATCAGTGATCACTCACCCATGTTTTTGGTCATGTCCAGCAAGACTCAAAGCACTCAGGGGCAATGGCGCTTTCCAAATCACCTTCTTCAAAATCCCAATTTTAAGACATACCTAACAGAACAGTTTAATCATTTTATTGTTGAAAGTAATATCTCCGATGTGTCACCTAATTTACTTGGGGAAACTGGTAAAGCTGTTATTCGAGGCTTCACTATATCTTTTTTGGCAAACCTAAAGAAAAACAGAGGGCAGAGCAACAGCTTCTTGAAGGTAAACTAAGTAAACTACAGCATGAATTTAACCTTAAGCCTTCAGATAACCTGAGATCTCAAACTGATGCCACCATAGCAGCTCTAGATGCACTTTTTATCTAAAGAGGCTCAGAGATCTATACTGTTTGGTAAGCATAAGTTATATGAATTCGGTAATAAGCCAAGCAGGTATTTGGCAAATCTAATAAAAGGTAATACCAGCTCCCAGGCTATTCCAGTCATAAAGGATAGTTCTGGTAAAAGAGTTTATAACAACAAAGATATTAACAACTCTTTCCTTTCCTTCTATGAAGGCTTATACACTTCTGAGTTAGACCACAACTCTGAGACTTTGATGCATAATTTTTTTATCATCTGTCAAACTACCTCAAGCATCCAATACACAAAAAGAGCTGTTGAATAGGGCTGTTACCTGTGAAGAAGTTATAGAGGCGATTAATAGCTTACAAAATAATAAGGCCCCAGGGCCTGATGGTCTGACCCCAGAATTTTATAAGGCTTTTAAGGATTTACTAACTGACCCCCTTCTTAATATGCTGTCCTACTCTTTTGACTCTGAGGCTCTCCCAGATACTATGATGGATGCAAATATTTCTCTAAACCTAAAGAAGGGCAAACCTGCAGATGAATACACATCCTACAGGCCGATTGCCTTGCTGGACACTGACTGAAAATTATTGGCTAAAATATTGGTGAAGAGACTTGAAGGTATCATGCCAGATTTAATTTCAATAGACCAAACTGGATTTATATTGGGTCATAATTCCCTTCATAATGTAAGGAGACTCTTAAATCTTATTCAGAATGGATCAAGGTCAAAGGTCAAATCTCTTGTTGTCTCCCTTGATGCAGAAAAGGCCTTTTGGTAGGATTGAGTGGCCTTATCTCCTAGGTGTCCTCTCAAAATTCAGTCTTGGGGACAACGTTATTAGGTGGATATCTTTGCTATATGCTGCCCCTCGTGCCTCTGTTATTACAAACGGCCTGAGGGCCCCCGCATTCACAGTGAGACGTGGTTCTAGACAGGGCGGCCCGGCCTCACCACTTCTGTTCGCCCTTGCTATGGAGCCCTTGACAGAGGCCATTAGATGTGATTCCTTGGTAACAGGCATAGATGTGGGTTCCACAAACCATAACATTTCCCTTTATTGTGATGATGTCCTCCTCTATCTAAGTAACCCAGAATCTTCTATCACAAGAGTTGTTGAAATAATTAATTCTTTTGGCCATTTCTCAGGTTACAAGATTAACTACTCTAAATCTGAAGCCATGCACCTTACCACTCAGGTATCTTGGTCTCCACTGTGCTCTACCTCCTTCTGCTGGTCCCCATCAGGTTTTGTCTATCTGGGCATACACATTACTCCCTCTCTTTCTGGTCTATACGAAGCCAATTTTGTCCCTGCAATTCGCAGAATCAAGGAGGACTTGGCCCGTTCGATGGCCTTGCCACTGTCTCTCTTAGGAATGGTCAACCTTGTCAAAATGGTTATACTTCCTCGGTTATTGTATCCCTTCCAGATGATCCCAGCTCTCTTAACAAGAAAATCACTTGCTACTCTTAACAGCTCCTTAACATCTTTTCTGTGGAGCAACAAGCGAGCCAGGATAAAACTCAGTATATTACAGTGCTCACTGGATGAAGGAGGCCTGGCGGTGCCAGATTTTAGGTGCTATCACCTCTCTATTTACATTTGGCACTGGTTCAAAAATGACCCAGCATCCACCTGGCTTAATGTAGAGGCAGCTCCGGTGGCCTCTATTCTTCTTAGTCACATATTACATGCATCTAAGAAATGGGTTCGTCTCAAATTAAAGGGGAATTTTATTCTACACAATACTTTAAAAGTTTGGAGGATGATGAAGAAGCTTGGAAATCAGGATGGCTCCTTTCCCCTCCTCACACCTATTTATTTAAACCCTGATTTTCTTGCTGGTTTGGCCGACCAAGCTTTCTCCTTGTGGTTTGATAGGGGCATTAAAACTGTAGGTGACTTGATGACAGAGGGTACTTTGCTGTCTTTCGAGCAGCTCAGAGAGAAGTACAACCTCTCATAGAATAACTTTTTTAGGGATCTGCAAATCCATAGTTTTATTTCTTCATCTATTAAGTTGCACCCTAATGGAATCTCTCTTTCACCTATGGAGGAGGTGATTCAGAAGCCAGACACTAGAAGACTAATCACTAGGTTCTACAAGACCCTCTCAGTTCCATTCAGTGATTACACAGCTCATGTCAGATCTCTTTGGGAAGTGGATTTTGGAGAATCATTTTCACCTGATATATGGAATGAAGGTAGTGCAAATTACCTATTTACTAACAAAGCTAGAGAGTTACAATTCAAGATCGTACACAGGCTCCGCATCATGCCAGTGAAACGCAATAAGTTTAACCCTCTTCTCTCAAAATTTTGTAATAAGTGTAAGATTTCTGAAGGTTCATATTTTCAGTGTTTATTTGAATGTCCTCTTATTAATGACTTCTGGGTAAAAATTTGTAAAGAAATTGATATTATTCATTCATTCATCTTCTTCTTCCGCTTAATCCTTTTCGGGTCGCGGGGGTGCTGGAGCCTATCCCAGCATCTTTGGGCGAGATATTCAAGAAAAAACTAGCCCTTACTCCTCTCAGCTGCATTCTAGAAGTAAATCCTACCCCGCTGAATCTCCGCTCCTCCATGCTGAAACTGCTGCAAGTACTTCTCTTCAGTGCAAGAAGATGCGTTCTTCTTTTATGGACCTCAGACTCTGCTCCTACAGTTACACATTGGATTCGGGGTGTGATGGAACTCATCCCGTTAGAAGCTATTAGCTTCTGGCTCGAAGACAAACCTTTTTTTTTCCCACAATATCTTTATTGAACCTTTTTTTTTTTTTTTTTTTTTTTTTAACAAACATGATACAAACAATCAAACACTAACACTAAAGTACTGCAAAAAAAAAAAATGCACTAAAAACACCAACAACCACCAACAAAATCAAGTCTTCAACAATGCTCCTCTGTTTAGTCTAGACAATCCAATACATAAGTATACATATTATGTTCACCAGTTTGGAATTTACAAGGTCCACACACATCATTCACCTTCTTCTTCAAGAGTTATGTTTAATTTTTTTTACATAATCAATAAAAGGTCTCCATATATTCTCAAACACAATTTCCTTTGATTTCAGTATATATGTTATTCTTTCTAATGGAAGGTTTGTTAACATCTGTCTTAACCACTGAGTCACATCTGGTCTATGAGTCTTTTTCCATAATAGTGCAATACATTTTTTGGCATTAAGCAAACTGAGGTCTATGAATGTTCTTTCACTTTTATTAAAATTATGCTTTTCTGGGTACAGACCCAACAAAAACAGTTTAGGATTCAATATGATTTGTTTTGAGATTATTTTTTCAATTGTTACCCTCACCTCTTCCCAAAACATTCTTATTAATCTACATTCCCATAAACAATGAAATAGGGTTCCTTTACTTTCCATGCATTTTGTGCATGTATCTGGTATGTTTTTGTTATATCTATTTAACTCCTCTGGTGTAACATACATCCGCATTAACCATTTGAAATGTATCAATTTAAGGCGTACATTTATTGATTTGGTTTGAGCTTCTGTACAAGCCAATTCCCATTGTTCCTCTGAAATTTCAATTTGCAGATCTTCTTTCCAGTAGTTTAATCTTTTCAGTGAATTTTCACTTGAAGATAGTGTCAATGAGTTATAAAACTCTGAAATAATACCCTTTCTTTTACTATCTTTCATCATCATTTTTTCCAAGGATGAATAAATAGGTCGAGTGAGAGCTTTATTTTGATTTGATCGAATAAAGTTTCTAAGTTGAAGATATTTAAAAAAATGTGTTCTATTGAGATTAAATTTGATCCTCAGCTCTTCAAAAGACATTATGTTATCTGCACATGGCAAATATAAATCCTGAATCTTTTGTATCCCTTTTAAATTCCATACTTTAAATACAGCGTCCGCTCTCCCTGGTTTAAAATATTGATTACCCCATATTGGACTAAATTGTGACAATAACTGTGGTTCTTTTAAATAGTTTTTAGCTTCACACCATATTTTGATCATATGCTTTACAAATGGATTTTTAACTTGTTTTTGTAATTTTTTTGCCGAATCTGAGTATATGAATATGGGAAGAGGTAAAGGTAAATTGTATGATTCCATTTCAGTCCAGTGAGGGAGATCATTTGATGAAAAATAATATGTCATAGACCTCAGTTGTGCCGACCAATAATACAACATAAAATTTGGACATTTCAGACCTCCACGATCAAATGGTAAATATAATAAAGACAAACGTAATCTAGCCCTCCTGTTGTTCCATATAAATTCCACTAACTTTTTTTTTATTCTTGAGAATAGATCTAAAGGTGGTGATAAGGGAATGTATTGAAATAAATAAAGTATTTTAGGTAAAATATTACTTTTAAGTATATTGATTCTCCCGATCATCGACATTGGTAGTGACATCCATCTCTGAGTTAACTCATTGATATCTGACATTAAGGCTTCATAGTTGACACTGGCGACTGATTCTAGCTTAGGCACAATTTGGATTCCTAAATATTTAAACTGATTTACAACATTGAATTGATTTACCTCAGGGGCTGGGTAATTTCTCTGGGTCTCATTTAGCATTAATATTGAAGATTTAGTTTTATTTATTTTATATCCTGATATTTCCCCAAAATTCTTTATTAAATTCAACAAGGTTGGAATTGATTTTTTTAGATTCGACATAAACAAAATTATATCATCGGCGTACAGGGAGATTTTATGTTCTGTTGGTCCAACTTTAATTCCATATATTTGTGAATGTAAACGTATCGCTATCGCTAAAGGTTCAATTGCCATAGTAAACAGTAAAGGTGAAAGTGGACAGCCTTGTCGACATCCTCTATTGATTTTTATTGGTTTTGAAATATTGTTATTTGTTAGGATTTCTGCTGTAGCATTATTGTATATTATTTGAACCCATTTTATGAAATTATTTCCAAGTCCAAACCTTTGTAGGACTTCAAAAAGAAAGGGCCATTCAACTCTATCAAAGGCCTTTTTGGCGTCCAATGATAGGAGAGCTGTATCCGGTGCTTCTTTATTAAAATAAATAATATTAAATAGTCTTCTTACATTATGGAAGCCTTGTCTACCCTTTATAAAGCCATTCTGATCTCGATTAATAATATTTGGTAAAATTTCTTGTATTCGTCTTGCTAAAATTTTACAGATTATCTTAAGGTCGGCGTTTAATAGGCTTATTGGTCTCATATTTTCACATTTATTAGAGGGCTTACCTGGTTTTGGCAGCAGTATAATTAAGGCATTATTTATGTATGATGGTAAATTATTATTTTGAAATGCTTCTAAAACCATTTCCAAAAAAGGTTTTATTAATTTATTCTTAAATTTTTTATAAAGGTCAACTGGAAGACCATCTGGTCCTGCACTTTTTCCTGATTTCATATTATCAATGGCTAGCCCAACTTCTTCTTGACTAATTTTAGACTCCAATATCTCCCTGTTTTCATTTGGAATACACGGTATAGATAGTTCGTTCAAAAACCCATTTAGTTTTGTTAAATCAGGTTCATTTTTGGTATCATATAATTTTTCATAGTAATCTCTAAAGGCTCTATTAATTTCTAAAGGATCTATAACTACCTGTCCATTACTTATAATACTGGTAATTGGTGTTTTAATTTCTAATTGTTTAATCTGCCATGCTAATAATTTTCCTGATTTTTCACCTTGTTCATAAAAAGATTGTTTCAATCTTAGAAGACTCAAGGCAGCTCTATTCGCTGATTTTTTGTCGTATTCAGCTCTCAAAATCAGTAATTCATTCTCCAACCTTGGGTCACTTCCTGCATACACTTTTTCCTGAAGACTTTTTATTTTATGTTCCAATTTAGCTCTCTCCTCTCGAGTCTTCTTAGATTTTGATCCTGTATAACTAATAATATGTCCCCTAATAAAAGCTTTGAAAGCCTCCCACTTTACACATGCTGATGTTTGTGTAGTATTGATGTCAAAGAACTCGTCTATCTGTTTTTCTATATACTTGACAAATTCCTCATCCTGAAGCCATTTATGCTGAAATTGCCATCTACCTGATTCCTTTGTCAATTTTTTATCTACATATATTAGACAACAGGGTGCATGATCAGAGATCACGATGTTATCATAAAAGCAGTTTTGAATCTTGGACCTTAATTCTGTGGAAATCAAAAAATAATCAATACGTGAGAATGTCTTGTAGGTACTGGAATAACAAGAATAGGCTTTAACTTGTGGTTTCATTTCTCTCCATATATCTAACAATCTCAATTCTTTCATAAAATGATTAATAGTCGTCCTACATCCAATGTGCGTACAGTCCAGTCCTGTTGATCTATCTATACCTGGATTCAATGTACAATTAAAATCCCCTGCTATTATATGTTGCCCTGTAAGTGATGATAAGATGAGAAATAAATTAGCAAAGAACTTCTGATCATCTATATTGGGACCATATAAGTTCACAAGATTTATATTTTCTAATAGCAAAGAACCTTGAATGATTACATATCTTCCAAATTTGTCTCCAATTACATTTTTCACTTGAAAAGGAACTGATTTATGTATGAGAGTCATAACTCCCCTGGCTCGGGATGAAAATGAAGAGGTGAATACACTTCCTTGCCATCTACTCCTAATTCTTTTAACATCCTCCTCTATTAGATGAGTTTCTTGTAAAAACACAATTTTTGAACCCATGTCTTTTATTTTATTCATAACTTGTTTAAGTTTTTTTAAATTTTGTAGACCTCTGCAATTCCATGAAGTTAAATTAAGATTAACACTTTGGTTTATGATCAATAGAGAGTTTGGGATTACCTTGCAGTGTAAACATGCTCATACAGAGAAGCAAAAACATGAGTGGTTGAACATTCATCCTACAAACTACACACAAACGAATTTCCCCTTCCCACACTTGTGGCAAACCCCCCAAAATCAAAAGAAAAATTCTGTCTCCCGATATAGCCATCGACCGTTCCACACCCACGGGGAACAGCCTAAGCCACTCCTTCTTCATCCTCCCAATCACCCTAACTCGACTGCTTTTAATGACGTAACATTAACTCTCCTCTGTAGTTTTCCAACTTAACTCCAAAATTTTTAACAACTTTGTACATCATAGTTTTTTTTTGTTTGTTTTGTTTTTGTTTTGTTTTTTTAATATATAATACAATCTATATTTTGTAAACTTACTATTTACTTCAAGTCAGTCAGATGCCTGTGCAAATGCTTAATTATTCTACCTTATATTTTGTTCATGCTTAGCTCCCACCAGTCTCTTCTTCTTCTTTGATCTTCTTGATGAACTCCTGCGCCTCCTCTGGGGTCTTGAAGATGTGGGTTCTGCCCTCATACGTGGTCAGCAGTCTCGCAGGATAGATTACACCATGACGAATCCCAAGGTTGCGCAGCTCCTTACGTACGGGATCAAACTGCTTCCTCAATTGCTGGATTCCTGTGGCCAAATCTGGGTAGAACCGCACCTGCTGGTCCTGGTGTTTAATCTCTCCTTTAGCTCGTGCAGCGTTGAAGATCTTCATCCTGTCTCTGTTGCTAAGAAACTTCATAATTAAGGTCCTCGGCGGTCCCTTATCTCTCCATGGGCCAATACGATGTGCATTTTCCAGAACCACTGCTGATTGCAACTCCTCGCTGCCCAGCACCTCCGGAATCCACTTTTCCAGAAAGGAACATACGTCCCGACCTTCTGATTCCTCTGGAAGACCCACCAGCCTCAAGTTATTCTGTCTCGACCGAGATTCCAAATCCAAAATATTATCTTCCAGAGATTTTTTTTTTTTTTCCAAAGTGCGCACCTTTAATTGAAGACGGGTGACGTCATCTTCAGCACTAGCGAGACGGAGCTCCATCTGCGCCGTTCGTTCTACACAGTCACCCAATTCCTTTCTTATTCCTTCCAACGCTGTCATAATCCCATCAAATCTAGAGGAAAAGTCCGCTCTCATTGAACTCATGGCAGCCATCAGCGCATCTGCGCCTCCCCCCGCAGACATCGCACCGTTGCCAGCCTCCTCCGCCATATATGGAGTTTTATTTGCTGCGTCACAGACCTGAAAGTCCGTTAATTTGGACTGTTTCGGCGGCTCGCTTTTTCCTTTACCTAGGTTTTCCAGCCTTAGGCTTCGCCGACATATCCTCACCCAAACGCTGGGATACGTTCTGTCCCAAATGAGAGAGTTATTTGCCGATTTTTTTTCTCCAGGAGCAGAGCAGAGCGAGACACGTCCGTCCTACGTGGCAGCCATAACCGGAAGTCAAGACAAACCTTTTTGTTTTTTTGATATATGGGACCCCTTTTTGGTCTATATAGGAGTCCAAAAAGTGGTCTTCATTTCTCGTTGTTTGCTATTTTGTACTGCTTGTGACCCTCAAAAGCTTAATAAACATATTTATTAAAAAAAAATCTCCAGGGTCAATATTGACAGGTTAGTTCTTTCTTATAAGTCAACATTTTTAAACTTTCATTTTTTCTGTCTTCTCCTTTGGTGGAGATCTCGTAGACTGGGTGTTGGTCTCCCATTTCTGAAAAGTTGACACTTTTCTTCAAATGAAAACAGTGATTTGATTTGATTTTTTTTTTTTTTTTGCTGCAACAACAGTGTCATACTGCAGTTTAGCCTGTCTGTCATTCTCCAGTGCTGATACACTGATTGATTGATTGATTTTTTTTTTTTATTTTGTGTACTTTATTGATCCCCAGAGGGGAAATTCAAGGCATCCACCGGGATGGATGAAGCAGCCACGGTACAGCACCAGTCCCTTCCCCATTCACCCACACATTCACACCTAGGGCCACTTTAGAGTCTCCACTTAACCTAACTTGCATGTTTTTGGCCTGTGGGAGGAAACTGGAGAAATCCGGTTATGTTCATGTGGTCTGCAAATAAGCCAAAACTATTAGCTATAGGGCAGCAATTAGACTACTTTTTTTACATGAATATTTAAGTGTTTGGGAACAAACTCAGAATTGACATGCTAAGGCTGTTCCTGCTCTTGCTGACCATCCACTGCCTAATCAGAAGATAGCATTGTTGAGTGATTATTTTTATCCATCCATCTTCTACCATTTGTCTGGGTCACAGGGTCAGCAGTCCAAGCAGAGCAGCCCCGACTGTCGCCCAGTTCACATAATACAGTAGCTCCTGGGATCATTAGGGCATGCAAACCCCTCCACCATGATAAGGTGGCGCACCATGAAGGAGTGATTTTTTTTTATTAGGCAATGAAAACTACCTCATCTGAAATTTTCAAATAAATTCAACATTAGCTGAATAGATTCCTTGATATCCTACTTTTCCTAAGGTGAATTCACATCACTGCTAATCAAACAGATTATGTCTGCAGTGTAACAATGTTTGGTAACTGTGGTCACACGGCATTAAAAAAGTTTCTACTAAACTACATTTATTTTGTGGTTTATACATAAAACCTCACTTCTGTGTTAAAGCTGTAGTTTTATTTGTAGACACCCCATATTCACATGTTGTTAAAAGAACAAAATGGATGATGACACAGGGTGATGTTCCCTGGTTCCCTTTAATGTCAGTGCCACGGAGCTGCAGTCATGCGTCAGAGCGACTTTGGACTGACACCCTGCTGTGGCCTTGAGACCTGAATTACAACCGACGCTGTCCCACAGGATCGAAGGGGCTGCTGTCAGTGGTCTGAGTGGCTGCTACAAGCTGATTGTGTTTGACTTGTTTCGTGCGTTTGATTGTCAGTGAGCATATATTGTTCCTCCTCACTGAGCGCCCAACGTGTTCTCAGTGGAGAGCATGCTGACTTTATTTTACCTGGAGTGCCTCGCTGGCGAAAAACATGCAGCAGAGCTTTCTAGATTCCTGTTGGGCAACGGGAATAATTACAGACACGTGAATTTGGCTTATCAGCAGATAGCGCGAGCCCTGTTTGTTTTATTGCAAATGACAGTTCAATTAAAACAGACATCTGTGTTTGTCCTCTGAGTCGTACTCTGTGTTGTGGCAGAGCTGTATGTTGGCATGTCTGTGTGTCTGTGCAACTTAGATTCTCCTCCGGCGCACAGTGTATGTATAGAACAACCCCCTTTAATTCCCAGGCATGGCGAAGTTGCCCGCGCTGACACACTCTCATGTTTCTCTGTGACAGTATGGAGAGGATTTTAAAAAAAAAAACATTACATCGAGGCAGTGCAGCTGCTTTTTTCCGAGCTGTTATACTGTATATATGTGGAAATATAGGGGGAAAACTGATCATTGTATTCATGAAATACACTAGGGGTGAGGAAAAAATTGTTATAGTGTAATATCACGATACTTTGTGTTGATGATGCTGTATCAATTCCGAGACGCCAGTATCGTGATGCTTTATTAAAAATGATCAATAAATGTTGTAAATTCAAACTTTCCTATTTAGATACCAGAGTAATAAAAGCCAGTTGACTTTTCAGTCCACTAAATGGTGCTAAATGCTCACTGTCTGGTTAGGTCAGCACAGCAAAGGCGTGACCGCTAAGCTCTAACCAGGAATTGAACAATTCAATTCAATTCAATTCAATTCAGTTCAATTCAACTTTATTTATATAGCGCCATTTCACAACAACAGTCATCTCATAGCACTATCAACTGAAGGGGGGACCCCCACAGTTGCAGAAAGACCCCAGCAATCAGGCGATCCCCTGTGAGCAAGCACTTGGCGACGGTGGAGAGGAAAAACTCCCTTTTAACAGGAAGAAACCTCCAGCAGAACCAGGCTCAGGGAGGGGCAGTCATCTGCTGCGACTGGCTGGGGGGTGAGGGGATAGAGAAGAAGAAAAGAACAGACATGTAGAGAGCAAACAGCACGATGGGGACTCAATCTATGGGAGAGAACAAACAAATGTTAATGACCAGCAAAAAAAAAATATTTCATAGAGAGTGAGGAAAGGAGTGAGGCCCAGTGCATTACTGGAGGTCCCCCGGCTGACTAAACCTATTAGCAGCATAACTAAGGGAGGGTTCAGAAACACATGATCCCTCCCTAATTGTAGGCTATATCAAAAAGGTAGGTTTTAGCCCTATTCTTAAAAACAGAGATCGAGTCTGACTCCCGAATCCAGATTGGCAGCTGATTCCACAGGAGAGGAGCTTGATAACTGAAGGCTCTGCCTCCCATTGTACTTTTGGAGATTCTAGGTATTACAAGTAATCCTGCATTTTGGGAGCGTAGTGCTCTGTTAGGATGATACGGTAGTATCAGATCTTTTAAATAAAAAGGAGCCTGATTGTTTAAAGCTTTGTAAGTAAGAAGAAGGATTTTAAACTTAATTCTAAACTCTATGGGAAGCCAATGAAGGGAGGCCAGAACCGGAGAGATATGATCTCTCTTTCTAGTACCTGTTAAAACTCTTGCTGCAGCATTTTGGATCAGCTGAAGACTTTTTAAAGATGTTTTAGGACAGCCTGATAATAAAGAATTACAATAATCTAATCTCGAGCTAACAAAAGCGTGGATCAGCTTCTCAGCATCACTCTGAGACAAGATGCTCCTAATCTTGGCAATATTATGCAAATGATAGAAGGCAGTCTTAGAAACAAATTTAATATGTGAATTGAAGGACAAATCCTGATCAAAAATAACTCAAGGCAAAGACTGAGATGGGAAATTGCAATACAGAGTTCTGGAGAAAAATTAAGAGACCACTGCAAAATTGTCACTTTTTCTGGTCTTATTTTTTGTTTTGTTTTTTGTATGTTGTATACGTTATTAATCCCAGAGGGAAATTACAGGGCGTCCACCTGGATGGATGAGGCAGCCACGGCGCGGCGCCAATCCCTTCACCATTCACACACACATTCACATCTAGGGCCACTTTAGAGTCTCCAGTTAAATGAACTTGCATGTTTTTGGCCTGTGGGGGGAAACCGGAGTACCCGGGGTAAACCCACGCAGACACGGGGAGAACATGGAAACTCCACACGGAAGAGTCACTGATGGTCAGGGAGTGGAATCGATCCCGTGACCTTCTTACTGTGCTGCCACCGAGCTACCCTCAGTATTTGTATGTGCTTGAGTAAAATGAACATTTTTTTCTTTCATTCTCCAACCTACTGAAAACAACTCACCCAAATTCCAAGTCAAAATATCCTCGTTTAGAGCATTTATTTACAAAAAATGACAACTGGCCAAAACAGCAAAAAAAAAAATGTTGCTTTTAGATGTGCTGTTTTGATCAAATAATGCAAAGAAAACAAGTTCATGTTCATTCTTAAACACTACGATACTTAAGTTTTAAGTTCGGAAGAACTCAGAAATCTGTATTTGTGGAATAACTCTGATTTTTATTCACAGCTTCCATGTGTCTTACCATGCTTAGATAATCACCTAATCAGTGCTGCCTTCAGTAGATTGAGGTGTCCTTATGTTTGAAATAATAGATACTCAAATTGAATGGCTGCCACACATGTAGAGATGCTAATTTGGGAAAGATTTTACAGTGGTCTCTTTTTTTCCAAAGCTGTATAATAGCACAATAATCTGCATATTGCAAGATTGTGATAATATCGCATTGCATCCCATTATGATAATAACATTATCATGATAATATTGTATCATGCGGCCTCTAGTGATTCCCACCCCTAAAAGATGCTAAAGATTTCTAGATTTTATTGAGCCAGAGGGGGGAAAAAAAGCAGTTTAGATCAGTCTGTTCAGACTCACCTTGACAGGAAGCCTTGCACTTACACTTGCTGCTCCATATTTTACATTTGCACACAGAACAATTTCCTTGCATGCATGTCCCACTGAATATGTTAATTCCGCTCTCTCTTTTTGCTTTATTTCACCGGTTCTGCCTCTCTCACAGAGACATGCACATACACACACTCCTTATCACTCACACTGAGCTCATTGCAGAGCCCCGGGCGATAAGCCTGAGCGTGAACGGTGTGTTATAACCCCCCCACCCCACCGCTTCTCCTCTCCTGCGCTTCTTACATAACACATAACCACCAAGACCTCCAGGGGTTGCCAACAACACACCAGAGGAGCGTGCATCTGTGCCTGTGTGCGTACATACATGTAAGCAGAGATCCCCCACCTGAGTGAAATCCACAGGGTTTTAAGTGCTAAGGAATGCCGCGCGCCGCCAAGCTTGATAATATCCAGTGTGACCCCATGTTTTATTCATACGACAGGATACCACTGGTGGTGCAGTTTTCATTAGAGGCTCCCGAACAGCTGTCCGTCTCTGTTGCTGTCAAACACTGTTATTTTTGTGTCACATTTTGACAGAACATTAACAAAACATGTTACACTGGAATATTCAGGGAATTGCTTTAAATGGGGACCACAGCTCTGGCACGTGAAAGCGTGAAATCGCACACACACAGCCCGCCATCTTAAAAGTCCATGCACCATTGCAGACAGCATTCTCCCAGCTGCTCTATTCAAACAAACACTGTAAGTGACTATTTTTATTCCAGATAATGAATGCATGCTTGTCACCAAGATAAAACGAGCTTTAATATTCTAGATGGGAAGTCATCTGCTGCTTGGCCTTCCTCATTACTTCCAGGTCCTGAATCCAAATGCTGCAAGGGAAAGGTTGTTTGCCTTCTGTCGTGACTCATTTAAATGCAGCGGATGCTTTTTTTTTTCTCCCTTCATTTTTCTCTCATATTTTTTGCTCCCATCTCTTTCACTGCCTCAATATCTCCAAGTCTTTTTTTTTCATTTTACTGTCTCATTATTTCCTCCTCCTCACCATCCTTCTGTCTTCAGATTCTTCACTTCTCTCTCTCTCTCTCTCTCTCTCTCTCTCTCTCTCTCTCTCTCTCTCTCTCTCTCTCTCTCTCTCTCTCTCTCTCTTTCTCTTCACCTACCATCCAATTTTGCCCTGTTTTGTCACCTCTTTTCTCTCCCATACAGCTGCATCTCATCCTTCATTCTTTATCCATGACTGAGAAAAGAAAACTCCTTCATCTGACACTTTTGCCTTCCACTCTATACCATCCTCGGGGATTTCAAGTGATAAAGAACACACTGAAGAATACATTTCTACTGCACGATTGTATAAGAATTGATGAAGTTGTACTTGAGAAAGCCATTCTGCGTCTGTGTAATAAAACATACTAATGAAGCACGTTCTTGGGGGCAGCGAAAAGGCTCCGTTCCTGTCAAAATCAATTCCTGCTCAACTCTGAGGTCAACAAAAGGCCAAATCAGAGTTTGTCTGTAGTAGCTTTGGGAAGAAACAGACTGAAAATGTCCTTTGCAGTCAGTGTTAGTGTGCTGGCTCCCAGAACTTTCATAAAAAAAAAAAATCTGTCATTCCTTAGGCATGTCTGTAATCGTAATTGTTTAGCAGTTATTCAGGCTTTGCTACCATTCAAGCCACCTTTGAAGGAAAACATCCCGTTTGCCTCACACATAAGCTCTGCACTGCTGTACCTCCTGTAGATGAGACAGATGGCGGGCAGCACAATGTGATGTCATCTACAGGCACCCTCAGAGACTGGAGGGCCTCTGGGTGCGTGTGAGTCTGTAGTTACTGATTTCAAACTTCACGGGAGAAGAGGGCACTGTATGTCAAGAGTAACACTCCATAACACAAACTGTGAAACTACTGCAAGTTTAGGTAACCCATTTGCCTGAAATTGGATCGATGAAACAGGCCACAGGCTCTGGGTCAGTGGGAAATAAATACTGCACATCTCACCTCATACTACTGAGTCATGGCTTGAGCTCTGTGGACAGAAAATGCCAGTAAAATATTGGGGGGAAATCTTCAGTTTAGTGGGATCTGCAAGAGCTGCAAAATGTACACTAACTTTAATCAATACACGTGCAGAAATATAATGCAGGCAGTGCTGCAAATAAGCAAAAACAGTAAGTAGGGAAAATCACCACAGCAGGGAAACAGATGGATCAACAACCAGCAAGGATGGCACAGGTGAGGAGCTGCTGTAATAGGGAACAAGTGGATGCGATAAGGATGCATCAGAATAAAGAGTGCAGAACAACATGTAATCAAGTCTGAACAAAAATCTACAAATCTGTCTGCACCTTTCTGAGTAATCCAGCCAACAATGATAATAACAAAAAACACAAAATGACGTAAATAAACATGATAACATGTACATGAACACTGCATGGCACACTGGAGGGTAATTCACAAAATATGACGGGAAGTAACTGAAAAGTCAAACACTGAGGACAAAGAGAGAAACAAGAAAGGCTGAGGAAAGAAAAGATGCAAGAAAAGGCACTAAAAATATAAACAAAATACTAAAGAAATAACAAAATGACCCCAACACTGAGACCTTTGGAGATCAGTGCAAACTTTACAAGATAGAGTGCGTGATGTGTGTTTGTTACTTCAGCTGATTGATGTTAATGTTGCTGTCTGCACTGGTGCCCATCATGTCAAAAGTGAAATTAGGACACTGCCAGTGTGACTCTTACGGTTGTCACATTGTATGTTTCTTCTTCTTTTTCTTCTTCTTCTTCTGTATTTAATGGCGGTTGGCAAGCCAGCTTAGAGGTGTATTACTGTCACCAGCTGGGCTTGAGTGTGGAGTGGGGGGAAAAAATATGAATCAAACCTGACTACCTCAAATAGGTATGACGGTGTCCCAGTAATCCTGTTAATGACAAATTGCTAGTCTCAGTTTGTTCCAGCGAGGAAACAAGGCATATTCTGACAGCTCTGTATTTCTCACAGTTGTATATACCTTCATTTTCACTTCTTTTGTGTTTTAAAACGACTTTTCGTATTGTCTTGTCTTTATGTTTTATTCTGTCATATGCGATGCTTTAAAATGTCTTATATAAATTTGACTTGACTTGATTTGTCCGTTGCTTGTCATGGTTCAAACTTCTGCAGTTATCAAAACAGAGACAATAACTGACCTCATTATTACCTCCACCAAGGAGGTAATGTGATCTTGACGGTTTGTTTGTGCAAATGATTACGCAAAAACTACTGAACGGATTTTGATGAAATTTTCGCCAGAGGTGGCCCTTGGGCTACAGATGAGCCCATTAGATTTTGGAGGTGATCCAAGAGGGTATACCTCCGCCAAGGCCCTATCTCACAATAGAAATTGAAAAATTGATCAAGAATCCACATCCTGACCTGGATCCCCTCCAGATTCTAATGGGTTTAATCCTGCTCACTCAGAAACAAACAGACAGACAGGCAGGCAGGCAGCAGACCTTGGCAGAGGTATACACTCTGAGTGCGCTCTTGCTTTTGCTTTTTGTGCCTATATGTCTGTAGCACACACAAAGGATGGCCACAATAATATTTCAATTTCCTTCTCGATATCAGTAGTTAAAGTCAAAGCATCAAGTTCTTAATAATTTCATGAAGGTAGACAGAAACAATAAACCTAAAACAGATGCACCCTGACTGTGACTGGCATGCTCAAAAACTTTTACCCGATGAGATTAGGGGCTCATCCGTATTAACAGGGCTCTTAAAAACCGTTTCAGAAAGAACTTTTCTTGCAGCTATTTTGATGAACTCGTCAGAGAACTACTTATGTATAATGTATATGCCAAAACTTAAAATTATTCCCTGCATTATAACCAGCATGAGACCTTATAATTAAAATCAGGCACTTGTTGGTTTGATGGATTATATTGTGCAGAAAAAATTGCTGCACATTACAGAAAAAACAAGGCTGAAATCTCACATGTAAGCAAGCTGTTTTCTTCTGCAGAATGAAGCTAATAAGCTCTAGGAACGTGTAACTTACAAAAGTGTGCAGGGTTTTTTTTGTGTAGCACTTTGTTTGGCCGTTTACTTTGTTCCTGACCCTGTTGCTCACGTTTTGGGAGTTTAGTGCCGCCACTTTTCCAGCTACTGTTCAGTTGGTGAAATATAAATAATTCAATGCATAGCACAATAATCACATATTGTTGTACTGCTAGTTTAAATCAGACAAGTCCGTCGCCTGCTTTTCTGCTCGGTTGCTTGGTGATTCATTGATTGGATATGTGGCTGGCTACCTCTGAGTGGCTGGTGCCCACATCAGATAAAACACTTAAACAATTACTGTCTTATCTGCTGTGGTGGGAGAAGGGTTTGTGGCCTCATTATGACCAGATTAGAGCGACAAACAGAGCCCGACTCACTCTTCCATCCTGATTGTCAGTCCACCGGGCCCTCAGGTGGCACTAACCACATTACACCTTTCGCAAAGACAGAGACATAATCATAAGCATAACATTGTGGCTCCAAATCCACAGACTTTCTTCTGTTGAAGCTGATCCCAAACAGTGCGGAAAATTAAGAACAGTAACACTGATTTTTATTTTTAATCTGGGAAATGCAAAAAGAAAAGCAAAACATAACATGATCACAGATTAATGATAATTCACTCAGTATAATGAATAATAACTCATGACAGTATTGGCAGCAGCAGTTTTTACATGCAAGGCAGCATCAGATCATCATCAGAAAAAGTCAGGTAGCAGCATGATAAAACTGGAAAAACAGAATCATTACAGCGGCGAGCAGTGAGCCGATTTCTACCAGCACCTCCTCTCAACTCCTCCTCCAGCTTCTCTTTCTGTCTCTGTTGCTCTCTTTCATGTGCAGCCGATGTGAAAAGACACTCAGAAATTCAACAATAGAGTTTGAAAGACAAATGAAAATGTAATGCTGCCTTTGTGCTGTCAAACAGCCACACTCTTTCTCCTTCTTTCTCACTCGCTCTCGCTGCTTCTCACTTTGCCATTTTTTATTTTTCTGGCCCATTTTTCCACGCTCTGCATGTCTCTGTCTCTCTCTCTCTCTCTCTCTCTCTCGTCCTCTGCAGGCCAGTCAGGGGTCGACTCTTTGTGTTTCAGGCAACTGCACACTCCACTCTAGCGTGCCCTTATGCTTCTCTTGGTGTTTTTTTCTCACTAAACAGAGCTACATTAGGGATGTCACTGGTTGTCTGAATGTGCTCTGACAGCTGGTGACAGGTCCTCTCGTATGATTATTTATCTAATAAACAAGTGGGCAGATATAGGATTTAGCAAGGCTGTAAATTGTGGTTGTCTCCACATAAACCTTGTTCTACACTGATTTACACTGCATACATTACTGCATATACAGTGCATCCAGAAAGTATTCACAGCACTTCACTTTTTCCACATTTTGTTATGTTACAGCCTTATTCCAGAATGGATTAAATTCATTTTTTTCCTCAAAATTCTACACACAATACCCCATAATGACAACATGAAAAAAGTTGTTTGTTTTTGTTGTTTTTTTTTTAGATTTTTGCAAATTTATTAAAAATAAAAAACTAAGAAATCACACGTACGTACAGTGGGGTAAAGTATTTAGTCAGCCACCAATTGTGCAAGTTCTCCCACTTAAAAGATGAGAGAGGTATCCAATTTTCATCATAGGTATACCTCAACTATGAGAGACAAAATGAGGAAAAAAAATCCAGAAAATCACATTGAAGGATTTTTAATGAATTAATTGGTAAATTCCTCAGTAAAATAAGTATTTGGTCACCTACAAACAAGATTTCTGGCTCTCACAGACCTGTAACTTCTTATAACCCTTGCCTTATGTTAATTAGGTAAGGGAGGTAATTAAGTGTAGACCAGTTGTTAGGTTCGTAGGGGTTACAATAGGGAATTAAAGTGAGTGTGGAATGAAATAGCTGGAGGCAAAAAATGAGTAATAGTGGTTGTTATTTATAGGAATAAAGTGAGCAATATATACAGACAATTTACAACTGTACAAATATAACAACGGCCGGTATGAAATAAAACCCCAAAGATGACCTACTGAGCTCAGTGTTTGTTTGTCCGTTTGGTTTAGTTGTTTGACCAGTCAAGATATCTTGTATCTCCAGGCTCAGGTTTCTTTTCCTCTTTTAAAGCGGCGACTAGGGTTGTTACCACTTTGAATCTTGGGCACTGGAGAGAGGAAGGATGCTCTTCAATCGAGATCTTGGTTAGATCTCGGTCAGGCTCGCCATCTCCATTCGGAGAGAATCCAGGATCCAGAAGGTTCTTGATCGGCAACCAAAAAACCTAGCCTGCACGACAATAATGGTATTATTGTTTACAGCTAGAGTAATTCGTCTTCCAATTCCTTCTTATATAACACCATAGCTTAGTGTTTAAATTCTTCTCTCATATTACTATTATCACAATCCAGCAATATAGTAATATCTTACATTTCACATCTTACATCTTACGTGCATGTGTTCTTTTTCTCACAATCTCTCTGGTAGCACATGAAATACCCTTTTTTTCATGTAACCAATTAAATGAATTCCTCTGTTCATCTCTACATCATCTAACCATGAAATTATGATTAATCCTCTCTAACCTTGTCTCTGTAAATCATGAAATGAAATACAATTAATTTATCACATAACCAGGGAATATACTGTCCCATCACTTCCAATATTCCCTTTTAAAAATCAGTAAAACCCAGTCTGAGCTACTGGGTTTAGCATAACCTATGCTTTTACATAGGGGACCAACACCATGTGCTTTTAGCATCAACCTACACATTTCATTTGACAGAAATAGTGCATAAGAACTAAAAGTACTTCAGAATACTCTTGGGAACTGAAATCACATTTAGGAAAACCATACAGACACAAAGACAGCCTTTTCCATTGCTTTTAAACAGGAAAAAATCCACTCGCGATTAGCATTAGCATAACGCTAACGTTAGCATGTATCTGACTCACCAAGATGAGGTCTCAGTGTGAACACAGCAAAGGACACAGCCACAATGCCCCTCACGCTCGTGCTCCCGTCAACTTAGGATAATAAAGGTTGCAGATTAGCGTTTGGAGAGTGTTTAGATCCATTTATAGCATTTTTCTGAATTAACTCACCAAGAAGAGGTATCAGTGTGAACCAGACCGCCCACAACCTCTCTCGTCCGCTCTCATATTGTGAAAGACCGATTTCCAGCAGAGCGCCTCAGCACTTTGCTCGGAAGGCGGGGCTAATATCGCTCTTAACGAATGGAAAGACCCAGATCACCCAACGTGACCATGAAACGGAAATTTAAAAGTTGGATGACAAGGATCGCACTTCCTCTTCCCCAAGATAGTCGGTTTTCAAAATAAAATCACACAATTGTATTAATACAATTGACATCTGAGAAAAAAAGGGTCATTTTCTCAGCTTAGTTACATTCTTCTTTAAGAGGCTCCTCTGTCCTCCACTCATTACCTGTATTAATGGCACCTGTTTGAACTCATTATCAGTATAAAAGACATCTGTCCACAACCTCAAACAGTCAAGACTCCAAACTCCACTATGGCCGAGACCAAAGAGCTGTCAAAGGACACCAGAAACAAAATTGTAGACCTGCACCAGGCTGGGAAGACTGAATCTGCAATAGGTAAGCAGCTTGGTGTGAAGAAATCAACTGTGGGAGCAATTATTAGAAAATGGAAGACATACAAGACCACTGATAATCTCCCTCGATCTGGGGCTCCATGCAAGATCTCACCCTGTGGGGTCAAAATGATCACGAGAACGGTGAGCAAAAATCCCAGAACCACATGGGGGTACCTAGTGAATGACCTGAAGAGAGCTGGGACCAAAGTAACAAAGGCTACATCAGAAACACACTACGCCGCCAGGGACTCAAATCCTGCAGTGCCAGATGTGTCCCCCTGCTTAAGCCAGTACATGTCCAGGCCCGTCTGAAGTTTGCTAGAGAGCATTTGGATGATCCAGAAGAGGATTGGGAGAATGTCATATGGTCAGATGAAACCAAAATAGAACTTTTTGGTAAAAACTCAACTTGTCGTGTTTGGAGGAGAAAGAACACCATACCTACTGTGAAGCATGGGAGTGGAAACATCATACTTTGGGGCTGTTTTTCTGCAAAGGGACCAGGATGACTGATCCGTGTAAAGGAAAGAATGAATGGGGCCATGTATCGTGAGATTTTGAGTGAAAACCTCCTTCCACCAGCAAGGGCATTGAAGATGAAACGTGGCTGGGTCTTTCAGCATGACAATGATCCCAAACACACCGCCCGGGCAACGAAGGAGTGGCTTCGTAAGAAGCATTTCAAGGTCCTGGAGTAGCCTAGCCAGTCTCCAGATCTCAACCCCATAGAAAATCTTTGGAGGGAGTTGAAAGTCTGTGTTGCCCAGCGACAGCCCCAAAACATCACTGCTCTAGAGGAGATCTGCATGGAGGAATGGGCCAAAATACCAGCAACAGTGTGTGAAAACCTTGTGAAGACTTACAGAAAACGTTTGACCTCTGTCATTTCCAACAAAGGGTATATAACAAAGTACTGAGATGAACTTTTGTTATTGACCAAATACTTATTTTACCGAGGAATTTACCAATTCATTAAAAATCCTTCAATGTGATTTTCTGGATTTTTTTTTTTCTTATTTTGTCTCTCATAGTTGAGGTATACCTATGATGAAAATTGGAGACCTCTCTCATCTTTAAAGTGGGAGAACTTGCACAATTGGTGGCTGACTAAATACTTTTTTACCCCACTGTAAGTATTCACAGCCTTTGCCATGAAGTTCAAAATTGAACTCAAGTGCATCCTGTTTCCACTGATCATCCTTGAGATGTTTCTACAGCTTAATTGGAGTCCACCTGTGGTAAATTCAGTTGATTGGACAGGATTTGGAAAAGCACACACCTGTCTATAAGGTCCCACAGTTGACAGTGCATGTCAGAGCACAAACCAAGCATGAAGTCAAAGGAATTGTCTGTAGACCTCCAAGAAAGGATTGTCTCGAAGCACAAATCTGGGGAAGGGTACAGAAAAATTTCTGTTGCTTTGACGGTCCCAGTGAGCACAGTGGCCGCCATTATCTGTAAATGGAAGAAGTTCAGAACCACAAGGACTCTTCCTAGAGGTGGCCGGCTGTCTAAACTGAGTGATCAGGGGAGAAGGGCCTTTGTTTGGGAGGTGACCAAGAACCCGATGGTCACTCTGTCAGAGCTCCAGCTGTCATAACGCGCCCGTCTCCCGGGCGCAAATAGGACACCACACACTCACTGTAGGTTGGCATATTTATTAACTAAGGCACAAACAAGAACATTCAAACAAATACAACAAAATGGAGTGCAAGATGATAATAATGAAACACAAACGCTGGAGGAGAGTTTGGCTCAACATCTGAAGGTACGGAAAGTCAGGGAACACCTGACCAGGAGCGGAACCCTGCCGGAGCACTCCAATGGGCTGCGGGGCTCAACGGCCAAAAAAACAGGGGAAAAAGGCACCAGGACGGAGCACTCCAACTCACCTTAACAGTGGAGTCCTAGTTACTCGGCAGTAGTGATCCAAAGGATGGTTACATAGGAGAAGGACACGACAACAGGCAGGGGTTGTCGTGTCCCTTAAATACAACACATAATCAGAGACAGGTGTAATTCATGAGTAACAGAATTGACAGCAGCTGTGCAGCCCCGGAGAGATTGACAGCCGGAAGCTGCCCAGCGCTTTCAAAATAAACAAACCAGAAATCAAAAATGCTCACTGGGCACGGCTCTAACCCGTACCCCAGGTTCATGACAGAGCCAGAGAAAAATAGTTATGAAAAAACAAATGCCAAAACCTACAGCGGCTGGTGTCCACACTGGTCGTGTCCTTCTGTCATAACGCGCCCGTTTCCTGGGCGCAAATAAAAATACAAACACAACACAACTCAAAACAATCATAATCATCTTATAGATAACAATGAATGGGCAGAAAAATGCTCACTGGGCAGGGAAACTGGGCACGGCTCTAACCCGTGCCCCAGGCTGATGACACCAGCATTCCTCTGTGGAGAGAGGAGAACCTTACAGAAGGACAACCATCTCTGCAGCAATCCACCAATCAGGCCTGTATGGTAGAGTGGCCAGACAGAAGCCACTCCTGAGTAAAAGGCGCATGGCAGCCCACCTGGAGTTTGCCAAAAGGCTCCTGAAGGACTCCCAGACCATGAGAAACAAAATTCTCTGGTCTAATGAGACAAACATTGAACTTTCTGGCGTGAATGCCAGATGTCATGTTTGGAGGAAACCAGGCACCGCTCATCACAAGGCCAATACCATCCCTATAGTGAAGCATGGTAGTGGCAGCATCATGCTGTGGGGATGGTTTTCAGGGGCAGGAACTGGGAGACTAGTCAGGATAGAGAGAAAGATGAATGCAGCAATGTGCAGAGACATCCGGGATGAAAACCTACTCCAGAGCACTCTTGACCTTAGACTGGGGCGACGGTTCATCTTTCAGCATGACAACGACCCTAAGCACACAGCCAAGATATCAAAGCTTCAGGATAACTCTGTGAATGTCCTTTAGTGGCCCAGCCAGAGCCCAAACTTGAATCCAATTGAACATCTCTGGAGAGATCTGAAAATGGCTGTGCACCGACACTTCCCATCCAACCTGATGGAGCTTGAGAGGTGCTGCAAAGAGGAATGGGCGAAACCGCCCAAAGATAGGTGTGCCAAGCTTGTGGCATCATATTCAAAAAGACTTGAGGCTTTAATTGCTGCCAAAGGTGCATCAACAAAGTATTGAGCAAAGGCTGTGAATACTTATGTACATGTGATTTCTTAGTTTTTTGTTTTTAATAAATTTGCAAAAATCTTTAAAAAAAAGCAAAACATTTTTCATATTGTCATTATGAGATGATGTGTGTAGAATTTTGAGGGAAAAAATGAATTTATTCTATTTTGGAATAAGGCTGTAACATAACAAAATGTGGAAAAAGTGAAGCGCTGTGAATACTTTCTGAATGCAGTGTATGATGCAGGGGTTTTAAGAAGAGTCACTCACTGGAATATAAAAATGTTCTTTGAAAGCAAGTGAAAGGAGATTTTTTAGGCACTGTAAATGTTTGCTTTTAGAAAGGCATCTTTAATTGTAACGACAATTCTTTTTCCTCTTTTTGATGTTTCTTAGCTCCCAGAAGATATGACCTATTGGATCAGAGTTGCGCAAAAATGTTTTCAGGATTATTGGCTGTATTTCAGTGACTCTTAGTTCAAATATATGCCAGGCAGGCCAATCTTTGTAGCTTTGATTTAGGGACTGAATGGGACTTCTGTACTATAATGAGCACATTAATTCTTGCTTTGGTGAAAATCCCAATTATGAACTCTTTCCAAGCTACCTGGTTTTAAGCTTCACTAGATTGGCTCACCGAGTTGGATTTCCTGCTCTCACAGCCCTTCCCATGCTCTATTTCATACCCAAGATGGTTGCGCCTGTGCACTGTGCATCAGCAAGTTGTGTAAATTCGATTCGATTCGATTCGATTCAACTTTATTGTCATTACACATGTATGAATACAAGGTAACGAAACACAGTTTAGCATCCAATCAGAAGTGCAAAGGACAGCAGTGCAGTATATACGGTAATTAACAGTATGTGCAATTTAAGCAAATATATATATTGCACTATTCATAAGCGCCTTTGTATTATATGTCTCTTGTAGGCTGTCCTATACACAATACTCGCAAGCCTCTATCTCTGAACATGTCACAACAGCAGGGTTGAGGTCAATTCCGAGAGGAAATGGAATTGGAGTTGGAACTGAAGGCAAATGAGCAGAATTGAACAATTCCATTTTCAATTCCAATGATCTCTCAGTGTCTTGTTGCTTGCTGGTATCCATCTCTGATGATGAAGGATGTATAGACCCTTTGCAGTCATGTGACCACTGTCATATCAACACCCACACACAGCCACAGCATCAGTGAGCACAGTTGGTGAAGTACAATGCCTGAATAAAAACAGCTCTGAAAAGCTAGAAAACAAAATGTAATGTAAAAAAGTATTTGCGCAAAATATTCCTGCAGTGGCAGCAGTTAATTGCCTTTGTTATGTGAGATTGTTATCCTCATGCATCTGGGGGCCCTCCCACTAATCAGTCACCCTTTGAAAATTTAAACAAATATTGTGAACAGTTCAACTTGTTGATATATAATCACTGGATTTTCCCACATCACCCATTACTATTCTCAGAGTGTCACAGAGAGTTGATCTGTAGTAACTACGCATAAATAAGTCCCACCAGTGGAACTCATTTGTCTCGGAACTGGAACTGAGCTTTAAAGATATGCATGAATTGGAATTGATAATTTAAATATCAATGGAATAAAAAGTGGAATTGGAATTGTAAATCAGAATTGACCCCCATCCCCGCACAACAGTTTTTTTATATATATATATAGAAACTACCATGCATTACTTTGAGCCGTTGTAGCTAAATAAATGCTAATGCTAATTGCTCTATAATGGCTAGAGTGGACAGCAAATCACCTGCAATGTGGTCAACACAGAAGTGATGTCATTCTGCTTCTTAAGAGAGTCAGAGAGTCTGGCGTACTGGGAATACAGCATCCTTCTTATAGCTACTATTACTGTACACACTAATAAAGTCAAACATTTGTTTTGTCTTTGGTTTATCACCAAAATACTGTAAAATCATCACTGTGTTTCCTATTAGCCTAAACTCTTCTCTGAATTTAGTCCTAATTGTGAAGTACTAAACTTAGATGGGGCTGAGCCATGCTGTTTCCACTCTTTGTACTAATGTGATAAACACTGTTGGCTACCTGCTGGCACGTCAGGATTGTGAGCGTGTTGGCTAACTGATGTTAGTATTTAGCTCAAAGCACAGCTGTGCCTACTGTTTAAATACTGTCTTACAACAATGCTCACATAATACATATATAGACTCCCTTTCTCTTATTAGATTAGATTTCACTCCAGCATAACAATTACCCATGGAAAACAAGTCTTTATCATACTGGGCATTAAAAATCTGTACTTTCAAAGACTGAAAATGTGATGATGTAATCTTCCCTTCTTATATTTCTCCCTTCTTCCCTGTGCAGACCATGCTGACTGCCATCTCGATGAGTGCCATCGCTACCAATGGAGTAGTGCCAGGTGGGTGAGCAGACGCCGGCACCACACAGTCATCTCTGTTTGAGACTGTCCTCTTCTAAATTTCTCTTTCTCACTGATTGCTTTTGGCGTGTTGCATCCAGCACAGCTTGATGTCTCTGGAAACATTAAGAGCTTTAGTCTGGGACCTCGTGCACTTTTACTTTGCGTCACACTGCAAATATTTACCCAAAATAATGCCAAATGGCCACCGTGAAAATTTAAATCTCAATGTTTGTTTCTGTATGCAGACACATTCATGCGCACATGTGATGTGACTGTTTTAAAATATGTTCGTGTGCATAGTAGTGATGGGCTGTGTCTTAGTATTTGGTGTGCCTGTAGCAGGGGTCAGAGGAAATTACAGGCTTGTGGAGAAGTGTGGAATGTGCACCAATTATAACTGCCTCTGTTATAACTGCTACCAGCCTTTATGCCACTCTATAGTACTGATTAAGGTCTATTTATTTATGCTCCCTTAATTTATTTTTACACAAATACAAAACCCAAAATACCAAGTAAAGGGGAGCAATATGAAAAAATAAATCAAAGCAGTAAATTACACAAATGTTTTTGTGTTTTGTTTTGTTTTGCTTTGTTTGTAATTAGTCCAGTACATCCCTGGTGTGTTTTTTAGGCCTTGTGACAATAGCTGATAGAGACTATTGTATGTGTGCATATCAGATTTTTGGTGGTTCATTTTTCACATGATGGAACATTTCTGTGTCATACACCGCCCTTTTAGGGCTGTTGAAGAACACCAAACGCTCACTGTGGTTTGCATATTTATTAACGTAAAGACAGACAAATAACAACACTGCACATACAAATAGCAGATAATGTGGGCGCTGAAGGAGAGCGGGACTCAACGTCGACAGGTAGACTGAAGCCTGGAGATGCCGGGCAAAAAGGGGAAAACACTGACTTGGACAGAACTCTCCCGTTGTCCTCAACAACAACCCAAAACACTCAGCCTCAGGAACAACTGAGGACATCTAGCAGTATAGAAGGACACAACAACGGGAACAGGTTGTCGTGCCCTTAAATACTGTTTCTCGATAGGCAGCAGGTGTGGATACATGACTGATGAAAGAAATACAAACAATGACAGCTGTGCAGCCCACGAACCAGTTTGACAGCCAGAAGCTGCGCGGCACTGTCAAAATAAAACACAAACCAGAAACCATAATGGCACAAGAACAACACAACCCCAAAATGCAACTAATAACACTACCAGAACAGAATGATAACAGTTAACCAAGACCCTAATATAGCAACCGGGAAAAACAATGAAACAGACAGGAAAAGACTAACTAAAACTGGAGATTGTGCACGGCGCCCAGCTGTGCCCCGGATCATGACATTCTGGTTATCTGTGTATGCTCATTTCAAACATCCATGTGATAACAACAAAAGTTAAGAAGAGTTTTATTTTAAACACTTGACTAAAAAGTAATTAAAATTAAGTGTTTCAGAGTTCATCCAAACATCATCATCATTTGTATGTGTCATTAATGAGACACTATAGGCCAGCCAATGAGCTTGCATATTTATTAACGAAAGGTACACAGAGACACAGAGGACGCAGGTTCACAATTAATGACTGCAGCAGGTGGAGGAAGCTCGGGGGACTGTGGGCCCCGAACTCCACCCCCAGGAGTCAGACAAGGCAATTCACTATATGAAGGAAGAGAATGAAATAGCACTTGGCTGCTCAGCTGAGGGCCGATGGAAACTGCTGCAGCGGGCTTGGTTCTTTCCTTTCCCCTTTGGATGGTGATGGAGGGCCCCCCAGGAAGACGAAAAGGAGCCGCTCGCACAGGATCAGGAACAGGAACAGCCAGAGTCGGACTCATGGAGCTCACAGCAACTGGGGAGAGCGTCGAGGAGGAGGGAGGAGCAGCTGAGGCAGTCCGGGGACAAGGAGCTGACGGAACAGCGGAAACAGAAGACCCAGAGGAGGGGGCTACTGTCTTTCCCTTTCATTGTGACGCAGGGGCAACAGCTTGCTGGGAGGCAGAGTTCTTACGGCTACCCATAACTGGATCCGGACGGGGGGGTCTCGCTGAGGCTTATTACGAGCAGGGTGACAACGTTTACCGGCAGAGGGCGAGGCAAAGGTTAGGTCTGGGAAACGCTGCTCCTGCGCGGAGACTGAGGCTAGCAGATCAGCGTACTCGGGGTAATCATGGAATTCGGGACTGACCTCTACCAGTCTGACTGCCGCCACCACATGCTTCATAATCTGAGTAGGATGGACGGCGGAGCGGGCCTCAGCCACATGGCTCTGGATGGGCTCAGCTGTCCACTGTGTCTCTTCTGGGGGAATCCTGACTGATCTCCTCCTCCGCTGTGGACGGGAACGGCACCTGGGTGACATGGACTCCTGGGCTGGATGGGTGACAGGAACTGGATCCCGAGGCGAGGAACGGGGAACGGGGATGCCTCGCCTTCAGCTTCCTTCCCGAATTCCCCTGCGGCCCATGGTTCTTCTCCCGGAGTGCCATGATTTCCGCCATCCTCGTCCTGACCTCAGCTTGGTCGGCATGGCGAGGATTGCGGTTAATTGCTGCCTCTGTGAGGTCGACGTACCAGTGTGAGGCATCGGGAGTGACGCCGCGAAGAGCGTTGAAGAGCAGGCCATCTAGCTCTATAAGAAACACGATCAGCTCGTAGCCCAAGCTCCCAGAATAGCCTTTTCCTGGCAACGTCATCTCCTAACACGCTGGTACACGGAAAAGGGAAAAACTACAAGCCCAAAAAAACAAACTCACAGTGATCTTGTTTGGCTGCGACCTACTGTCATGGATGGCCCTCGCGGGCCATTAATGAGACGCTATAGGCCAGCCGATGAGTTTGCATATTTATTAACGAAAGGTACAAGTGACAAAATAAACAGCCACGTGGGGCAAAAACACAAACAGAGACTAGACATTGGATAACGGACTCTGAGGAAATACACTTACTGAGGCACGAAGAATCAAAGGGTGACTGGAGCCGGGGTTAGGGACTCCAGCCGAACATTGTATGGAACCAACGTTATGTGAGGTCGCAGCCCGCAGTAACCTCAGCTGCTCCCTTAAATAAGGCACTCGATTAATCAGGATGTGAGAATGTAATTAATGGAATGTGATTCAGCTGTCACAGCGCAGTTCGGCTCTGACAGCCGGAAGTCCTGTTGTGACGCTGTCACAATAAAAGCCCTGGAAGGCTATATGACAACACAGAACGGGGAAAATACCGGACAGCCCAAGTGCGGACAGAATCAGCGCTCAGACCATGACAGTATGGCTGTAGCAGGAAGTATCTGTAGTCAATAAATGCATATAAGGAAGTCACTTGACCAGATATATCTGTAGTGGATCTAAATCCCCTTAAAAACAAATCAACATTGTCTAAAAGGGTACCTTTACCCTTTTTTCCAGAAAAAACTTCCATTGTCTTACAGTTCATTCATTCATTCATTCATTCATCTTCTTCCGCTTAATCCTTTTCGGGTGTCTTACAGTTCCTTGGGCTGCACGGTGGCGCAGTGGTTAGCACTGCGGCAGCACAGTTTACCCTTGGCCGGGGGGTTGTGGGGATCGTGGGATCGTGGGTTCGATCCCAGCCCCCGACCAACAGTGATCTGTGTGGAGTTTGCATGTTCTCCCCGTGTTGCGTGGGTTTACTCCGGGATTTCTCCGGTTTCCTCCCACATGCCAAAAACATGCATGTTAGGTTAATTGGCTGTTCTAAATTGTCCCTAGATATTTGTTTCCTATAGGCCCTTAGAATAGAGGGTTAGTATTAATGAAAGCGCTTTGAGTGGTCTTTGTGACTAGAAAAGCGCTATATAAGTGCAGGTTAGTTAGTAGTTAGTTAGTTCCTTGTGAAAATTTTTGCCCTTTTCTTTCTCCTTCAAATGTCAGGATCTAATTAGGCCTACCCGCATCCAACTCATGAGGACACTGACGCACCGCCTCTCCTCCAGAACCACAGCACACAGAAGTTTGCAAGATGGCAAATTTGAACAGTGCTCAGTGCTGATTGGTTCACCTGTTATAGTGACATCACAAAAACATTCCGTCTAAACTTGCCTTTTTCCAAGTGGAGGAGCTTAGCTGAACCTTCACAGTAGAAAACCACTGACATGACATATAAGAGTGATTTCACTCTTGATATGTTTTGTAAGTCATAAAAACATGTTACAGACATGTTAGCAAGAAAAAAAACTTGATTTTCACCAGTGTGTCACTTTAACTGAAAATTCTTCATTGACAGATGTTTTTCAGCAGTGACAGAAAAATTTGAAAGCTGTCTATCATTTTGACAGATTACACTGAGTGTGATCTAATAAAAAATCGATTGAAATGTCAGGTAATAATAGATTATGACAGAATTTTTACAATCCCGTCTGTCAAAATGACAGATAACAAAAAAAGTCTAGCATAACCTCTGCACCTGACAAGCGCGACATGTCAACAGTGTGTGTGGCCACACTCTTCTGACTACATTTCCCACAAGCCATGTGACTTCATGTCATGCACTTGTCAGGTGACTTCCTTGTAAAGATTTAGTGGCCAGAGAAATCTCCTGCTGCAACCTTACAATTGATGATACTGTTTGGATGAACACTGGAATGGCTTAATTTTTTAAAGTTAGTTTTTAGTTTAATGTTTTAAATAAAACTCCTTTTAAAGATTTCTAGTTGGTCGTTTCTATGTAAAGCCCTTATAAAGGAAGTGATGACTCACTCATAAAAAAAAAGAATGACTCAGTAAATGTTTTTTATTATGAACAAAGAATGCAGGGGTCATTGCTGCACTTGATGCTCCCCTTTTTTGGCCTGCTGTTGACCCTGTGGCCCGTCGTGCCTGTACACCGGTCGGGGAAAGTCATCTTTCAGAAGTACTGTGACTCTGTGCAAAATTGATATTTGGTTTCTGCTTCGCAAACATTTTTTAATAGCACAAAATCAATGCTAGTTGTGTTACAAAGTGATGTATCTTGCTGTCAAATTAATGATTAGATTTTGTTGCCAGTTTGGCCTCAGTTAACAGTAAATTCATGTCCAATAACTTCATCTATGATGATTTAATAAACAGATTTTAATCATTTCCTTGTGGAAACAAAAAATCAGTCCATTTACAAACCTAGCTGACAGTAAGAGTGGCTCACAAATATTAACCTGACACAATATGATGTTTATTTTTTAAAATATATTGCCTTGTTTTTTTCTTTAAAGTCTTACAAAATAAAATGGCCATTGTCGTGATATACTCTACATAAAAACACTTTCCTTACTGTATTTTTAAAGCTTCCTGTTCGTTATGTTGTATTTGTGTGCAGCTGGAGGCTCGTACTACATGATATCCCGTTCGCTGGGCCCTGAATTTGGGGGAGCCGTGGGAATCTGTTTCTACCTGGGAACCACCTTCGCAGGAGCCATGTACATCCTGGGAGCCATTGAGCTGCTCCTGGTAAGGAATGACCACTTTAGTATTTGTTTTTGCAGCCATTTTTTGAATTGCTGTCAGATAGCAATGATGGAAGCAAACATTAAAATGTTAAAAGTTGAATCTGCTCAGAATGAAGTGAAGGAAGAAAACTACCATTTCAAGGTCAACTATCCATTATTCTTCTAGCCTTTATGAGTTCACAGATTAGTGAACGTTGACCACTCAAATCACAGCTTTTCTTTCCACACAGTAAAGCCCATAAATTTCCAATTTTCACATTTTTGTAAAGGTGATAAAGCTGTCACACTCACAGCACCAAGAGCAGGTACAGAACTGCCCCCAGTGAATATTACTCATTAGATTAAATTATGGTGGTTGTACTGTACATAAAGGATCTCTGCACTGTGTCACTCTGATCCAAGAAAACCTTGATTCAATATTGGAACTATTTCAATGTTTGAAGACGAGACGCCAAACAAAACCAGTAACACAGAGGCACTGCAGTTAAAAGTCAATCCTGCATTTTTGATTGTAACATCCTTGTTTTTTCTTCTGTCATTTAATCTGTAAAAATTGTCAGTATTATTAAACTGCCAAGGAGGGTTATGATTAGAGTTATGAAGTTAAAGGTGTTCTATGTAACACAGTGGTCAGTAAGTGAACTGCAGCCCATTCAGCAGCCAGAATTCTGACCTGAAATCTTTAGCATTGTGGCCATTGAATAGTTGTTTTCTTGTTTTCTGCTTGGGAGCGCCGTCATTTTGCCTTCGCCAACCAAAACTTATTGACAGGTCTGTCACAACGACATGAGTGATTATTTTGAGTTTTTGGAGACGTGTAGCAGTTTATGAGAATTTAATGAAATACTGTGAAAATGGAGAAATGCACTTTGTTGGTGAGAGTCAGATGGTGTTCGAACTGTAATCCAAATTCAGGGTTTTTACTCAGTTGAATCAGTGCATTATGACCCAATTATAAATCATCTTCACCTGAGCAATCTACAGTGCTGTGAAAAAGTATTTGGCCCCTTCCTGATTTCTTATATTTTTGCATATTCATCACACTTTAATGTTTCAGATCATCAAGCAAATTTGAATATTAGACAAAGATGACCTGAGTAAATACAAAGTGCAGTTTTTAAATGATGATTTCATTTATTAAAGGGAAAATCTACCTGGCCCTATGTGAAATAGTAATTGTCCCCTCCATGTTATATCATGAATTAACTGTGATTACCCACATTTTTTGGAAAGCTGAGTTCAGTTTTACTAGCAACACCCAGACCTCATTACTGCCAGACCTGTTGAATCAAGAAATCAATTCAATAGAACCTGTCTGACAAAGTGAAGTAGGCTAAAAGATCTCAAAAAGCAACACATTATGTCACAATCTAAAGAAATTTGAGAACAGATGAGAAACAAAAACCCAGAACAACACCTAAAGAACTGCAGGCCTCACTTGCCTCAGTTTGGACACTGACCCATGATTCAACAATGAAAAAGAGACTGGGCAAAAATAGCATCCATGAGAGAGTTACTAAAGTTTACTAAAATGTGAGGAACTAGTTGCAACTGTAACCCTCCACCATGCTTTTCCATGTCATTATCTCCACAACTACTTGAGGCTGTCATGATGCCGAGCGTGGATCAGTGTCATGCTCGGGTCTTTTGGTTATTACTCATTTTTCTGTATATGTATTTGTTCTTGATTTTCTTCCGTTATGGTTTGTGCTTTTATTTTGACAGCGCCGTGATGTGACTTCCGCCTGTCAAATCTGTTCACAGCCTGTCACAGCTGTTTAGTGTCTTTACTTACTTCTCACTCATGCATCCACACCTGATTCTCATTTTGGTTTTTACCCCCATTATTATTTAAGCTCGCTCACGGGGTTCATTCCTCGCAGTGACCTCACATTGTGCAGACAGGAATCCCCCCGTCTGATTCCTGTTCTTATTCTCTGCTTGTACTCAGCCTCGTCAGTATAATTGTAAGTAACCTTTTATGGTTTTCCTTTGTTGCATTTTTCTGTATCACCTTTCGTGGTCTCCGTTAATTTCCTTTTTGTAAGTCGCCCTTCATGGCCATTATTTGTGTTCCCCTTAATAAATGTGCAAACTCACAGCAGGCGATTGGTGCCTTATTTCTGCCCTGAAAGGGCTAATTATGATAGTGGCAGTTTATTGTCCACTTAATGTCAAAACGTACATATAGGACATTTCATCTGTTAGTAAAATGTACATATATGGTGTATTCTGATGGAGGACAGGCTCATTTAAAGGTGAACTGGATTAACAAAGATTTTTAAAAAATACATCAACAATCTGTTTAAAAAGGTGCAGAATTCAAGCCTTTATATTCTTCAAAAAATAATAATATGATGATAATTTAAAAAAAAATTGATATAATGGGAAAAAAAATCATTTTTATGGGCCAGAAATAATCATAATGTTTACATCTGAGCAGTTGCATGATGATACTATGGCGGCTGGTAACACAGATATATGATACACTAGACAGGACATGGCGCGCATTATGATAACAGGATACACAAACAATTGTTCATTATATTTATTGTAATCATATAAGTAAGCTGTGTATATGAAATATGACTAGCCTAGCTGAGAGTCATGTCCTATCTAGTGTTTACATATCTATTTTTTTTTATTTTATTTTTTTTTTTATTATTACTTATTTTGTACCCGTAGGTAGATTTGTTTTGCAGTCTGGTGACAAGCCGCCAGCTGCCGGTCGCTGCGTGCGCAAGCGCCCCGTGTCCCTAACCTGCATGTTTTTGGTATGTGGGAGGAAACCGGAGAAATCCCGGAGTAAACCCACGCAACACGGGGAGAACATGCAAACTCCACACAGATCACCGTCGGTCGGGGGCAGGGATTGAACCCACGATCTCACGATCCCCGCGATCCCCCGGCCGAGGATAAACTGTGCTGCCACAGTGCTAACCACTGCGCCACCGTGCATCTATGGCATCTATGGTGTATCTATGGCCGGTAAATATATTGCTGCCTGTCACAGCCAATCCACCTTATTCCTAGGCCTCATGATGCCTTGTGTGAATTATGGTAGCAACTTCCAGTACTAGTTTAGAACGTATTGTTGTCACTGAAACGGGACACCTTTCTTTGTTAAAAAACAATGACTTCGACATCAGAAATGCGGGAACACGGCCTCTTGCATCGCAAAACAGTAACATAATCATACCACTTCCCATGACTATTGAGGGATGGAAAGATGACCTTAAAAAGTGGCCTCATACACAGTAGCTCCGTTAGTTAGCGCCGCCGCTAAGATGATAACGAAGTAAACAAATGACCCTTGCTGGAAAAATGAGTCACTTTGAGGACATTTTCAAAACTGATGTAACGTTATTTCCATATTCTGTATGGAAAGACCTTCAAAATGATATTTAATTTGTAGGTAGTGCGCAAAAACTGACCCAGAAAAAAGATGATTTGTTTATATTTTAGCTAGGTTGAAAACTCACGTTCGATCGGTCGGGAGTTACGTCTTCCGCAAAAACATAGGTATTTTTAGAAAGTGCAATTTCTAAGCTTTCGAATGATACCAGACACTCGTGGGGGGGGTTCCTGGGACTTTGCCGCTACCAAACAAAGAAAGAGTCATGATTTATGACTTCTCGTGCCTGTAGCTCGTAATGATACCGTGCACATTCTGACTCATTTTGCCAGCGCGGGTCACATCTCTCAATGTCTCCACCGTAATAAAGTCAGCTGCATTTTGTTAAAATATGTTGGACATAATCAAATTTACCTTAGAGCAGATGTACGCCACAACACCGTGCGTGGATGTCGTCTGTCACCGTGTGGTGAGAAGCCTCCATTTATCCAGTCTATTGGCACAACCACAAACACCATCAAGTGCCAGAATGACGCCAAAACATTTAAAAAATACAAAAACTAGAAGAGCTGAAATTAGCTGCCACTTGAGTGGAAAACACGTATGTGGACTATACATTAAAATGAATTTGAAAAACTTTTAAAAACGCTATTTTAAATGCCCCTGCTACTCCACTAAAACTGACTGATTTAACACTGCAGCAGCCGAAACCGGAAGTTCCATCCATAATTGTTCCTACAGCGGCACCCCCAGGAATAAGGTGGATCATGTTGTGTCCATAATTAGTGAAACAAGGAAGAGGGCAGAAGGCAGTTTATATTATTTATTATTGAACTCACAAACTCACAGCAGTGGACTACAGTGCTCCTGGTCCAGGCATCAATGGCGAAAGAAGACGTGCCCCTTCCAGCCGTGACCCTTATACCCTGGCTGATGGCACCACCTGAAAGGTGGGCCGCCAACCCCCTCTATTCCCCGGTCAATCCCAGGCCATCATCTTACTACTGTTTTTCATATGTAACAGATAGCATAACTAGGTTGATGTCATGTGTCTCTACCAACCAGCTGTTGCAAAAGAGAGTGTGACACCTACTGGCCAGGAGGTCAGAATGTTGTCTTTATCACCTTTAATGTGCCAGTGAGACTTGAAAGTGCTCATTGACAGATTGCCATCCCTTCCTCCACTTTTCCTTTAAACCTCTTGCTCATTAACCACAGCTGGGTCTCTTTTCCCAAATGCTAAACTATAGAAATAGGTCAATTTCAGACTTACATTTGGAGCTGTGTTGCTGCTTTTTAATCCCATCCACGCTTGTTTCTATTTTTGTTGTCTAGCGTCATAAGGTTGATACCCTCATGTATAATCCCACCAACAAAGCTCCAACTGGCTCAATTTTCCTAATCAGAAAACAGCTGTCAGCAAACACAAACCCATTCCTATTAAAAAAGCTCTGCTCCCAAAAAATGGCACCAATCATTTTACTGTGTTTTTCTTTTGCTTTGAAGCTTTTTTTCCTTGCATCATGTTCTTCAACGTGAATTACAATCAGCTGATAAAATGGCAGGATTGTTCATCTCAGTCTCTCTTTCCTCTTCTTCCTCTTCTCCTCTGTTTCTTTATTCCACATTTCTTCCACTGCAGTCCCCGCATGCAGCATGGAGTATTGGATAATTACTGTATGCAAATGCTGCATTAGGAGGAGATCAAGACACTGGCTGAGTAACAAGACCATTCCTTGAAACATCTCTCAACATTTTGGTCCACTGTTATCAAATATGTGTGGGTTTTTTTTAAATTATGTCATTATTTTCCTCCTGCATGCCTCTAATGGTTATGCAGAGTTTGATCATGCCTGGCGGTTAATTCTGTCTTCTGGGTCAAAGATGGCTTAGTTTCCATTGTAAAACAACAATCCCCACAGAACTGTGAGGAGCGGATCTGGAGAAGGCTGATTTGAATATGTTTCATCCCTCCAACCAAGCCAAGAAGACAAACTGATGCTGCTATTTTAGGAAAGCACGAAGAGTTCACGGTGAAGCAGGAGATTTGTTTGCTCGGTGATATGTTGTTCCTAGCATCCCATCAGCTTCTCCAGCCAAACGACCAAAGCCGTTACTATATGTATTATTCCTGTTATTCATTTTTGTGATTCTCCTATTGCTCTTCATGGTGATAAAAGAAATAATAAGAGATCAGCTGCTCTGCTTATGTAATAACCCAGTGATGAATCATCCAAAGTTAACAACAGCCACCTAATGAGGGGTTTATATATGTATATAGACTGTTCTTAGATTTGACCCTAGTAAAAGACTAATGATGGCAGCTAATTTTGCATATTAATATCACGCTTGGTTTCTTTAATTAAGCAGAATTAAAATAGCGCCCCCATATTATGTGTAGCAGCTTCAGAGCTCTTGTCGATGGCTGCTAATGTGAGCATCACATATTTTCACACTTCACACAGTTCTCCTCATCACTCATCTCTCAATGGCTTTCTCACCTTTTGTTATGCGGCTTTTTTTTTCTTTTTCACACAGGGTGAATTTATTAAATTCAGCAGTAAAGAATGAGCTAGAGGAGAAGGCTTGTGCCCCAAAATCTGCCCATTTAACTCCCCAGACAGGTTGTGGAAAGTGAAGAGTGAAGTGGATGAGCAGCTCTGGCTCTCCCTTAACAGCCACCTTTAAGATGCCCTTGAGCAACAATGAGATTGTATGGAAGTATTATGAGAAAAATGCAGGTGTGCTTTCCTTGGATACGTGAAGGTACCAATTTAACCCTTCTTCTACAGATCTACATCATGCCCAAAGCAGCCATCTTTCCCCTGGAGGGCCTGGAGGGTGCCGAGGCAGAGGCCGCCCTGCTTAACAACATGCGTGTGTACGGGACCATCCTGTTGACCTCCATGGCCACGGTGGTGTTTGTCGGAGTGAAATATGTGAACAAGCTGGCACTGGTGTTCTTGGCCTGTGTCATTCTGTCCATCCTGGCTGTCTACGCCGGGGTTATCAAGACCGCTGTGGATCCTCCAGACTTCCCGTAAGTAGTCACAACCCACATAATTCAACATTATATTTTTATTTTTTTTTTTACAGAAATAAATGGAGTGTGCATGCTTGCTGGTTCAAGATGTCTTTGCTTGAGGTTCTCTTTAGAATCAAGAAAACACACTGTAAGACAGAAAACTCCAAGGCACACTCTTTTGAAAAAAATGTTAAAATGGCTTTATTGTACTGACATTGTCTTACTAGACTGTAAACTCTCTAATGCATTTGGCTCACAGGCCAAAACAATGTTTACACCAGGGAGTGAAACAGATCCCATGCAAACAGAGAGTCTTTTCTAGAGTTGTAGCTACAAGGAACACCCTACACTCAAAAACAGCTCAGTGGAGCAGTGGTTAGCACTGTCGCCTCACAACAGGAAGGTCGTGGGCTGTAAACCAGGAGCTGGCTAGTGGAGTTTGCATGTTTTCCCCATGTCTGTGAGGGCTTTTCACTAGGTATTCCAATTTACTCTCACAGTCCAAAGACATGCATGTTAGGTTCATTGGCACTAATTGGGGTTTCTAAGGGTGTGTCCCAATGCATCCCTTTTCCCTATCCCTCTGTGTTACACATTCACCGTGAATGCGCAAAACAGAGAGGTAAGGCTAAAGGCCTTTACATACTCCGCAAGAACAGAGAAATTTGTTCCTTTTTTTTGAGGTGGCAAGAACAAGAACAAAGTTCTTTCTGTCCAGGACATTTCATACTTCACAAGAAACTGAAGTGCAGAACTGCTGGGAAATTCAAATTTCTGAACAGTCTCACAACAGTTCTTGGACACTACGCAATAAAAAAACTTCTGTCATGATGATGTGTCAAGAACAAGCTGCAAGAACTCCCAAACCAGGGCTGCAAGAACAAAATGATGTCATTTTGTTCTTGCAGACGTGGGAAAGAGAACAAATTCCACTGTTCTTGCGGAGTACAGTGGTGTGAAAAAGTGTTTGCCGCATTCCTGATTTCTCAGTTTTTTGAATGTTTGTCACACTTAAATGTTTCAGATCATCAAACAAATTTAAATAGACAAAGATAACACAAGTAAAAACAAAATGCAGTTTTTAAATGAAGATATTTATTATTAAGGGGAAAAAATCCAAACCTACATGGCCCTGTGTGAAAAAGTGATTGCCCCCCTGTTAAAACATAAATTAACTGTGGTTTATCACATCTTTGGAAAGCTGAGTTCAGTTTCTTTAGCCACACCCAGGCCTGATTACTGCCACACCTGTTCTCAATCAAGAAATCACTTAAATAGGACCTGCCTGACAAAGTGAAGTAGACAAAAAGATCCTCAAAAACTAGTCATCATCCAAAGAATTCAGGAACAAATGAGAAACTAATTGAGATCTATCAGTCATTGAGATCTATCAGTTTTAGGTTATAAAGCCATTTCTAAAGCTTTGGGACTCCAGCAAACCACAGTGAGAGCCATTATCCACAAATGGCGAAAACAAGAAACAGTGGTGAACCTTCCCAGGAGTTTCCGGATGACCAAAATTACCCCAAGAGTGCAGCGACGACTCATCCAAAAGGTCACAAAAGACCCCACAACATCATCCAAAGAACTGCAGGCCTCACTTGCCTCAGTTAAGGTCAATGTTCATGACTCCACCATAAGAAAGAGACTGGGCAAAAATGGCCTGCATGGTAGAGTTCCAAGATGAAAAACACTACTGAGCAAAAAGAACATAAAGGCTCATCTCAGTTTTGCCAGAAAAACATCTGATGATCCCCAAGACTTTTGGGAAAATACTCTGTGGACTGACGAGACAAAAGTTGAACTTTATGGAAGGTGTGTGTCCCATTACATCCGGCGTAAAAGTAAAACAACATTTCAGAAAAGGAACATCATACCAACAGTAAAACATGGTGGTGGTAGTGTGATGGTCTGGGGCTGTTTTGCTGCTTCAGACCTGGAAGACTTGCAGTGGTAAACGGAACCATGAATTGTGCTGTCTACCAAAAAATCCTGAAGGAGAATGTCCAGCCATCTGTTCGTGACCTCAAGCTGAAGATTCAAAGATTTTATTGTCAATACTACTATACATGCAGGACATACAGGAGAACTGAAATGGCGTTTCTCTCTCTCTTCATTGGTGTGCATAATATAAAAAGAAAAGGAATAAGGCTGGAAAAAAAAGAAAACAAAACAACAAAAACAGCAGTCTATGTACAGTAATGCAACCCGTCGTGCCAATGGCAACAAGAAAGACCCAGACCTCCATAGAGATAAACGATTAATGATGATAAGATAAGATAAGATAAGCCTTTCTTAGTCCCACAATGGGGAAATTCCAGGATTGCAACGGCACAGGGATAGCATCACTCAGAGCAATAATTAAGAAGATAAGAAATAAGAGCAGTGAATATACATATGTACACATAAATATATAAATATATATACACAGTGCGGAGCATTGTAGCTAGATGGAATAAACAGCATAACCGTCTATTTAGTTACCCTACATAGTATGAATATGTACCCATACATATTGTCACCCTCCATAGCGACTGATATTGTCCTAGTTGTATACTGGAGGGGACCATTTGTGTAAGTCTGTTGCGTCTTTTGCATTCAATACTATTAGGTCATCACGATTTTTTTTCTGCTATCTCTGCGAGCAGCCCTGCTTAGGTTATACAGTCTGACAGCCGTAGGTAGGAAGGACCTGCGAAACCTCTCGGTCGCGCACCTTGGATGATGTAGTCTACTGCTAAATGAGCTCCTCAGTGCGTTCAGTATGTCCTGCATTGGGTGGGACTCGGACTCCAGCAGAGATGACAGTTTAGCCACCATCCTTCTCTCTCCTATCTCCTCCACTGGGTCAAGGCGTTTCCCCAGGACAGAGCTAGCTTTCTTGATCAGTTTGTTCAGTCTCTTCCTATCAGCTGTTGTAATGCCGTTGCCCCAGCAGACCACTCCAAAAGTGATGGCTGATGCCACCACCGTGTTGTAAGAATGTCTTCAAGAGCACCCCTTGTACACCAAAAGACCTGAGCGTCCTCAGTAGGAACAGCCTGCGCTGTCCCTTTTTGTAGAGTGCGTCGGTATTGTGTGACCAGTCTAGTTTATTGTTCAGATGAACACCCAGGTACTTGTAGGATGTCACCATCTCAATGTCTGTTCCCTGGATGTTTCCTGGTGCTGTGAAGGGTTGTCCTTGCCTGTGGCAGTCCACCACCAGCTCCTTAGTTTTCCTCGCGTTGATCTGGAGGCAGTTCTGATGGCACCAGTCCACGAAGTCCTGGATAAGTCCTCTGTACTCAGCTTCGTCGCCGTTGGAGATGAGGCCGACGATCACAGAGTCGTCAGAGAACTTATGTAGATGGCAGTGTGTTGTGTTGTGTGAGAAGTCCGCAGTATAAAGGGTGAACAGGAAGGGAGCCAAAACCGTTTACTGGGGGGCCCCCTTGCTGCCGATGATTGTGTCGGACACACAATCCCGGGTTCTCACAAACTGGAGCCGGTTAGTGAGGTAGTCCAGGATCCACGATGACAGGTGCTGGTCAACCCCTGCGCACAGCAGCTTGTCCTTCGGGATCATCCGTTGGATGGTGTTGAAAGCATTGGAGAAGTCAAAGAACATGATCCTCACCGCGTTCCCAGGCTTCTCCAGGTTGGACAGGGAACAGTGAAGGAGGAAGATCACTGCATCCTCCACCCCAATGCCATGCTGGTAGGCGAACTGGAGTGGATCCATCGCTGGTCCCACCAAGGGGCGGAGGTGAGCAAGGAGCAGTCTCTCCAGGGTCTTCATCATGTGAGATGTCAGGGCCACTGGTCTGTAGCCGTTCAGGTCATTGGGGTGGGAAGTCTTTGGTACAGGTACCACACAAGATGTTTTCCACAACTGTGGTACCCTCCCCAGCTTCAGGCTCAGGTTGAAGATGTGCTCCACAATCCCACACAGCTGGTCTGCGCAGGACTTGAGGAGCTTCGCGCTGATGCCATCTGGTCCCGAGGCCGTCCTCACCTGGGTCTTAGTGAGGGTCAGGTTGGGGGGCTGTGTGCTGAGAGTGGGGGGGCGGGGTTGGTGGAGTAGGGTGTGGACAGCAGGTCTCGATGACTTTAGAGGCAGCAGTGGTTGGTATGCAGTTGGGGGGGGGGGGGGGTCAAACCTATTAAAAAACAGGTTCAGATTGTTCGCCCACTCCCTGCCCCCCATGGCCTGGGAGGAGGTATTCTGGAGCCCAGTGATGGTTTTAAGGTTTCTCCAGACCCCGCTGATGTCGCTCTGTTGCAGCTTGTCCTCCATCTTCTTCCTGAAGCTGTCCTTGCCTTCTCTGATCTTCCTCCTCAGCTCCCTCTGTACGGACTTCAGCATCTCCCTGTTCACCGACCTGAAGATCCTCTTCTTCTCTCTCAGAAGTGTTTTTATCTCAGGGTTGATTCAGGGTTTGTTGTTCGAGCAACACCGTATGGTCTTGGTGGGTACGGTGTTGTCCACACAGAAGTTGATGTAGTCCGTGATGGTGTGAGTGAGGCCATCGATGTCCTCACCATGTGGATCGCAGAGCTGCTCCCAGGCAGTGGTTCCAAAAGAGTTCTTTAGAGCGTCCATTGCCTCCTCAGACCATATCTTCACCGTGCGCATGACCAGAGGTTGTCTGTGTACTAGGGGTTTGCACACCGGCAGGAGATGAACTAAGTTGTGATCCGATCTTCCGAGTGAGGGGAGTGGTGATGAGGTGTAAGCCTCCTTAGTGTTTGCATGGAATAAGTCCAGTGTTTTATTGTCTCTAGTGTGGCATATGACATATTGGGTGAACGTAGGCAGAATGGGGGACAGTGAAATATGGTTGAAATCACCTGAGATGAGGAGAAGAGCATCTGGGTGTTCTGTCAGCAGCCTGCCAGTTAGTGAGTGAATGGCGTCACGCGCTGTCCCCGCGTTCGCCGTCGGATTTGCATAAATAACAATGCAGATCACGTGTGAGTATTCCCTCGGGAGATAGGTAGGCCGCATGTTAACAGCTAGCAACTCAATGTCTTTGCTGCAGTGTTGTTGTTTAACCGTGATATGTCCCGGTCTGCACCAGCTGTTATTGACATACATTATCACTCCTCCGCCCCTTGCCTTCCCACTATCTAGTGTCCGGTCTGCCCGTATTGCGTGGAAACCCTCTAGTTCAATGTTAGCATCTGTTGCTAGTTCTGTTAGCTGCATCTCAGTAAACAACATCATGCTAATCTCTCTGAAGACGCTCTGGTAACGAGCCGTAGCCGCTAGCTCATCTGTCTTATTGAGTAGCGATCGTACATTTCCCATAATAACGGATGGAAGGATGGGTCTGTACCTTATATTTCTCGCCCGCCGTCTTGCTCCAGCGCAGCATCCACGTCATTTCTGTCTTATTTCACCCGGTATGTCGAAGTCTTGCGCTAACATCTTGGTCCGGTTAAGTGCTAACAGCTGGTCTCTGCTGTAACATATCCTGCTAAAAACAGTGGCTCCGTCTGCCGGCTCAAGAGACATTTGGGCGATCCATGTGTCCGTCCGTCCGTGATGGATAAGGTATCGCCGGATCAGAAAGATTAGCAAGAGAAGCCAGATAGTAAATAGAAATGGGAAGAAATTGATCCGCTGTTGCAAAAAGGCAGCCTACTCGTGTGGCGCCGGAAGTAGAAAAAAACCCAGCAATTCTATATACAGACAGCTAGAGACGAATACCCGTAGTTGCAGTTCAATGTGGTAGCGTAGGTGCAGATAGTAACAGATAGGACTGCATGTGATCAGTATTGCAGTGACAGACAGACAGCAGCAGCTATGACATTTGTGCAAATGGTTGCGGTTAATGTGCAGAGACATACAGCAGCAAAAGTACAACAAAACAACAGTATTACTGTTGGTGTGCCAGTCTTTCTGTGCCAACAGCTGAGGTGGTTATTGGGTTCTGCAGCAGGACGGTGATCCAAAACACACCAGCAAGTCCACCTCTGAATGGCTTAAGAAAAACAAAATGAAGATCAACTAGTCAATTGTCAGAAAATTAATCGACAGTTAATTTGATAGTCGACTAATCACCTGTGGACCCTTTTCCAGGAAAAATTCTAAAAAATATGCATGTTTCAGGCTCTAAAATATGAAAAATTACCACTTTTTTGTTTGTGTATTATGAGTTGCATAAATGTTATGGTTTTGTAATGTCTGACAATTGTGTTGCTGCAAAGACTTAGATTAAGTTTCAAATTCATCTTTGATGGGTCATGACTTCATTTAGCTATGGGGACCTTTTTATAAGATGTTATATTACAGGCATAGACTGAGAACAAGTTCATATTCTCAGGTGTGCAGACTTAAACAGGTGAGGTTAAACATGCACTGGAGCCCTGAACAGGAGCCATGCCAACAGGAAGCAGAGACTAACAGAAATAATCACAATTAGATGACTAATCGAAAAAAATAGTCATTCGAGTAGTCGACTACAAAAATAGTCATTAGTTGCAGCCCTAGTACTGATTCGCTGCCTGCTCTGTACTGAATCGCCAACTGGGGGATTTCTCCTGAGCTCATGTTTAATGTAGTAGGAAGATAACAAAAGGTAGTTACACTTACAAAGCCAGAGGAACACAGATGCACATCTTCAATACTGCAGACACACACTCCATTCAGCTGCCTCTCAGTTCAGTCAACGTACTAGTACATTGCGAACAAACCCCGCTCTCTCCGTTTAGCCGCATTTTACAGTTCAGATTGTGGTAGCCACTTGGAATGCCAGTACAGCACTAAGTGATTCAGTGAAGGAATATTTCAAATGAATTTTTTAGTTAACAAACTGGAGGTGAATCAGTATGTCTTAGTGAACTGTAGATCCCATCACTAGTCAATGGTTGTCTGTCTCTCTCTGGGTTGGCCTTGCAATGGACTGCCGATCTGTGCAGGCTGTACGCCGCCTCTTGGCCAAAGATGCTGGAATAGGCTCCAGCACCTCTGCAACCTGTAAAGGACTAATCAATTAAGAAGATGAATGAATAAATATTTCCATCATTTTGATTTTATTTTAATCACTATATTTATTACTTTTATGTATTCATTATTTTAGAATTCAGATAAATAAATCGATGCTAAAACAATATAACTTAATCAGTTAAAATTTCTTAAATATATTCAGTTACAGTGGGGCAAAAAAGTATTTAGTCAGCCACCAATTGTGCAAGTTCTCCCACTTAAAAGGTGAGAGAGGTCTCCAATTTTCATCATAGGTATACCTCAACTATGAGAGATAAAATGAGGAAAAAAAAATCCAGAAAATCACATTGTCTGATTTTTAAAGAATTTATTTGCAAATTATGGTGGAAAATAAGTATTTGGTCACCTACAAACAAGCAAGATTTCTGGCTCTCACAGACCTGTAACTTCTTCTTTAAGAGGCTCCTCTGTCCTCCACTCGTTACCTGTATTAATGGCACCTGTTTGAACTCGTTATCAGTATAAAAGACACCTGTCCACAACCTCAAACAGTCAGATTCCAAACTCCACTATGGCCAAGACCAAAGAGCTGTCAAAGGACACCAGAAACAAAACTGTAGACCTGCACCAGGCTGGGAAGACTGAATCTGCAATAGGTAAGCAGCTTGGTGTGAAGAAATCAACTGTGGGAGCAATTATTAGAAAATGGAAGACATACAAGACCACTGATAATGTCCCTCGATCTGGAGCTCCACGCAAGATTTCACCCCGTGGGGTCAAAATGATCACGAGAACGGTGAGCAAAAATCCCAGAACCACACACGGGGGGACCTAGTGAATGACCTGCAGAGAGCTGGGACCAAAGTAACAAAGGCTACCATCAGTAACACACTACGCCGCCAGGGACTCAAATCCTGCAGTGCCAGACGTGTCCCCCTGCTTAAGCCAGTACATGTCCAGGCCCGTCTGAAGTTTGCTAGAGAGCATTTGGATGATCCAGAAGAGGATTGGGAGAATGTCATATGGTCAGATGAAACCAAAATAGAACTTTTTGGTAAAAACTCAACTTGTCGTGTTTGAAGGAGAAAGAATGCTGAGTTGCATCCAAAGAACACCATACCTACTGTGAAGCATGGGGGTGGAAACATCATGCTTTGGGGCTGTTTTTCTGCAAAGGGGCCAGGACGACTGATCCGTGTAAAGGAAAGAATGAATGGGGCCATGTATCATGAGATTTTGAGTGAAAACCTCCTTCCATCAGCAAGGGCATTGAAGATGAAACGTGGCTGGGTCTTTCAGCATGACAGTGATCCCAAACACACTGCCCGGGCAACGAAGGAGTGGCTTCGTAAGAAGCATTTCAAGGTCCTGGAGTAGCCTAGCCAGTCTCCAGATCTCAACCCCATAGAAAATCTTTGGAGGGAGTTGAAAGTCCGTGTTGCCCAGCGACAGCCCCAAAACATCACTGCTCTAGAGGAGATCTGCATGGAGGAATGGGCCAAAATACCAGCAACAGTGTGTGAAAACCTTGTGAAGACTTACAGAAAACGTTTGACCTCTGTCATTTCCAACAAAGGGTATATAACAAAGTACTGAGATGAACTTTTGTTATTGACCAAATACTTATTTTCCACCATAATTTGCAAATAAATTCTTTAAAAATCAGACAATGTGATTTTCTGGATTTTTTTTTTCTCATTTTGTCTCTCATAGTTGAGGTATACCTATGATGAAAATTGGAGACCTCTCTCATCTTTTAAGTGGGAGAACCTGCACAATTGGTGGCTGACTAAATACTTTTTTGCCCCACTGTATATGCTGTTAGAGAAACCAGATTCATTTGCATATAAAGTGCCATGTCTGTAAATTAGGACATTAGAGGCGGTTGCTGTACTGAACAGTAACTTTATTAAAGGACACTGCAACCAGCACGTGTTACAGTAGAATAGTAGCTGTGCTAACCGGGAGTGAGTACAGACTGGTGTTGGCAAAGAGACAGTCTCCTGCCGTCAGTTCCCTAATATAGGCACAGCGTGATGACGTCATCCGTGCCTGTGCCTTCACGTCTGTGCTGCCTGTTGTTAATATGGGAATATCTAACATTCACCTCCCCCTGGGAAAACCAAAGCCATTATGAGCATTTCTATATTGTTTAACAGTTACAACAATAGAGTAAACGGAACCTGGGCCACCAGGTAGACCACCGGTTGACCCTGCACGACTGAGTGGGTTATTCTGCCACTTCTGAAGCAGTCATGCCCCGCTAAACAGTTTTTTGGAGTCACCGCTGAGTTTTTCAGTTCAGGGGTCTCTGGCAAGCCCTCGGTGGGCACGGCCCTGGAGGCACTGGGTGCGGCGGATCTGGTTGTCCCGCTGCAAAGTCCCAGTCTGGGTCCCACACTGGCTGGATCGGTTCCAGGGCAGCTGTTCTCACCCTTTGCAGACAGCTGGCGTGCCATCTCGATTCATTGGCTAATTGGAAGGTGGCTGGCCCCAACTGCGCGGTGATTCTCATCGACAATGACGGGACCATCTGTGGGTCCAGGCGTTCGGATTGTCGGACCCAAACCCATTTCAGCACTGCGAGCGGCGATCGATTCAGCCGCACTCGGCGTTGCTGTTGTGGCACGCCGGCAGCAGGACATACCCTAGGTTGGGCACCGGGAGTGAGTACAGACTGGTGTTGGCATACAGGCGGAACGCCAAAGAGACAGTCTCCCACCATCAGTTGCTGCTTGGACCCAGCAGGACCCAGCAGAGCTTGGTCCTGCTATCTATCCAGCAGCACAGCGGCAGCTCCTTGCTGCTGATGCCGGGCGCAGATGCGAGATGAGTCCAGTTTGTGCCCCCTCTCCTCACTGTGTTCTCCCTGTGGTGTCAAGCTCGGAGTGGCTGTACCCTCGTCCAGGTGTGTTGCACTCCCATCATCAGCAGTCAAACCGAGGCCAAGGTAATCACGGATGGTAAAACCCCATTTGTAAAAAAGATCACACCCCAGGATGTTGTCCCCGTGTGTGGTTACTTGGAAGATGAACGCCGGGAGGGCTCTTGACCTGTAGTGAATCGCCAGCGATACAGTCCCTACTAGACTGATGCATGTATGCCTATAGCCATACAGCTCCACTGGATTCTTCCCAATAGGATGGTTCAGGAAGAATTTTTTAACTGTAACCCAGTTCATCACTGACCTCACAGTGGTGGTGTCCAGCAGCAATGGTAAGCTGACGTCGTCTAACCTCACCGTGCACCACTTGTACGCTGCCCCTCTGGAGCCCACTGCATGGATGGTGGTTGTTGGTGGTTCTTTTGGGCTGGGTGGCGGGCTTGATGTCAGTCGTGTCGATCAGCACGCCTTGGCGAAGTGATTGAGCTTGCCGCAGTGTTTGCATCGCTGCCACTTGGCTGGGCAGGATCGCACTCACTCTTGGTGCATCAAGGAGGTGCAGCTACCGCACGAATGGTGTTTCACGGTGTTCACCTCGGCGTCCTGTGAGAAGGTTGCAGCGTGACTGGTGTCTTTTGCTGGGGTAACTGCATGCGCTAACGGGGCTCGTTGTTGTGGCTCAACTAGTTGTGATGTTAGCTTGTCGGCGGCCTCCAGCTGGAACACCAACTCCACCGCCTTCACCAGCAGTAGGTGGTCAGGCACCATGATTAGCTTCATCCACAGCCACGGGTTGCCGGTGTGCTCTGTTGCTGGTCCCGCACCATTTCGTCCTCTAAATGGCCAAACCTGCACACACTTGCCAGACAGTGGAGGTCCACAATGTACTGCTGGGTCACTTCTCTCACTCCCTGTCGGTGTCGGTGGAGCTTGATTCATCTAGCCACCTCACTCACCAGTCGGGGTAACAGACACACGTCCATCATCAGGAAAAACATTGTTTTTTTCCAGAAGACCCATTTTTCTCCTTGTCGCCATTGTTATGTCTGTAAATTAGGACAGTGGAGATGGTCGCTGTACTGAACAGTAACTTCATTAAAGGACCCTGCTACCAGCACGTGTTACAGTAGAATACTAGCTATGCTAACTGGGAGTGAGTACAGGCTGGTGTTGGCATAGAAGCGGAGTTCCAAAGAGACAGTCTGCCGCCGTTAGTCCCCTAATATAGGCACGGCGTGATGACATCATCCGTACCTGCACCTTCACATTTGTGCTGTCTGTTGTTAATATCGGAATATCTAACATAAGGTATGACTTAAAACCAATTTAACAGATTCATAACAAATAGGTAAACCAGTTAATATGAATTACAACATCCTCAGCTTTGTTGAATGGAGCACCAGTCACATTTATTAGTATTTATTTATGTGAAAACTCCATCCATCCATCCGAAGGTCCGGGTCGCGGAGGCAGCAGTTCAAGCAGAGAAGCCCAAACTTCCTTCTCCCCAGCCACCTGCTCCAGCTCTTCAGAGAGGATACCAAGGCGTTCCCAGACCAGCTGGGAGACATAGTCTCTCCGAGTCCTGGGTCTGCCCCGGGGTCTCCTCCCAGTGGTACGTGCCCGAAACACCTCAAGTGGGAGGCGTCCAGGAGGCATCCTAATCACATGCCCATACCACCTCAACTGACTCCTTTCAATGTGGAGGAGCAGCGGTTCTACTCTGAGCCTCTCCCAGATGACTGAGCTCCTCACCCTATCTCTGAGGGTGAGTCCAGCAATCCTACAGAGAAAGCTCATTTCAGCCGCTTGTATCTGCGATCTCGTTCTTTCGGTCATTACCCAAAGCTCGTGACCATAGGTGAGAGTAGGAACGTAGATTGACTGGTAAATCGACAGCTTTGCCTTAGAACTAAGCTCCCTCTTCACCACAACAGACTGGTACAACATCTGCATCACTGCAGATGCTGCTCCGATCCATCTGTCAATCCCTCGCTCCATTTTCCCCTCACTCGTGAACAAGACCCCAAGATACTTAAACTCCTCCACTTGGGACAGGAGCCTGTCCCCAACCCAGAGAGGACAATCCACCTTTTTCCGGATGAGGACCATGGACTCGGACTTGGAGGTGCTGATTCTCATCCCAGCCGCTTCACACTCAGCAGCAAACCGTCCCAGCAAGAGCTGTAGGTCATTGCTGGATGAAGCCAACAGGACAACATCATCTGCAAACAACAGAGATTAGATCCTGTGGTCACCAAGCATGACACCCTCCATTCCCTGACTGCGCCTAGAAATCCTGTCCATAAAAATTATGACCAGGATCGGTGACAAAGGGCAGCCCTGGCAGAGTCCAACTCTCACTGGGAATGAGTCCGACCGAGTGTTGGCAATACGAACCAAACTCTCACAACGGTCGTACAGAGACCAAATAGCTCGTAACAACAAGCCCGATACCCCATACTCCCGAAGCACCCCCCACAAAAATCCACGAGGGACGCGGTCAAATGCCTTCTCCAAGTCCACAAAACACATGTAAAGTGGTTGGGCAAACTCCCACGAACCCTCGAGAATTCTTGAGAGGGTAAAGAGCTGGTCCAATGTGCCACGGCCAGGACGAAAACCACATTGCTCCTCCTGAATCCGAGGTTCGACCAACAGCCGGACTCTCTTCTCCAGTACCTTGGCATAGACCTTCCCAGGGAGGCTGAGGAGTGTGATCCCTCTAAAGTTGAAGCACACCCTCCGGTCCCCTTTTTTTGAAGAGAGGAACCACCACCCCGGTTTGCCATGCCAAAGGCACTGCCCCCGACCTCCACGCAATGTTGCAGAGGCGTGTCAACCATGACAGCCCAACAATATCCAGGGCCTTGAGGTACTCGGGGCAAATCTCATCCACCCCCGGGGCCTGGCCACCAAGGAGATTTTTAACCACCTTGGCGACTTCAGCCCCTGTGATAGGTGAGTCATCCCCCTCGTCCACAAGCCCTGCTTCCTCTGTGGAAGGCGTATCAGTGGGATTGAGGAGATCCTCGAAGTATTCCTTCCACCGCCCGACGATATCCCCAGTCGAAGTCATCAGCGCCCCATCCGCACCATACACAGTGTGGACAGGGAGTTGCTTTCCCCTCCTGAGCCGCCGGACAGTTTGCCAGAATTTCTTCGAGGCCGACCGAAAGTCTTGTTCCATGGCCTCATCGAACTCCTCCCATACCCGGGTTTTTGCTTCAGCAACCACCCGAGCTGCACTCCACTTGGTCTGCCGGTACACCTCAGCTGCTATGGGAGTCCCACAAGCCAACCAAGCTTGATAGGACTCCTTCTTCAGCTTAATGGCCCTCTCACCACTGGTTTCCACCACTTGGTTCGGGGGTTGCCACCATGAGATGCACCGACCACCTTGCAGCTGCTTCAACAACAGAGGTAGAGAACATGGCCCATTCAGACTCCATGTCTCCAGACTCCCTCGGACTGTGGTTGAAGTTCTTTCGGAGGTGGGAGTTGAAGACCTCCTGGACAGGGGCCTCAGCCAGACGTTCCCAGCACACCCTCACTATACGTTTGGGTCTACCAGGTCTGAATGGCTTCCTCCCCTGCCATCGGATCCAACTCACCACCAGGTGGTGATCAGTTGACAGCTCTGCACCTCTCTTTACCCGAGTGTCCAAGACATACGGTCGCAGGTCTGATGACACGATAACAAAATCGATCATCGTCCTGCGACCTAGGGTGTCCTGGTGCCAGGTGCACATATGGACACTCTTATGCTTGAACACATGGTGTTCATTATGGACAAACTGTGGTTAGCACATAAGTCCAATAACTGAACATCACTCGGGTTCAGATCGGGCAGGCCGTTCCTCCCAATCACCCCGATCCAGGTTTCACTGTTGTTGCCCACGTGCGCATTGAAGTCCCCCAGTAGGACAATGGAGTCTCCAAGAGGAGCACCCTCCAGCACCCCAGTCACAGACTCCAAAAAGGGTGGGTACTCTGAAACATCATTTGGTGCATAGGCACAAATGATGGTCAGGACCCATTTCCCAACCCAAAGGCGTAGGGAAGCAACCCTTTCATCCACCGGGGAAAACTCCAATATAGAGGCAGCAAGGTGGGGCGATACAAGAATACCCACCCCTGCTCGTCGCCTCTCGCCCGGGGCAACTCCAGAAAAGGCCAAGCTCCAGCCTCTCTCCAGGAGACTGGTTCCGGAACCGGAGCTGTGTGCTGAGGTGAGGCCGACTATATCTAGCCGCTATCTCTCAACCTCGTACACCAGCTCAGGCTCCTTCCCCACCAGAGAGGTGACATTCCACGGTCCGCCCTCCAGTGGGCTCACCACCTGCAGGAGGGATCATGGGGGTCCGGTGCTATGTGGATTAGGTGGCCGTCAAAGGCGGAGACCTTGGCGGACTGATCCCAAGCTTTCTAAACTGGCTTTTGGTATGTGAAAACTCTTAAATCAAAATAGATGGAAAAATAATTAGTACTGTAATTAAAATGGATAAACTGCTGAAAATTTCTGAAAAGGTAGAAAGTGGTTTTACTACCAATACACTGTATATTTTATATTATAATAATAACAGTATATTTTTAAACAACAGTGCCATGGAGTTTTATAGTCTTGCAGCGTTATATAAACTTTTTAGTCATTAAACATATTTCTCATGTGTAAATGAATCAAAAAGGCACATAAACATATAACAGTTTTGCAGAAACAGCACTGTTGAAAGCTTGGATCGCTTTAATTTGATTCATATGTGTTTCATTCTTACTGACTGCTATAGTCAAGATTTTTTATCTTTTTTTTGGGGGGGGGGGGTAATACTGTATATCTGTTCAGTTAATGAAACACTGATGGGTAAAAGAGGTTAGAGATTTTCTTGTCAAAAATGTCTTAAGCTATTACAGTGGGAAATTTGTCTTAAGTTTTGAACAGGTTTACCTTGAAATAAAGGCATTATTGGTCGGAACAAACACACTAGTTATATATGTATTTATACGCTTATATGCCTAAAAAATGTCTGTCAATGTTTTGAAGAGCTGCTGCTGTTTGATGTTAAAAAAAGTTGAAAATGAAAACATTTTCTTAGTCTGTTTTAGTGATTACACGTTACATCAGTGTAGTTACTTTTCAGTGTTCGTGTCTGGAGTTTATTTCACTTTAGATTACCCAAATTATGTAACAGATTTATTATTTTCAATCTTCACAGAAAACTAAAAGGAAGCAGAGACTCCGGCAGTTTTTCATTTCAGTCACTTTTTTGTTTTCTGTCCTCCAGTGTGTGTCTTCTGGGAAACCGCACTTTAGTGTGGAAAACTTTTGATGTTTGTGCCAAAACCATTGAGACGGCTAATGGGACAATCACCACGCAGCTGTGGCAGATGTTCTGTGACTCCCCTTTCCTCAACGCTACCTGTGACAAATACTTTGTCGAAAACAATGTGACTCAGATGCAGGGCATCCCAGGGGTCACCAGCGGGATCTTGTCAGGTCGGTGCTCTTGTTTTGGATTTGCCAATCAGGGATCAGTGTTAACTAATTACATTTACTCAACTACATTTACTCAAATAGCTTTTTCATGTAGTTGGGGGTTTTTTGTTTGTTTGTTTTTTGTTTTTTTTTTGCAGGATACGTTTTACTCTTACTTTAGTGCATTTTTGAAGGAAAACCTGTACATTTAGTCATAATCTTGAAGTTACTTTTGATTTCACTGATTTGAAAACTGGTGAGACATCTGCTTGTTTAATGACTCATTCTTTCCAGAAAATACTGCATCTTTAGACATTTTAGTAAATTTATCATTTATTTTTTTTTAATTAAAGGAATCTGAATTAAAATGAAAAAAATGTCAGGAATTTATGAGAAAAAAAGTTGCAAAATTAGGAGGAAAAGTGGCAGATTTATGTAAAAAAAAAAAAAGTTTGCAAATTCACAATAGAAATGTCAAATTTATAAGGAAACACCTCTTAAATTTATGAGAGTGAGGTCTCAAATCTACAAGAAAAAATGTGCAAAATTATGGAAAACAAGCATCAAAATTATAAGTAAAAACATTCAAATTTAAATGAAAATGTTCCAGATTGTTACATAAAAAATAAAACATATGAGGAAAAAGCAGAATGAGGAATAATAGTGTGTTTTTAAGGAAAAAAACTGTTCAGAGTAAAATCTAATAAATTCAAGAGAAAAAGCTCAAATGCATGAGGAAAAAAGTCCCAAAGTTATTAGAAAAAAGTAATAAATTTATGAGGAAAAAATCACAAATTTGTAAGAAAAAAAAAATTTTTTAGAAAAGAATCACAAGTTTTAGCAAAATCCTGCTAATTACTCACTACTTAAGTAACTTTTTTAGTAGAAGCTTTCTTACTCTTGGTTACTGCTACTTATAATTGAATTATTGTATCATAAAGTAATACTACTTTTACTTGAGCATGTTTTCTGCTACTCTACCCACCTCTCCTGCCAGTTTATAGGAAGCATGCACGTCCTTTGTCTTGTTATGTTGCCATGGATACCATAGTGATAATTCTGGCATTACAAGATTGTTGTTTTATAGTATATCGCTCTCATTTTCCCTATAAATCTTGTTGCTAAAAGGGAAAAATATTTATTTTTCTAAAAAAATTATACAAATTCATGTCTTAAAAGTACACAAGATACTTCCTCATTTTAAAGGTCAATAATACACTGTATTAGTGGGTTGAATAATATTGGAATGTACATATTTTGCAGTACAATATTTTTGCAGCTTCTCTCATTATACAACAATTGCCTTGATGCTCCATTATGTTGTGTTACATCTGATGGCGTGTTGTTCTCACGTTTTCACTAATAGACCAAAACATCTGGTGTGGTCGTTGCTGCTGACAATGCTGTTGCTCACTTGGCCTGCTGTTCATGTAACTGGATGCTGCTAGATGAGCCTCCTCCTGTGGTGGTGGTTAAATGTCTGAGCAGGCTGTTCAGATTAAAAACTTAATTTTTGAAGATTAGTGTCCATGGTTAGTACCAGTGAGAAGTCATCATATTTGATTGGTATAGAACTTTGAATTTAAGAAGATTAATGGCATCTGAATATTTTTTTAAAATGCCTTTGATGGAATTAAATTGAACTAGCAGCACCAATTCTTATGTAGAGATCTGAACTTTGGCATTAAACAGATGACTCTTTTGCCGGTGATACATCTATATTACCTATGCTTTGATGAATTCACCCACTGGAGCTCACACTTTAAAAGTCACAGTTACTGGTGCTTAACCCTGGTTTTGTTTCATTGTGGATAAAAGAAAACGGACAGCCATGTGTAAATATGAAAATTAGTTGGGACATCATACAGAAGCTCTGCAGCTGAGCTTTGTGTCAGGATCCCTACATGTGTCTGTTAAAAATAATGGGGGGGGGTTGTTTGTTTTTTTTGCTTATTGTAACAGATTTCATTGTTGCAGACTCTGTGCTAATGCTTATTTTCTTGGTTCTTGTGTTTCCTTATTGCCAATCCAGAGAACCTGTTTCCATACTACTATGAGAAGGGGGACCTCATTGCCAGGGCTGATACGCCATCAGTTCAAGATGCAGACGACCCAATAACGAACGTTAATCGTTATGTCCTTGCTGACATCACCAGCTTCTTTACTCTGCTGGTCGGCATTTACTTCCCATCAGTGACAGGTGGAAATCTTATCTGTTTTCTACTTTTTATTATTTATTGTATATCCTTTTGTGATGTTGTCAGTGAGGCTTTTATTCTCCTAATAGAAGAATTATTACCTCCGCCAGGCCGCAGGCCGCAGGAGGTAATGTTTTTGCCAGCGTTTGTCTGTCTGTCTGTCTGTCTGTCTGTTGGTTAGCAAGATAACTCAAAAAGTTTTGGACGGATTTCGATGAAACTTTCAGGCGTTGTTGGAAATGGTACAAGGAAGAACTGATTAAATTTTGGGGATGATCCGGATCACCGTCTGGATACAGGAATTTTTTAAAGGATTCTTAAACATTGTGAGATACGGCCATTTTCAACATGTGTGCAGGCGCAATGGAGGGCGCTGGTCGTCGTGTCTGACGAACACAAACTCCGCGTTCTTCAAAGTTTTAGGCACAAAAGCACGTGGAAAACAGTGGTGGGCAGGGCTCGGCAGCATGCCTGTGTTTGCGCTACGCTGCAAAAGCTGAGACGGGCAGCTGTCCGGCGCCGGATTATTTGGCAGAAATTCCCCAGGCAGCATAGTGGCAGCCATAGTGACCAAAAACAAGCTCTCTGCCGGGGAAGCTTCCAACTCCTCTTTTGCCGCGGAGCGCAACCCCAATATAAAAACCACAGCAACCTGTCTACCCAATTTGCATCCGTCAGTGAAGCCCTGAGTGCTGCTTTCAGTGATCTATGAAAACGCTCGCATAACCCATTGGCCTGTGGGTTGTACGCGGTTGTGCCATGAATTGCAACGCCCGCAGCCTGGGAGTTTGCAGATGGAGGAGATGGACACAACACCAACACTTCAGTTTATTACCTCCGCCAAGGAGGTAATGCTTTTACTACTGAACCACTAATCCTATCATTGTGAATCCAATTGCTAGTCATATGTTTTCATGGTCAAGGAATCTGAAAACGTACACACAAACACTGTATGGGGGGGGGAACTGTGGCGCTTGACGGAGGTTTGCACTCTCCGAGTGCTTTTCTAGTTTTCATTTGTGATGGATTAGTGTTTTTGGAACCCTCTGAATCTCAAACGCTTGCATGTACAATATGTCACAGTGTTTAAAAGAAATGGGTGTAGCTTCCTGTCTCAGATGTGAAGCCGATGCAGTTAAACGTGTGTTCTCGCTAACATCCTGCAGGTGGCAGCACATGTGGTTTCCAAACGAAATCCTGTCCATTACAATTATATAGGTAACCACATGATAGCTTTCAGTCATTATTACACTTTCTGGTGAGTTTTATGCCTTTAATCGCTAATTTTACAACATATACCGTATGATGAAAGCATTTTTTAATTTTTATTATCAGTACTTACAGTATATGAACTATGGAGCTTGTAAGAACTTTAAAGTAGGGCATTTTTGTGGCTTCCAGTAGTGCTGTAGTTGAGACTAGACTGAGAGCAAACGGAGACCAGAGTCTCCCAAGACCAAGTCCGCTGCCTATGTAGGTCTTGGTCTTGAGAGACACTGGTCTTGATGAGGTCTTGACCAGATCTTGACTACAACACTAGCTCCCACCCAAGCTGCAGAGAAGTGTATGCTCATTGACAAGATGGCTCCAGCTAATACATAAACATAAGCTATGTGTTCCCAACCTGTCCATAAGACTATATGCACCATTTCAAAGATGGTGACACTTCCACATTTCATTATTTCAAAACTTCAAATTCACTTCCTTTACCAATATATAGACATTTTAGGTGGTTAGCATTAGCGTAATGGTAATTTTATATTCTTTATACACCAATAATCTCAGGTCCTGGCACAGTTCTGTTCAAACATTCACATTTTTTGATGCCACAACAGTGGTAGACCTCATATCTGATGGAGATGAAACTGTCTACAGAGATACGGTCTCCTTTCTGACAAACTGGTGTCATAGCAATAACCTACAGCAAGATAAATGAAAACATAAATAAGGAACTGTGATATTACATGAGGAAGTCAAGAGTGACACAGAAGAATGCAAGAGTGGTGCAGGACATGTATGAGGACAGTGATGAGGTGTGCTGTGGGAATGACAGATTCAAGGTGGGGGAGGGATTACATCTGGGATCGGATCTAAGCCCCGTCTTGTTTGTCATGGTGATGGACAGCTGACAGACGAGGTCAGGCAGGAGTCCCCATGGACCATGATGTTTGCAGAAGACATTGTGATCTGCAGTGAAAGTAGGAGAGGAGAACCTGAAGAGGTGGAGGTATGCATTGGAGAGAAGAGGAATGAAAGTCAGTAGAATCAAGAATGTGTGTGAATGAAAGGGAGGCAGGTGCTTTGGTGAAGATGTAAGGAGTAGAGGTAGTGAAGGTAGATGAGTTTAAATACCTGGGGTCAACTGTCCAAAGAAATGGATAGTGCACAGCTGAAAAAAGAAGGTGGAGCAGGTGGTTGCTTTTAAAATTCTTGTCTCTCATCTCATCCTCTCTGAAGTGGATGGATAACAAAACATCCATTTTAAGTAAAGCCCACCAAAGATTGTTTTGAGACTCTGAATTTCTTTTAACTGTCTGAGGAAAAAGAAGGTTTGCTTTTGTTCTACAGATCTGTCAAAGAATCTCCTCTCACCTTTTCTGTTACTGTCTGGTTTAATAGAATTATTACTCAGGAAACAGAGAGAACTGTGTGTTTAGACTAAAAATATCACTGATGTTAAACTCTCCAACTTCAGTGATATTTATAAATCTCCCCTGAAAAAATGCACTTAGAAATTTTGGAAGATGCTTCACATCCTACAGAGCCTTTAGATTTCTACTCTCTGGGGGGAAAAAAGGTTTATATCATTTCCTTCGTATCGGGACATCACAATCCAATGGATGACATTGCAATTGCTATGTCAATTTCTTATATACAGTCTATAATGTATACTGTATATTAAATCAGCACATATTGCTCTGTTCATATAGATCTCTGTATGCATTTAATTCTCTGATCATAACAATGCCTGTGTTGTCCCTCTTTTCAGGGATCATGGCTGGATCCAACCGCTCCGGAGACCTGCGTGATGCCCAGAAATCCATCCCCGTAGGAACCATCGCAGCCATCACCACCACCTCCACTGTCTGTATCCTCTCAGCACTGCAAACATGCGGCACTCCACACGACTCACTAAATCTTCTTAGCAAATCGGACATTTTAAAGTCTATTTGAAAGTGTATTTGGTCTCATTTTGGTAAAACTTGAGTAATAATCTGCAGACAAAGAAGATCTACAGACAAAGGGTTCTGTGATAAAGGTCAAGTTTACAAATTTTAACTAGACTCCTCAGGGTGCTTGTTCTCTTGCAGCACAGACACACATTAGTTTGCAGGCAGCTCATAATTAAAGGTCAGCATCTTAAATTCTGTACAACCACACCTGCTGTGACACCAGAATAGGCCCATATTGCCTGTAGCTTTCATTTTCTTAAATTGCAATGACATAACTATTCAGTAAAACCTTGTTCTTATTTTTTACTGAACATAATTCCCTCTAGCTGTATAATTATCAGAAGCGTTGAACTTGGGGTGGGGGGGGGGTGTTAAAGGGTACTATGTACCCAGGGCCCACTGCAGGGAGGGGGCCCTTGAAAGGCCTGGAATGAAAAGGATTTTTTGTGTTGCATTTTTAAATTTCTAATTAATAATGTCATAATGAATTTCACCCTGACTGAAGTGGTTGAGACTGAATTTTGCATTAACAATAATTATGGATATTCTCTGAGGCCCCATCACCCCTTTAAAAAAGGTGCAAAATGGTTTAGTCCACTCCTGCATGGCTGCACCTGCTGGTTCAATTTAGTTACTTTACTGGTCCCGGTCAGCTAGAGGAGCAGAAGGAGAGAAAACGGTCATGTCTTTCCTCAAGAAATTTAAATCAGGATATCAAAAAAGAAAAGAAAAGTGAAGGAGACAGAATTATGGGAAGGGAGCCAGCTTCTCACCAGTTTCTTTGAGAAAAGAGGTGAGCAGCACAACTGAATTAACACACAGTTTAAACCAGTATCAGCAGCAGCTGTCTCAGAGTGAATCAGCATGTTAGTGCAAAAGGTTAGTGCTTTATTCTGACAACAGAGGTTAATAATTACTATCAGAAATTGATCAGCATCACAGTTATTACCAGTACACCATCATTTGACATTGAGATGTGGCAGACCTCGTGGTTAAAAACAGTTGAAGTTTGTATTGGCATTTTAGCACTTCCTCTGTGATTGATCCTGACAGATTTAATATCAGTCAGAATTGGTCAAATGAAGCAGAGGAGGCAACTAGTCCAACTTGAAGGCCAGAATGAATGAATGAATAAGGTAGAGCACAATTATTATATGACCTACTATTGGTGCATTAGAGTCAGATTTAATGCTTTATAAAAACTATTTGATCTTGAGAAAGGGCTGTCTTATAATTATTACTTAATTTAATACATTAACTAGAAAAAAAATTCTCAGGGAGTGTCATGCATCAGAGGGTGCCCGTCTGCATGGGATTGTATGACTTGTTTTGTACGAGTCACACAAAACATGACTCCTATGCCTTTGTAGGTATAAAGGGGACAATATATAGTACAAAGTGTCTATTTGGATATAAGTAGGTGTGTGGGTGGGTGTGTGTGTGTGAGAGAGAGAGATGTTTTTTTTAATTGGCTTCCTCATTTGTTTAAGGGGCATTTACACATTTTATTAGTTTTGAGTTGTTTATGTATTTGTTTACCTGTTTGTTTACTCCAGGTGATGGATGTGATCTAGTGATTTGGGGTTTTGCTTTGTATTTTGAGGGAATTAGGTAGGGGATTATGAAATGTGATTTTTCATTACAGTATTATTTTCTACCACGAGGCTGTGCTGTTGCACAGGAAAAAGAACATCCTTTTGTCAGTATGAACTAAGACTAGTTGCTATGGAAACAGAAACCTGGGGACGCTGATAGTTTTTTGCCATCTTGTGAAAATTTTTCTTGGTCCGTGGAATAGAAAGTATGCACATGATGTCACAAAACAGAACTCATGGCAGTTACAAAACACTGAGTGGCAAAAATGAGTTGCAGCATTATGCATTAAAACACAAAAAATACAGTATTCAATCACAGCAGGATGCAGAGTACTTGCTTGCACTGTGGACAAGTAATCTGGAATGATATTCCATCTTGTATTAATTTGCAAAAAATAAAATAATTAAAGGCTCTGAATCTGTTCTTGACATGTGTGTGCTCTTACCCACACATCACTACAGTCAAGTAAACAGTGTGATATTAACATCTATTTATCCATAAAGTTCTTTTTGTGGAAGTTCTTTTTTTTTGTTCTTTTTGTCAGTCTGTCTACTCTATCAAATAATAATAAAATGAATGAAGTCTGACCATTTGACTTTTATTATCCACCTTATTCCTAGCCCCAATGATGCCTTGCTTGAATTACGGGCGCAACTTCCGGTACTAGTTTAGCAAGTGGGGTTGTCACAGAAACGGGACACTTTTTCTTGTTAAAAAACAATGACTTTGGCATCAAAAATGCGGGAACACAGCCTTTTGCACCTCAAAAAGAGCAATATAATCATACCACTTCCCACGACTATCGAGGGATGAGAAGATGACCTTAAAAAGTGGTCTGGCAGACAGTAGTTCCATTAGTTAGTGTTATGTCCTAAAAATAACAACAAACCGGAGGAGAGCTGGAAGGAACATTCTCTTTATTATTAACAGGAATTCTTATATTTATATGTCCAGCCGTAACCCGCCTGACATCACACTGTCCCGCCCAGACCAGGCTACGGCAACCCCAAAGGTACAATTCATTATGTTATACCCACCCACCCCCCCCCCCTTGGAAAAATCTAGAACCACAACCCACATGCAAAACAGAAAACAACTATATACACCTTGAAACACAAACCAAACAGATCAAACACCCCAATTCTATTTTTTCCCCAGTCTTTCCGGTAACAAAATTGTCCAAGTACTTCGGCCGTCGGCGTTCCCTAACTGGGCGACCCTCATGGTGCCGCTCCGCCTCCGGCACCGACGGCTCCATCTGGAATCCAGCACCTGACTGACCTTCCCAGTCCCAGGAGTCATTCCAAATATCCAACGCGGGGTCACTCGCCACCTCCGGTGGTGGGGGCCTCCGCAGCCGACTCGCGTGCCACCTGGACCCATCATCCAGCACGAAAGTGTCCAGACCCCTTCATTTCACAATCTTGCGCGGCCCCACCCACAGCAGCTGAAGCTTGTAGGTGCGTACAGGGTGTCTGACCCACATCCTATCCGCTACGTTCAGGCCATGTCCTTTCACATGATGCCTCCTGTCAAAGAAGTCCTTCATCCACTGTTGCCGGTCCGAGACCCTGCGCCTCAGCGCCCCCAAATCCTCAGTGCACTTCCTTCGAGCCAGCCCCAGTCGTCTCACCGGAAGTGGCAACTCCCTTCCTAGCATCAGCGCCGCTGGGGAGCGCCCCGGCGTGGTGTGCACTGACGCCCTATAATGGAGTATGGTGTTGTGCAGAGCGTTGACGAATGAAAACCCATCAGCCAGATGGGCTCTCAATCCATTCTTTAAAGTCCTATTAATTCTCTCCACACCCCCATTAGCCTGTGGGTGGTACACCGCTGTCCGGATAGGCTTAATCCCTCTCGCCCACACGAAACTCTCAAAAGCCTCCTAAATAAACTGCGGGCCATTGTCCGTTGTCACTGAAGTCGGGGTCCCCCATCTAGCAAACAGCGACAACAGGAACCCTGTAATCACTTCTGTTGTCACCAAGCCCATCTGAAGCACTTCCAGCCATTTAGAAAACAAGTCGTACACCACCACTAGGAACCTGCTGCCCGGGGGGGCCGCGTGCAGTTCACCACAGATGTCCAGTTCGATGTGTTCCCAGGGCCCCTCCGGGTAAGCGATCGGCCGGAGAGGGGGTGGTGGTGGTCTACCAGTCTTTCCACTCTCCAGGCATGGGACACAGTTTCTGACAATTGTCTCAATGTCTTTGTCTATCCCTGGCCACCAAACTGAATCCCTGCCCCACTGCTTGACTTTAACCACCCCAAGGTGGCCCTCATGCAGCATGTCCAGCACACGTCCTCTCAGCGCCTCCAGGATCACCACACAATGACCTCTGGCCACGCACACCTCATCCCAGCAGCTGAGCTCGTCTCTGAAGCGATGGAATGGACCCAGGACCCCTGGCGCTCCCGCCAGCCAGCCCTCTCTGATCGCCACACGCAGTCTCTTCATCACTTGGTTGTTCTCTGAAACCTCTCTAAGTTCTTCAGGAGACACAGTATCCCGGAGAGTCCCATGCAGGGCATGGACCAGTTCCGTCTCGACTGGGTCCACGGTTTCCACATCCGGTACCAGCACACACGTCGGGGCCCTAGACACCAGGTCCGCCACGACGTTGTCCTTGCCCGGAGTATACTTAGTCTTAAAGTTGTAAGCCCTGAGTCTCTTGGACCACCTGTGGATACGCAGCGGCCTCTGGCCCGACCCCAAGTCTCCAGCAGGGTCGTCAACGCTCGATGATCTGTCCTCAACATGAAGCGCTGGCCATAGAGGTACATATGCCACCTCTCACAGGCCCACACACAGGCCAGCGCGTCCCTCTCTCCGACGGCGTACTTCCTCTCAGCCCCCGACAGAGACCTTGACGCGAAAGCAACCAGACACTCTGTACCATCCTGCACCTGAGACATTACTGCCCCCAGGGCGGAACCAGAAGCATCACAGGTCATGATTGTAGAACAGTTCGGGTCAAAATGGGCCAGGACTGGGGGCGAGATGAGCTGCTGTTTCAGTTTCCTCACAGCCGCCAAGCGGGCAGGAGTCCAAACCCAAGGCGCGTCCTGTTTCAGCAGCACTCTGAGTGGCTCAATCGTTTCAGAGTACCTTGGAATGAATCATCCATAAAAGTTTATCATTTCCAGGAACGATAAGATCTCCACCAGCGAGGAGGGGTTTGTGAGGCGAAGCACTGTCCCCACGTTTGAAACAAAAGGTTTCAGTCCATCTCCTGACAGCTGGAAACCCACAAAGTCCACCGCCTCCACCGCCAGGACACACTTGTCACTGTTCAGAGTAACCCTGTGTTTCTGCAGTCTCTCCAGGACCCTCTCCAGCCTCCTGTCATGTTCTTCGCTCGACGCCCTGTGCACCACGATGTTGTCGAGGTACATGACTACCCCCTTCAGGCCGGCTAATACGGTGGCCATCACCTTTTGGAAGGAGCTCGGCGCCAAGCTCAGGCCAAAAGGCATCCTTGTGTACCGGAACACCCCCATGTGCGTCACGAAAGCAGTTAGGTTTCTGCTGTCTGGGTGTAACGGCACCTGCAGGTAGCCCTGCCAGAGGTCCAACTTCAAAAAAACTTTCGCCCCACTGAATGTCGCCGTCAAAAAAAAAAAAAAAAAAAAAAAAAAAAAAAAAGATGGCGCCCACAGCGGCCGCCATGGTGTATCGCTGCCCTTTAATTTTTATAATTTGTCTGTTTTTGTTCCCTTTTTCTCATTATGTTTTTAATGTTGCAGCATGGCACCGAGACAAATTCCTAGTTTGTGTATCACATGAACAATGGCAATAAATCTGATTCTGATTCTGAGTTCCTCCATAGTAGGCAGCGGGTATTTATCTGGGACAACCACCTTATTCACCGCTCTAAGGTCGACCCAAGGCCTAATCCCCCCCCCCTTCTTCTTTGCCACCACGAGGTTGGAAATCCACAGGGAAGCATCGGCCTTCTCAATGACACCCGACTCCAACAGCCAATTCAGCTCCGCCAACACCTCCGCTCGCAGCGCCAGTGGGAGATTCCTCAACGGTTGAATCTTTGGCGTGACGCTCTCATTCACCAAAGGCCGGTGATAAAATGCGTCAATGCGGCCTAAACCCACAAATAGCTTTGGCCAGCGGAGGTGCCAGTCCACACCCATGGACAGCACTCGCGAGCCTTCAGGGTCCATTATGGAAAACGCTAACCATCCCAACAGGTCCACCCCCAGCAGGTCGGTCCCCTGATGTGCCACTTGGAACGTAAAGTTAGGGATCCTCTTTGACCCGCAGGTCACCTCAAAGTCCACTGTGCCCGCCATTTCAATCTCTGCGTGGTCGTAGCCAAAAAGTTTCACTGCTCCACCCTTAATGTGCTTTGCGGGGAACAGACACCACAGGGTTGGGAGGCTCAGGATTGACCTCCCAGCTCCCAAGTCTACCATAAGTGACATGTCAACTCTGTCCAGTTGGAGGACGTACCACTTCAGCGGGCCTTTCCCCATCCTTGCAGCGTGAACTTGAGACGGACCTCCGGGTCTTCCCACCCACAAGGCAGCTCGCTTCTCTTCTTCCTTTTCCTCTTTCTCCTGCCTCCACTATGCTGCCTCGTCAGCGTGCCAACTTCCACATCCGGTGGGAAATTGCGCTTGGGCGACCCTTGGCTAGCCTTATCTCTCTGCTCCAACTGGGCCACCGAGTCTTCTCTCCTCGCCAACTCCAGCACTTCCCCCCCCATGACGTCGGCTCCGTGGCCAACAGCAGTTTAGTTGTTAATTGCGAGCACCTGGCACCATGCGCTAACTTGTCCTTAACCAGTCTATATTCATGTGGCCCAATGTTGCCTTTGTGTGCTAGGCTAAGAAGGTCCAATAAAAACGAGCTTAGCGACTCACCCTCCCGTTGCCATCTCTCGTAGAATTTCCACCGGCTCTCCGTGACCATGGAGGGGTCGCCGAACGCCTCGTCCAACACCCTCAAACATTCCTCCAGTGAACCATCCTGGCACCAACCAACAGCGATTCTCTGACCCTCGGTGCTGAGGTGATGGAGTAAAACACTCTTCAGTCTTTCCTTGTTGGCCGAGCCCAGGTCCGCCACTGTCATGAACGCCTCGAAACTCTTTCCATTGAGGCCATGACACGGTTGGTAAACCTGGGTGTTGCAGAAAGAGTGCTGGGTGTTGGCGGAGTGCCCAATGCACTCCGCCATTATTGTCCTCATCACCAATTGTTATGTCCTAAAAATAACAACAAACCGGAGGAGAGCTGGAAGGAACATTCTCTTTATTATTAACAGGAACTCTTATATTTATATGTCCAGCCATAGCCCGCCTGACATCACACCACCCTGCTCAGACCAGGCTACAGCAACCCCAAAGGTACAATTCGCTATGTTATATTTAGCGCCGCTAAACAAATAAAAGCTAAAACACTCTTAACACTGTAAACAAATAAAAGCTCTGAGCTATAGCAATCTTTCCACCGCAATAAAGTGGGTTGCATTTTGTTAAAATGTGTTGGACATAATCAAATTTACCTTAGAGCAGACGTAGAATCTAGTCAGAGCCACAAAGAACCACAACACCGTGCTTGGGTGTTTTAATGTAGAAATTAAAATGCTCATGCTGCTGTCCTGCCGTGAATACTTGTTATTTAACTTAACACGTACAGACATTTTCTGACAATTGTTCAAAATTTTATTGATCTTTATTTTGTGATAATTTAAAAATTAATGCATGCTGAAGCTGCTAATATCAAGTAGTATCGTTCCTATGCACTGCAACGAATACAAAAAGAACACCTATTTGATTCTTATTCTTCTATCTTCCTTAAATCATTAAGCCTTAGGATGCAAACTGTTACTATTTTTTTTATTTATTTTTACTTCATGCAGCCTTGCATCTGGTGACATACAGTACATAAACATCAGATCTGTGACATTCATACAAGTGAAAACATACCTGGTGCTGTTGTGTCTGTCCTGTGTCTGTTCCACAGATCACACTAACAGTCCTTTTTAGTTTTCAGTGGATGATCAATGCATTGCTGTTGAAGCCAGCACAGATTTAGCTGAAGTTTAGGAGTCTCACACCACAAACAGCAGCGAGTACCAGAACTACGCAAAAACATTCAAAAATACAAAGACTACAAGTGCTGAAATTATCTGCCACTTGACTGGAAAACAGGTATGTGGACTATACATTAACCCCTTGAACTCTGTGAATTCCGCAGGTGGGCACGTCTCTGCATCTTAGTGCGTCTCAGTGCGCACTGAAAAAAAAAGCTGTATTTCCGGTCTTCCAGTACAGACACAGCCTCGTTACAACCTGAGAAAAAAGCTGTGTAATATATTCAATTTTTTTTGTATTATTACAAAATTTTGACCTGAGCTTGAAAACACTTGGTTCTACATTTCTGTTGTGTTTTCCAGCCAGTATCTGACAGCTGTATGTTATTTGCAAGCATTTGTATCTAAAAAAAACCACCCAGGCGAACTTTCTTGTTACTCAGTGGCAGGAGCACTTAGAGAGATTATGACTGTTTTGCCAAAATATTCAGAGTGTTTTCTTTTAAATGAGACTAACCCCATGAAGATGCTGCAAAGGGTTGAAGAACAGCTTTTGATTTACTTTGGGCATGTTATTTTTAGGCGTTTTTAGGGAAGTTGAACAGAGTTCAACACAAATTTAAAACACTTAAAAATACTACTTTAAATGCCCCACTACTCCACTCTTGCTGACTGATTTAACACTCATCATCATCATCATCATCATAGCAGTCTGTCATGGGCGACAATGACTGTTTCATGTAGGTCTGATCAGATTCCTCCACACAGCTCTGTCCTTAGCCTTCCGCTGCCAGGAACTCCTGTCTATGTCCAACTTCTTCAAGTTTCTTTTTACAGTGTCTTTAAATCTGAGCCTTGGTCTACCCTGATTGCATTTGCCCTCACATAACTGTGAGTAGAGTAACTGTTGAGGGAGACGCTGGTGATCCATCCTCTCAACATGTCCGAGCCATCTCAGGTTCATCTGTATTAACATGTCCTCCATTGATGGTAGACCAGCTCGTTTCAACACTTCTATGTTGGTTATCTTGTCTTTCCATGAGATGTTCATTATGGCTCGAAGGTGTCTCATCAGACACCTGAGATGAGATTCAACTTTATTGTCATTACACATGTATGAATACAAGGTAACGAAACGTGACTTGGCATTTGGGCACGCTCTGCAGAGCGCATCCAAGGCCGGGGCAGCCGCTAGGCGCCAGTCATAAAGAAGAAAGGAAAAAAAGAAAAAGAGAATGGATATGACACAGTAGGCGAGAGAAAAAAACATGTTTTATCAGAATGACGCTCGGCAAGTGAGCGAAATTTTGATTGCAGGCAAAAAAAACACTCAATGCACATTTAGCAGACATTTAACAGGAGATCACACACAAAAGTTGAGAGGCAGTGTATTGTATGCATGTAATGTTGTATGCATTGTGTAGTGTAAATGTAACAGTTGTTAGTGAGCAGCAGAGGGCGCCTCCTGGCAGTGGATAGATGTTATAATCATGTGACTTATAAACAAGTCCAGAGTCTATCTCTCTTGCTTGCAGAAGGCACATGGGCATTGTCCTTGAGGGTCCAATCCGCTGATACAACAACAACTGATTGTCGATTGTTTGGGTAGACATAAGAGCCGGTCCTTCCGCTTATCTCAATCAGGAGGAATGTAAACACGGGGCACCAAACAAGGTCAAATCAAATCAGCACAGTGCACTCAGAGAATAGAATTTGTCCTCTTCCGTGTAATTCTGTGCTTCCATTATATGTGCAGGCTTAAACTGTTTTACCATGGAGAGCACAGGGCTCCAGATGTATTCCTCCACTGAATCACTGTCATTCAGTTCACCGTTTGCCGCTACTCGTGCCCTCCCCAACTGGTCGAATTTGATGAAGGAGCTTGCCGGGTCCGCTTTGATCAGCTCTCTCACCTTCCTTCAATTTCTGATGCATCAGGGAACTCCACAGCCAAAAATAGGAAAATGCAGTTTTAAATGAAGGTGTTTATTTATTATGAAGGTGTTTATTATTAAGGGGAAAAAATCCAAACCTACATGGCCCTGTGTGAAAAAGTGATTGCCCCCTAAACCTAATAACTGGTTGGGCCACCCTTAGCAGCAACAACTGCAATCACTTGTTTGTGATAACTGGCACTGAGTCTTTTACAGCACTGTGGAGGAATTTTGGCCCACTTATCTTTGTAGAATTGTTGTGATTCAGCCACACTGGAGGGTTTTCGAGGATGAACCGCCTTTTTAAGGTCATGCTACACCATCTCAATCGCATTCAGGTCAGGGCTTTGACTAGGCTACTCCAAAGTCTTCATTTTGTTTTTCTTAAGCCATTGAGAGGTGGACTTACTGGTGTATTTTGGATCATTGTCCTGCTGCAGAGCCCAAGTGCACTTCATCTTGAGGTCACAAACAGATGGCCAGACATTCTCCTTCAGGATTTTTTGGTAGACAGCACAATTCATGGTTCCATTTACAACAGCAAGTCTTCCAGGTCCTGAAGCAGCAAAACAGCCCCAGACATCCCACTACCACCACCATATTTTACTGGTGGTATGATGTTCCTTTTCTGAAATGCTGTTACTTTTACGCCGGATGTAATGGGACTAACACCTTTCAAAAAGATCAACTTTTATCTCTTCAGGCCACAGAGTATTTTCCCAAAAGTCTTGGGGATCATCAAGATGTTTTCTGGCAAAATTGGGACGAGCCTTTATGTTCTTTTTGCTCACCAGTGGTTTTTGTCTTGGAACTCTGCCATGCAGGCCATTTATGCCCAGTCTCTTTTTTTTTTTTTTTTTTATGGTGGAGTCATGAACACTGACCTTAACTGAGGCAAGTGAGGCCTGCACTTCTTTGGATGTTGTTATGGGGTCTTTTGTGACTTGTCTTGGATGAGTCGTCGCTGTGCTCTTGGGGTAATTTTGGTCAGCCAGCCACTCCTGGGAGGGTTCACCACTTTTCCATGTTTTTGCCATTTGTGGATAATGGCTCTCACTGTGATTCGCTGGAGTTCCAAAGCTTTAGAAACTTTGGTTTATAAATCACATCGCCTCATTATTCCAAGCTCTTCTACATTTATAACCTTTTCCAGACTGATAGATCTCAATTACTTTGTTTCTCATTTGTTCCTGAATTTCTTTGGATCACAGCATGATGTCTAGCTTTTGAGAATCTTTTTTTCTACTTCACTTTGTCAGGCAGGTCCTGTTTAAGTGATTTCTTGATTGAGAACAGGTGTGGCAGTAATCAGGCCTGGGTGTGGCTAGAGAAATTGAAAGCTTTCCAAAGATGTGATAAAACACTGTTAATTTATGTTTTAACGGGGGGAAATCACTTTTTTTCACAAAGGGCCATGTAGGTTTGGATTTTTTTTACCCTTAATAATAAACACCTTCATTTAAAAATTGCATTTTGTGTTTACTTGTGTTGTCTTTGTCTAAATTAGTTTATCTGAAACCTTTAAGTGTGACAAACACACAAAAAAAATGAGAAATCAGGAAGGGGGCAAACACTTTTTCACACCACTGTATATGATACAAATTTTTCAAAGAGCACAACATTTGCCAGCATTTGCCAACAAACACGAGCTATCATTAACTTTTGCCAGCAGAGCCAGGCGTTTGCCAAAACATCAGTAAAAGTCGGTCCAAACGTTGTAGTGTGAATCCACCTTAACATGGAAGGTCAATTATGCTTCCAGTGTTTCTTGAAATAATAATCTTGGAGTCTAAGCAAATTTGATTAGGCCTTCTAATCATATCATCGGGCTGCTTATGCAGTAATGAGTTAATAAAGCTGAAGCATATCAGTTATTAGATCGTGGATCTCTACAATATTCTTCCAAACAAAATCGATTGTCTTTTCTCAGCAAATGTAAATTGGTTTATCTGATAATTAAGTGCATCTTCAGACAGAAAGATTTATAATTAAGTTGGGTAAACACTGGTGATGTGTCCAGGTTGTGGCCTGCCTCTTGGTCTATTCAAGCTAGGACAATGTGTAACACTCCCACAACCCTGAACAGGACAAATAGCCCAGAAAATAAAGTTATTGCAATCAATAAATAGCTAATTGGGTATAAAATCTGCTTAAACAACTGTCAGATACTGTGTTCAGCCTCTGAAATACATGATAACCATTGGTAGGAAGAACTGTATTTTCCCTGAATCAAAACTGTTCAGACATGTCCAGTGTGATTTTGTTTGGAGCCTGCATCGAGGGCGTCATCCTCAGGGACAAGTAAGTCCATCCTTCTTTTACTCAGAAACATCCTTATTAGATACATGAGACTGAAGGTGCATTTGCAGTAAGTTACCTGTTGCTTTCTAGGTTTGGAGAGGGAGTCCACGGAAACTTGGTGATTGGCACATTAGCTTGGCCATCACCATGGGTGATTGTGATTGGCTCATTTTTCTCCACCTGCGGAGCCGGCCTCCAAAGCTTGACGGGAGCTCCTCGTCTTCTGCAGGCCATCGCCAAGGATGGCATTGTGCCCGCCCTTCGGGTCAGTCGGATTTTTTTTTACTGGAAACTGTTCATAAAATCTATGGTGATTATCATAGCCAACACAGAAGTGCCTTACAGTATTTTCACACCTAAGATTGTTTTGGGCTGAATCACTTCAGGTGTTTTTGAACTTGGGTTGTTCTCAATTTGGTTTCCTTTTACACTTGGAAAAAATTGAAGTGCATCATTTGAAATTATGTGAGAATGTCCTCTACGCCAGATGCTCAGACATCTGCCATTGTAACAAGAAATACAGGAAGTAAATCCTATGTTGTTGGTATGTTTCTTTGATGGAAGACATGATGGAAGTTAACGTACAAGAGTTTATTAACACTTTGGTGTTTGTTTATTATATTACTCGCTTTTTATTATATTACTTGCATTTTATTATATTGCAGTTTATTATATTACTTGCATTTTCCAATTAAGATAAAGGTCACTCTATAAAGGAGTTCATGATTCGTTTGTTTCTTTTCTCTTGTGAAATGGTCTTTTAATGCTTTCCTTAATATGTTATCCACTTTTTGTAAATTACTATGTTATTTATGGTAAAAAAGACAATAAACCAGACCTAACTGGAGACTGACAATATAGCCAATGATAGTTTCATAACACAAATCAAGAAGGCTCTTTACACAATATAGCAAAAAGGATCGTGCAACAATGTAAGACTAACTTTTTAATCCTGCTGGAATTCCCATCATTTTTTTAATTTTGAATCCATTCATAGTTATTGACTTTCTAGCTCTTCCCGCTGATCTAAAAACTGTTTTACTGGTGTGGAAATGCTTTGACTGGAAGTACTGGAGTGCACACATGTAATCCAAAGAGTTGATAACTGTAATATTGTGCAGTAAGACTATTAAAAGTTTTTAAATGGTAATCGACAACAATTGGTGGCCTCACAGGATATGTCCACTTTTAAAGAGTTCACAGTATGATTTTTACTGACTGCATGACAATTTTGCTAGAAAATATACAAAGTACTTTCCCTGCAAACATACTCTGGTGGTAGTAAGTTTTATTTTTGTTTCTGCCCTGCAGGTCTTTGGTCATGGGAAGGCCAACGGAGAACCCACATGGTCCCTCCTGCTGACAGCTTGCATCTGTGAGAGCGGCATCCTCATTGCCTCCCTGGACTCGGTGGCTCCCATCCTCTCCATGTGAGAACAGAAACAATCCCTCTCATTTGTTGCCATTTAAAAACAGTGGGAGATTTCAGTGCAGCCCTACAGTCCTTTGCAATTTATTAAATGATGCAAACATTACACAGGGGCTGTCACAGATATTAGCATGCAATACCATTTGTGCTGCTGTTGAATAATTTAAGTTTCTCCTCACGCATGTGCCTTGCAGGTTCTTCCTGATGTGCTACATGTTTGTGAATTTGGCCTGTGCCCTCCAGACACTACTGAGGACACCAAACTGGAGACCTCGCTTCAAGTTCTACCACTGGTCAGGAAATAAAGTCACAGTCGAATGTGTATCATTAAAGACGGACAGCTGTTTGTTTGTGTCAGATCATCTGTCTGTCTGTTTCTACAGGGCTCTGTCCTTCCTGGGAATGAGCTTGTGTCTCACTCTTATGTTCCTCTGCTCCTGGTACTACGCCATTGTCGCCATGGTCATTGCTGGCTCTATCTATAAGTATATCGAGTTTGCTGGGTGAGTGCAGCTGAACCCAGGAAAGATTGGATTTACTTTTGATTAGTGTGAGATGTATTAGAAGATAAGCCCATGTCACCGCCAGTGGTCGTGTTTTCATCTTCTGCTGGGAAATGAATGGAAAACAGCATTACATCCCTGTCATATCAGAGTGTCAGTTTCCACTTAGTGTACCTGGCTATTCCTAAAGCTGCCAACTTGGTTAACTTTGAAAACTGAGAGAATTCTGAATAAATCCAACAGCAGATGATCTTTGAAATAGCTCCATGACACCCCCCCCCCCAGTCCCTCTCTGCTGCCCTGACAGTTTCTGAAAATGTGACAAAAAAAATTATTCATCTTTAAAATCCTGTGATAGCCAATGAAGTCAAATGAAGCTCCCAGATCCATTGTCCCCCATGTTTTTTCTTACACTTTGACAGTTGTGTAGCTGCACATACATTGTTGCGATATTGCAGTAGTATATACTGTATAGTCTGATAATAGACAGCAAAAGACGTATATACCTGGATTTTGCCTGTTACAGCTTAGATTTTTCTAGCAAAGTGGTTCAGACCTGATTGAGTTAAAGCACAGCTGCTGTGTTGTTATTAATTTATTGAAATGCTACTGTGGCCTCTGTGTAGTGTGCAGGTAATTGCAGATTGGATTTGTGTACCCATCTTAAGTAAGGGTTAGAGGAAAAAGGTATTGATCAGCAGCCCCTTACTTTTAACTGGTTTTCCCATGAATTCTCGGCCTAAATGGGCAGTGTCTGATAGGTCTTCACTTATCAATACCATCTTATAGTGGAGTAATAAAGATCTACTTACTCTCACTGTTTCCATTCCCTGTGGTGAGTGACATTTACCAGTCATGCATAATCTTTAATCACGTTGCTTTATGTCAGATTGTTGTCTAAAAGCGGATTTGTCTCGGTGGGCTGACTGTATCGCTGTCACTTCTGAAAAGAACAATGAAGCAGCAAAACTGCTGTTCTTGTTTTGACTGACAAATATTGATTGGCATTCTCCGGTGTTACAGTGCCGAGAAAGAGTGGGGCGATGGGATACGGGGTTTGTCTCTGAGCGCTGCACGCTACGCTCTCATGCGGCTGGAGGAAGGTCCCCCGCACACCAAGAACTGGAGGTATGACGCATGCAATCTAATTAACATAAATTATCAACATGTCTGTGCATGTTCTTGATTCTCTCAGTTGACATGATTGTCCTTGTCACATCTGTTAAACAATAAGTGGCTGTGAGCTCATATTAGAGCAACACCCTGTCATGTTCTCTCTCTCTCTCTCTCTCTCTCTCTCTCTCTTTTCCAGTAACAGCTTTTTAATTTGATGTTCTTGTTGCTAGTTTCTTCCTCATTTATCCTCCATGTTGTTTTTTTATTTAAAGGTTGCATATTGTGCATTTTCCAGGGATTCGTTTTAAGTTTTGTCATCCTCAAAGACACATACAGTGTATGTAATTTTATAGAACAAAAAGTATTTCTGTGCCCCCTCATGGATCGTCACCTTATCGTGGTGGGGGGGGTTTGCGTGCCCCAGTGATCCCAGGAGCTATGTTGTCCGGGGCAATTTGCCTCTGATAGGGTCTCCCAAGACAAACTGGTCCTGGGTGAAGGGCCAGACTAAGAACGATCCAACAGACTCTCATGATAAATTGTATATCAAGGATTCAGTGTACCCCGCCCGGTATGGGGTTACCGGGGCCCCACCCTGGAGCCAGGCCTGGGGGAGGGGCTCGAAGGCTAGCGTCTGGTGGCCGGGTTTCCACCCATGGGACCCGGCCGGGCTCAGCCCGAAGGAGTTACATGGGTCCGCCCTCCAGTGGGTTCACCACCTGCAGGAGGGATCATGGGGGTCCGGTGCTATGTGGATTAGGTGGCGGTCAAAGGCGGAGACCTTGGCGGACTGATCCCAAGCTTTCTAAACTGGCTTTTGGTACGTGGAATGTCACCTCTCTGGTGGGGAAGGAGCCTGAGCTGGTGTACGAGGTTGAGCGATACCGGCTAGATATAGTCGGCCTCACCTCAACACACAGCTCCGGTTCCGGAACCAGTCTCCTGGAGAGGGGCTGGAGCTTGGCCTTTTCTGGAGTTGCCCCGGGTGAGAGGCGACGAGCAGGGGTGGGTATTCTTGTATCGCCCCACCTTGCTGCCTCTATATTGGAGTTTTCCCCGGTGGACGAAAGGGTTGCTTCCCTGCGCCTTCGGGTTGGGAAACGGGTCCTGACCATCATTTGTGCCTATGCACCAAATGATGTTTCAGAGTACCCACCCTTTTTGGAGTCTGTGACTGGGGTGCTGGAGGGTGCTCCTCCTGGAGACTCCATTGTCCTACTGGGGGACTTCAATGCGCACGTGGGCAACGACAGTGAAACCTGGAGGGGGGTGATTGGGAGGAACGGCCTGCCCGATCTGAACCCGAGTGGTGTTCAGTTATTGGACTTCTGTGCTAACCACAGTCTGTCCATAACGAACACCATGTTCAAGCATAAGGGTGTCCATATGTGCACCTGGCACTGGAGAAGAGAGTCCGGCTGTTGGTTGAACCTCGGATTCAGGAGGAGCAATGTGGTTTTCGTCCTGGCCGTGGCACATCAGACCAGCTCTTTACCCTCTCGAGAATTCTTGAGGGTTCGTGAGAGTTTGCCCAACCAGTTTACATGTGTTTTGTGGACTTGGAGAAGGCATTTGACCGCGTCCCTCATGGATTTTTGTGGGGGGTGCTTCGGGAGTACGGGGTATTGGGCTTGTTACGAGCTATTCGGTCTCTGTACGACCGTTGTGAGAGTTTAGTTCGTATTGCCAACACTCGGTCGGAGTCATTCCCAGTGAGAGTTGGACTCCGCCAGGGCTGCCCTTTGTCACCGATCCTGTTCATAATTTTTATGGACAGGATTTCTAGGCGCAGCCAGGGAATGGAGGGTGTCATGCTTGGTGACCACAGGATCTCATCTCTGTTGTTTGCAGATGATGTTGTCCTGTTGGCTTCATCCAGCAATGACCTCCAGCTCTTGCTGGGACGGTTTGCCGCTGAGTGTGAAGCGGCTGGGATGAGAATCAGCACCTCCAAGTCCGAGTCCATGGTCCTCAGCCGGAAAAAGGTGGATTGTCCTCTCCGGGTTGGGGACAGGCTCCTGCCCCAAGTGGAGGAGTTTAAGTATCTTGGGGTCTTGTTCACGAGTGAGGGGAAAATGGAGCGAGAGATCGACAGACGGATTGGAGCAGCATCTGCAGTGATGCGGACGTTGTACCGGTCTGTTGTGGTGAAGAGGGAGCTTAGTTCTAAGGCAAAGCTGTCGATTTACCAGTCAATCTACGTTCCTACTCTTACCTATGGTCACGAGCTTTGGGTAATGACCGAAAGAACGAGATCGCGGATACAAGCGGCTGAAGTGAGCTTTCTCCGTAGGATTGCTGGACTCACCCTCAGAGATAGGGTGAGGAGCTCAGTCATCCGGGAGAGGCTCAGAGTAGAACCGCTGCTCCTCCACATTGAAAGGAGTCAGTTGAGGTGGCATGGGCATCTGATTAGGATGCCTCCTGGACGCCTCCCACTTGAGGTGTTTCAGGCACGTCCCACTGGGAGGAGACCCCGGGGCAGACCCAGGACTCGGTGGAGAGACTATGTCTCCCAGCTGGTCTGGGAACGCCTTGGTATCCCCTCTGAAGAGCTGGAGCAGGTGGCTGGGGAGAGGGAAGTCTGGGCTTCTCTGCTTGAACTGCTGCCTCCGCGACCCGGACCTCCGGAAAAGCGGTAGAAGATGGATGGATGGATGAAGTATTTCTGTGTTGTTTTACAGCTCATCAAAAAAGCTGTCTGTAAAGTTCTGTCTGAAAGTCAGGTTTCAGCTTGCTCATTGATATTAATGAGACCTTACCTTATTGGATAAAATCTTTTTAAATGAGTTAGTCACAAGGAAAGGGGCAGCCATGGTGCATTTGTTTAGAGAACTGAAGATGGGGCTTATTAGTATGGGAGATCATAAACTCCAGAAAGTGCAGTTTGCTTATTTCTTGTAACATTTATCTAAATAAAGGAAGTTTAACTGTGGCACAAATGTTTTATTGCTTTAATAGTGTACATCTGACTCATATATCAAGAGAGGAAGTGTGGTACTCTGAGGATGTTAGGAGTGGCAGAGAAGCATATGAGTGTGGTGCAGGACATGTACGGGGGGCCGAAAAGTTCATAGTGGTCAAATTTGACCAAATGTGGTTTATTTTTCAACATAATCTCCCCTTCAGTCCACACATTTCTTCCATTGGTGTAGCAGCGCTTGGATCCCTGCAGTTGAAAAATAAACCACATTTGATGTGTTTTATTTGATGTGGTTTATAGCCCCTCCCCCCCCGGATGAGGATCGCAAGATGGTGGTGAGGTGTGCTGTAAGAGTGCCAGATCGATTCAGGTGGGGATGGAATTACGTCAGGGATCAGCTCTGAGCCCCTTCTTGTTTGCTATGGTGATGGACAGGCTGGCAGATGAGGTCAGGCAAGAGTCTCCGTGGACTATGATGTTCACAGATGACACTGTGATCTGTAGCAAGAGTAGGGAGTGGGTGGAAGAGAACCTGGAGAAGTGGAGGTATGCCTTGGAGGGAAGAGGAATGAAAGTCAGTAGAAGCAAGACAAAATACATGTATGTAAATGAGAGGGAGTAAAGATACAAGGAGTAGAAGTAGTAAAGGGTGATGAGTTTAAATACCTGGAGTCAGCCATCCAAAGCAATGAGCAGTGCACAGAAGACGTGAAGAAGAGAGTGCGGGCTGGGTGGAGTGGGTGGAGACAAGTGTCAGGGGTGATTTGTGACAGAAGGACAGCAGCTAGAGTGAAAGAGAAGATTTACAAGACGGTAGTGAGACCTACTATTATGTACTGTATGGTGTGGAGACAGTGGCACTGACAAAAAGAAGGCAGAGCTGAAGGTGACAGAGAGAGTACTGGCTGTCTTCAGGGGTGTGTGTTGTCATCACTACTCTTCATCCTGTACACGAACATGTGTCAGAGCAGACATGACAACAGACACATTATAAAGTATGCTGATGATTCAGTTGTTGTCAGTCTCCTCCAGGATGGTGAGAGTGGCCACAGCCCAGTAGTTGATGATTTTGTTCACTGGTGTGAGGATTCCTACCTGCAGCTGAATACGACAAAAACTAAAGATATGATTATTGACTTTAGGAGGAAAACTCCCAGGCACAAAGTCACTGTACTAAAAGGCCAGACCACTGAATGTGTGCAATCTTACAAATATCTTGGGACGATTATTGATAGTAGAGAACTGTGAAAGGGGGTGCAAAAAGGGTTGGCAACATTTGTATTGTTTAAGGAAACTCGCACACTTTCATGTTGACCGAACCATAATGACAATGTTTTATCGGGCTTTTATTGAATCTGTTTTATCCTTTTCTTTAGTGTCATGGTTTGGTCAGATAAAACTGAAACAGAGGAAATCCTTAGACCAAGTAGTTAGATGGTCCAGTCGTTTGCTTGGTGAGTCACAGCTGAGCCTGACATCCCTGTACAACAGACAGGTACAGAGGATTGCTGCCTCCATTTTAAATGATGACTCCCACCCTCTGCACTGCCACTTTCAGCTTCTTCCCTCCAGACGGAGGTTTGTTGTTCCAAAATGTAAAACCCAGCGCTACAAAAACAGCTTTGTTCCTGCTGCTGTCAAAGAGTTGAACAAGATGTAGCAGTATATTGTACATAATTTAGTTATCTATTTATGAATTTTATTTTACAGGTACATCTCAAAAAATTAGAATATCATGAAAAAGTTCAATATTTTTTGTCACTCATTTCAGAAAACAAAACACATATATGATATAGATTCATTACACAGAGAGTGATATATTTCAAATGTTTATTTTAATTTTGATGATTATGGCTTACAACCCATGAAAACCCCAAATTCAGTTTCTCAAAAAATTAGAATATTACATAAAATTAATTTTAAAAAAATTGTTTTTTAATAGAAATGTTGGCCGACTGAAAAGTGTGTCTATGTACACACTCAATACTTGGTCGGGATAATTTTGGATTAATTACTGTATCAGTGTGGCGTGGCATGGAGGTGATCAGCCTGTGTTACTGCTGAGGTGTTATGAAGGCCCAGGTTGCTTTGATAGTGACCTTCAGCTCGTCTGCATTGTTGGGTCTGGTGTCTCTCATCTTCCTCTTGACAATATACTCCATAGATTCTCTATGGGGTTTAGGTCAGGAGAGTTTGCTGGCCAATCAAACACAGTGATGCCATGGTCATTAAACCAGGTTTTGATACTTTTGGCAGTGTGTGTGTGTGTGTGTGGGGGGGGGGGTGCCAAGTCCTGCGGGAAAATGAAATCAGCTTCTCTGTAAAGCTTGTCAGCAGAGGGAAGCATGAAGTGCTCTAAAATTTCCTGGTAGACAACTGCGCTGACTTTGGTCTTGATAAAACGCAGTGGACCAACACCAGCAGATGGCATGATTCCTCAAATCATCACTGACTGTGGAAACGTCACACTAAACCTCAAGCAACCTAGATTCTGTGCCTCTCCACTCTTTCTCCAGACTCTAGGACTTTGATTTACAAATGAAATGCAAATTTTAGTTTTATCTGAACAGAGGTCATCTGCTGGTGTTGGTCCACTGTGTTTTATCAAGACCAAAGTCAGCGCAATCATCTATCAGGAAATTTTAGAGCACTTCATGCGTCCCTCTGCTGACAAGCTTTATGGAGAAGCTGATTTCATTTTCCAGCAGGACTTGGGCTGCACGGTGGCGCAGTGGTTAGCACTGCGGCAGCACAGTTTACCCTTGGCCGGGGGATTGTGGGGATCGTGGGATCGATCCCAGCCCCCGACCAACAGTGATCTGTGTGGAGTTTGCATGTTCTCCCCGTGTTGCGTGGGTTTACTCCGGGATTTCTCCGGTTTCCTCCCACATGCCAAAAACATGCATGTTAGGTTAATTGGCTGTTCTAAATTGTCCCTAGATATCTGTTTCCTATAGGCCCTTAGAATAGAGGGTTAGTATTAATGAAAGCGCTTTGAGTGGTCTTTGTGACTAGAAAAGCGCTATATAAGTGCAGGTTAGTTAGTTAGTAGTTAGTTGTCACCTGCCCACACTGCCAAAAGTATCAAAATTTGGTTTAATGACCATGGGATCACTGCATTTGACTGGCCAGTAAACTCTCCTGACCTAAACCCCATAGAGAATCTATGGAGTATTGTCAAGAGTATTGTCATGAGACACCAGACCCAACAATGCAGACGTGCTGAAGGTCACTATCAAAGCAACCTGGACCTTCGTAACACCTCAGCAGTGCCACAGGCTGATCACCTCCATGCCACGCCACATTGATACAGTAATTAATCCAAAAGGAGCCCCGACCAAGTATTGAGTATGTACATGGACGTACTTTTCAGTCGGCCAACATTTCTATTAAACTATTTTTTAAAATTAATTTTATGTAATATTCTAATTTTTTGAGAAACTGAATTTGGGGTTTTCATTGGCTGTAAGCCATAATCATCAAAATTAAAATAAATAAACACTTGAAATATATCACCCTCTGTGTAATGAATCTATATAATATGTGTTTCACTTTATGTAATGAGTGACAAAAAATATTGAATTTTTTCATGATATTTTAATTTTTTGAGATGTACCTGTATATTTATTTACTTTTGTAGGTTTTTCATTTGGGTTTTAAATCTTTTATTGGGTTTTGAGTTTTTAATCTCTTTGATTTAGCTTTTAACTTTTTTACTACAACCCTTCTCTCTTATCTCCTTTGGTTTTTTTTTCTCTTGTCTTATGTCCTGATTGGTGGAGCCTTGAGAACTTTTATTGTGTTTATAGTCAGCTTCATGTGTGCCTGTGTTTGTGTTCATGTTGAATGTAATTGTGTTTTGTAAATATGTGTCAAAAAGGATGTCACCTGACTGCAAAACAAATCTACGTATGGGTACAAATAACGTAACCTGAACAGTTGAAGATGCCGAGATTCTCAATCGAGTGACTAGAAGACACAGGATTAGAAATGAGTATATCAGAGGGACAGCTCAGGTTGAGCAGTTTGAAGACAAAGTAAGGGAGGCAAGGCTGAGATGGTTTGGACATGTGCAGAGGAGGGGTAGTGGATATATTGGACAAAGGATGTTTAAGATGGTGCTGCTGAAAGAAGAAGAAAAAATCTGACCCATATCTTATTGTATAAGGTTAAAATCTACAAAAGCACAATTTCGCACAATACAGGACCATGAACATTCTTTTCTCTCTTCAGGCCTCAGCTGCTGGTGCTGGTTAGTACAGATGCTGAACAAAATGTGGAGCAGCCTCGTCTGCTGTCTCTGACCAACCAGCTGAAGGCAGGCAAAGGTCTGACCATCGTTGGCACAGCTCTGGAGGGAACTTTCTTGGACAACTTTGAACAGTCTCAGCGTGCAGAGCAGGTAAGGAGACTCAGATGATCTGTATCTGAGAAATCTTTTAACATAAATTTACTGTAATACAGTCTGTTAGACAGAAAGGGATTGTCCAAATTAATTGGGTAGGAATCTTGAAAGTATTGTCAATACAAAAGTACTCCTCCAATGTTGTCTTGGTCGTGTAATTCTCTTGATAATGCTTTTTTTCTTGTCTTTGTAGGCGCTGCGTAAGCTAATGGAGACAGAGAAGGTGAAGGGCTTCTGTCAGGTGACTGTGTCATCAAACCTGCGCGATGCTACATCCCATCTGCTCCAGGCCAGTGGACTAGGAGGTCTGAAGCATAATGCCGTACTGGTTTCCTGGCCTCGCAACTGGAAGCAAGGAGATGAGCACCAGACCTGGAGGAACTTTGTGGGTGGGTTACAAAGAAGAAAAAGTAACAAGGACTCAAATCTAGACTTGCATAACCCAAAAGCTTTTACTCTTGGGCACATTAGATGGTGCTCAAAAGCACTTTGTTGTCATAAATTGCCCTTCAAGGCTGGCTGTGAGTTTGTGAAAGTTTAATCAAAAACACAAAGTCCAAACAAGCATGAACAAAAATTTACAAGGCTGGGAGGAATAGGCAGGAATACATGAAGGTTAAGGCATGTGGGAATGCCGGGTTAACAAGCTAGATGTGGCGCTCATGTTGGGAGACAAATGAGAAAAAAGCGTGGGACACATGCCAGGATACAAAGTGAGATTAGATGTGGGACTCACGTCTCGACACTGAAGGACGCTTCCCCGAGTTGCGGGATGGCGTCCCTTAAATAGGACAAAAAGGATTTAACAAATGATAATCAGGTGTGGGTAACAGGAGCGAGGATAAAGACTCAAATAATAACAGCTGTGACAGCCCGCGCACTTGAGCTAAAAGAAGAAGCAAACAAAGGTGGCTGTCAAAATAAAAGCACAGACGGAACAAGGGTAAAGCCCATCCAGGGACAAGAGTTGCAAATTAGCTAATAGCTATACACTGTATGTGCAACACATCAGATTGATTGTCTTTGATTAATTGTCCTATGTTTATTGCACTGTCCCTGTCAAATAAACTAATCTACTACTACTACTACAAGGAAATAAGAAATGTTACAAAACGAGAAACAGACCAGATAATACAAAAAAGGGGAAAATGACCCATCAAGGCGAGGACAAGATAAAAATAAATGGCAAAACAATGCTACTACTAAATACCAATGTAACACCAGGAGAACAAAAGGCAGAGGTGAGGGTAGGCTCATGTCCAAACGGCTAGATACAAATATTACAATACAAAATAGGATGACTAAGACCCATAATATACAGTGGTGTGAAAGTGTTTGCCACCTTCCTAATTTCTCATTTTTTGTATGTTTGTCACACTTAAATATTTCAGATCATGAAACAAATTTAAATATTAGACAAAGATAACACAAGTAAATACAAAATGGAGTTTTTAAATGAATGTGTTTATTATTAAGGGTAAAAAAAAAAAAAGCCAAACCTGTGTGAAAAAGTGATTCCCCCCCTCCCCCCGTTAAAACATAAATTAACTGTGGTTTATCACATCTTTGGAAAACTGAGTTCAATTTCTCTAGCCCAGGGGTGTCAAACTCATTCCATGGAGGGCCAAGACCCTGCATGTTTTGCTTCTACCCAGTGTCATCTGCAGGTGTTTTCACTGATCAGCAATCAGTGTGAAGAAATTCACTGAAATCACCTGCTGAAGACACTGGGTGGAGGTAAAACCTGCAGGGTCTTGGCCCTCCATGGAATGAGTTTGACACCTGTGCTCTAGCCACACTCAGGCTTGATTACTGCCACACATGTTTTCAATCAAGAAGTCACTTAAATAGGGCCTGCCTGACAACGTGAAGTAGACCAAAAGATCCTCAAAAACTAGACATCATGCTGCAATCCAAAGAAATTCAGGAACAAATGAGAAACAAAGTAATTGAGATCAATCAGTCTGGGATAGGTTATAAAGCCATTTCTAAAGTTTTGCGACTCCAGCGAACTACAGTGAGAGCCATTATCCACAAATGGCGAAAACATGGAACAGTGGTGAATCTTCCCAGGAGTGGTCAGCCGACCACAATTACCCCAAGAGCGCAGCGACAATTCATCCAAGAGGTCACAAAAGCCCCCCAACAACATCCAAAGAACTGCAGGCCTCACTTGCCTCAGTTAAGGTCAGTGTTCATGACTCCGCCATAAAAAAGAGACTGGGCATAAATGGCCTGCATGGCAGAGTTTCAAGACAAAAACCACTGCCGAGCAAAAAGAACATTAAGGCTCATTTCAGTTTTGCCAGAAAACATCTTGATAATCCCCAAGACTTTTGAGAAAATACTCTGTGGACTGATGAGACAAAAGTTGAACTTTTTGGAAGGTGTTTGCCCTATTACATCAGGTGTAAAAGTAACACAGCATTTTAGAAAAGGAACATCATACCAACAGTAAAATATGGTGGTGGTAGTGTGATGGTCTGGGGCTGTTTTGCTGCTTCGGGACCTGGAAGACTTGCTGTGGTAAATGGAACCATGAATTCTGCTGTCTACCAAAAAATCCTGAAGGAGAATGTCTGGCCATCTGTTCGTGACCTCAAGATGAAGCGCACTTCGGTTCTGCAGTAGGACAATGATCCAAAACACACCAGCAAGTCCACCTCTGAATGGCTTAAGAAAAATAAAATGAAGACTTTGGAGTGGCCTAGTCAAAGTCCTGACATGAATCCAATTGAGATGCTGTGGCATGACCTTAAAAAGGCGGTTCATGCTCGAAAACCCTCCAGTGTGGCTGAATTACAACAATTCTGCAAAGATGAGTGGTCCAAAATTCCTCCACAGCACTGTAAAAGACTCATTGCCAGTTATTGCAAATGCTTGATTGCAGTTGTTGCTGCTAAGGGTGGCCCAACCAGTTATTAAGTTTTAGGGGGCAATCACTTTTTCACACTGGGCCATGTAGGTTTAGATTTTTTTTTCCTCTTAATAATAAACACCTTCATTTAAAAACTGCATTTTGTGTTTACTTGTGTTATCTTTGTCTAATATTTAAATTTGGTTGATAATCTGAAACATTTAAGTGTGACAAACATACAAAAAAATGAGAAATCAGGAAGGGGGCAAACACTTTTTCACACCACTGTAAATAAACAAGATTATAGTAACAAACTCAGAAACAGGAACTCTCATAAACAGGCAGAAACAAATGACAAACTCAATTAACAAAATGCAGCCAAACCCATAATCAGATACAATACTTAAACTGAAGTGGGGAATGAACAGAAAGTGTGAGCATGGTTTCCCAACCATGCTCAGCATCATGACAGAGCCCCCCCCCCCCCGTCTAAGGGGTGGATTCCAGACACCCCAATGTAACATCAAAAAGAAAAAGAAACACACCAACACCCCCTCCCCCCAACAGGAACAGACAATAACCCATCCAGGGAGGGTGGTGGGGGAAACCAGGCCAGGAAGGACAAAACAAAACACTCGCTCAAGACCCACAAAACTAGAAAAATCAAATAGTCTACTGAACCCCAAGACCACTGGGCGAGAAGGTATACAATTCAGGTGGTCTACTGGAGTCCCAAGACTACCAGATCATGAGTTGGAATAAGTCGGGTGGCCTCCCAGAGTCCCTGAGCCACCCAAGCAGAAGGCGTAGTCTGTCGGGTGGCCTCCCACCATTCAAAACCCAACAGACCAGAGAACAAAATCTTGTCAGGTGGCCTTCCAGCGTCCCTGAGCCAACGGACCGTGAAGCGACAATGCGCCCCCCTCCTGTAGACAGTAGCTGGAACCCGTGCCTCCTACGGACCATAGGGACTGCAGCGTAGATCCAATGAGTCAGAAGCTGAAGGGAGTTGACAAAACAAAACACTTGCTCAAGACCCACAAAAGCAGAAAAATCAAATAGTCTACTGAACCCCAAGACCAATGGACGAGAAGGTAGACAGTTCAGATGGTCTACTGGAGTCCCAAGACCACCATGTCACAAGTTGGAATAAGTCGGGTGGCCTCCCAGAGTTCCTGAGCCACTTAAGCAGAAGGTGTAGTCCATTGGGTGGTCTCCCAGCATTCCAAACCCAACAGACCAGAGAGCACGATCTGTCGGGTGGCCTCCCAGTATCCCTGAGCCAACAGACCATGGAGCATGACGCGGCCCCTCCTGGAGACGGTAGCTGGAACCCATGCTTCCTACAGACCACAGGGACTGCAGTGTGGATCCAGGATCCAATGAGTCAGAAGCTTAAAGGAGTTGACCCCTGACGATGGCTGCTGACCAGCGGTGACCCCAGACAGCGATGACGGCTGACCAGCGGAGAAACCAGGCAATGACAACGGCTGACCAGTGAGGAAACCAGATGACGAAAACGGCTGACCAGTGAGGAAGCCAGATGAGGAAGGCTGTTGACCTTCGGTGAAGCCAGACAAAGAGGACTGCTGACCTTGGGTGAACCCAGACAAAGAGGATTGATGACCATCAGCAAAACCAGGCGAAGTGGACTGATGACCATCGGCGCACCCAGGCGAAGTGGACTGACGACCATTGGCAGAACCAGACAAAATGGCCTGATGACCATCGGCAAAACCAGACGAAATGGACTGAAGACTATCAGCGAAACCAAGGGACGTGGATTGAAAACCATCGGCGAAACCAGGCGAAGTGGACCAATGACCATTGGCGGAACCAGGCAAAGACTGCTGACCAGCGGTGACCTCGGGCGAAGACTGTTGACTAGCAGCAACTTGGTACTGCTGCAGCCGAAGCAGTAGGCAGGATGGCAGGTGAAACCTCAGCCGTGACAACAGGAAATGGAAGAACATCTGGCATGATGGCAGGAACTAGCGGAACCCCAGACATGGCGCCACAAGCTGGCGGGACCCCAGACGTGGCACCACAAGCTGGCGGGACCCCAGACGTGGCAGCAGGAGCTGGCGGGACCCCAGACGTGGCAGCAGGAGCTGGCGGGACCCCAGACATGGTGGCTAAAGCTGGCGGGACCCCAGACGTGGCGACAAAAGCTGGCGGAACCCCAGACGTGGCGGCTGAAACTGGAGAACATGTCACCAATGGTGCCAGGCCCTGTGATGCCGAAACCAGGGGACACGCCATTGTGGGCTCAAGCTTTGGGATACAGGGGGCGCTCCTCTCCCATCCATGGTCTGTTCCAGGGGACGCTTTCTCGTCGGCTTAGGAACAGATGGTGAATGGTGTGGGACGAAGGCAGGTGCTGGAGGACGGTGTTCCGAGACTGGTGAGTGGTGAGAAGCTGAGGACGTTTGTACCAGGGGACGCTTCCTCGTCGGCACAGGTACAGCTGAGAGTGAGCCTCTCACCAGCCCGTGAAACATCATATGGAGGGTGGAGACAGTTGTCAGGAGCTCCACATACTTGGAGTAATTCCTCAGGCCAGGATGCACCTCCACTATCCCAGCCACTGTCTCTACATTCTCCAGGACCACCTCTGACGTATGGGAGGCCAGAGCTTCAGTGATGAAATCCTGGATGAATTAAGCTGCCCACTGTTCATCTACGCTGGGGCCTCCGGCTGCCAACCTCCCTCTGTTGGAGGAGCCCCAGTGTGCTGGTGACATGCTGTCTGCTCTCCCACCGGTAAACACAAAAACAGGTAGGGAAAAGAAAAAAGGCAAACTCACAGCCGCTGGGTCCAAACTGGTGGCGTCCTTCTATCATAAATTGCCCTTCAGGTTGGAAGGGAGACCCAAACGCTGGCTGTGAGTTTGTGAACGTTTAATCAAAAACACAAAGTCCAAACAAGCACAAACAAAAACTTATAAGGCTGGGAGGAATAGGCAGGAATATACAAAGGTTAAGGTGTGTGGGAACGCCGGGTTAACAAGCTAGACGTGAAGCTCACGCCAGGATACAAAGTGAGATTAGACGTTGGACTCACATCTGGACACTGAAGGACGCTGCCCCAAGCTGCGGGATGGCGTCCATTAAATAGGACAAAAAGGATTTAACAAATGATAATCAGATGTGGGTAACAGGTGCGAGGATAAAGACTCAAATAAAAACAGCTGTGACAGCCCGCGAACTTGAGCTAAAAGAGGAAGTAAACAAAGGTGGCTGTCAAAATAAAAGCACAGACGGACCAAGGGCAACTGACAAGGAAATAAGAAATGTTACAAAACAAGAAACAGACCGGATAATACAATAAAGGGGAAAATGGCCCATCAAGGCGAGGACAAGATAAAAATAAATGGCAATACAGTGCTACTAAAAATCCAATGTAACAGCAGGAGAACAAAAGGCAGAGGTGAAGGTAGGCTCATGTCCAAATGGGTAGATAAATATATTACAATACAAAATAGGATGGCTAAGACCCATAATGTAAATTAACAACATTATAGTAACAAACTCAGAAACAGGAACTCTCATAAACAGGCAGAAACAAATGACAAACTCAAATAACAAAATACAGCCAAACCTATAATCAGATACAATACTTAAACTGAAGTGGGGAATGAACAGAAAATAATCAGACTAACAGAAAGCATAAGAACGGTTCCCCAACCATGCTCAGCATCATGACAGACCCCCCCCCCCCGCCCCCGTCCAAGGGGTCGATTCCAGACACCCCAACGTAACATCAACAAGAAAAGGGAAAACACACCAGCATCCCTCCTGGAGACAGTAGCTGGAATCTGTGCCTCCTACGGACCACAGGGACTGCAGTGTGGATCCAATGAATCAGAAGCTTAAGGGAGTTGACACCTGATGATGGCTGCTGACCAGCGATGACCCCAGGCAGCGATGACGGCTGACCAGCGGAGAAACCAGGCAATGATGACGGCTGACCAGCGAGGAAACCAGATGATGAAAACTGCTGACCAGCGAGGAAATCAAATGAGGAGGGCTGCTGACCTTCGGCGAAGCCAGCCGAAGAGGACTGCTGACCTTCAGCGAACCCAGGCGAAGTGGATTAATGACCATCGGCGGAACCAGGCAAAGTGGACCGATGACTATCAGCAGAACCAGAGGAAATGGTCAGCAGCGCTGATAGCTAGCACGGTGGCAGGCTCAGCGTGCTTGTTGCGACTTTGTTGCTGTTTTTGGAACGCATAATGTGCAAACTCGCTCAGCTGACTGATTGAGCTTGACCTTGGGTTAGCTGTAACTCCAAAGTGGTGACTCACAGTGGGATGGAGGTTCTGGATGAAGAGGGTCTTAAAATTGTGGTCTTCTTCCATCCCTGGTTTATTTTGAGAGCCGAAATATGCAAGAAGTCGTCATTGGTAGTAGGCCTGGGGAGGCTCTGAGCGACCTTGTTTCACGGCCAGGGTTGCCGATAGCCCTGATTGTAGATGGTCGTCGGAGAATTCCTTTTCAATGGCTTCGCAGAGTTGCATATAGTCCATCCTGATGTCTGATGGCTGTCTATAAATTTTGACACTGGCCTGTTAGATGTTAGTTTAATCAAATAGATGTGATCGTCGACTGTAGCATCAGGGTACTTACGCAGGTAGTAGTCAGTGTCTTGTAAGTAGGCTTTGGTATCAGGTGAACCAGTAGGCCCTGAATCAAATTTCGTGAGATTTCACGCAATCTTGTCAAGGTCGCAGTCTGAAGGGGCACACACACGCTTTCCACGCGATCGTCCGTACTTGAAACAGGGATCAGGCGATGGGGCATGGTGGAAGCCCCGGTCTGGTGAGATGTGTTCTCCTTTCAGCCTACCTGACCTGTTCACGGTTCGTGGTCTTGCTTCCTTCTGTTGCTGGCATTCCTCTACTTCCTCTATTAAATCTTTTAGATGTTGATGTGCTTCCTGTAGAGACAGTTGGCATTCCTTGTAGTGAGACTTCACATTTTCAGGTTGACCTTCAACTCTTCTGAGTTCCTTCTTTGTGTCCTGAAGGGCATCTTCAAGTTCACTGTTCTCTTGGCGAAGCAAGTCGTTGTCATTAGTCAACCGTCACTTTTCTGGCTTTGCCTGGTTCAAATCTCGTAACACATTATCAAGTTGAGCTTGAGTATCGTTGTTTTCTGCTTGAGATTGTTCCAGTTTCTTCCTTAGTGATTTGTTCTCTTCCTAGAGAGAGAGGGTTGTTAATTGTTGATTCTTTAACTTATTCTTGGTGCATAACACTTTAGCTTCAGCTACTTTTAATCTCGCGACTACTGCTATTGTGAACTTTCCCAACGCGCTGGGGAGATTCTTCCCTTTTGGTGGGTTTTCTGCATAATCATCCAAAAGTTCTTCAGTGCGTTGCTTCAGATCTTTGGGCTGTGTTTTCTTGACCCGTGTTGTGAAGCTAGACATACTGTAAAATCAGAAGTCTATCCTTCCAATGTTGCTTGAAGGTCATCCAGTTTGGTAAATTGGTTGGTTGTTTGTTGACCTGCCATATTTACCGTTGTTAGTTAGCTTAAAAATCAACTTGTTCATTGTAGCTAAATTTGTTAATCAAGGGTTAGCCTTGATTGTTATTTTATATTAGGGGTAGTTATGAGGTCTTTTAGAACTTGTTCCAACTTACAGGCTTGTAAGAAGGGAGATAGAATTTTGAAATTAGTAGGCTGCGTGTCCACCAAACATATTTTTTCTGCTCTGGGCGGCTATTTTCCATTCATTATGTAGTCCAGCATTTACAGCGCTGAGCACCCTCGGCGCAGAAACATTCTCAGCGGTGGCCATTTTTTGTCGCAGCGTTCAGAGCTGAAAAAAGTTCAACTTTTCAGAGACTGCAGCTGAGCTTGTCAATGTCAGACCAAGCAGCCAATCAGAACTGCTGCGTGGGTGGGACATAGGACACCGGTACTAGTCTGTACTCAGACTCCTGCTTTCCGTGTCATCATATTTTACATCCAGAGTTGCTAGAAAATGTTTCCTGTCCATTGTTATTTAGAGACTGCTATTAAGAATTCAGTAGAAGGTCTGACAAAAGGAAAAGCAGAAGTGCTTTGAGAGTGACAAGCTGTTGCTGGGATACAGGGCACAGAGTTTTTCTATGTAGAGTGCAGCGCACAAGCGCTGGAAAAAAAAAAGCTCAGGGCAGTCAGATGTCTAAAAACACATTTGGTGGACACGCAGCCTTATTGTAGAAATGTGGAGATGTGTTTGTTTGTTGAAACTGTGTATTTTGATTTGTAGTTTAAATTTTGTGTGGATTGACTTCTTTACTTAAATTTTCAAAGCCTAGTATTGGAATGGTCATCAGTAACTAGCTTTGGAATTTTGTTGAATGTCACTTTAAAGTGATGATTTTATTTACAAAAAGGGAAAACAAAAATAGAAAAGGTCAAATGCTTTAGAGATTTAAGGTTATAAGTTTTCACTTTCTTTTAAAGTTAAGGTTGACTTTTGTTTTTATTGTTAAAGCATATTTTCATTTAAAGCTTTAAATGTTTAATCTTTACGGATTAGGAAACACAAGTGAATTGCTTTTGTTTATTGCCACCAAGGATTTCTTAGGATTAAAGTTAATGATGATTTACTTGTTATCTATAAAGGGTTTTTTTTTTTTTATTTACAGAATAATCAATGTTTTCACCTTTTGACTTTTCTCTTTTAAATCCTGGTGGGAAGTAGGGAGTTGGTGTTTTCCTTTTCCTGTGGAGAAAACATGAACCAAGAATAGCACAATGAATTTAAGTCTAGAGCCTTAAGTGTCACTTGATGAATGTGGTTAACTATTTTGAAAAGTTTTGGTAAATATTCAGTGAATCACTAAATCCTTTACCAGCATGCACAGGGTTAACACTACTTTAAGGTCACTTTTGAATAAAAATTGGTATTTATTCAAATCCTTAAGTTGAAGTGACCTTCCTGTGGGAGAAATCAAACAATGCAGGACTTAAAACACACATATATAGCTTCAAAAGTTTGCAATTGTTGCTTAAAATGTGTAAACATATGTTCTTTTAACTTTTTTTTTCCCACAATATCTTTATTGAACCTTTTTTTTTTTAACAAACATGATACAAACAATCAAACACTAAAGTACTACAAAAAAAAAAAATGCACTAAAAAACACCAACAACCACCAACAAAATCAAATCTTCAACAATGCTCCTCTGTTTAGTCTAGACAATCCAACACATAAGTATACATATTATGTTCACCAGTTTGGAATTTACAAGGTCCGCACATATCATTCACCTTCTTCTTCAAGAGTTATGTTTAAATTTTTTACATAATCAATAAAAGGTCTCCATATATTCTCAAACACAATTTCCTTTGATTTCAGTATATATGTTATTCTTTCTAATGGAAGGTTTGTTAACATCTGTCTTAACCACTGAGTCACATCTGGTCTATAAGTCTTTTTCCATAATAGTGCAATACATTTTTTGGCATTAAGCAAACTGAGGTCTATGAATGTTCTTTCACTTTTATTAAAATTATGCTTTTCTGGGTACAGACCCAACAAAAACAGTTTAGGATTCAATATGATTTGTTTTGAGATTATTTTTTCAATTGTTACCCTCACCTCTTCCCAAAACATTCTTATTCTACATTCCCATACACAATGAAATAGAGTTCCTTTACTTTCCATACATTTTGTGCACGTATCTGGTATATTTTTGTTATATCTATTTAACTCCTCCGGTGTAACATACATCCGCATTAACCATTTGAAATGTATCAATTTAAGGCGTACATTTATTGATTTGGTTTGAGCTTCTGTACAAGCCAATTCCCATTGTTCCTCTGGAATTTCAGTTTGCAGATCTTCTTTCCAGTAGTTTAATCTTTTCAGTGAATTTTCACTTGAAAATAGTGTCAATGAGTTATAAAACTCTGAAATAATACCCTTTCTTTTACTATCTTTCATCAACATTTTTTCCAAGGATGAATAGGTAGGTCGAGTGAGAGCTTTATTTTGATTTGATCGAATAAAGTTTCTAAGTTGAAGATATTTAAAAAAATGTGTTCTATTGAGATTAAATTTGATCCTCAACTCTTCAAAAGACATTATGTTTTCTGCACATGGCAAATATAAATCCTGAATCTTTTGTATCCCTTTTAAATTCCATACTTTAAATACAGCGTCCGCTCTCCCTGGTTTAAAATATTGATTACCCCATATTGGACTAAATTGTGACAATAACTGTGGTTCTTTTAAATAGTTTTTAGCTTCACACCATATTTTGATCATATGCTTTACAAATGGATTTTTAACTTGTTTTTGTAATTTTTTTGCCGAATCTGAGTATATGAATATGGGAAGAGGTAAAGGTAAATTGTATGATTCCATTTCAGTCCAGTGAGGGAGATCATTTGATGAAAAATAATATGTCATAGACCTCAGTTGTGCCGACCAATAATACAACATAAAATTTGGACATTTCAGACCTCCACGATCAAATGGTAAATATAATAAAGACAGACGTAATCTAGCCCTCCTGTTGTTCCATATAAATTCCACTAACTTTTTTTTAATTCTTGAGAATAAATCTAAAGGTGGTGGTAAGGGAATGTATTGAAATAAATAAAGTATTTTAGGTAAGATATTACTTTTAAGTATATTAATTCTCCCGATCATCGACATTGGTAGTGACATCCATCTCTGAAGTAACTCATCAATATCTGTCATTAAGGCTTCATAATTGACACTGGCGACTGATTCTAGCTTAGGCACAATTTGGATTCCTAAATATTTGAACTGATTTACAACATTGAATTGATTTACCTCAGGGGCTGGGTAATTTCTCTGGGTCTCATTTAGCATTAATATTGAAGATTTAGTTTTATTTATTTTATATCCTGATATTTCCCCGAAATTCTTTATTAAATTCAACAAGGTCGGAATTGATTTTTTAAGATTCGACATAAACAAAATTATGTCATCGGCATACAGGGAGATTTTATGTTCTGTTGGTCCAACTTTAATTCCATATATTTGTGACTGTAGACGTATCGCCATCGCTAAAGGTTCAATTGCCATAGTAAACAGTAAAGGTGAAAGTGGACAGCCTTGTCGACATCCTCTATTGATTTTTATTGATTTTGAAATATTGTTATTTGTTAGAATTTCTGCAGTAGCATTATTATATATTATCTGAACCCATTTTATAAAATTATTTCCAAGTCCAAACCTTTGTAAGACTTCAAAAAGAAAGGGCCATTCAACTCTATCAAAGGCTTTTTCGGCATCCAGTGATAAGAGAGCTGTGTCCGGTGCTTCTTTATTAGAATAAATAATATTAAATAGTCTTCTTACATTATGGAAGCCTTGTCTTCCCTTTATAAAGCCATTCTGATCTCGATTAATAATATTTGGTAAAATTTCTTGTATTCGTCTTGCTAAAATTTTACAAATTATCTTAAGGTCGGCATTTAATAGGCTTATTGCCTATTAAATGCCATTTAATAGGCTTATTTCCGGTTCCGGCTCTGCCGGACCGGCGGCGCCACACGAGTCGGCTGCCTGTTGCAACAGCCTTTTTTTTATCTTCCTTCTTCTTTCTACACCTTTCACTCTGTATATATATCACGGACGCACGGATCGCCCCGGGGGTCTCCTGGGTCGGCGGACGGAGCCACGGTTTGCAGCGGGAGACGTTACAGCGGGGAGGAGCTAGTGCTAGCTAGCACTTGGCCGCCGCCCGGTGCTAATGGGAAACTCGACATACCGGGAGCTGTAGCGAAAACGAAGCGGGTGCCGGGCTGGAGTTTAGGCGGCGTGAAAGAAATATAAGACAGAATAATAAAGAGCGATGGCAAGAACCAAGCAGACCGCCCGTAAAATCTACTGGAGGAAGAAGCCCCCCAGGAGACAGCTAGCCACCAGGGCTGCTCGGAGAGGTGCTCTGGCCACCGGCAGAGTGAAGAGGCCTCGCCGTCACAGGTCCGTGGCTCTGAGAGAGATCCGTCGCTACCAGAAATCCACGGAGCTGCTCATCCGTAAGCTGCCCGTCCAGCGCCTGGTGAGGGAGATCGCTCAGGACTTCAAGACCGTCCTGCGTTTCCTGAGTTTCGCCGTCATGGCTCTGCAGGAGACCAGCGAGACCCACCTGGTGGTCTCTTCTTCGCTAAGGGGGTCACCATCATGCCCAAAGACTTCCAGCTGGCCCGCTGCATCCGCGGAGAGAGAGCTTAGACTTTCTGCTGCACATCCACCAGCCATAATGCCCTGCACTGTGTGTCTATATATATACATTTATAGTAATATGGACATATGTTTGCTAGATGTTGTTTTTTCTTGCCTTCTGATTGTTGCTCTGAGTGTTGCTGTCCCTGTGCTGTTGCAATCCTGGAATTTCCCCATTGTGGGACTAATAAAGGCTTATCTTATCTTATCTTATTGGTCTCATATTTTCACATTTATTAGAGGGCTTACCTGGTTTTGGCAACAGTATAATTAAGGCATTATTCATATATGATGGTAAATTACTATTTTGAAATGCTTCTAAAACCATTTCCAAAAAAGGTTTTGTTAATTTATTCTTAAATTTTTTATAAAGGTCAACTGGAAGACCATCTGGTCCTGCACTTTTTCCTGATTTCATATTATCAATGGCTAGTCCAACTTCTTCTTGACTAATTTTAGACTCCAGTATCTCCCTATTTTCATTTGGAATACACGGTATAAATAGTTCATTCAAAAACCCATGTAGTTTTGTTAAGTCAGATTCATTTTTGGTATCATATAATTTTTCATAGTAATCTCTAAAGGCTCTATTAATTTCTGAAGGATCTATAACTACCTGTCCGTTACTTATAATACTGGTAATTGGTGTTTTAGATTCTAATTGTTTAATCTGCCATGCCAATAACTTTCCTGATTTTACACCTTGTTCATAAAAAGATTGTTTCAATCTTAGAAGACTCGAGGCAGCTCTATTCGCTGATTTTTTTGTCATATTCAGCTCTCAAAATCAGTAATTCGTTCTCCAACCTTGGATCTCTTCCTGCATATACTCTTTCTTGAAGAATTTTTATTTTATGTTCCAATTGGACTCTCTCCTCTCGAGTCTTCTTAGATTTTGAACCTGTATAACTAATAGTATGTCCCCTAATAAAAGCTTTGAAAGCCTCCCACTTTACACATGCTGATGTTTGTGTAGTATTGATATCAAAGAACTCATCTATCTGTTTTTCTATATACTTAACAAATTCCTCATCCTGAAGCCATTTATGCTGAAATTGCCATCTACCTGGTTCCTTTGTCAATTTCTTATCTACATACATTAGACAGCAGGGTGCATGATCAGAGATCACGATGTTATCATAAAAACAGTTTTGAATCTTGGACCTTAATTCTGTGGAGATCAAAAAATAATCTATACGTGAGAATGTCTTGTAGGTATTGGATTAACAAGAGTATGCTTTAACTTGTGGTTTCATTTCTCTCCATATATCTATCAATTTCAATTCTTTCATAAAATGATTAATGGTCATCCTACATCCATTGTGCGTACAGTCCAGTCCTGTTGATCTATCTATACTGGGATTCAATGTACAATTAAAATCCCCTGCTATTATATGTTGCCCTGTAAGTGATGATAAGATAAGAAATAAATTGGCAAAGAACTTTTGATCATCTATATTGGGACCATATAAGTTCACCAAATTTATGTTTTCTAATAGCAAAGATCCTTGAATGATTACATATCTTCCAAATTTGTCTCCAATTACATTTTTCACTTGAAATGGGACTGATTTATGTATGAGAGTCATAACTCCCCTGGCTCGGGATGAAAATGATGAGGTGAAAACATTTCCTTGCCATCTACTCCTAATTCTTTTTACATCTTGCTCTATTAGATGAGTTTCTTGTAAAAACACAATTTTTGAACCCATGTCTTTTATTTTATTCATAACTTGTTTAAGTTTTTTTAAATTTTGTAGACCTCTGCAATTCCATGAAGTTAAATTAAGATTAACGCTTTGATTTATAATCAATAGGGAGTTTGGGATTACCTTGCAGTGTAAACATGCTCAAACAGAAAAGCAAAAAAATGAGTGGTTGAACATTCACCCTACAAACTACACACAAACAAATTCCCCCTTCCCACATTTGTGGCAATCCCCCCAAAAGCAAAAGAAAAATTCCGTCTCCCGATATAGCCATCGACCGTTCCACACCCACGAGGAACAGCCAAAGCCACTCCTTCTTCATCCTCCCAATCACCCTAACTCTACTGCTTTTAATAACGTAACATTAACTCTCTTCTGTAATTTTCCAATTTAACTCCAAATTTTTTTTAGCAATTTTGTACTTTTTTTTTTTAATATGTAATACATTCTATATTTTGTAATCTTGTTATATGCTTCTAATCAGTTAAATGCTCAAATATTCTACCCTATATTCTGTTCATGCTTAGCTCCCACCAGTCTCTTCCTGGATCTTCTTGATGAGCTCCTGCGCCTCCTCGGGGGTCTTGAAGATGCGTGTTCTGCCCTCATATGTGACCAGAAGTCTTGCAGGGTGAATCACTCCATGACGAATCTCAAGGTTGTGCAGTTCTTTGCGGATGGGGTCAAACTGCTTCCTTAATTGTTGGATTCCTGAGGCCAGATCTGGGTAGAACCGCACCTGCTGATCTTGGTATTTAATTTCTCCTTTGGCCCGCACCGCGTTGGAGATCGTCATCCTGTCTCTGTAGCTGAGAAACTTCATAATTAGCGTCCTCGGTGCTGCCTTGTTACCTCTCGGTGGGCCAATTCGGTGGGAGCTTTCCAAGACGACTGATGATTTTAGCTCCGCGTTGTTCAGCGCCTCCGGGATCCACCCCTCCAAAAAGGAGCATGAATCACGACCTTCGGCTCCCTCCGGTAGACCCACCAGCCTCAGGTTGTTCCTTCTGGACCGAGATTCCAAGTCCAGAACGCTATTTTCCAGATCTTTATTTTTTTTTTTCCAAAGTGCGCACCTTTATTTGAAGTCCGCTAATTTCATCCTCCGCACTTGAAACACGAAGCTCCGCCTGCGTCACTCGCTCCACGCAGTCACCCAACTCCTTTCTCATTGCATCCAACGCTGCCATAATCCCATCAAGTTTAGCGGAAAAGTCTGCTCTCATTGAGCTAATGGCAGCCAGCACTGCACCTGTGCCGCCATCGTCAGCAGCAGCAGTTACCGCACCACCGCTAGTTTCATCCGCCATATCCGCAGCTTTTTCTACTGCGCCACAAACTTTAAAGTCCGTTAATTTGGACTGCTTCGGCGATTCAATTTTTCCCCCTCCTGATTTCCCAGCCTTAGTCTTCACCGGCATATCCTCACCCAAACGCTGGGAAAAGTTCTGTTCCAAATGAGAGTTATTTGCCGAATTTTTATATCCAAGGGCAGAGCAGAGTGATACGTGTCCTTCTAGGCGGCCGCCATAACCGGAAGTCCATGTTCTTTTAACTTTAAAGATTAAAATATGTGGTTAAAATAAGTGATTAAATACAAAGTGTATGCTTCATGTGCTTCTGATATTCATTTACATTGGCCACTCATCCACCAAATGAGAATAAACCTTCAAGAGTCAACAAATTTCTTTTTTGCTGCTTTTGGCATAGAAACTTTAAATTAGTTTTAAATTTAAGTTATTCTGAATAATATGGATTGCTCTGAAGTTAATTTGGAAGCTCAATTTGGTTATAAATCAGCTTAACAGATTTAAAGTTTTAGATGTAATTTTATGAAAGGATACAGTTATTATAGTTGACCACAAGATGGAGACAGTCCCTTCTGCACTCAAGGAGGAGGAGACACAGTGACGTCACTGGGAGGCAGTCTAGCTGTCTCTGCTCCAAAATGGATGCCAGGATGACTCACGAATGGTAGTTACTGAAATGGCAGTTGCACTGTTTAGTCTGTGCATTTGCACCTCCCATAAGTAAAATGAAATGTACAACGTGGAAGTTCGGTCACCCGGGATGCGAACACGGCCCACTGACCGCGCCTTGCTTTTTCCTTTCTTTCAAAATAACTGGAGAGTTAGTCTCTCTTTAATTCAGTTATCATTCATGCAAGAATAATCTTACAATTTTAACTCTGTGTATGATTCGGCACTATTACCTCAAACAATTTCTTCTCAGTAACTTTTTACTACTGTTGTTCAGCGTAAAGTAGCTAATTTCACTGCTTTACAAATGAGGTCCATCCATCCATCCATCCATCTTCTGCTGCTTAATCCTTTTGGGTTGCGGGGGGGGGGGGGGGGGGGGCTGGAGCCTATCCCAGCATCTTTGGGCGAGAGGCAGGGTACACCCTGGACAGATGGCCAGTCCATGGCAGGGCCAACACAGAGAGACAGACAACCATTCACCCTCACATCCACATCTAAGGACAATTTAGAATCCCCAGTTGATGCCGATTAACCTAACCTGCATGTCTTTGGCATGTGGGAGGAAACTGGAGTACCCGGAGTAAACCCACGCAGACATGGGGAGAACATGCAAACTCCACACAGAAGGGTCACCGATGGTCTGGGGGTGGGATTGAACCCATGATAGTCAAGGGTGGAATTGATCCCATGACCTTCTTGCTGTGCTGCCACTGTGCTAACCACTGCACCACCGTGCTGCCCTAAGCAGTAATGGAAATGAATGAGACGCGAGTCGTCTTATACCAAACATCCAACTGAACTTTGAGCGAACACACATAATATATACAGCAGCCACAGCCCGCCTGATGTCATCCCCCCAGATGGCTACAGCAAGCCCCAGGGACCAAACCCGCAGGTCACAGTACTCCCTGGTGACTTGGGCGGCATGTGGCTGAGCATTGTCCTGCTGGAACACAGCCGCATTGTGGCATCATGGAGATTTCATAACATACTGCTATGCATTTTTATTTGTCTTTATATGGGGAAGATGACCGCTCCTTAAAATCACCCATTTTTGACTTTTGAGTACCCAAAACAAACAATGAGCTCAAAAAGGCTATAGAGCCAGAGCTCAAAGTCAGTGAGTCTTGACAGTGAGTACAACCACCAAAAATGAGTTCTAGATGTATGTTGAGTCATAGAAACACTATTACTGAAGCTTAGATAGGATGGACCCAAAAATATTCATACAAAAATTGTTACGTTTTCATTGGGAGTGAGTATACATCTTCTGTCTGTATTTATTTATTTATGTATTATTTATTTTGCAGAATTGGTCAGAGAAACCACCACCGCTCGGCTGGCTCTCCTCGTCCCGAAGAACATCTCAGCCTTCCCATCCAACGGCGAACGCTTCACCGAGGGTCACATTGATGTGTGGTGGATCGTCCACGACGGAGGCATGCTCATGCTGCTGCCCTTCCTGCTCCGCCAGCACAAGGTCCAGAAGAGTCGAACAGTACTTTATTAGAGCCATTTTACAATCTGGATTCCTACTTGTCAGATGCAATTTTTCTTGCACAGGAAAAAAATATTTTAAGAAGCTGAAATGCCACTTGTAACCTTGAAAGAAACAATTAGCAACACCCTGCTGTTTACTGACTCCTAGTGAGCTGCAGCACCACATTTGTGATCTTTTCCCAGTGTGGGATCGATAAAGTCTTGACTTGTCTTCTCTCAGTGGCAGTCGCACGTAGCTGTTCAAAGGGCAGTTGTGGCTCTTTTGCATCCTACTTAAGAAAAAAAAAACATCTGAAAAACACAACCGCAATGTACCTCAGGTTTCGCTGTAGGCTACAAGAGACAAAAACAAGTGAGCACTGGGAAACTGGCATTGGGCAAAAATGGCTAAAGAACGTAAGAGATGCAAATATGAGAGGATAAAAGGAATTCCAGGCATTTAAAGAGGAATGGGAAAATACATCTGCCTGCTTTGTGATAACATCATTTCACAGTTTAAATGGTCCAATCTGCAGTGCCAACACAAAGCTAAACTCAATACAGTAGTGACTTCCTGAAAGGTGGACACCTACCCATCAGGATTTATCAGCCTTGCAAGAGATGAAAGTTTTTTTGGGGGGGGGGGGGTTTGGGGGAAAGGGGCATTTTTTAAAAAAAATTTTGTCAGCATCATTCCAAAGTAGGAGATTGAATACCACTATGTTATCTTATCTTACATCATTGCCATTCAGTAGTAAGACTGTGGATATGCCAGTAATTATGTTGCTGTTCTTTAGGTCTGGAGGAAGTGCAAGATGCGCATCTTCACTGTGGCCCAGATGGACGACAACAGCATCCAAATGAAGAAAGACCTGACCACATTCCTGTATCATCTCCGCATCGATGCTATGGTGGAAGTTGTAGAAATGGTGAGTTTTCTTAAAGATAAACTTTGCCATGTAATCAGTGAAAGAAGAAGTGTGAAAAAATATACAAGGTTTATAAGCATTTAATCTTAAAATGAGTTAAGAATTGTGAAATTCTCCAATTTTCTAATGGATGTGATCATTTCACTGGGGAAACTACTTAACAATGAAAAAGATGGTATGAAAAAGATGTCAGTGTGGTTATTTTATTTTTAGGATGGTCAAATGAGATCCAAAACCTTCCCCAGAGACAAGCTTGACTGAAGAATGCATAAAGAAACTCAGACTCATCCATGCAAACATTTCAGAGACAGATTTTTGGTTTAATTTTAACATCACTTTGTTTTGCAGATTACTTGTAGATCCATTTTGTCAAAAATGTTGAAAGCAGAAGCATTAATCACACTTGTATTAATGCATGTACTTATTCTAAGATACATGCTCATGTTTCCAGGTGGAATAAAATTAATAAATTTAATAGATTGTCTGCAGCTGTGCACAGTTTTATAAATTGGATTTTTTGGGGGCACATTTTTAGAATTGCTCCTGCACAAGCCAACCCTGTGTGCAGGCATTAGAGCATAGGTGGAAATTTAATCAACTCCCCCAAGCTGATTTTTCGTTCTTCCCCAAATTGTTTTGTCTTTTTTTTTTTTTTTCAAATGTATGCTTGTTCCATGAAGTAATTTGATCAAAGCATCTATAATCCATTTCCCCTTTTCAGGGGAAACGTTCCTTAGTGAGAAAGAAGCACCTGATGACTATTTGTGTCATGAGATGCAGGGGCGTATCTTGTCTGAGTGAATATACTGAGATATACTCTATATGAATAATACTAACTAACTAACTAACTAACTAACCTGCACTTATATAGCGCTTTTCTAGTCACAAAGACCACTCAAAGCGCTTTCATTAATACTAACCCTCTATTCTAAGGGCCTATAGGAAACAGATATAATACAAAAAACAATCTGCTTAATTCTTTTTAGCATGACAGTGACATCTCAGCCTACACCTATGAGAAGACCCTGGTGATGGAACAACGGTCGCAAATGCTTAAACAGATCAATCTGACCAAGAACGAGCGTGAGAGAGAGGTAAGGAAGTGTGTTTACGTCCGAGGTCTGTTTTGAAATACACTCAAAGATGCACTCAGAAACATGAAGTGACTTGACAGGTCGACTGGGCATGGCATGGCTTGACTCTGCTTGACTTGACTGAACATGACACACCAGCCCCTCCAGATAAAAGCATGTGAAGGGTTAAATTTGAGCAGCAGGACACCATATTTATCCTCTCTATCAGAACTGGCTAGAGCCATGGCAGCTTAGCTTTTGTGTTTTGACAGAGAAATGTGTTTATCCAAGCATTTTAGTGTTTGTTTAATATATACTGTACATATTTACTGTTAGGTCAGATAGACTGATGCATACATTTTGAGAATTTTACATTTTCATTGGTGTTGGGAGGAAATCTTCTTCTTCTTTCAGCTGCTCGCTTTAGGGGTTGCCACAGCGGATCATCTGCCCCCATCTCACCCTAACCCTTGTATCTTCCTCTGTAACACCAACCCTCTCCATATTCTCCTTCACTACATCCATGAATCTTCTCTGTGGTCTTCCTCTTTTCCTCCTGTCTGGGTGCTCCATCTTCAGCATCCTTTGTCCAATATATCCACTATCCCTCCTCTGCACATGTCCAAACCATCTCTGTCTTTCCTCTCTTACTTTGCCTCCAAACCGCTCAACCTGAGCTGTCCCTCTGATATACTCACTTCTAATCTTGTCTCTCCTAGTCCCTCCCATTGAAAATCTTAGCATCTTCAATTCTGCCACCTCCAGCTCCATTTCCTGTCTTTTTGTCAGTGCCTCCGTCTCCAAGCCATACATCATCGCAGGTCTCACTACAGTCTTGTAAATCTTCCCTTTCACTCTTGCTGCTACTCTTCTGTTACAAATCACCCCTGACACTTGTCTCCACCCACTCCACCCTGCCTGCACTCTCTTCTTCACCTCTCTTGTGCATTTTCCATTGCTTTGGATAGTTGACCTCAGGTATTTAGCTCATCTTCTTTCACTACTTCTACTCCTTCCATCTTCACCATTACACCTGCCTCCCTCTCATTCACAATCATGTATTCTGTCTTGCTTCTACTGACTTTCATTTTTCTTCTCTCCAGAGCATACCTCCACCTCTCCAAGTTCTCTTCCACCTGCTTCCTACTCTCACTACAGATCACAATGTCGTCTGCAAACATCATGGTCCATGGAGACTCCTGCCTGACCTCATCTGTCAGCTTGTCCATCACCATGGCAAACAAGAAGGGGCTCAGAGCCAATCCCTGATGTAACCCCACCCCCACCTTGAAACCATCTGTCACTCCTACAGCACACCTCACCACCGTCTCACTGTCCTCATACATGTCCTACACCACCCTCACATACTTCTCTGCCGCTCCTGACTTTCTCATACAGTACCACACTTCCTCTCTTGGCGCCCTATTATATGCTTTCTCTAGATCCACAAAGACACTGTGCAACTCCTTCTGACCTTTCCTATACTTCTCCATCAGCACTCTTAGACCAAACATTGCATCTGTAGTACTCTTTCTTGGCACGAAACTGTACTGCTGCTCACTGATTGTCACTTCTCCTCTTAACCTGGCTTCAACAACTCTTTCCCATATCTTCATAGTGTGGCTGATCAACTTTATGCCTCTGTAGTTACTACAGCTCTGACCATCACCATTGTTCTTGAAAACTGGTACCAAAATACTTCTTCTCCACTGCTAAGGCATCCTGCCACTCTCCAAGAATGTGTTAAACAGTCTGGTTAAAAAGTCCACTGCTATCTCTCCTAAACATCTCCATACCTCCACTAGTGTGTCTTTCCATTCTTCATCCTCTTCAAAGCTGCCCTTACTTCTGCCTTGCTAATCCTCGGGACTTCCTTGTTCACCATATTTCCTTCATCCATCCTCCTCTTTCTCATTTTCTTTATTCATCAGTTCTTCAGAGTACTCCTTCCACCTTCTCAACACACTCATTTGTTAGTACATTACCATTTCTGTCCTTAATCAACCTTTTCCAGCTCGATCTCTGTCTAGCCAATTGATAGTCCTTTTCTGCTTCCTTGGTGTATAGCCTCTCATATAACTCACTGTATGCTATAGCACATAGTAACAATTGATTATAAGTGTGATAAGGTACAAGGATTATTTAATTTATATTTAGAGGTGTGTGTGTGTGTGTGTGTGTGTGTGTGTGCATGCGTGTGTGTGTGTGTGCGCATGCGTGTGTGCGTGCGTGTGTGTGGAGGTTTTTTTTTTTTTTTTTTGTTATTTGTACCCGTAGGTAGACTTGGTTTGCAGTCTGGTGACAAGCCACCGGCTGCTGGTCGCTGCGTGCGCGAGCGCCCTAAACCTACATGTTTTTGGTGTGCGGGAGGAAACCGGAGAAATCCCGGAGTAAACCCGCGCAACACGGGGAGAACATGCAAACTCCACACAGCTCACTGTTGGTCGGGGGCTGGGATCGAACCCACGATCTCATGATCCCCACGATCCCCCGGCCGAGGGTAAAACTGTGCTGCCACAGTGCTAAACCACTGCGCCACCGTGCAGCCCATAGGTTCACTTTGTGACCACCACCACTCACAAAACAAGAGAGGAAACACTCGTAAAGGGGCACCAGTCCAACTTGGACAATTTATTAATAAATAATCCTTGAACCTTTCACTAACCAGTCTCAATATCTACATATTTATTCCATCTAGCTACAATGCTCCGCACTGTGTGTTTATATATCTACATATTATTCCATCTAGCTACAATGCTCCGCACTGTGTTTATATATTTACATATTTATTCCATCTAGCTACAATGCTCCGCACTGTGTGTCTATATATATATATATATATACAGTATATATATATATACTTGCTGCTCTTGTTTCTTTTTTTTCTCTTGCCTTCTGATTGTTGCTCTGAGTGTTGCTATCCCTGTGCTGTTGCAATCCTGGAATTTCCCCATTGTGGGACTAATAAAGGCTTATCTTATCTTATCTTATATTCCTGAATTGTTTTGCCATGACCCAGAAAAGCACACACACAAAAGAAATCAAGCAGAAACTTTTCTATACCATTAACAGTTTTAATAACACAGGGTTACAAAAATAATTTTTTTTGTAAGTTGTCTGTGTTTTTTCAACTGATTTAAGACATTTTTGCACAGCTGAATCCGAAAATGACATCCATTTCTTTCGATCAGGTGCTACGTAAAAACTTATACTTACTTAGTTCTTACTTAGTACTGTGCATATATTTACCTTTATACAAAGGTAAGTACATGAAAATTGAATGTTACGTCATCATTGTTCAAAATTCAGAGAATTTCAAGACATAAAAAAGAATTTTGCATCATATAAAGTGAAAATACCAGTACATGTAAACAAAAACATATAAAAAAAAATGTGTGGCCATAATTCAAAAAGTTGACCTGATTGAGAAAAACCAACATGATTTTTGGATTCAGCACATCAAAATTGTCCTAAATCAGCTAATAAATTTGGTGTTGACCAGTGTTATCAAACTCAGGTTAACTGACATTACATTCAATTGATTTGTAAGCAGGTGAAATGATCAACAAGTATCGAAAGTATTAACTGGTAACGGATTCCTGAGCATAAAGTCTATTGTTAAACCTTTGTGGAAACAAGAGAAACCAGATTTTGAATTTGTAACTGTAATGCAATGGGAGACTATGGAATAACTGTCACAAAAATATGCATAAAATTGGATGCAATTTTATGGGAAAATGATAAAAGCTGATTATATGAAAAAGAAAATTCTGAGTTCCTCTACAAAAAAAACAGAGGTTATTGAAAAAAGGAACATTAATTTTCCTTCGGCTTATAGCTCCTATCGTAGCTTATGGACTAACTTTAACATGAAAAATTGGTCATATTTAATTAGAATTAGACATCACATTTAGCCCAGCAGATAGGAAGTGGAAGTCTGGCTTATGAACAGATGTGTCTTCAGAATCCAGCGGTGATCTTGAATGCCAGCAGATGGCAAAAAGAAGGAAAGACTGCCCGCAGTCCTTTCCAGTTGTTATACAGACATGGACAAAATTATTGGTACCCCTCTGTTAATGAAAGAAAAAAACCACAGTGGTCACAGAAATAACTTGAGTCTGACAAAAGTGGTAATAAATAAATATGAAAATCACACAATTAACCAGTGAAAATCACACAATGCTTTTGAATTGTGGTTCAACAGAATTATTTAAAAAAACAAACTCGTAAAACAGGCCTGGACAAAAATGATGGTACCCCTAGAAAAGATTGAAAATAATGACCATAGGGACATGTTCAACCAAGATGTGTCCTCTAATCAACATCACAGGTGTCTACAAACTTGTAATCAGTCAGTCGGCCTATTTAAAGGGTGACAAGTAGTCACTGTGCTGTTTGTTGACATGGTGTGTACCACACTAAACATGGACCAGAGGAAGCAAAGGAAAGAGTTGTCTCAGGAGATTAGAAAGAAAATTATAGACAAGCATGTTAAAGGTAAAGGCTATAAGACCATCTCCAAGCAGCTTGATGTTCCTGTGACTACAGTTGCAATATTATTCAGAAATGTTAAGATCCAAGGGACTGTAGCCAACCTCCCTGGACGTGGCCGCAGGAGGAGACGGATAATACGAATGGTAACAAAAGAGCCCAGAACAACCTCTTAACACATTCATGGTGAACTCCAAGGTCAAGGTACATCAGTGTCAGATCGCACCATCCATCGTTGTTTGAGCCAAAGTGGACTTCATGGGAGACGACCAAGGAGGACACCACTGCTGAAAACAAATCATAAAAAAGCCAGACTGGAATTTGCCAAACTGCATGTTGACAAGCCACAAAGCTTTTGGGAGAATGTCCTATGGACAGACGAGACAAAACTGGAACTTTTTGGCAAGGCACATCAGCTCTATGTTCACAGAAGCAAAAATGAAGCATACCAAGAAAAGAACACTGCCCCTACTGTGAAACATGGAGGAGGTTCTGTTCTGGGGCTGCTTTGCTGCATCTGGCACAGGGTGTCTTGAATCTGTGCAGGGTACAATGAAATCTCATGACTATCAAGGTATTCTAGAGAGAAATGTGCTGCCCAGTGTCAGATAGCTTGGTCTCAGTCACAGGTCATGGGTCTTGCAACAGGATAATGACCCAAAACACACAGCTAAAAACACCCTAGAATGGCTAAGAGCGAAACATTGGACTATTCTAAAGTGGCCTTCTATGAGCCCTGATCTAAATCCTATTGAACATTTATTGATTGAATATTTATCTGATAGGTTCCAGTTTGTTCATGTAAATGATGAGTTTTCTCTCAGCTCAAAGCTTAGTCATGGAGTTCCACAGGGATCTGTGCTTGGCCCTACTCTTTTTAGTTTATATATGCTTCCGTTAGGCAACATTATTAGAAAGCACTGTATACATTTTCACTGTTATGCAGATGACACACAATTATACCTGTCAATGAAGCCAGATGATACTAATCAATTAGCCAAGTTAGAAGCCTGTCTTAAGGAAATCAAAGTTTGGATGACTTGTAATTTCCTGCTATTAAATTCAGATAAGACTGAAGTCATTCTTGTTGGTCCAAAAAACCTTAGAAATTCCTTTCCAAATCAAACTTTCAGTTTGGATGCAGTTACTCTTTCTCTTAATAGCTCTGTGAGGAACCTTGGAGTTATTTTTGATCAGGATTTGTCCTTCAATTCACGTATTAAATTTGTTTCTAAGACTGCCTTCTATCATTTGCGTAATATTGCCAAGATTAGGAGCATCTTGTCTCAGAGTGATGCTGAGAAGCTGATCCACGCTTTTGTTAGCTCGAGATTAGATTATTGTAATTCTTTATTATCAGGCTGTCCTAAAACATCTTTAAAAAGTCTTCAGCTGATCCAAAATGCTGCAGCAAGAGTTTTAACAGGTACTAGAAAGAGAGATCATATCTCTCCGGTTCTGGCCTCCCTTCATTGGCTTCCCATAGAGTTTAGAATTAAGTTTAAAATCCTTCTTCTTACTTACAAAACTCTAAACAATCAGGCTCCTTTTTATTTAAAAGATCTGATACTATCGTATCATCCTAACAGAGCACTACGCTCCCAAAATGCAGGTTTACTTGTAATACCTAGAATCTCCAAAAGTACAATGGGAGGCAGAGCCTTCAGTTATCAAGCTCCTCTCCTGTGGAATCAGCTGCCAATCTGGATTCGGGAGTCAGACTCGATCTCTGTTTTTAAGAATAGGGCTAAAACCTACCTTTTTGATATAGCCTACAATTAGGGAGGGATCATGTGTTTCTGAACCCTCCCTTAGCTATGCTGCTAATAGGTTTAGTCAGCCGGGGGACCTCCAGTAATGCACTGGGCCTCACTCCTTTCCTCACTCTCTATGAAATATTTTTTTTTTTTTTTTTTGCTGGTCATTAACATTTGTTTGTTCTCTCCCATAGATTGAGTCCCCATCGTGCTGTTTGCTCTCTACATGTCTGTTCTTTTCTTCTTCTCTGTCCCCTCACCCCCCAGCCAGTGGCAGCAGATAAGATAAGATAAGATAAGCCTTTATTAGTCCCACAATGGGGAAATTCCAGGATTGCAACAGCACAGGGATAGCAACACTCAGAGCAACAATCAGAAGGCAAGAAAAAAACAAGCAAGCAAGAGCAGCTAATATACATATGTACGTATTACTATAAAATATATATATATACACACACACACAGACACACAGTGCAGAGCATTGTAGCTGGATGGAATAAATATATGAATATATGAACACACAGTGCAGAGCATTGTAGCTAGATGGAATAAATATGTAAATATATAAACACCCACAGTACGGAGCATTGCAGCTAGGTGGAATAAATATGCAAGTATATAAACACACACAGTGCGGAGCAATGTAGCTAGATGGAATAATATGTAGATATATAAATATATAAACACACCCAGTGCTGAGCATTGTAGCTAGATGGAATAAATATGTAAATATATAAACACACACAGTGCAGAGCATTGTTGCTAGATGGAATGAAACAGCATAACCGTCTACTTAGTTATCCTACATGGTATGATTATGTGCCCATACATATTCTCACCCTCCATAGCGACCGGTATGTTCCTAGTTGTATGCCGGAGGGGACCATTGTGTAAGTCTATTGCATCTTTTGCATTCAAAAAACTATTAGTTTGTTACGTCTTTTTGCTATCTCTGCGAGCAGCCCTGCTTAGGTTGTACAGTCTGACAGCCGTTGGTAGGAAGGACCTACGAAACCTCTCGGTTGTGCACCTGGGATGATGTAGTCTGCTGCTAAATGAGCTCCTCAGTGCATTCAGTATGTCCTGCATAGGGTGGAACTCGGACTCCAGCAGAGATGACAGTTTAGCCACCGTCCTTCTCTCTCCTATCTCCTCCATCGGATCAAGGCGCTGCCCCAGGACAGAGCTAGCTTTCTTAATCAGTTTGTTCAGTCTCTTCCTATCGGCTGCAGTAATGCCACTGCCCCAGCAGACCACTCCAAAAGTGATGGCTGATGCCACCACCGTGTCATAGAATGACTTCAGCAGCGCCCCTTGTACACCAAAAGACCTGAGTCTCCTCAGCAGGAACAGCCTGCGCTGTCCCTTCTTGTAGAGTGCATCAGTATTGTGTGACCAGTCTAGTTTATTGTTCAGATGAATACCCAGGTACTTATAGGATGTCACCATCTCGATGTCTGTTCCCTGTATATTTACTGGTACTGTGAGGGGCTGCCCATGCCTGCGGCAGTCCACCACCAGCTCCTTAGTTTTCCTCGCGTTGATCTGGAGGCAGTTCCGATGGCACCAGTCCACGAAGTCCTGGATAAGCCCTCTGTACTCAGCTTCATCTCCATTGGAGATGAGGCCAACGATCGCAGAGTCATCAGAGAACTTCTGTAGATGGCAGTGTGTTGTGTTGTGTGAGAAGTCCGCAGTATAAAGAGTGAACAGGAAGGGAGCCAGCACCGTTCCCTGGGGGGCCCCCGTGCTACTGATGATCGTGTCGGACACACAGTCCCGGGTTCTCACAAACTGGGGCCGGTTCGTGAGGTAGTCCAGGATCCATGATGACAGGTGCTGGTCCACCCCTGCGCGCAGCAGCTTGTCCTTCAGGATCATCGGTTGGATGGTGTTGAAAGCACTGGAGAAGTCAAAGAACATGATCCTCACCATATTCCCGGGCTTCTCCAGGTGGGACAGAGAACGGTGAAGGAGGAAGATCACCGCATCCTCCACCCCAATGCCATGCTGGTAGGCGAACTGGAGTGGATCCATCGCTGGTTCCACCAGGGGGCGGAGGTGAGCAAGGAGCAGTCTCTCCAGGGTCTTCATCAAGTGGGACGTCAAGGCCACCGGTCTGTAGCTGTTCAGGTCTTTGGGGTGGGAAGTTTTTGGTACAGGTACCACACAAGATGTTTTCCACAGCTGTGGTACCCTCCCCAGTTTCAGGCTCATGTTGAAGATGTACGTCACAATCAGGGGCAGATGACTGCCCCTCCCTGAGCCTGGTTCTGCTGGAGGTTTCTTCCTGTTAAAAGGGAGTTTTTCCTCTCCACCGTCGCCAAGTGCTTGCTCACAGGGGATCGCCTGATTGCTGGGGTCTTTCTGCAACTGTGGGGGTCCTCCCTACAGTTGATAGTGCTATGAGATGACTGTTGTTGTGAAATGGCGCTATATAAATAAAGCTGAATTGAATTGAATTGAATTGAATTGAACATCTGTGGAAGGAGCTGAAACATGCTGTCTGGAGAAGGCACCCTTCAAACCTGAGACAACTGGAGCAGTTTACTCATGAGGAGTGGGCCAAAATACCTGCTGAGAGGTGCAGAAGTCTCATGGACAGTTACATAAATCGTTTGATTGCAGTGATTGCCTCAAAAGGTTGTGCAACAAAATATTAAGTTAAGGGTACCATCATTTTTGTCCAGGCCTGTTTCATGAGTTTGTTTTTTAAAATAATTCTGTTGAACCACAATTCAAAAACATTGTCTGATTTTCATTGGTTAATTTTCCTAGATTTTTTATTTATTACCACTTTTGTCAGATTCAAGTTATTTCTGTGACCATTGTGGGTTTTTCTTTCATTAACAGAGGGGTACCAACAATTGTGTCCATGTCTGTAGCTTTTACAGACTCAGCAGCGGGGCAATCATAGAGTGTAGCCGGCAGGGGAGTGGACGGCTGGCCCCGGGTCAGGTGTGACATCTTTCTTGGGCAACAGATCCTTTCCTGGCCCACAAATTTAGAATGTCCACCAGCCAATAAGAAAACACAGGCTGAAGGAAAATGGATATTAACAGTTCCATTCATGAAATCCTAGTTCTTCTGACTTTGTGGTACATGGATGAGGCAGTTCCGAGGGAAAAAGTTAAAAAAAAAAAAAATCACTATCAGTCCACTTTATCGGTGAGTTAAGGTAAATCAACAGAAAACGTTCAGCAGAATAAACATGGCCTCTGAGGAGAGGGAAAAAGGCGTTTTGGAGTTTCGCTCCAAGTAAGAAGGTTTGAGCTCAACAAGAAAGGATGATCTCTTCTCAGATGCCAGAAAAACAGAAAAAGACTTAACAAAAGACAACTTTAAGAACTTTAGAAAACTCGACAAAGACTAAAACAAAGACTGAACTGAAACAAAACTTAACTGAACTGCTAGGGCGTTTTTTCTATTTAACAGAGCACGCTCCTTGAATCATAAAATATGACTGGCAGCAGGAAGAACCAATTATCAGCTATCGTGGGAGATTCAAATGGGCTATGGTCCAATAAGAAAGCAGTCCTTTGTCTGTAACTAACCAACAGAATGAAAGGGGCGTCATCCAGCAGAGACGGCCTGGTGATTGGCTAGTACCAGTCAGATGACTCGCATAAGTTTCAGAAGGCATATACACATTTTAACTATGAAATTCATTATATACTTAATATGAAATCTAAGCTAACTTCAGTGATTCATGACTAACTTTCAGTGAGCATGCACTTTTATAAACTTGTCTTTCTATAATTAACATGCATTAGAATAAGGTTCATTTAAGCATTTTCAAACATGCAACACATTTAAAATCAATGATTAATGAAACCTTTCAAACCCATCATTGTCCAACACAGAGGCAGTCATCTTCAACAGTGTTCTGAGCAGTATTTCCTGGAAAAATAAAGTCTTGAGGAGAGAGGATTATTTCAGCAGATAAAACCCAAAATTTCAATGTTGATTAAATCCAACATGTCCCTGAGTTGACAGAAGGGGGCAATGTTGAGCTGTGGATAATTCCTAGCGACCTGTGGAATGCAGTCAAGGGATCTGGAATATCTCACAGAGTACTTTAAGCATAAAACTGCCTGGTTGGGAAGGAAGCTTTGGAATTTATGACTCGTAAAAGAATCCGTTCCTGGCACAAAATGGGATCCTTATTGGCCCTTTTACCATGGAATGTGTTTTCCAACTGTGGTCCTTAGGTGAAGGAAACAATTCTTGACCAGACTTTTGGGTGAAACGATTTCTTTAAGTTGACGAGTGATTTTTCTAGATTAGAGCCACATGGATTGATGCTACAATGCCTTTGCCTTTGCCACCTCTCTCTTTGCCATGTGCCTAGATTCCAAATGCTCCTGTCTACTTTCTTCACCTCCCTGACTATCCCACTTTTTCTTTGCTAACCTCTTCCTTTGAACACTCTCCTGTACCTCCTCATTCCACCACCAAGTCTCCTTGTCTTCCTTCCCCTGTCCACTGGATACACCACATACCCTTCTTCTCATTTCCCTCAATACTTTTGCTGCACTTTCTCAGTCATCTTGTAATTCTTCCCTACCACTCTGAGTATATATAATAAGTAATGAACATGCTTGGCAAAATTAATTTAATATTTAGTAGAAAAGTCTTTGTTGGTAATAACTTCCAGATGCCTCCTGTATGGAGAAACTAGGCGCAGGCATTGCTCAGGAGTGATTTTAGCCCATTCTTCCACACAAACTGTCTTCAAATCTTGAAGGTTCCGTGGGTGTCTTCTATGAACTCTGATCTTCAGTTTATTTCATAGATTTTCAATTGGATTCAGGTCAGGTGACTGATTGGGCCATTCTAGCAGCTTTATTTTCCTTTTTTGGAGCCAGTTGAGCGTTTCCTTGGCTGTGTGTTTGGGATCATTGTCTTGCTGAAATGTCCACCCTCGTTTCATCTTCAGCATCTTGGCAGATGGCAACAGGTTCTTATAAAGGATGTCTCTGTACATTTGTCCATTCATCTTTCCTTGAATTATATGAAGTCTGTCTGTACCATGTGCTGAAAACACCCCCACACCATGATGCTCCCATCTCCAAACTTCACTGTTGGTATGGCGTCTTTGGGCTGATGTGCAGTGCCATTTCTCCTCCAAACATGCTGTGTGTTGTGGCATCAAAACGTTCAATTTTGCTCTCATCTGACCAGACTATATCCCCCCAGTATTTTACTGGCTTGCCCAGATGTTGTGCAGTAAACTTTAAACGAGCTTCAACATACTTTTTCTTCAGCAATGGAGTCTTGCGAGGTGAGCAGGCATAGAGCCCATGTTGGTTGAGTGCATTACTTATGGATTTCTTTGAAACAGCAGTACCTGCTAACTCCAGGTCTTTCTGGAGCTCTTGAATAACTCTTCTGGTATTTCTTTTGACTCCTCTGTGAGAAATCTTGTGAGGAGCTCCAGGGTGTGGCTGGTTTATGGTAAAATGATGTTCTTGAATGATGGCTCCAACAATGCTCAGTGGAACATTCAGCAATTTAGAAATGCACCTGTAGCCAGTGCCATCATTAGGTTTTGCAATAATAAGGTTGCAAAGGTCTAAAGAGAGCTCTTTGCTTCTACCCATCATGAGTTCTTTGAAGTGTGACAAGCTGATCTTCACAGACCTTTTTAAAGGCTATCAGTCAGAACTTAAAGGAAACCTGTACTGGTCATTATAACAACATCAATCCTGCTTTAGGTATTACTTATAAGCCAAAAATATTTTTATTCAGTAAAAATAACCCCCCTAGAGTCAGTATACTGAATAATTTTATCCCATGAAAACCGCTCGGTCAAAACCAATGGGGAGCAGCCATAGCCAGCCAGAAGTGACGTACAGTCATCGTTTCTGGCTTTACTGCGGACGAGTAAACGCGTGGTGGCATGGTGGCGCTGTGGCGGAGTGGTTAGCACTGCGGCAGCACAGCAACTCACCCTTGGCCAGGGGATCCTGAGTTCGATCGCAGCCCCCCGACCAACAGTGATCTGTGTGGAGTTTGCATGTTCTCCCCGTGTCTGCATGGGTTTACTCCGGGATTTCTATGGTTTCCTCCCACATGCCAAAAACATGCAAGTTAGGTTAATTGGCATCAAAACTGGGGATTCTAAATTGTCCTTAGGTATGACTGTGAGAGTGAATGGTTGTCTGTCTCTCTGTGTTGACCCTGCGATGGACTGGCGATCTGTCCAGGGTGTACCCTGCCTCTCGCCCAAAAAGATGCTGGGATAGGCTCCACCCCCCCACCCCTGTGACCCGAAGCGGAAGAAGATGAATGAATGAGTAAACTCGTTCAGCAGATGCTCAGTGGGTCGAAATCCAAGTTGAAAATGGCGCAAAATCTGCACGGAAATATACTGCACAAACCGTCTTTGGAAATGGCCTTCATTGACGGCATGATCCGCAGTTACCTCTGTGGACCGGCAGCTGAAGGGCACTTGACGAACAGGCAAGTTACCAGTCAAGTAACTTCAGAACACGTTGAATAAATATTGATATACTAGAATTTTATTTCATTAAATTATATGCTGGTAGATTTGCTTGTACATGGTTGTAAAAATTTGCATAAAATTCTGATGTTCAAACTTTGTTGACTGCTATACTGCAGCCCACTCAATAGCACAAAGCAACGACTGTGCGTCACTACTGTGCTGAAACTGGCCATGGAAGAGGCAAGATGTCACTGACCATGACTGACTGAGAGAGCAGTGACTTGAAACTTGCAGGTATTTGAGAAGGAATCATGACCAAAATTACTGGATGGAGCAACTAGTATCATATTTGATCCTTTGAAATAGCTTACCCTTTAACCAGCGGAAATTAATTTGCACTGATGGGGATGGGATGGCTTCCTAAATTCTGATGGATTTCAGCTGGTTCTTGGCTTTCTATGGCTTTTTGCACCTCTTTTTCTTCATGTGTTCAATACTTATTCCCTGTGCCATTCCACTTTATTAACTAGAACTTGTTTTGTGAACACAGTTGCCTTGATTTCTTTGTATGTATGGATTACTTAGGTTGTTACTGATATCTGGTGAAAATCTCAGATCACTGGCTCCATCAGAAATATGTTTAATGAGAAAAATGTTGACGTGTTCAATACTCATTTTCCCCATTGTATAGGTTCCTCTCTCGAAATATGTGTTCACCACAGCCATTTCAATCCTTCTAGCAAAATCCACAGTCATCTGTCCTTCCACATTTCTCTCCTTAAGACCATACCTACCCACAACCTCCTCATCACCTCTGTTCCCTTCACCTACATGTCCATTAAAGTCTGCTCCAATCACTGTCTTCCCCCGGGAACATGCTCTACCATTTCATCCAACTTACTCCAGAATTCCTCTTTCTCTTCTACCTGACATCCAACTTGTGGGGCACACGCACTGACAACATTCAACATCACAGCTTTGACTTTTAGCTTCAAACTCATGATCCTGTCTGACTCCCTTTTTACCTCTTGAATACTCTTCACATACTCATCCTTCAGGATTACTCCTGCTCCATTCCTCTTCCTATCTACACCATGATAGAATAGTTTAAATCCCCCTCCAATGCTCCTGGCCTGGTTTCCTTCCATCCGGTTTCTTGAACACACAGTATTCAGTATTCTCTCCATCATATTGGCCAACTCCCTGCCTTTACCAGTCATAGACCCTATATTTAAAGTCCCTACTCTCACCTCCACACTTGTACATTTCCTTTTCTCTATGTCCCTCCTAACACGCCTTCCCCCTCTCCTCCTCCTTGATCTTTGACCAACAGTAGCATAATTTCCAGCGGCACCCTGTTGGTTAACAGCACCGGTGGCGGTTGTTGTTAACCTGGGCCTCGGCCAATCTGGTATGGAAGTCTCATTCATCATGATGCACATGTTTGGTTTGGCAAAGGTTTTACGTCTGATGCCCTTCCTGACACAACCCTCCCCATTTACCCGGGCTTGGGACCAGCACTAGGAATACACTGACTTGTGCACCCCCGTGACTGGATTTAGTGTTGGTAGGATATAAAACTTCAAATATTAAAAAGAACTCTGGATCATATCACTTCCTTCTTCGTTGTCCCTCCTCAGATTCAGAGCATCACAGATTCCTCCCGTGGGTCTATCCGCCGCAAGAACCCGGCTGCAGTGACTACTCAGCTGAGCGTGACTGAGGACCCGCCAGCACCCAGCAAGGAGGAGAAGCCTGAAGAAGAGGTACAACATATTCTACAGCACACCACAGGAAAAGAGTTTAGATTTAACATCATTTATTTGTCAATGAATATACAAATGCTCCAATACGATCAACAGGTCAAAATTAGTGAGTCTGGTTAGCAGAGTTAAGAGCACCTGAAGGGAGCCTTTATCCAGGCTGCACATTGTTTTCCAGCCAGCAGGTTAAGTAGGTTCATATTCTGACTTTGAAGGCATACAGGTGAGGATTTGAATCCAGATCAGGACAATCAATCAATCAAAGCTTTATTTATATAGCACTTTTCATACAAAAAGTTGTAACACAAAGTGCTTCACACATTACAATTAAACACAATTAAACCCATCCACTACACACACACACACACACACACACACACACACACACACACACAAACAAAAGAACTTTCGTCTGTGTAAGACTTATGGCTTACAGTTCATGGCTTATGGCTGGACACTGAGGATCCAAGCTATTGGGTGATGCCTCCCCAATGTTGTGGTTATGGTTGGGAGAAATAAAGATTATGGGAGTAAACCCAGACAGAAGGTTGGGATTGGTGTTGCTTTCATATTACTTTATTATGCAGCGATTTCATAATTAAAATGTAACTCTGGCCCACTCGTGTGTGTGTGTGTGTGTGCGCCTATATATATACACTACCGTTCAAAAGTTTGGGGTCACTTAGAAATTTCCTTATTTTTGAAAGAAAAGCACTGTTTTTTTCAATGACGATAACTTTAAACTAATCAGAAATACACTCTAATATCTAATATACATTGCTAATGTGGTAAATGACTATTCTAGCTGCAGATGTATAGCTGCACATAATATTTTTGACAAATTTCAGTCAGGCTTCCGTCAGAAACACTCGACAGAGACCGCTCTTCTGAGGGTGTCTAATGATATTTTAATGTCATCAGACTCTGGCAAATGCTCTGTTTTAGTGTTATTAGATCTTACTGCAGCATTTGATACTATTGATCATTTTATTTTGTTACAAAGGCTTAGAGATTGGGTAGGTATTTCTGGAAAAGCTCTGGATTGGTTTTTCTCCTACCTTTCTGGTAGGAGCTTTTCCGTGGCTGTTGGCTCTTATTCATCTGACTCTGCTCCTTTAACCTGTGGGGTGCCTCAGGGTTCTATTCTGGGTCCACTTTTATTTACCCTATATATGCTGCCACTTGGTTCTATTATCAGCAAATTTAAAGGTGTCTTATCACTGCTACGCTGATGATTTACAGCTACTTTTCTCTTTTAAGCCTGACCATGTTGACAATTTAAAAATTATTCATGATTGTCTGTCTGCAATCAAGGACTGGATGTCTAGTAACTTCTTGCAACTTAATGCTGATAAAACTGAAGTCCTTATTGTAGCACCTGATAATCTAATTCCTAAGTTGGTTAATAGCATTGGTTCATTAAGCTCTGCGGTCTAATCTAAAAAATCTTGGCGTCATTTTTGATCAATCGATGAGTTTTGATCAGCATGTCAAATCTCTGACCCGGAGTTGTTTTTCCACCTTAGGAATATATCCAAAATTAGGTCATTGGTTTCCTACACTCAATTAGAAATCATTATTCATGCCTTTGTTTCTTCACGTTTGGACTATTGTAATGCTCTTTTTACATGTCTTAGTAAATCCTCTTTACACCGCCTACAGTTAGTCCAGAACGCTGCTGCAAGATTACTAGCTAGGTCCAGTAGATTCTGTCATATCACTCCTGTTTTGGCCTCCTTGCATTGGCTTCCTGTAAATTATAGAATTGATTTTAAAGTTCTTGTTCTTACTTACAAAGCCATTCATGAAGAGGCACCTTTTTATATTAGTGACCTGCTCTCTTTACACCAGCCCACCAGGTCTCTCAGGTCTTCTCATCAGAATCTATTGGTAGTTCCTAGTACTAGGCTCAAAACCAAAGGCGATAGAGCCTTTGCTGCTGTTGCTCCCAGACTGTGGAACTCCTTGCCTTTTGAACTTAGATCTGCACCTTCCATTGGTGTTTTTAAGAAGCAACTAAAGACCCACCTTTTTAGCCTGGCTTTTTAATTAACTATGTGTTGATTGTATTTTTATGTGTTTTTACTGTCTATTTTGTTCTTTTACTCTTTATGTGCCTGTATTTTTATTTGCTTTATTTACCATGTTAAGCACTTTGTGACTCTGTCTGTGAAAGGTGCTCTATAAATAAACTTATTATTATTATTATTATGTCTGGTTTTTGGTGCAATATCTACATAGGTGTTTAGAGGCCCATTTCCAGCAACTATCACTCCAGTGTTCAAATGGTATAATGTGTTTGCTCATTGCGTCAGAAGGCTAATGGATGATTAGAAAACTCATGTGCAATCATGTTAGCACAGCTAAAAAAAGTTTAGCTGGTTAGAGAAGCTATAAAACTGACCTTCGTTTGAGCAGGTTGAGTATCTGGAAAGAAATATTATTTCAAATACAAATCATTATTTCTAACTTTGTCAATGTCTTGACTATATTTTCTATTCATTTTACAACTCATGGTGGTAAATAAGTGTGACTTTTCATGGAAAACACAAAGTAATTGTCTGGGTGACCCCAAACTTTTGAACGGTAGTGTATGTATATATACGTATGTGTGTATATATATATATATATATATATATATATATATATATATATATATATATGCATTAAATATGAAATTTTCTTTCAAATAAAAACCAAATTTTAAAGGACATTCAATGCATGAAATACATATCGCGATATACAGTGGTGTGAAAAAGTGTTTGCCCCCTTCCTGATTTCTCATTTTTTTGTACAGTATGTCACACTTAAATGTTTCAGATCATCAAACAAATTTCAAGATTAGGCAAAGATAAAACAAGTAAACACAAAATGCAGTTTTTAAATGAAGATGTATATTATTAAGGGGAAAAAAATTCAAACCTACATGGCCCTGTTGGAAAAAGTGATTGCCCCTAAACCTAATAACTGGTTGGGCCACCCTTAGCAGCAATTGCAATCAAGCATTTGCGATAACTGGCAATGAGTCTTTTACAGCGCTGTGGAGGAATTTTGGCCAACTCATCTTTGCGGAATTGTTGTAATTCAGCCACATTGGAGGGTTTTCAAGCGTGAACCGCCTTTTTAAGGTCATGCCACAGCATCTCAATCGGATTCAGGTCAGGACTTTGACTAGGCCACTCCAAAGTCTTCATTTTGTTTTTCTTAAGCCATTCAGAGGTGGATTTGCTAGTGTGTTTTGGATCATTGTCCTGCTGCAGAACCTAAGTGTGCTTCAGCTTGAGGTCATGAACAGATGGCTGGACATTCTCCTTCAGGATTTTTTGGTAGACAGCAGAATTCATGGTTCCATTTACCACAGCAAGTCTTCCAGGCCCTGAAGCAGCAAAACAGCCCCAGACCCTCACACTACCACCACCATATTTTACTGTTGGTATGATGCTCCTTTTTTGAAATGCTGTTACTTTTATGCCGGATGTAATGGGACACACACCTTCCAAAAAGTTCAACTTTTGTCTCATCAGTCTACAGAATATTTTCCCAAAAGTCTTGGGGATCATCAAGATGTTTTCTGGCAAAACTGAGATGAGCCTTTATGTTCTTTTTACTCAGCAGTGGTTTTCATCTTGGAACTCTGCCATGCAGGCCATTTTTGCCCAGTCTCTTTCTTATGGTGGGGTCTGGAGTGAGGCCTGCAGTTCTTTGGATGTTGTAGTGGGGTCTTTTGTGACCTCTTGGATGAGTCGTCGCTGCACTCTTGGGGTAATTTTGGTTGGCCAGCCACTCCCAGGAAGGTTCACCATTGTTCCATGTTCTCGCCATTTGTTGATAATGGCTCTCACTGTGGTTCACTATAGTCCCAAAGCTTTACAAATGGCTTTATAACCTTTTCCAGACTGAAAGAGCTCAATTACTTTGTTTCTCATTTGTTCCTGAATTTCTCACAGCATGATGTCTAGCTTTTGAGGATCTTTTGGTCTACTTCACTTTGTCAGGCAGGTCCTATTTAAGTGATTTCTTTGTTGAGAACAGATGTGGCAGTAATCAGGCCTGAGTGTGGCTAGAGAAATTGAACTCAGCTTTCCAAAGATGTGATAAACCACAGTTAATTTGGGTTTTAATGGGGGGAATCACTTTTTCACACAGGGCCATGTAGGTTTGGATTTTTTTTCCCCTTAATAATAAACACCTTCATTTAAAAAACTGCATTTTGTGTTTACTCGTGTTATCTTTGTCTAATATTTAAATTAGTTTAATTATCTGAAACATTTCAGTGTGACAAACATTTAAAAAAATGAGAAGTCAGGAAGGGTGCAAACACTTTTTCACACTACAGTATATTGTGTATTGCGATATAGTGAAATTATATTACTATATTGTGACGTATGCGGGGTTCACACAAAGAAAGGGAGCAGATGGCTGCGACACAACAGGCTTTATTAAACAAACTCACAATCACAGACAGGAGGGGAGGTCATTCTCACAGACCTCCGTTTATATCAGGGTTACACACACATAATCACTCCTGCTCTAATTCTACCTATAGCACTGCTGGGTCATTATAATGCAATTATAATGACACGGCAGTATAATAGCACAGTCATAACATTAAACACACACACGAAAATAAAGTCTCTACTGGCAAGGCATGTTGGGAAAAAGCCCCGATGTTACACTGCCCCCCTTAACACAGCCCCGATGTTACACTGCCCCCCCCCTTCCCCAGACTGGTTTCTGTCCCCAGAAAAATGAGAGTCCAACTCAAAAGCCCAACACGAACCCGTCCAGGTGTCGGGGCAGCCTTCGATGCCGACGACCAGCACGTACAGGCCCGCCAGTGTCCATCTGAGTCTCGGTCGGAGTATCTGGTCGGGATGAAGGCTCCGGTTCGACCACCAGCGGGGCGGATGGCTGGTACGGGGCGAGACGGTCACGGTGAAGTACCACGACCCGGTCCCTTTTCTTAAGCCTCACCCTATACACCACATCCGACAGTCTCTGCAGAACCACACACGGTCCCGACCAATGGCTTGCCAACTTTGATGATTATCCTCTTTTTCGCTCCGGGCAGAAAACCCAGACTCAATCTCCCGGTGCAAAGTCCCTCCCCTGGCAGCGGGAGTCACACGCTCGCTTCTGCCGACCCCCTGCCGCTGCCAGGGCCTCCTGAGCCAGTTCGTGCACTGTGCGGAGACGTTCCTTCAAACAAAAAAAATAATCCTACCCGGGTTTGCCCTCCACCTCCAGCTCGGGGGGGGGGGGGGGGGCGGGGGGCAATACCAAATCCACCGGTGTGCACAGCTCACGTCCAAACATGAGCGCTGCAGGGGTGCACCGGGTGGATTCTTGAGCTGCCATCCAGTATGCCCACAAAACACAAGGCAGATGCAGGTCCCAGTCTCGCTGTCGCTGGTCTAGTGAGCTGGGTGGTGAGGATCCGGTTGAATCGTTCGACCAGGCCGTCACTCTGTGGATGCAGCGGGGTGGTCCGGGTCTTCCGGATGCCCAGCCGCTTGCAGACTTCTCCGAAGACCTCCGCCTCGAAGTTCCGACCCTGATCACTGTGCAGCTCCTCCGGTGCGCCAAACTGACAGAACATTTCGTCCACCAGCTTTGATGCCGTCATAGCAGCGCTCTGGTCCGGGACTGCGTACGCCTCTGGCCACTTAGTGAAATAATCCATTGCGACCAGCACGTAGCGGTTCCCCCGGTCCGTGGTCGGGAAAGGGCCCAGAATGTCCACTCCCACCCGATCCATCGGTGCTCCCACCCGGTACTGCTGCAGGGGAGCGTGGGATCGCTGAGTTGGCCCTTTCTGAGCTGTGCAGGTGTCGCAGCGATGGACGTGGAGCTCCACATCCTGATGACATCCGGGCCAGTAGAACCAGGCTCGAAGACGCTGCAGAGTCTTTGTCACCCCGAAGTGGCCCGCTCCTACTGCCCCATGAACCAGCTGGAGTACGTTGGGCCGGAGTCGACGAGGAACCAGCAGCTGTCAGACGTGCCGCTGCCCAGCTGGAGTCTGCCACTGCCGATACACCACGCCCTCGTGACAGTGGAGGTTGGCCCACTGGAAGTGTAGGGCTTTAGTCTCTGGGTCCAGCGCAGACACAGCCTCCCAGGCGGGCCGCTATCCTGCGTCCAGCCACTGCCGAACCCGAGAAATGGCCGGATCTCTATCCTGCTCACTCTGCAGCTGCTGCGTGCCAAGGACCTCTGTGACGTCATCGCTGGGGAGAGTTGCCTGATTATCCGAGGAGGAGCTGTGCATCGCTGCGTTATTCCTGCTCGCAGCGGACCGGAGAGCAGCAGCCCGTGGGGTGGCTTGGTCTTGATCCTCAGCCCGCTGGCAGTGACGACACTCCTCTGCCGCACAGGGACGCAGAGACAGCGTGTCAGCGTTGGCATGGAGGCGGCCTGCTCGATGCACAGTCTGAAAATCATAATCCTGCAGTGCCTCCAGCCATCTCGCCAACTGTCCATCCGGTTCCTTAAAGTTCAGCAGCCAGGTCAGGGAAGCATGATCTGTCCTCAGCTGGAACTTCCCCCGTACACATACAGGCGGAAATGACGCAGCCCCTGGATGACAGCCAACAGCTCTCTGTGAGTAACAGTAATTCCTCTCGGCTCTGCTGAGAGTGCGGCTGAAGAAAGCAACTGCCTGCTCTCCGTGTTCTCCCTCCTGGGATAGCACCGCCCCGATGCCCTGATTGCTGGCGTCCGTGTCCACGATGAAAGGGCGGTTCGTGTCGGGATACTGCAGGATGGGGGCTCCGATGAGCGCTGCGCGAAGTTGAGAAAAAGCAGCAGCACAATTCTCACTCCACTGAAATGCGCGTCCTTTATGCGTCAGCTGATGCAGCAGGCTGGCGATGGTGGCGAAGTCCTTCACAAGCCTCCTATAATAGGAGGCCAGTCCAAGAAAGCTCCTCAGCTCTCCCACATTCCGCAGCACTGGCCAGTCTCTCACCGCCGCTACTTTTTCTGGGTCGGTGGCGACTCCCGCTGCGCTGACGACGTGGCCCAGGAAGGTGGTCTCCCGCCGGAATAGGTGGCTTTTCCTCGGGTGTAACCATAGCCCAGCCTGTCGGACGCCGTCTAGTACTTCTCGGAGATTGGACAGGGTGCTGTCAAAATCAGCTGCATGCACCAGTAGGTCGTCCAGGTAAACAACACAGCGACTCCGGGGCACATGAGCCAGCACTCGCTCCATCAAGCGCTCAAAGGTGGCTGGGGCATTGCAAAGTCCAAATGGCATCAGTTTAAATGGATACAGTTCCTGCCCAATGGAGAAGGCTGTTTTTTGGCGGGCCTCAGGTGACAGCTCCACCTGCCAATAGCCGCTGCGTAGATCTAACGAAATGAACCAGCTGGAGCCGGCGATGTGGTCCAGCGCGTCATAGATGTGGGGCAGGAGGTAGGAGTCCTTACGAGTGATGTCATTCAGGGGTCGGTAATCCACGCATAACCGCCACGACCCGTCCTTCTTCTTGACCAGCACCACCGGCGCCGCCCAGGGGCTGCTGGAGGGCTCAATAATGTCTGCCTCCAGCATTTCTCTCACTTTTTGTTCTGCTGCTGCCCGCCTTGAAAAGGGCAGCGGGCGTGGGCGGGGCCGAATCGGCCTGGTCTCACCGGTGTCGATCTTGTGCTGCACCAAGCCAGTCCGGATGCATTCCTCATCCTTCGCAGCGAAAACACCCATATAGCAGTCCAACAGCTCCCGCAGCTGGTGTCTCTGTCCCGGCTCCAGCCCGCTGCAGCTCTGCTGGAATAATTCCTCGACCGCCTGCTGAGTCTCTGCCGACACGTTGACCCCTCCCCTTGCTGTCCCTGTGTGTGCTCGTGCTGGTGGCGCCATTGTCTAGTCCTCGCAGTGGCCCGCCTGGTCCGGTCCGTCCTAGCGGTCCCTTGATCGCGCAGGCCTCCGTGTTCCTTCTCTGGGTTCCGCTGCGGAGCGTGATGGTCCGGTTTCCCAGCTGGAGGGTCGGTCTGGCGGTGTCGATCTTAGCGTTCCAAGCTGCGAGCATGTCGAGTCCAATAATACAGGGGTCTTGGATGTCAGCCAGCCAGAACGGGTGCTTTATGTTCTGACTGGCCACCCCCACCACGAGAACTCTCCGCCCCCCCAATCTGGTGCACTCACCGGTAGCTGTGGTGGCATGGCGCTCGATGGGTTCCCACCCCCGTGGTGTCGTCTCGTCTGTGCCCGGGAGCACACCGGGTCGGACCAAGGAGATGGTAGAGCTGGTGTCAATCAGAGCCCGGATCAACGTCTTGTCCAGGCTGCACTGTAAATACATTCCTGGCGAGTGTCCAATTCGGCCCACGCGCAGTGACAGCTCATCGGTTTGTCGTGGGGTGGGTGCAGGGCAGTACCGCGCGATGTGTCCTGGCTCCCCGCAGTGGAAGCACCCTTCTGCGCGCCACATCGGCCGTCTTCTCCGTGGACATGCTGCCGTGGTCTGCCGTAACTCCTCCTCCTCCTCCCCGCTCTCAGCCGTGGCCTGGAAGGCTCTTTGTCTTGGCTCAGCTGCACGATTCATCAGCAGCTCCACCCGCTCTGCTTCTGCCACCGCAGTCTCCCAGTTGCTCGCAGTGTTAATCCGGACATGGTTCTGGAGCTGGGCTGGGCGGAAACCTTGGATGAAGTTCCGGAGGGCGAGCTTCTCCACTACCTCCGGTTCGAAGTCCGGGTAGCTGCTCCGTGTTAGCAGCCGTATCTCCGCCGCGTAGGCTCCTAGTCTCTTCTGGCTGCCTCGACAGCGGTTGGCCAGCTGTTCCTGGGCGTGTTCAGCGTCGGCCGTTCTCCCAAACCGTCTCCAGAGCACTCCTTGTAGCGCTGGCCAGCTGCGGCGCTCCTCGGGCCAGAGGTCAGACAGCATGCAGAGGGCTCTCCCTTCCAAGGCCAGCGCGACCTGCATGGCGGTTTCTTCTGGTGGCCAGCCGTTCAGCGAGCCAGCCAGCTCGACCTGGACCAGGTAGTCATCCAGCAGGGTCTCGCCGTTGAAGCGGGGAATCTTGGCCCGCTGCCAGATGGATGGGACGGTCGTCTCCCGATTGATCGCCGCCCTTGGTCGCAGTGGAATCGCCTGCCCGTCCTGCCCTGAAAAGGGCGGTGAGCGGGGCTGGTTTGCTCTGCTCAACCCGCTCTGCCTTGAAAAAGGCAGAAGGCGGGGTACGCTGGTTCCGTCGGGTCCGCTGTTCCGTTCATCCCGGCGAGCCATTCCGGGGATCGGTGTCTCAGCTCTGTCGTCCGCTCCCAGCTGAGCGATGAATCGCTCCAGCTGCTGGATCGCCGCTCGGATCCTGGCTTCCATCTGCTCCATACCCACTCCTGACACCAGTGTGACTGACGTATGCGGGGTTCACACAAAGAAAGGGAGCAGATGGCTGCGACACAACAGGCTTTATTAAACACACTCACAATCACAGACAGGAGAGGAGGCCATTCTCACAGACCTCCGTTTATTATTAGGGTTACATACACATAATCACTCCTGCTCTAATTCTACCTATAACACTGCTGGGTCATTATAACACAGTTATAATGACACGGCAGTATAATAGCACAGTAATAACATTAAACACACACACGAAAATAAAGTCTCTACTGGCAAGGCATGTTGGGAAAAAGCCCCGATGTTACACTGCCCCCCTTAACACAGCCCCGACGTTACAATATTATAATTATATAATTATATACATTTGTTTTTGGCTATATCACCCACCCCTACAACAGAAGTTTTGAGTTTTTTGATACAAAAATTGAGATTGAATTAATATTTGCCGTATATATTTTAAATTGTTTTGACTTGAAAATTAATCCTGTTACCTGTGTATACTCATTTTAATCCAAACTGCTGCTAGTAGTAGCCTCATAGTACTTGCTGTATAATCATAAAGATTTAATCGCTTTAGTCCTCTCATCTGTAGCTATAACTGTTTGATTGTTTTAAGGTAATGTTGGTTATTCTGAATCAATGACCAAGTGAAATATAGAAAACAGACGAGGCCTCTTTAATCACACCTCTTTCCTCTCCCTCTCTCAAACACTGTGGTTCTCTGTGACTTTACCTGCATTCCTACATTTCCACCTCAACTGTGACTCTCAACCTTCCATGTGATGTGCGTGTAAATCCACATCCGTTCTATGAACCTCTCGTCCCATAGTCAAAGTCGGCCTCTTCCCCTCTGTCCCCCCCTGCCCAGGTCCAACTCATCCACGACAATACTACCCCAGCCAGCCCCGCCACCCCGGCTACCCCGCTGACCCCCGGGGAGGCGGCTCAGAGCCCCGGAGAGCAGGTCCAGATGACCTGGACAGAGCCTAAATGTGACGGCGAGCCAGCCAAGCCTCCTGGAGCAGCCACGCCAGAGGGCATCAAAGACATCTTCAACATGAAGCCGTAAGTGCTTTCAATGCTCGTTGAACTGTTGTAAAGGTGAACGAAGCTCGTTGTTCCTGACAAAATCACAGCCTTGAATCTTCCAGTTGTTTTTCTTCACTTTGATACAGCATCAGACGAAAAATTCTGCAAGATTACACACTTTTTTTCAGAATAAGAAATTAGCTTTAGTTAAAACATTAACAGCACTTACACTGATGTTTCTCTTCTTGCCATGCTGCAGTGAGTGGGAGAACCTGTAAGTACTAAAAGTCCCCATGAACCACAGTCAGTCCATGTCGTAAAACCGAGCACATCAGACACATGAGCAGATGAGGATCATTAAAAAAATGTGTGAATGCGCATCTGTCACCTCTATCAGCATTCGGCATCACTTAATATTTCGTTACATGCTTTCAGTTATAGCATCATAGCTCTAACTGCAATGGATCAGTAAGACCTCCTCTCTGTGGTGTTGTCTTCTCTCAGGAACCAGTCCAATGTGCGACGTATGCACACAGCGCTGCGGCTGAATGGAGTCATCATTAAGAAGTCTTCAGAGGCCAAACTAGTCCTCCTCAACATGCCGGGGCCGCCCAAGAACCGGACAGGTGACGAGAACTGTATCCTTTACTGGGACATAATTAACTTTACTGTGAGGGTCTATTTAGGGGGGTTAATGACAGAATCACTAACTTGGTGACCAGCTATGACACAGGAGAGTTACTAACTTTTAGATCCATTATATTACAATGCTAAAGCAACAGTTTTTGACACAGTATTCTACAAAATCTCTAAAATGAAAGCATATCAAGTGTGACACCTACATTCAAGCACAGTTATTTATTGAAAATCTCAAAGGACTATTAGCATTAGAGCTAATGTTAGCTAAAGGCTTGACTAAAACAAAGTTCATGTCTTGCTGTAATGCTACTTCTTAGGGATGATGCTGCCTTGACACTCAAGATTTCTTCAGACTGATGACTCAGTCAAGTATTTATATAATAATCATAATAATATTTAAAATAATATTATTATAATAATAATATTTTATAAATAATATATAAGTCAATTATTTAAATATTAGTGAGGCTGAATAACTGGAAGTTATTGCTGGTGAAGCTGGTAGCCTGGCACTGATATGCTGTGTAAGAGAGGGCATGGATGCTTTGCTGTTGGTGGAATTGTTGCTGTCCTGGTTTTTGTAAAAATGCCAACTCTAGTGAGAAGGGCCATTAACAGGCCAAGTATACTTAGTAGTTAGTGTAAGCTGTCAGCTTAGTAGCTTAGCAGCGTTTGACTGGCTTTTACTGCACTTCACTCAGAAAAAAACTTCCCAGTCAGATAGCAGGCTCATGAATGTTTATGAGAAGGCAGGACAAAAATTAGGGACAAAGGAATCCTTTTTTAAAAGCTGTTAAAACAATACAGGAGTGATTTTTTTGTTTGTTTTGTCTTTAAAATTTACAGTATATGTATGTGATTGAGGATGTCAGAACTTAAAATTAATGCCAGGAAATGGCAAAAAATGGAACCTTTAACATCAGTAACAGCCAATTTTCATATTGCTGGCTGATATCAGCCTATCAACACATAACACTCAACAATGGCAGCAGCTAATGTTTATCTGGTGTGTCCATAAAGGTTGTTTCATATTTTGTATCAGTGGATTTTTGATTGAATTTGAGCAAATGTAGTGTGATGAAGGATTGGAATATTTAAAAACATTTTATTTTTATATTGTATAAACATTAACCAAAAGAAACATTCTGTACTGGTGTAGGTACTACCCAAAATTTTCCAGTTCATTCCTAAAAATAATGTCACTACTATAATTAATCCTTTAAATTTATGTCTCTGGGGCATGAATTGATTTTTTTTGTTCTACCAAAATAAGTACAGTTCAGGCCTTTAGGTTTGCTCTTGTGGATTTTCTCTGGTCGTCTCTGGAGGGATGTCTCAAAGGAAAACTGTACAGGAGACTCTTCTTATAAAAAATATAGATTTATTTACATGATGGAAGGCAGCCAGCATGTCTATGGACATCAGAAGACCCCAAACAGTGACAATACATAAATTATATTGCAAAGTGAGCGTTTCTGCTGAATTCAGTCTCACAGTCCCTCAGTGTAATATGATCAGACTAAACACACACACTCCTCACTTCTGGAACCCGTTATTTAGTGTTATTCACTAGGAATCAAACAGCCTGGATAAACACATGAGATAAGGGCGTTTCAGGTCATAGTTACCCAGCAATATTATTTCATTCTCAGACTATTAAGGTTATCCTAAAAAATTCATGATATATACTGTGTATGTACGTATATATACTGTGTATACACATACTCACACAGCGGGGAAAATAAGTATCAGACACGTCAACATTTTTCTCATTAAACATATTTCTGATGGAGCCATTTACCTGAGATTTTCACCAGATATCAGTAATAACCCAAGTAATCGATACTTAAAAAGAAATCAAGGCAACTGTCTTCACAAAAGTTATATTTAATAAAGTGGAATGACACAGGGAATAAGTATTGAACATACTTGATGAAATTCATTTAATATTTAGTAGAAAAGCCTTTGTTGGTAATAACAGCTTCCAGATGCTTCCTGTATGGAGAAACTAGATGCAGGTATTGCTCAGGAGTGATTTTAGCCCATTCTTCCACACAAACTGTCTTCAAATCTTGAAGGTTCCATGAGTGTCTTCTATGAACTCTGATCTTCAATTCGTTTTATAGATTTTCAATTGGATTCAGGTCAGGTGACTGACTGGGCCATTCTAGCAGCTTTATTTTCCTTCTCTGGAGCCAGTTGAAAGGTTCCTTGGCTGTGTGTTTGGGATCATTGTGTTGCAGAAATGTCCACCCTCGTTTCATCTTCAGCACCTTGGTAGATGGCAACAATTTCTTATCTTGGATGTCTCTGTACATTTGTCCATTCATCGTTCCTTCAATTATATGAAGTCTGCCTGTACCATGTGCTGAAAAACACCCCCATACCATGATGGGATGTGCAGTGCCATTTCTCCTCCAAACATGCTGTGTGTTGTGGTATCGAAAAAAAGTTCAATTTTGGTCTCATCTGACCAGACTATATTCCCCCCAGTATTTTATTGGTTTGCCCAAACGTTGTGCAGCAAACTTTAAACAAGCTTCAACGTGCTTTTTGTTGAGCAATGGAGTCTTGCAAGGTGAGTGGGCATAGAGCCCATGTCGGTTGAATGCATTACTTATTGTTTTCTTTGAAACAGCAGTACCTGCTAACTCCAGGTCTTTCTGGAGCTCTCCACAAGTGGCCTTTGGCTCTTGGATAACTCTTATGATAATTCTTTTGAGTCCTCTGTCAGAAATCTTGCAAGGAGCTCCTGGTCATAGCCGGTTTATGGTAAAATGATGTTCTTTCCACTTCCGAATATGCTCCAACAGTGCTCACTGGAACATTCAGCAGTTCAGAAATGTGCCTGTAACCAATGCCATCGTTATGTTTTGCAACTATTTTAATCATATTAACAATAAGTGTGCTTATTATGATGAACAACAATTAAATGGAATTATGAATTCGGATCAGACATTGACAATAATACATATTAATAGTAGGAGTCTCTATGCAAACTTTGATAGTATTAAGGAGTTTTTAAATCAATTTAACACCCCATTTAGGATTATTGCAATAAGTGAAACATGGATTAATGAAGAAAAAGATGTAAATTTTGAACTACACTACCGTTCAAAAGTTTGGGGTCACCCAGACAATTTTTGTTTTCCATGAAAAGTCACACTTTTATTTACCACCATGAGTTGTAAAATGAATAGAAAATATAGTCAAGACATTGACAAGGTTAGAAATAATGATTTGTATTTGAAATAATAATTTTTTCCATCAAACTTTGCTTTCGGCAAAGAATCCTCCATTTGCAGCAATTACAGCATTGCAGACCTAACATGATTGCACAAGGGTTTTCTAATCATCCATTAGCCTTCTGATGCAATGAGCAAACACATTGTACCATTAGAACACTGGAGTGATAGTTGCTGGAAATAGGCCTCTATACACCTATGTAGATATTGCACCAAAAACCATACATTTGCAGCTATAATAGTCATTTACCACATTAGCAATGTATAGAGTGTATTTCTGATTAGTTTAAAGTTATCTTCATTGAAAAAAGTGCTTTCCTTTCAAAATTAAGGAAATTTCTAAGTGACCCCAAACTTTTGAACGGTAGTGTATATGGATATGAGATGTACACACAAAATAGGAAATGTAAAAGTGGTGGTGGGGTAGCACTGTATGTTGATAGAAAATTAAAAAGTAAAAAAGTGGACAGCATGGCATCAACAGTGAATGAAAGTATGGAATGCTTAACAATCGAGATTACGATGGAAAATAGAAAAAGCATAATAGTAAGTTGTATATATAGAGTACCGGGATCTGATATGGAAAAATTTAGAAATGGGATGGAAAAGATGTATACAAAAATAAGACAAAAAAAATATCTTTATTTGTGGTGACTTTAATATAGATTTAATGAAAACAAAACAACATAAACCAACTGAAAGTTTCTTAGATGCAATGTATAGCTTAACCTTATTTCCAAAGATTACAAAACCTACAAGAATAACGACACACTGTGCTACCTTGATAGACAACATTTTGACCAATGTTATTGAATATAATATAGTGAGTGGTATACTAATAAATGACATTAGTGACCAGCTTCCTGTATTTGTTTCTTTAGATGTTAATTATGGGGTTAATGAGAGTAAGAATAATAATAAACCATGTAAAAAGATTATCTATAAAAGAATACGAATAGAAGATAGAATCAATGCTTTAAAAGAAAACTTAATGTTACAGAATTGGGATGTTGTCTATAGAGAGAAAAAAGTGGACTTGGCATATGATAAATTTATTGATATATTTAAATCATTATATGAAAAAAAACTGTCCAATTAAAGAAATTAATAAAAACATAAATACAAAAATTGCCTGTGGTTAACCAGGGGGCTATAAAATGCTTGTAAAAAGAAAAATTCTCTCCATAAAAATTTCATTAAATTAAGAACTAAAGAATCTGAAAAAAGATATAAAACATATAAAAATAAATTAACTGAAATAATACGAACTAGTAAAAAATTATACTATAGGAAAATGTTAAATGAAAATAAAAATAATATAAAAGGAGTCTGGGATATATTAAGTAAATTAAGGAAAAATGGGGAAAAAAAACTGAACTAAGAAAACGATATATCCAGAGTATTTTACTGATAATTGTGGTGATAATTATGATAAGAATATGGTAATAAATAAAATGAATAAATTTTTTGTAAATGTTGGACCACAGTTGGCAGCAAAAATTCCAAACCAAGAAAGAGACACCGTGAGTGAAACATTGATCGGAAATAACCCTCGGTCAATCTTTCTTACAGCAGTGGATGAACTAGAGGTAAAATCTGTTGTTGAAAAGAGTAAAAATAAATCTACTGATTGTGATGGTATTGATATGGCACTAGTAAAAAGAACTGTTGATGGCATATTAAAACCATTTACATATATTTGTAATCTATCATTTCAAACTGGCTCATTCCCACAGAAAATGAAAATAGCAAAAGTAATACCATTATTCAAGCAAGGAAATAAACACCACTACACAAACCACAATTTTCATAGATTCTGGAAAAACTTTTCAACAACAGATTGGAGGACTTTTAAAATAAACACGGTGTGCTTAATCAGAATCAATATGGATTTAGAGCAAAGAGTACAACATCACTGGCGATAATGGAAGCAGCAGAGGAAATAATAAATGCATTAGATCAAGGAAAATATGCAATTGGTGTATTTATAGATTTTAGAAAAGCATTTGATACAATAAATTATTCAATACTTCTTGATAAACTGCAAATGTATGGTATTAGGTTAGGGGAATGGCTCTGAATTGGGTTACAAGTTATTTATCTGAGAGACAACAGTTTGTGAAGATGGGAGAATATCTGTCTGGGTGTATGGGAATTGCCTGTGGGGTCCCCCAGGGGTCAGTATTGGGCCCCAAATTATTTAACATATATATAAATGATATATTCCAAGTTTCTAAATTATTAAAAATAATATTATTTGCTGATGATACTAATATATTTTATTCTGGAAATAATTATAATCAACTAATCCATACTCTAAATAATGAAATAAATGAGCTTAAAAAATGGATGGATTGTAATAAATTATCACTAAATATAGATAAAACTAAGGTAATGATATTTGGTAATTGTAAAAATAAAGAAGCTATACATATTCATATAGATAATGTAATTATTGAAAATGTTAAGGAGATCAAATTTTTGGGTGTAATACTAGATGATAAAATTAGTTGGAAACCACACATCAGATACATACAAAACAAAGTTGCAAAAAATATTGCAATTATAAATAAAATTAAGCAGGTCCTAGATTACAAATCACTTCATATCTTGTATTGCTCATTAGTACTTCCATACTTGACCTATTGTGTAGAGGTCTGGGGTAACAATTAGAAAAGTATACTTAATTCATTGCTAATATTACAAAAAAGGGCAGTCTGTGTTATACACAAAGTCGGGTATCTTGAACATACTAATTTATTGTTTTTACATTCATAGTTATTGAAATTACGGGATATGGTTGATTATTATACAGCACAATTAATTTTTAAAGTCAGTAAAAACCTTTTGACACACAATATACAAAATCTTTTCAGTGAGAGAGAAGTGAAATATAATTTATGGGGGAACACAAAATTTAAAATGCACTTAGTAAGATCTACTAGGAAGGGTTTTTGTGTGGGGGGGGGGGGTTAAAATTGTGGAATGGGTTGGGGGAGAAACACAGGCAATGTCCAAACATCCATATATTTAAATCAACATATAAAGAAATGATTTTTGAGCAATATCAAAATAAAAGACCGTAATATTACAATGTGTCTTCACTAAAAAAAGGTTTTGTGTGTTATTGTGTTATGGTGATTGTGATGGTGATGGTGTTCTCTGTGTTTGTGTTGAATATACCAGAAGTATTTATTAGTGTTACAATTATTGTTGGATGTTGGTATTGTTGTCAATGTGGACTGTTGTTGTTGTGTCATTTCTGTTGCATAATTTGACTATGGGGTGTATTATAGTGAATGTGGTTGTGGGATGAATGATGACTAAGAGTGATGTTGTAATTTGTTGGGTATGGAAAAGGGGTGGGACTATATAAGTGTTGGCTTCTTCCCTCTCCTTTTGAACATTTGGCTTGATTTGTGTTTTAAATTCTTTTTTTCTTTTTGTCGGAATGTTCAAATAAATAAAATCAATCAACAATAAGGTTGCAAAGCTCTAGTGAGAGCTCTTTGCTTCTACCCATCATGAGTTCTGTGTGGTGTGACAATCTGATATTCACAGACCTTTTTAAAGGCTATCAGTCAGGATTTAACCAGCTGAAATTAATTTGCACTGATTGGGGGATGCGATGGCTTTCTAAATTCTGATGGATTTCAGCTGGTTTCTTGGCTTTTTATGCCTTTTTGCACCTCTATTTCTTCGTGTTCACTACTTATTCCCTGTGTCATTCCACTTTATTAAATATACAATGGTGTGAAAAAGTGTTTGCCCCTTCCTGATTTCTTTTTTTTTTGTATGTTTGTTACACTTAAATGTTTCAATAATCAAACAAATTTAAATATTAGACAGAGATAACATAAGTAAACATAAAATACAGTTTTTAAATTAAGGTATTTATTATTAAGGGTAAAAAAAAAAAAATCCAAACCCACATGGCCCTATGTGGAAAAACTGATTACTCCCTCAGTGTTTCCTCTGGCTAAAAGACCTTGCTGTGGTGGCAACATATTTTTGCGGGGGGGGGGAGGCAGAAAACACATGACACTATTGTCATATATATATATATATATATATATATATATTAGTGGTGCTATTATAACAATTTACATTTTTGACCATAATTTTGCAGAGCCAGAACAGAACAATAATTTAACTCTCATTTCAAAGAAAAAAAATTAATAAAATTGTATTTAATGAAATAAATTAACTTAAATGACCAAAGATGCAGTTATTTCTGTTATAATATTTCTATATATTTATAGTTTTTTTTAGAAATCTCACCACCACCCAGACAGCAGGAAAAATCTCCCTTATTTTGAAATCCAAATGTTGGCACGTTTAGTTTGTCTGAAGGCTGCTGACAGATTAGTCATTGACATCTTGAATTTTGGTCATCTTATCTTGCCAGGTACATAATGGTGAACATAAATTAGTTAATATTAACGAAGATAAAGGTAAAAACATCTCCTTTTTCATTCTTGTCTGAAATAAGAAAAACAAAAAAACTGATTAAAAAGAAGACAAAATTAACCAACTTGAGTTCTTAACCACATCTGTTAGCTAAGTGACCCTTCCATTATTGCTCCTGTTACCAGCAGATTAAAACCATGATAAATGCCTTCACTACTTACATACCTCTTTTGACTTTTTTCCGCGTTTAAAGTACTTTAATAAGCTCATGTTTCTCTTGGACAGTGACATGAGCAAGACACTCTGCCTGAAGCGGTCACGCGGCGTGGCGCTTATGAACTCCGCGCGGATGACAGTTATGTGCATTGTTCATGTGTCTTCATTTTGTTTTTCTTAAGCCATTCAGAGGTGGACTTACTGGTGTGTTTTGGATCATTGTCCTGCTGCAGAACCCAAGTGCGCTTCAACTTGAGGTCACGAATAGATGGCCGGATATTCTCCTTCAGAATTTTTTGGTAGATGGCAGAATTCATGGTTCCATTTACCAAAGCAAGTCTTCCAGGTCCTGAAACAGCAAAACAGCCCCAGACCATCACACTACCACCACCATATTTTACTGTTGGTATGATGCTCCTTTTCTGAAATGCTGTTACTTTCACGCCAGTTGTAATGAGACACACACCTTCCAAAAAGTTCAACTTTTGTCTCATCAGTCCACAGAGTATTTTCCCAAAAGTTTTGGGGATCATCAGATGTTTTCTGGCAAAACTGAGACGGGCCTTTGTTCTTTTTGCTCAGCAGTGGTTTTTGCCTTGGAACTCTGCCATGCAGGCCATTTTTGCCCAGTCCCTTTCTTATAGTGGAGTCATGAACACTGACCTTAACTGAGGCAAGTGAGGCCTGCAGTTCTTTGGATGTTGTTGTGGGGTCTTTTGTGACCTCTTGGATAAGTTGTCGCTGCACTCTTGGAGTAATTTTGGTTGGCCAGCCACTCCTGGGAAGGTTCACCACTGTTCCATGTTTTCGCCATTTGTGGATAATGGCTCTCATTGTGGTTCGCTATAGTCCCCAAGCTTTAGAAATGGCTTTATAACCTTTTCCAGACTAATAGATCTCAATTACTTTGTTTCTCATTTGTTCCTGAATTTCTTTGGATCACAGCTTGATGTCTAGCTTTTGAGGATCTTTTGGTCTACTTCACTTTGTCAGGCAGGTCCTATTTAAGTGATTTCTTGATTGAGAACAGGTGTGGCAGTAATCAGGCCTGGGTGTGGCTAAAGAAATTGAACTCAGCTTTCCAAAGATCTGATAAACCAGTTAATTTATGTTTTAACGGGGGGGCAATCAGTTTTTCACAGAGGGCCATGTAGGTTTGGATTTTTTTTTTTACCCTTAATAATAAACACCTTCATTTAAAAACTGCGTTTTGTGTTTACTTGTGTTATCTTTGTGTAATATTTAAATTTGTTTGATGATCTGAAACATTTAAGTGTGACAAACATACAAAAAAATGAGAAATCAGGAAGGGGGCAAACACTTTTTCACACCACTGTAGGTTGACCTTGGGACTAGCACCTATGGCTATACTTTGTGAGTCAAAAGGTCAAAGGTTAAGGTCAGAATGTCATATAAACTGTATCTCAACAACAAGGACAGCTAGGGTCATCAAACTTAGTACACAGGTTCACCTTAGGATCCTAGCCTCTGACTAGGGGTGTGGGGTCAAGGTTTTAAATCAGCAAGCCTGCAAAAGGTGTGGGTCTGCATCTCGGTTGAGTGTTTTCTAGTTTTTCTTTTTAGGACTTTTGAGTCTAGTGTAAAGCACGATGTTGGTAGCATCACATTATGAAGGGATAGAAAGGCTGACTGCTTTTTAAACAAAGCCGAATCCACAGTCTATATTTACTCTGACTGCAAAAGCCATAGGGTTTTGGGGTTTTTTTTAACATGACTAGAGCCAAAAATGTTGGAATGGTTTCAGAGGAAGTCTAACTGTTCTTGACTGGCCCGTGTCGAGATCTGAGGAATCTGAGAGCCTGGCATGATCTGAATGGAAGAAAGGGGTAATCTTTCAAATCCAGGTACACAGAGCTTTAATGCAGAAGAGGAATTCAATAGCTGCAGAAAAGGACTTTTACAAAGCACTGAACAATAGATCTGAATACTTCTCTGAATGAGATTTGTGATTTGATTTTATTCTGTTTCCAGCTTTTATAAAACCTTTTTTTTCATTATAGGATATTTTCTGAATTATAATAATAAGAAGAAGAATAAGATGATGTTTCTTTAACCTTTTCCTGCCAGACATGGAGTTCCTCGAGGTTCTCACTGAGGGCCTCAACCGGGTCCTCCTGGTCCGCGGAGGTGGCCGCGAGGTCATCACCATCTACTCCTGAAACAGCAAACCCCTTCTTCCCATCACCACTCCACCCTCAGCCCCACCCCCATGTCTCCCATCCTTCACCCCGTCATCAGCGTTGCGTCATCATCATGTCACCCATCATGTCATTTATTTCAGTGATTTAGTCCCCACGCACCCGACCAACAGCCCAGCCCAGCTCCTCTTCCTCAGCTCTGTCCCCAGCTGACCGATTAGCTGTGTCACATGCTCAACTACTTTTTATCTAGTCCAAAAAAACAGCTGATTATGGTAGATTTTAGGTGAGATTAGATGCTTTCTTGATATGTTCTTTGAATATTCTTTTTTTAATTGTTAGCTGTAGTCTAGTCGCATTGAGTCACTCGGTCAGGAGGTGGAGGAGGTGGTGTCGGGTTTGGGTTGTTGGCTGAGGTGTGAACGCACATGCATGCGAGTTGTGTTCATTTTAATCTCTCCAGATAGATATATTCTTTTTTCCCCCCACCCTTTCCAAACACAAGTGTGGCATAGACGCGGCTTCTGCTCGTAAAGAACGAGAGCCAGCTGAAATGAGCTCAGTGTAGGACTTTGTGTTTAGTTCTCCTCACAGTGATCGGACACCTCCCACGGCGTTTCCGCCGCCGATGTGAACAACCCCCCCCCGAGGCGGAAAGACACTGCTGCCCATCATCAAGACCCACCTGCTTCAGGAAAGAGAACAGCTGATCATGAACTATGAAACTCAAAGAAGACTGGCTCAAACTCGCTGTGTTATCTTTGAACTGATCACACCATAGCATGACATCTGTCCCGCTCGTGTGTGTTTTTTAAATCCACTTTCACCGTGTCACTGCCATCGCCGTCTCTCCACCTTCTCTCTTACAAATGCATCTGTTAGTGGCTGTTTATCTCTGAAGCCACTGTTAGTGCCAAAAAAAAAAAAAAAAAGAATACAAGATTAGCTTAGTTTGTTGAGATTGACACACGTAATGAAACTGTGAACAGCAGAAGGCTGGTGCGACAGCGGCGTGGGGAAACGGAGCAAAGGCCCCTCGAGGAGGTCATCATCGCCAGCAGCCCTCGACCCCCGCGTGGATCACTGTAAATAATGTACAAGCTCTGACGCGTTGTTCGGTATGAGTGTAGTATTTTTGTGACATACCTAAAAAGCTTCTAGTGGAGAGGAAACGTCCCCTCGCTCAGAGGGACAGCTCAAAAATGCTGTTTTAAAAAAATATATATATATTTATTTATTTATGGGATTTATTTATTGGATGGCTCCTGTCACTATGGTAAAGCGTCATTGTAACCTCAACAAAGCACTGCACCTGCACTGCACACCACTGTGCAACAAGTGAAATTTTGATGATTTCATCAAGATCATTGAAGGAAAAAAAGAACTAAATGTTATTTTTTCATCTAGAGAACAAATATGTATTTATGTTTATAGGCAGAAGTTACACATACTGATGAAATAGCTGTATATCGTTTTGACTGTCACTCAAAGCTATATCATTGTGGGGGTTTTTTTGCCAAATTTCAGTACAGTAAATGTGCCATATCAAAGTATTTCTAGCAAACAACAATCTGTTAAGAGAACAAAGTGTGCAAAAAGGGTTAACTGGGGTGTTAGTCACCCTATAGATAAATGAAGAATACACGTTCAGCCCTCCATAAACACCACCCAATGGGCTGAGTTTTTGAGCACGTGTTGTTGATGGGGTCTAGTCTCGGTCAGATAGAGAGGACAACGGCTTCTGTAGCTACTCACTCTGTCCACAAGAATGAACTCTATGCAGTAGATCTCCAGTCAGATTTTCTATCCTGTAGATCGGTGATGATTCATTTGTCCCTGACTGAACTGCGTGCGACTTAATCATGTTTAGGTTTTGGGGAAAAGTGCATCTTGGAAGGAATGTGCAATAGCTGAAATCCGGATTCATGTGACCATGTTATTTATTTTTTTAAACACATATATTTTGTATATGTAGATTTCGTAAGTCTTCTATATCCAGAACCATCTCACTCTGACCAAGGACAGCTGTCACCTTACTTTTCTCTCCGTTTCTTTCTTGAAGAAACTGTTTTCTGGTCATTTGCACTTGTAGTAGAACTATACAGTAAATATAAATAAACACACATTTATATATAAATATATATATACAGTATATATAGGGAAGCAACGCAAATTAGTTTCTAGAATATTTAAAAACAGTATTAAATGTTTTTAGTGTTGCTTGAATGTCAGACCATTTGTTGTGAATGCTGCTAGTACCTATAGATTAATTTGTACTGTAAATAGAGATAAATAAATCAACATTAATGACAAAGTTAAAAGGGTAATAGACATACATATCAACGGTGGTGATGATGGTGGTTATCTAACAAGACACGGCTGTACCTGTACACACTTGGCCCGTGATCTCTAGACAGGGTGAACTTTCTGTTTTATTAATAATAATAATAATTTAAAAAAAACTGTACTGAATACCTTGATGCAATATTACAACTGAGGTCAGATCCTCCACCCTTTAGTCTCTTTTGTAAAACAGCCTCTCCTGATTATTACCATCCCCCACAGCACACATGCGTCCGGCCAATATCGGCACGTTTACAGTGGAATACATCTTCTAGAGATCATTTGCACATTGGCAAGACATCTAGCCAACGTGCAAACGACCCCTGTAAGATGTATTCCCATTGTAGACTTGGTAACACAGGCGTAAATCCCTCCCACCCTGGGGGGAAAAAAAAAACGGAAATTGCTCCTTTATATCATGATACATAACACAATAAAATGCATCTGAAGCATCAGTTTTAAATCTGCAACTTTTTTGTAAATTTCCTTTTTTTCTTGTAAATCTGCAGTTTTTTCCTCATAAATTTGCAACTTTTCTCCTTTAATTCCACAACCCTTTTCTTATAAATTTACCACTTTTTTTCCACATACATTTAACTTTTTTCTCATGAATTTGCAGCGTTTTTATTGTAAATTTGTAATGTTTTTCTCATAAATTTGCAGCTTTTTGCTTTAAAATCTGCAGCTTTTTCTTGTAAATCTGCAACTTTTTCTTGTAAATCTGCAACTTTTTTCTCATACATTTAAAGCTTTTTTTCATGCATTTGCTGTGTTTTTCTTGTAAATTTGCAACTTTTTCTCATAAATTTAAAACTTTTTTCTTTTTAAAGAAAAAAGGGAAAAAATACATTTAAGACGTAAATTGCAACTTTTTCCCCTCAAGGTTTTTTTCCTCAAACATTCACTACTTTTTTTTTTTTTGTCATAAATCTGCAACTTTTTTCTTGTAAATTTGAGACTTCTAAATTTGCAACATTCATATGGACACTGGTTTAATTTTTATTCTGTTTAATTGACAGAAATTGTCTTTGTTCATCTAGACAATGGCTCAAATTTTTATAACGTTTTAGTTTTTAAGGCGTTGAACTCTTCTCCGTTCCAAATGTGGGGGCCTCTAAACACAGTCCTGACCACAATCACACCTGTAGTGTGTGATGTCAGTGATAAGGAGCCAAGGACGAGGCCAGGTGTCGAACTAAACACACATTTATTGAAAGGCACTCCACAGCGCACAAGCGCATCCGCCAGGCAGAGAGGTGGCACAGAGACCGCCCCTCCTGCCCACTGCCTTCTTATAGCTGCGGGTGGTGGCGGAACTGGAAGGTGGAGCCGCCACCCGTACCACACAAATACAAGCCCAAACTTTAACACAACACCCCCCCCCCCCCCACCACTTCACAAAAAGCAAAAAAAAAAAACCACACACGCACACAATTTGGACCCGCCCCAATTTGGAACCCAAATCACGCACTAAGAGTAATAAAATAACACAATACAAATGGCCTAACGCAATCATTCCAAAATAACTAAACTAGGGGGAGATGGGTAGACTGCCACCTCACCCCACACAGCGAAGCGGATTATTCTCCCACTTGCATTCCAAGCAAGTCTACTTAACACAAAACACCGCCGTGTCCTAATCAAAACAGAACATCAACTCAATCCCCGTGAACATATACAGTACAAATATCAAATACATGGGGTAAAACAGTCTAAAACGCCACAGAAACCGTAACCCATGACCAACAAAATATGCACATATGTACCAAAATTAAACCAAATACCAACCATAAGAGCAAACCCATGCCCCCCCCCCCCCCCCCGGACTGTCCTCCCATCAGTCCGCCCCAGGAGGGAAATCATCTCCCAGGTCGCCACTGGTGTCTCGACCCCAGTGCGCCTCCTCTTCGACACCATCAGAGGAGTCCCATGTTTAGGTCCAAGCCCACCAATCTTCTCCTGGGCACACCGCAGCTCATTCGGGTGCCTCCATGAGCCATCCAACAGGTGGAGATAGGCGTCCTCCCGTGTGGCCACCACCTGCAGCCGCCCCTGGTGCTCTTCATCCACCACTTGGCCCGAATCTGCTGCGACCGTGCCTCCTCCCAGGCCCAGACCACATCCGCAACCCCCAGAGGGGCCCTACTCGGCTTGCAGTGTCTCTGCTCGGCATGTCATCCTACCATGCCAGACAGTCCAGCCCCGACCGCTTTTACCTGCCCCGCCGCCATCGCCGTTGTGATCCCCTGTTCACCGGCGCATTCCAGCCGAAATCCGGGAACAGATAGAGCCAGCCTCTCAATGTCACCCGCCATCACAGGCATCCTGTTGTGCTGCCCAGTACCCTACAAACCGCAGCCCGATCACTCCTCTCCAGAACCACTTTTAATGGTGAAGCTCAGGCCATAAAACAGATTGCATCCCATTATATTCTCACCACAGGCTGTCATGGTGAACCTCAGGTCACACACCTCGGCCGACTTGTACCAGGCCGTCAGTCTCAGCGTTCCCACCACGGCCAGTCTCCCTCCACCATAACCCCAAACTGGCGCCGGATCGCCTCCAATCCTGTAATGCGGGAAAAAACTACTCACGGTCGCCCAATTCAACACAGAGCCCACCACTCCCGTGTCAGTCAATAATGCCACCACCACCCTGCCCAACTCCACCATACAGTACGAACGTCCGTTGGTACTTGGGGACACAGCATGGACAACCGTGAGGACAGGAGAGTCCTCTTTTCGTCTTGGACTCCCTCGCTTGAACTTGCGGCATGCCCTGGCAAAATGATGCAAGTGTCCGCTCTTGCCGCAGTACTTCCCTCTCTGGCCTTAAAACGGTGCTTCATGGACCCACAACCCATGCATATGGGCATTATCGGGGCGGACCTCATTTTCACAGTGTTGGTGTAGTCCACATCACTCTCCACGCTGTCATCGCTGTCCGGGTCCACTGCACGCACCGTCGACTGTGATCCAGGTTGTCGGTGTGGCACACTCCCACTCAGCTCCTGTGATAGTTTATCCGCAGCCTCCAACTGCTGAGCTAAATCGATGGCTGTAGATAGCGTCAGTTCGCCCGAGAATGTAAGCAGTTTCGACCTAATAGCAGGGCAGTTGGTATGTTCCGCCAACTGGTTGTGAACCATCTCCTCCTCCACCTGTCCGAACTGGCAGTCGCTGGCCAGCAGTCTCAGGTCTGCCACAAACCGCTGCACCGACTCGCCAGCCCGTTGGCAGCACTGTCGAAACTGGATTCAGCAGACGATGACATTTTCTGGGGCGCAAAAATGGCGTGCCATTAGCTCAACCACTTTTTCAAAGCTATCACAATCACCCAACGTGCTCAAAATTCACAGTCCCTCCATTCCGAGATTATGGCTCAACAGCGCACGTGCCCTCAATTTCTCCAGACAGATTTAGCGCCACCATGTACGTCTGGAACGCGGCGAACCAGCTTGACTAAGGAGCGGGTGGCTCACTGGGAAGCTCCAAAAACGGCCGAACAGGTTAACACATGTGTTCATACCTGCTTTTATCCTCGCTGCCAAATGTTATGTCGGTAATAAGGAGCCAAGGACAAGGCCAGGTGTCCAACTAAATATATGTTTATTGAAAAGCACTCCACAGCACACAAGCGTATCCGCCAGGCAGAGAGGTGGCAAACAGACCACCCCTCCTGCCCATTGCCCTCTTATTGCAGCAGGTGGTGGCGGAACCGGAAGGTGAAGCCGCCACCCGTACCACACACATAAAAGCTCAAGCTTTAACACAACATAGTCTCCCCTTCGATCTTTACTCATATGAAAATATTCTGTTTATTGTCCCCAACAATGAAATGAAATATCCACCCATGCTTGGTAAGTGAGGCCAGTGTATGTGTGCTGCACGACGAGATAATTTTAAGCTTGCAGATTTTTACTTTTAAGCAAGAGTTGCCAAAATAGATTCTATATCTGGTTTATTTGATGAAATGTTTGCAGATTTTAAAAAAAACAAAAACAAAACGCACACCTACCTGTGAACCCAACCAGGGAGCCCCCACTCGTAGTTTCCAGGGAATTCTGGGTGCCAAGCCACGAAAAATGTTTCCTTTAATCAGCTCGTCACACTGAGGGGGGTAAATTGTTTGCTGCTGTCACCGGGTGGCTTTTTTTTTTTTTTTTTTTTTTTCGAAAAGCGGGCGGGGTGTGTTACTTTTAGGACTAGTCTCTTCAAACATCGCCTGCATCAACTGAGCCTTTTAAATTTTATTCCAACAAATAAGATGTGTCAGAAGTTTATTGGAAATGACTATCGAATTATAAATGTTTTATAATTGCTGTTTTGCATGGTACCATGTGGCAATATTTGTTTCAGTGGTTTTATATCGTGCTGACTTTAATGTTTTAAAGATGCGGGGGGGGAGGGGGGAGGTTGGGGGGGCGGGGTCTGGAAAAGTCTTCCGATGTTCTCGCGAGTTTCCGACTTTTGGGAACTCGGACGGTGAATGGTTTGATCTTGAAAACAAGTCTTTTACAGAAAACAAAGTTAAGAGTTCTACTATATTGCTATCTGTTAAGTAGTCTCATGTAACGTATTAGGAGATTTTGAGTTTGCAAATAGCCGGGACTTAGGAATGGTCATTTCACTTTTTGTAAAAAAAATATACATATATATATATATATATATATATATATATATCACTTAAGTCAGAGACACTGTAACCTACTAGTGTTGTCTTTTGTTGTACACTGTTCTATCACTGTGGGCAAAGTCTTAAGAGTTTTGTAGGATTCTGTGCAATATTGTTCTCACATTTGCTGTTTTTCCCCCCTCATTTAGTCACGGTTATGTTTCAGGAGTTGTCAGCGGTCACTTGTTTTGGGTTTTTTTTTCCTGAATGTTTGTCACCAGGTCTACAAAGATCTAAAGCGTAAAAAATGCATAGATATATATAAATGTGGCAGCAACAGCACAGCACTTTACACTGAAGGGGGCAACCTACTCTATCCCACAGTGACCCCTGGTGGCACAGGAGCGTATTTACAGCTAGCCGTGGCATTCAGACAGCTCAACAGTTATAGAAATAATGGTTAATTCACATCATTTTTGCTTTTTTTTTAGCTGCAGAGTTTTCTGTCTGTTGATTTTTTTGTTGTTGTTTAAAATGTCTTTTTGGCATGCATCACATTCTTTCCTTTCTCTTGCCAAACTTCTTTAGAAAGAGAGACAAAAAAAAAAAAAATGGAGGAGTAACTTAAATTTTCAGTGCTTGTCACTCAAATCTGAAGTGAGCCTTCCCAGAATCTACCCCCTCCAGATCCCTGCCCCCCCCCCACCCCCAGCCACAGAAATCCACCCCAGCTCTGTATTTTAAATGTGACTGCAATTCTAAAAATCTGAAAAATGATCAAAGAATATAAAACTTGCGCTTCCAATACTGGTGCCGGCTCTGCTTGGACAGCAAGAGACAGCTGGCTATAAGAAACCAGCACGTCCCTCCACCCTGTCCATCCCACCCTCGACCAATCCACGACTTTAATCAGGTCCTTCACCTGCACAACTGTAGCATGAGACAAACTTTTTTTGTTTTTTTGGCCGGGGATCATTACCCAGTCTCCATCCTTAAATGGATATTAAGGGCTCTGAAACACTTCTGTTACCGGGTTGTGGAGACACCAACAGAGACGTACAAATCAAATCTCAGATTAGGGGGACGCACAGTCTGTAGCTGGGAAGAGGTCGCGCCCTTCGGTATCACCTCACAGACGCACCTAAAGGCCTCTGGGATGGGGAAACCCTACTGAAAAACGGGGCTGTCCACGCAGTGCAAGCAGAGCCCCAAACCAGATTTATGTTGTTACATAGTGCATGCATGCAACTACCCTGAACAAAGTGTATTGAAAATATATTGGGTGTTAGTGGTATTGAAGTATTTTGTTTATATCAAACTTTTCTTTCAGCTAGTATGATACTTTCCTCTTTCCTCAGCACTGGCCTGTCATTGTATCCAAGATGACTTATTATTCTAGTATGAGATTCTATTTTTATGGTAGATCTGTTAACAAGGTCCTGTCATTGTGTCTAATATCCGCAGATGAAGTGATTACCAAAGTATATTTCAGTTCACTGCATAAATGAGTGTGAACACGTGTGCTCCAGTGAATTAAATGCCGTTTGTCTTCTTATGAAAGTTTGTAGCAATTTTCACTTGAATCTTGTTTCAACTGGGTAAAAAGAATATTTGACGTGCCAAAGTTTTAAAAGCGATGCTTGCTTGTTTTGTTAAATATGAATTTTTATCTCTTTGAAAAAAGTCACCGGTTGTGGTTCAGTTCACAACATTAAAAAGAAATATATTTTACACATCAGTGTGTTTGGTAGGCCTTTAGATAAGTTTTTGAAAAGGCAGAAAAAACTGACAACCTAGCATACAGACTGGAAAAGTGCTCATCAACTGGTAGACTTGTAGTGGAGACCAGAGTGTAGAAAGACCAAGACTTGAAGAGGTCGAGGCCAAGACCACGCCAGGCAGACACTAAGTCAAGACCACTGTAGGTCTTGGTCTTGACCTCTTGTCTTGTTTTAGTCTTGGGACACTCTGGTCTGGACGAGATCTTGACTACAGCACTATCAACTGGTAATCAAATTCCTTGACTGCATCTCTATGTGATCAGAAGTCATACACCTGTCCATGGACATAACCATAACGTCAACTGCTGGTTATTAGGTTCCTAAAGATTGCTTGGGATGAGCACTTCTAACACAGAAGGGAAAAGCGAGGAAAACTTGGCTGAGATCTGTTAGTATACTGATAGGCATTAAAAACATATAAAGAAGACAAAATCCTATATATTTTGATAATGATTATGTACTTTAGTACTAAAGTGTTTTGGTTTTTTTATAATGTTAATGCCATCATTCCATCTTCTACTACTTTTCTGGAGATCTGGGTCATGGAGACAACAGTTCAAGCAGAGAAGCCCAGGCTTCCCTCTTCCCAGCCACCTCTTCAGAGGGGAACACCAAGGCATTCATTCCCAGGCCAGCTGGAAGACATGATCCCTCCAGCGTGTCCTGGGTCTCCTCCCAGTGGGACGTGCCCAAAACACCACAAATGCCAGGTGTCCAGGAAGCATCCTAATTAGATGCCCAAACCACCTCAACTGGCTTTCAATGTGGAGGAGCCACTCCTGGCTAACTAAGCTCCTCACCCCATCTCTAAGGGCGAGTCCAGCAACCCTACGGAGAAACCTCATTCAAGCTGCTTGTATCTATCATCTCATTCTTTCAGTCACTACTAAAGTTTGTGACAATAGGTGAGGGTAGGGGGGTAGATTGAGTGGTAAATTGACAGCTTTGCTTTAGAGCTCAGCTCCCTCTTCACGACAGACCAGTACAATGTCCGCATCACTGCAGCTGCTGTGCCATTTCGTCTATTAATCTCCCTTCGACTCGTGAATAAGACCCCGAGATACCTGAACTCCACTTCGGGCAGGACCTTATCCACAACCCAGAAGAGGGCGTTAGCCCAAGATCGCTGGTGTTAATGCATGTACAATAACATAAATCCCCCTCAATCCATAAAGCTCCCCATCAGAACATGTAGCGGTGGTCAACTTTTTTTGGCCTCTCAGACCAGCAGAACAAGTGATACATCAGCATAAAAAAAGTGCGCGATTAAAAAAACCTCAGCTTCAGTGGGAGCCCTGAGCTCGTTTCTCTGCAAGGAGATGGTCCCATTTAGGAACAATTAAGAGAAAGTGACACCCAAACTGTGTCCCTTATGTCTAGTCTACTCAGACACTCAGTTTTGGTTTCCGTTACTGCTGAAAATCCTGCTTCACAAATACTCTGCCCTGGTTTAAATCCAAAATGTCAACAGGACAATGAAGAAACTATTGTGGCTGGCTAGCTTGCAGGTGAGCATCACCACTAATTACTAAAATAAGTGTGCGTCAAGACACGCGCAGGCACGACGGGAAGAAAGAATATCTGGTAATCTTTTCACTTTTGACAGCCAGTACAGAATTTTTTTTTCCCCCTGTGGAACAGACCACCGATGTCTGATTTTCTGGATCAGCACGTACACAGTTTGGATCCTGCATCAACAAATCATGCTGAGCTTGAGGCGGTGCCGCTTGCTGAAGGTGACCACATTCCGCTGGGTCACGTCCAGATGACCTGAATTTGTACACTATTAACCAACATGAAGTGCATCTTCATTTGTGTTTTATTGACAGCTTGCACTAAATGAAATTGATGTTTTTAATGCCTCAGTATTTTTACTGGCTAAAATAAAGTACTTTTTGCACGATATTGATACACTGATAAATGCCTTTGCAGATACCAGCTCAGTTTCTTTCCAGTCTTTATGCCAGGTTTTACACTTAACATACTCAAATGGTGTTAATCTCTTCCCATAAGTTTCCAAAATATACAGTATAACCACTCGATGGCCTTTGCAGTAATTTCATCCAACAGTAGTACCTCCTGTCCGAGCTCGTTTTTAATTCACTGGATTTGTGGGAAACATTTTATATGGATGCCTGAAATGTGTAATGGATGTAAACAACAAATACAGCATACACACACAGACACACTTGTAACTAAATTTTCACCAAAATGAAAAACGTTCTTTATGAACCGTTACTTTTCCTTGATTCTGTACCTGGTCTTTATGGTAAAGCCGTAGTGTGTTCCTTTCAGTTCTATGGGAGTGTGTATGTGTGTACATGTGCACTTGCTGGGAGGGCGGGGGTGGTTACGGGCGAGGGTGGGAGGGGGGGTTTATGTGTAAATAAATCAAATACAGTTAGTGTGGAGGTGTTTATTTTTTGTGTCGGTGCAAAATAAATATTTAAAAAAGAACATGTATTATTCTCTATTGTGATTCATGGTACATTTAAAAAAAAAAAAAAAGTAGTTTTATCTTACATTTCAAATGCTTCTCTCTCTGGCTTCTGGCGATACCCCATTCCATTTTATAGATTTGTCAGCACAAAATGCAATAAACCAATACCATTTTATTAAAGAAACCATGTCTTGAGTTTTTAATCACACCTTGTTTGACAATGAAAACGTTACAAATTAAAAGTCTGGTAAGACTATTAAAAAAAAATAAAAACTGGAAAATTACCGAAAAATAACCAAAGGTACATCTTTACTTCATGACACTTAAACTTGGAAACAATTAAAGCAGACCGACCAATATCTCCTATCAACATCACATTTAATAATGTCAAGAAGAAGATTAAAAGCTTTTACAAAATGTGACTAAAGTCTACCAATACAAAGCCAATAAATGCATTCAACAGAAAAACGATGCGTCTACTATCAGAATGGGACACTGGTGAACCTCACATTAGGAAGGAATTAATTCACTACAGCTAATCAGTAGTGTCGGGGATACATGGAGGGAGGTGGGACCTGCCCCATGCTAGGTGGGGGCCTGGGAGGGGGCTGCTGGGAGGGCCCGCTCCCCACCAGATGGTTGATAGGCGGCCCACTCTGAATGAGTGTGTCAAGAGCTTTCTGCACACTCGGGTTTTCGAAATTTATACCCGACGCTCCCCCGGGAGCCCTCTGACCACCCGGTGGGATTGGCATGCGGCTGGGTGGGGGGCCATAACCCTGCGATGGGGCTGCAGCAGGGCCGGACATTGGAGGCCCAGATACTGGGGGGCGCGGTGGGGCTTGGGAAGCAGATGGCCCGAGAGAGCTGTAGGGGTGTGACTGTGGGGCCGAAGGAGGAAGACCGCCACCGCTTCCCACCTGCCCCGAGCCACTGTTAAAGAGACTGAGGATTTTGGCCTGCAGCTCTTGCTGATGACTCGGGTTAGCTGAGGAGCTGGCACCTGCTGGCAGGCCAAGGTGGCTCGACTGCGAGGGTGCGTGGGCAGATGATGGTGGGAGTCCCGCAGCTGAAGGTGGAACATCATGATGCACTGCTGCTGAAACTAGAAGGGAAGAAATTCAGTTAATGTGATGCTCTATTAAAACAACATCCATTTTTCTTATATAAAGTGCAGTAGTTAATTTCTACAAGAAAACAACTCTGTGATAACTACCGAACAGAAGTGCTGAAAAATACAAGCTTGTTCTTTGAAGCATTACCTGCCAGAGGATCTCCGCTGCTTCGTACCAGTCTAGCTCGCTTGTCCTTCAGGTAAGCAATGAGACTGTCCAGTTCCTCTGGAGTCACAAATCTACCCAGCAACAAGGCAGAATTTAGAAAAAAAATATTTAAAGTGTGTAGAAAAATTAAGCCAAATAAGGTTTTACAACACTTGATCTGTAACTCGGGCACAGAGCACAAAGAATTATTAGCCGATACCTGTTTTCTGACAGCAGGGTGATGGCAGTGAGCACAGAGACGGGGTGGCCCTCTCGGTCAGGCTCCCTCAGCAACACGTCATCTGCCATCTTAGCTGCTTTTCTGGCAATTTCTTCTCTCTCTTTTTCACGGCTTTCAACTTTGTAGATGTCATAGTTGTGGGCAATCAGCATCATGGCATCCTGCATGGGCATGTTTCGATGCTCTGCAGCAACAAGTACGTCACTTAGTGTTTACAAGTGAAACTGTAAAACCATAAATTTGAAATGCTGCACATTGATCAGAAGGCCCAGTTCAGATTATACCAATTCAGTCTGATGACCCGATTTTTATCACAGCTATTCACTGTCCAGCTCTGGAATATGAAGTCAGGCATGACATTCATATCCAGCTGTGTCATGTGAATATGCCATTTATTGATCAATAAATACCATCTTGACATGCTACAATGCCTTAAAAGCTGTTCCTTACACTGACCAATAGGGTGACAGCTATGTGCACATGACAAAACATGATGGGGAGAAACCTGCCAACAGTCATTTTTTCCCCCTATTCTGTTCACACATTAAACACAGTAATTTTGTGGCCATGGCGTGATTCTTTAGATTGTACAACTACCCATTTTGGTGACGGATTTTCATGTTGGCAGTATACAAGGTGAAGAAATGGCAGGAATTTGCATTACTAGTCAGACACTGTGAAAGGGGGAAAAAAAAAATTGTAGTTTGAACCAGGCCCAGGTAGCATCAACAAACAAGAGAAGATCATTAAATTACCCTGAGGTGTCCCAAACAGGATGTTGACGGTGCAGGAGCGATGAACCTGATGCTGCTGGGTGATGATGATGGCAAATGGAGTACGAGCTCGACCCACGTCCTCCAGGGCCTGGGTCAGAGATACCTCTGTGTTGAGGAAGATCAGATCCACCACCATTCCCAAATCACGGACTTTCCGCCCGACCGTCTCAGCATACTCCCTACAGTTTGTTTTGAAGCACAAGCACACACGCAGGCACGCGCGCGCGCGCACACACACACACACACACACACACACACACACACACACACACACACACAGGAGCAGTATGAAATGAAAACATTCCATGTAGTGGGTGATAATGTACAGTAGGGCTGGGCAATAAGACGTTAACGATCATTACGGCAAAATAACTTTTCCTCAATAGAGACATAAAACATTTGACAGAACTTTGATAGAACTCATTCATTCCATGTTTTGACAGGCAACACGAAAAGCCAATGAAAATGAGAATACACCGCAGCGAACTAATCATGTGACATTCGACTGATGCACACAACAGCGTCTGTAGGTGCATACAACCAGCACGTAGCCGGGGCTTAGCCGAGTACGCCTGCTAATGTTTGAGCTAGCACAGCCGTGTAGGAGACGACAGACAACATTAATGAAAAGTCCAGTGACAGCATCACCAAAGACGACACCGAATCAGACCCAGCACTCAATAGACGAATAGATTGCTGAAGAACGGTCCGAGGAATTCAGTAATGTGGAGATATTCTGGCTATTTAAAGTCTGACAAGAAGCAGCTTTGCATGCACTGCAAACTGTCAAGCACATTCCCACAATATCAGGTAACATTACAAATCGACCATCTGAAGCAGTGCCATCCTGCTGAGCACACAATGTCAGATTTAAGTGGCTGATTAAAGTAATTGACCTTCATTACCAACTCCCTGGCCGTAAATATTTCTCCCAGACGGCACTTCCCCAGCTGGAATGTAGAGAAACTGTGGAAAATGAGCTTCAAAGTCTGCCATACTTTGCGACTACGTCAGATTTGTGGTCAAGTCACACATCTGAACCATACGAGCCTCACTGCCCACTTCATTGATCAAAATTGGAATGTGAAAAGCAAATGTCTTCAAACATTTTCTGAAGACCATACAGGTGAAGTCATTGCTTCAGGACTGACCAAAGCACTTGCGTCCTGGAGACCAAGTGAAGACAAGTCTGCATCACAGACAGTGGGACAAATATAGTGGTGACCACATCACTAAACAAGTGGACACGGCAAAAAAAAACAAAAACGAGTGGACACGGCTGCAGTGCCCTGGGCATGTATTTCACTCAGCTATCAGTAAGCTGATAAGCAGAATATTATAAAATATTTATTATTTTATGTTTTATCATTATTTGAAATACGGTTGTATAATGTGCTACACTACACGTCAGGTTCAACTTCTGACAAAAAAAATATTTAAAATTAATCTTGTTATAGCTTCACATCTCAGGAGTAAAAAGGAACCTTTAAGTTTGACAGAAATAGTGATTTGATTCATATAGCTATATACAGACGTGGACAAAATTGTTGGTACCCCTCTGTTAATGAAAGAAAAACCCACAATGGTCACAGAAATAACTTCAATCTGACAAAAGTGGTAATAAATAAAAATTCTATGAAAATTAACCAATGAAAATCAGACAATGCTTTTGAATTGTGGTTCAACAGAATTATTTTAAAAAAAACAAACTCATGAAACAGGCCTGGACAAAAATGATGGTACCCTTAACTTAATATTTTGTTGCACAACCTTTTGAGGCAATCACTGCAATCAAACGATTTCTGTAACTGTCAATGAGACTTCTGCACCTCTCAGCAGGTATTTTGGCCCACTCCTCATGAGCAAACTGCTCCAGTTGTCTCAGGTTTGAAGGGTGCCTTCTCCAGACGGCATGTTTCAGCTCCTTCCACAGATGTTCAATAGGATTTAGATCAGGGCTCATAGAAGGCCACTTTAGAATAGTCCAATGTTTCGCTCTTAGCCATTCTTGGGTGTTTTTAGCTGTGTGTTTTGGGTCATTATCCTGTTGCAAGACCCATGACCTGCGACTGAGACCAAGCTGTCTGACACTGGGCAGCACATTTCTCTCTAGAATACCTTGATATATCGTCTTGAGATTTCATTGTACCCTGCACAGATTCAAGACACCCTGTGCCAGATGCAGCAAAGAAGCCCCACAACATAACAGAACCTCCTCCATGTTTCACAGTAGGGACAGTGTTCTTTTCTTGGTATGCTTCATTTTTGCGTCTGAACATAGAGCTGATGTGCCTTGCCAAAAAGTTCCAGTTTTGTCTCGTCTGTCCATAGGACATTCTCCCAGAAGCTTTGTGGCTTGTCAACATGCAGTTTGGCAAATTCTAGTCTGGCTTTTTTATGATTCGTTTTCAACAGTGGTGGTCTCCCATGAAGCCCACTTTGGCTCAAACACAACAGATGGTGCGATCTGACACTGATGTACCTTGACCTTAGAGTTCACCATCAATGTGTTGTTCTGATTGGTAACAAAAGAGCCCAGAACATTCATATTATCCGTCTCCTCCTGCAGCCACATCCAGGGAGGTTGCCTACAGTCCTGTGGATCTTAAATTTCGGAATAATATGTGCAACTGTAGTCACAGGAACATCAAGCTGATTGGAGATGGTCTTATAGCCTTTACCTTTAACATGCTTGTCTACAATTTTCTTTCTAATCTCCTGAGACAACTCTCTCCTTTGCTTCCTCTGGTCCATGTTTAGTGTGGTAAACACCATGCCAACAAACAGCACAGTGACTACTTGTCACCCTTTAAATAGGCCGACTGACTGATTACAAGTGTGTAGTCACCTGTGATGTTGATTAGAGGACACATCTTGGTTGAACATGTCCCTATGGTCACATTATTTTCAGTCTTTTCTAGGGGTATCATCATTTTTGTCCAAGCCTGTTTCATGAGTTTGTTTTTTAAAGTAATTCTGTTGAACCACAATTCAAAAGCACTGTCTGATTTTCATTGGTTAATTTTCATATAATTTTTATTTATTACCACTTTTGTCAGATTCAAGTTATTTCTGTGACCATTGTAGGTTTTTCTTTCATTAACAGAGGGGTACCAACAATTTTGAACACGTCTGTATATCGATATTGATCAACATGGAAAAAAATTTATTGTGACTGGATTTTTTTTTCATATCGTCCAGCCCTAATGTACAGAGAATTTTTTTTCTCAGACACTTTTTTCACTGCTGAATTAAATCTTCACCTCTGCATTCTTAAATAAACCACATTCATTTCACTTACTATATAAATTTGCTGAAAGTTTTTCCTTCGGCAAGAGTGAGAGGGAAAGTGAACTTACTTCTGCGCCTTGTTAACTACAATCACAGAGCAGTCAACGGGGCGATCGGTGTCATAGCGCCGCTGCAGTTCTTCGTAGTACTGTCGGTACAGCTCATTGCGGCGGCGGTCCTCTGGTCGAGCACGATCCTCTACATGTGACAAAGTGATTAAGAATTATTTTCTTCATTTTAATACAATCCTAATTTGGCTTTAAAGCACCTCTGTAAATCTGGAAAATCTAATTTCTAAAAAAAAATACATAAATAAAAAAAAAAAAATATTGCTGGTCACATTTCCTGCTACGATTAGCATCCATAGCTGCCATTAACACTACCAGTTTTCCAGGTTTACATTTACACATGAAAGCCAACAGATGATTGAAAACACTAAATGCAGTAAGGCCAGAAATTTAACAAAATAAATCAGCAGCCATCATCCAGCATCTATCCATCTTATTGGGGGTTTGGGTCACTGGGGTGGCAGTCTAAGCAGAGAAGCCCAGACTGCCCCCCACTTCACCAAGATCCCTCATCACGTGATGAGCCCACTGGAGATCTGACCCATGTGGCTCACTCTGGCTGAGCCCAACTGGGTCCCATGGATAGAAACCCAAATGTAAGGAGATTGCCCTCAAGCCCTGGTAACCCCACAATGGAGTACAGTGGATCCTTGTAGCAGCTTCTTCACGGGGCAGCTATGGTCCAGCAACTTAATTAGCAATTTATTTAAATTTGTGTTTGTCAGGTATTTTTGTTTATTAAATAGCAATGGACAAACGCAAATTGATGAAAGTGGAGCTATTGTTAAAAAATAACTTCATATAAATCGCTGCAACAGAGGAAAAAAGAAGGTAGAGAAAACGACATACAGCCACTTCTGCTGGAGTCATTTGACAATGTAATTAATGACGTGAGGACCAGTCATACCAATATTCTGCATCTACTAACTTCTTTAATATTCTTTTGAATTTGGACCATTTATTTGACTCGCTTTGGAATTAGCACCACAGGGAATGAGCAACAAGAACCTCAAAATGTGCAAGAGGAGACAAAGCGTCCCAATCACAGCTCATGTGAACTGCACCACCAATGCACACCTCTCCATTTCTGTAGCGGTACTGCATTGCTACTGCACTGGGTCCACAGCAACACCACTGACCCAACACGGATGTATAAATCCGGCTTTAGCCAGCAAAAAGCCTGATGTGTCAATAAATATCCATACCCTAGATACACAAACGGTGTATGCCAGTCACCAAAAATCTGAATTTGATGTTTTACTTTTAGTATTAAACTATTAAATTCTGGAGTTGGACCAAGTTCCCAAAGTGGAAGTAAAATATTTCAAGCAGTGAAACACCAAAATCAAAACCAATTTAACTTGATCTCAAGAAACTGGGTTTAGAAAAGAAAAATGAAATAAATCAAGACATTAAAAGTGAACATACAGTTTAAAAATTAGCATTCCATTTAAAGAATTTCCTCCCACAGGCCAAAAACATGCAAGTTGGGTTAACTGAAGACTCAAGTGGCCATAGGTGTGAATGTGTGTGTGAAAGGTGAAGGGACTGGCGCTGTACCGTGGATGCCCCGAATTCCCCTCTGGGGATCAATAAAGTATACAAAAAGAAAGAGAGAGAAAAAGTGCAAGAAGAGACACGGCAAGACTAAACTTGATTGTGTAGTGAACGTACCCTCCGGTTCACGGCGTCCATTCCAAGGATGGGCGTAAGGATCTCTGAACGGTTCTTCCTTCCTCCTGTAGTATTCATCTGGCCCACTGCCGCCACGGTAGTATCTGTCAAAGTCACGCCTGTTTAGAGGAAACATTTCAGGTTCAGACAAGAGTCTAACCATTTAACTAGGACATCAAGACTGCGCGTCAGTCACCTGTATGCAGGGTCTCGCGGGTCACCTCTGGGATCACCTCTGGGATCACCTCTGGGATCACCTCTGGGATCACCTCTAGGATCACCTCTAGGATCACCTCTAGGATCACCTCTAGGATCCTTTTCTCTGCTGTCCGGGTGTCGATATCGGAAATCATCACGACCGTGGCCCCCAGGTCGCGGCTCTCGGGGGTCCCTCCCATCACGGGCGTCACGAGGGTCACGACCATCGTGCCCGTCACGTCTGTAGACAGGCGAGCGGGACCGAGGCCGGGGCTCTCCGTACGGGGCCCTGAGAGAAATACTACCCATTAGCGCAAGAACACCAAATATGGCACAGTACAAAATGAAATAAGCTTTTCTCAACTGATGACGGACCAACAGTTTTATAATAATCTATATTTACTCACGAGAAACACAACCAAACAAGTAAAATTCAGTCACGGAAATTATTCCAACTTCTGATGTACAGAGCTATGACCGTAACAATGTCCAACCATTTTTTTTTTTTTTTTGCACATTAAGGTTCCAAGTCCGTGCAAAGATTTACTTTTTACTTTTTTTCAGGCTTCTAAAATATCTGAAAAATGAGTGCTTAAAAAAGTGGCTATTTTTCTTACTAAAGAAACAAACCCCAATGAGATGATAAGCACCAGAAGTAAAGTTTTTATGCTGAATAATGAGTGAGTTCAGGTTCCATGTGAACAGTTGAAATCTTAATGTCCCACAGATTTCTTGTGTTTTCTGCCATAACCTAAAAGGAATTCCACATTCATCTCAAGTGAGGAGGACTGCAGGTCCAAGTCCTTCTCAAATCAATGGAGAGAATGGGGCTGCAGAAATATCAAAAATTGTGACAAATTGTAGCACCCCCCCCCCCGAAAAAAAAAAAAAAAAAAAAACTAGCTCATTGGCACAAATTCACAAAGTTTACTGGGGCCCGACAGTAACGATTCCAGGACTCCACATCAATAGTTTGTCTGATATTGTTTTTACAGCGGAAAAAATAAGTATTTAACACGTCAACATCTTTCTCAAACATTTCTGATGGAGCCACTGACCCAAGATTTTCACCAGATATCTTTAACAACCTAAGTAATCCATACATACAAAGAAAGCAAGGCAACTGTATTCACAAAAGTTGCATTTAATAAAGTGGAATGACACAGGGAATAAGTTTTGAACACATGAAGAAAAAGATGTGCAAAAAGACAGAATACCAAGAAACCAGCTGAAATCCATCAGAATTCAGGAAGCCATCCCATCACCCATCAGTGCAAATTAATTTCAGCTGGTTAAGTCCTGACTGATAGCCTTTAAAAAAGGTCTGAATATCAGATTGTCACACCACAAAGAACTCACGACAGGTAGAAGCAAAGAGCTCTCTCTAGACCTTTGCAACCTTATTGTTGCAAAACATAATGATGGCATTGGTTACAGTTGCATTTCTAAACTGTTGAATGTTGCAGTGAGCACTGTTGGGAGCCATCACTCGGAAGTGGAAAGATCATTTTACCATAAACCGGCCATGACCAGGAGCTCCTCACAAGATTTGACAGAGGAATCAAAAGGATTATCAGAAGAGTTATCCAAGAGTCAAAGACCACTCATGGAGAGCTCCAGAAAGACCTGGAGTTAGCAGGTACTGCTGTTTCAAAGAAAACAAGCAATACACTCAACCGACATGGGCTCTATGCCCACTCACCTCGCAAGACTCCACTGCTGAAGAAAAAGCATGCTGAAGCTCGTTTAAAATTTGTAGTACAACATTTGGGCAAGCCAGTAAAATACTGGGAGAATACAATCTGGTCAGATGAGACCAAAATTAAACTTTCTGGATGCCACAACACAGCATGTTTGGAGGAGCAATGGCACTGCACATCCCATCATGGTATGGGGGTGTTTTTCAGCACATGGTACAGGCAGACTTCATATAACTGAAGGAAAGATGAATGGACAAATGTACAGAGACATCCTTCATAAGAATCTGTTGCCATCTGCCAAGATGCTGAAGATAAAATGAGAGTCGACATTTCAGCAAGACAATGATCACAAACACACAGACAAGGAAACTCAACTGGCTCCAGAAAAGGAAAGTAAAGCTGCTAGAATGGCCCAGTCAGTCACCTGACCTGAATCCAATTGAAAATCTATGGAACGAACTGAAGATAGAAGACACACAAAACCTTCAAGATTTGAAGACAGTTTGTGTGGAACAGCACGATAAAATCACTCCTGAGCAATGCCTGTGCCTAGTTTCTCCATACAGGTGGCATCTGGAAGCTACTACCAATAAAGGCTTTTCTACTAAATTTTAAAATTAATTTCACCAAGCGTGTTCAATACTTATTCCCTGTGTCACTCCACTTTATTAAATACAACTTGTTTTGTCACACAGTTGCCTTGATTTCTTTGTATGTATGGATTACTTGGGTTGTTACTGATATCTGGTGAAAATCTCAGGTTAGTGGCTCCATCAGAAATATGTTTAATGAGAAAAATGTTGATGTGTTCAATACTTAAATTTTCCCCGCTGTATATAATTAAGCATTCTGTTGGACGGTATGACAACGACCTTCATACCTCCAAACAGAAATCTGCATGTTCTTAATTGGCCGGACAACTTTCATGGTCATAACACCAATTTCTGTTCTATGGTTGCATCAAGCATATCATGAGAAATGGATAAACTCAAGTATCAGGCAGTGATGGAGCATCTGCAGTTGAGAAGGGATCTTCCCTTAGGTGTTCTGCAGGTCCTCGTGGATCTCAGCTGGGGTCATGCCACAAATACTTGATCACTGTCCAACATTCAAGTTTCTCCACTTTTCATGGAAGCATCATACATCAATTTCAAGAATGGGGGGGGGGGGGGTTATGACCATAAAATCTGGCCAGCAACTTAAGAACTTGTGACAGATTTTATGGACAAAATCTAATATGAATAAGTCACAGTTTTCTGTGTGAGGTTCAAAAATCGTTCAGCTGCCCTCCACAAAATAAAATGAACTGTCACACACACTAACAGGTAAATTCTGTTCATTTTTCCCCCTCCAAAAAGGACCTTAACCTTTTATTGTGCAAAGAACCATGTTTGGTAATTTCAGTGGGATCTATATCTTGTCATAACATAATAAATAATCCAATATGCACCAACAACAGTCAGGAAAGTAAATTTTAATTTCCACATTTTAATGGGTGCAATATAAAGGGCTACAGCATTGTTTTATAAAAATATATTTTTAGAGCGAATCCCAATTGAACATTGTATGTGCCAACAATGAATAAATCTACAATGGATTTTAACAGTTAAAGGCAACACAGAACCTTTTTAAAGAGCTGAGAATTTCAAATTGTACTTCACCTCATCCATTTCCCTCTTCCTTGTCATTTCGCAACAATGGCTTCTGGTCCGTGCTCACCGGTCCATTTTTTTGTAGTAAGGCATTGCATTAGGGACACGTTGCGGTGCAGTGATAGGCGTAACCAGGTGAAATGACAGAAAATAACTGACATTATAGGAAATCAACAGTCAAGGACCTCTGTCCAGGGAGGTAGACTCGTTTGCGCTGTAGCTGAGAACACACAGCCTGCACCTGACTGGTCAACTAGTCTAGCCATGGGTGGTGTTCCACAGACTGAAGCTCCCAGACAACATGGCGAATTGCATATCTTTAAAACAAACCATCGAAAAGTGGTCAAGTGAGAAATAGTAGGTGAAGTTAATGAATCTGTCATTATTTGATATCAAAAGCCACTGATTTAAACGTTCAGGATGAGATTGCTGTAGTCAACGCATGCCGGGTGCCCGGATCTCATTTAAAGTTAAATAAAAATCTCAACTTCACGCAAATGGGAAGAAAGGTCAATTTGACACTCCGCAACCCGACTCTCAAAGCACAAGAGCCAAATGCTGTGCATTTCACACAGACACTGAACAGGAAGCGGAGAAACAACAGATCCAGTTGACATGTACCGGTAGGATCAATTCAGACTAAAGCTTCTTCTGAAACTAAGCCAAAGCCCGTTATGTTGGACAGTATGATCGTTTTTGTACAGTACGTAATTTCGTAATCGACTTTTGGCCCATCTGAAGAGGTTGGCTTCAACGTGGTGTGGTTTCTTGCGTGCACACGTACACAAGGCCATCTCTGCATGTAAAGAGGTATCTGAATGGCTGCACTGAAAATAACGAGAATTCTGGATGATGGTCAGAACTGTGGAGGGGAATTATCATCTCTGGCAAGTTACAGCCCAGCTGGCCTCCACTGAGTGTGCCCCAACATCCATTAGAGAGGCCAAGTCACACCCCCTCTACTTCCACACATGGGATCTTAAATCAGAAAAAAAAAAAAAAATCTCAATTAAAATGAATGGAAAGAGTGAAATTATCTTTTGATCCCAATCCAATTTTGTCACAAGTTACACGTTAACCAATTTAAGATAATTTTCTATGTCAATAACGATGTAGGTTATCCATCTTAAAAGTATAAGGTTATAAAAATATGTACGTTAAAAAACTACAAACACAGTGGCACGTACCCGACGTCACGTGCTTAAAGCGTGTCCAGGGTGAAGTAACAGTCCTCTGGATCAGCTGCAGCTCTCAAAATACAAAACAATATCTCTGTGTTGTTGTTCTCCCCTTTGGATCCTTCTTTCATTGGTCAGGAAACAGGAGGTGAGGTTTTAGTCATCTCCTGCCACGATCACGTTTAGTGATGTGGGATGTCTAATCGTTTTCACAAAAACTAAATATCACTTATATGACAGTCAACAACTTTAACTACGTGGAAAATTATCTTTTAAATTGACAATCATGTGTAACTCGTGGCAAAATCTGATCAGAATCAAAAGAATTTCGCTCTTGCCATTCACTTCAATAGCGAATTTTTCCGATTTAAGGTCCCATATGCAGAAGTAGAGGGGGGCATGACTTACGCTCTCTATACTAGAACTGAAATGTGATGAAGGTTTTTTTTAAATTCCCAACAAACATCTATTTTTTTCTTTTAAGAATACACTCACGTACTTGGACTTCTCATGGGAAAACCCTATTCTTCATTAAAATCAGTTTTGAGCAGAAAAGGAAATCCAGGGAACTTTAAAAATTGGGAGCAATTTTTGTAAACTTAAAGTTTGAATTTTGATTTTGTTGTCATGCAATTTTAAAAAAAAGTAAAAAAAAATACAGGATATGTTAAGATGAAACAGGAATAATTTGTGTTGCCTTTAAAACTGCTATTTTTAAATATCAGGTAGACAATCTGTTTTGCTGTAGTCATTTGCATAAAATGGGCAACACCACATTGGATAGTGACTCTTGTAAAGAGACCAGCACATGCCCCCAGCCCCAACCACTCGTAGAACTCCCAAAACCTACCACAGCTGTGTGACATAGGGTCACTGAAACAGAGATGGCCACAGCTAAATGCACCACATAATTGCAAGATGGACTTAGCAAGTGTACAGAATATGTTTCCTCATGTAGAGCTCAGTGACATCAGTCTAGACACACTGTTCTAGCAGTTGTTTAATATATAACCAGTGTTACTTTGGTTTGGATGGAAACATTTTTTACCACTTCAGAAAATGCAAAAGTCATGACCTCTACAGAGTCCATGAACTTAGTTTGTAGGTGGCCTACGTCAGACTCCATTGTTTTCATTCCAAGTCTTATCGGCGTTGAACTTGAAGAGAACATATGCACTTTCACCACATGATAAGAGTTCCCAGGTGTTACTTAAATGCCTCACAAGATCTCTCAGGATTTAAATACTGCTGCACCATTTTCTGCCTAAATTAAACACCCTTCCCCAAAAAGACCCATTTCAGTGCATGTTCCTTTAAATGCTAATGCATACTAGTTCCACCACTCCCACCCCCGATGTAACGATAATGTTAGCTTCAGTTGTTAAGACACAGCCTGAGCTAACTAACATAAAACTGGCTGAATATGAGAGTAAAAGTCCAAATAAAGCAAAATAGGGGACAAGAGTGTGCGGTTGGTGTTTGATAAAACTGGACTGGCTCCTTGAGTACAGTAAGCACAGAAATAAAATTGAATGAGTGATTGGCTGAGGTCCTCATCAGAGTAGCTTTAAGGGCGCATTCACACGGCCACTGTTTGGTCCGGACTAAAGGGACAAAGAGTGTATTCCGTGGATAGTTCGGTTCATTTGGTGCTGTCTGAACGTGCGTTGGAACTCTGGTGCACACCAAACAAGCAAAAGTCTGGTCCCCCTGAAAACAGAGGGGTCTCGGTTCGCTTGCAAACGAAGTCTGGTGCACTTCGCTTGCCATGTAAATGCAAACGGAGTACCTAGCGGACCAAAGGGCGGACGTGTCCCTCGGCGTTTGTGTAACCACAGCAACACAGTGACAAGAGAAAGTGGCATTTACCGTAAAGGTGCCTTCACATCAAACGCGAACAGGCAAATTTTTCGCGCAGCACGATTACATTATAACAATGTAAATACATGAAAAGACATGAATTCACCATCTGGGTGAGATGCAGACAGGCCAAATTGCCACTCACCTGAAAAAGTTGTCCCTGCCTTGAAAACTTGGGTGTGTTTCCGTTGCTAGCTTGCTAGCCCTTGTTAGCACATCCGTGGCAGGAATCCATGGGTAAATAAATCCAACATCCCGATTCAGCTGAAGAGCGCCCGGTCCTTCTGCCTCCATTTTGGGGAGAAAAAGACAACCGCGCGGATCCAAGAAATACTTTTCCCGGAGAAAGCCAAGGAGGAAAGTTAAAAAAAAAAAAAAATGTCTCTTGGACTTGGGAGTAGTGAGGAGATGCAGGCTCTGATGGATATTTGGTCTGAGGACCAGATTTTTCAGCTGCTTGTGGCTACACACAAGAATACCAATGTTTTTAAAACATTTAATGACATGATGGCGGCACGGGGGTTTATACAGACAGCGGAGCTTTTTATTTTTATTTGTTTGTGGCGGTAAACAACACAGCTGAAGGGAACAGTGTTATGCCGAGAATTGCTCGCTTGCCGAGAACTGCATCCCATCGTCGCGAGCAGGTGTTTAGTGTTAGTCAAAGTCAATACAACTTTGAAAAGGTGATTACCCTTTTTACCGATAATGCACTGATGCAAAATCTCAACTTTGAAGATTGTAAAACGTGGAGTTGGATCACTATGATTTCTAACCCTCTTTGAAACACTAAAACACCTGGTGAATAAACAATTTAAAGATAATTTACAAGAGGTAATCATTTTTACTTCTAAAACTGTACAATGAGTACTTCTAAAAATGCACAAATGGTTACAAGCCTGGCTGTAGTGTTATATTTTATAGTTTTGGTGGATGGGATATAATTCCTGGCAAGCGAGCAATTCTCAGCATAACACCAGATTCCCCTTTTTGGTCCTGGCCAATCGATGAGCTGGATTTCTCTTCGCCGAGATTTTTTCTTCCTGGTCAGTAGTGGTTTCGGCTACAGCACCACAAACGAGCAGCTGTTGTAACTGCGTGACATTGTCCAAGCAGTTTGGTCTGCTTGAGTGAGGTGCTATGTGAATGCAAACCAAACGAAGGTGTGAAAATGCTTGCCATTCCCCGCCGAGTCGAACCAAGACCCCCGGACCATCCTGGTGTGAATTCAGCCTAAGTGTGGGCTGTGCTCACGTACGCAGCACTGTTCAAAGTAGTTCTGAGGTACTACAGCCATCCATTCAGCAGCCACATTTCATGCATGCGCATTGATTGTAATCTGCAGTTCACATGCCCACAATTTCAACAGAAAATAAGAGCCACCAAACTGATTTGAACAGCCGCAATCCAAAAGCACAAGGACAGCAATTGTTTTTGTAAATGACAGAGGTGCACGAGTACGAGTTAGTGCAAGTGTACTTGTTTATTGCCATGACATTATCTATGGCAAAAATGGAATAAACCAATACGAAAACTGAGTTTGAAATATTATATACAACAAATGAAACACGAGATGCTTCACAGCGCAGCAACAAATGGGAGCTTTTGGTGTTTTTCGTAGTTGTCAAGGAGTAAGACAGGCAAAACGACGGAAATATGTTCTCTCCTTGAAGCTAGCGTTGTTTTCTTCTCCCCTGTCGAAAATGGCACTCCTGCCTCCACTTGACTGGAATTTTCCTGGCGCATGCACAGCTCAATGCAGATCCCTTGCATACAAGATGCGTGGTCACTTTTTTTGGGCTGCATGCGCTCGGTCTGTGCTCACCTTTTGAAGGGAGTCAATGTATTTGTGACCCCATAAAGGCAGCCTAACCATTAATGGCAGCTAAGCATCAATGGTCAAAGAGCCGACTGGCCAGAGTATAAATTATGGTAAAATATGATATAGCATCAAAGAATAAGTTATTCAGTCAACCGTTGGTAGTTGATCCAGCTGGGATTTTGGCTGTCGGGAGGGAGTCAAGCTAACGCTAGCAACCTTATCTACTGAAAGAGCTGAGAACACCAATGTCTACAGGAATGAGTCGAATATAGAGAGTAGCCATAAAAACAGAGGTCACTAAGCTCCCTCCATAGTAGCACAGATGGTGTGTTGTTTCAAGGGAATACATCTGCACAAATGGGTGGAGATGAAGCTCGGATGAAGGTATCATTCCAATGAGCTCCAGGTTCGCACATCACAACTAGAGCCAAAGAAAATCTGCTTATTTAATGACAACAAGGGAGATGAAGTCACACCGTAACAAAGTGACAGGATCGTTCTGGGGTTGTTGTTTTTTTTTTTTTTTTAATCCCTAGAGACCCCCCCCCCCCCGTCAAAAAAAAGCAGTCGTCACTTCAGACACCAAAACAGATGCCCAAAAGAAATAAAACTTTCATCATGTCCCCTTTAAATGACTCTTTAGAGACAAAGACAAATTTACAGGTCTCTCGTCTTTATTTCAGCACATCAGTAAAGTATAATTTGGGGTTAAATATTGAACCGCGAAACCCTTCTAATGGTGCAGCAGCTTTGAACAAATGAAAAACTCCATTGTTGGAAATTACACTTGGAAAAAGAACTAATACATGCTTTTTTCTTTTTCTTTTTTTTTTTTTTTTTTAAACCCGACACCTGAGAGGCGATGGTAGTTCTTCACACCCATTACGCGTTACTTTACCTTCGAGGAGGGCTCTGCGAGGTGTGTGGTTTAGCATTCCGTCGTTCCACTGCCATATTTACATCTGAAAATAAATCAATCCAAACGTTGAACATACAGTGACATGTAGATCAAATAATGTTCACGCAAAAATGCAGTGGCAGCTTCACTTTCACGCTTCAAATGAAACAGTGCCAGGACCCAAATTTGAAATTCGAAAGTGGATGAAAGATCCAAATGCGGCAGATACAGTAGTGCATTGAGTAGAGGACGAACAGATTATTTTCTCCTTGTCAAAATTTTCTGGAAATTGGCAGTGCTTGAACACGTAAATGAGACTTCCAAGCTGAAATCGGGCCTTCAGAAATCGTGTGTCTGAGTTAAGACACATTAATCTACATTGTTAATAAACAAGATATTCCAGAGTTTCTGGCTTTCCCAAATTTTATTAAATGATTATTTTTCATTCATCTTTGTTGCCGAGGTGGAGCGTAAATCATACAATCCCAACTGTGGGACAATTTCTGGCTGGCAATAAGCTCCAACCACTGTTGACAGCACTTAATTTGATAAATGCAGTATACCTGTAGTGCAATGCAGTATAATACTGTATTTCCTCAAACATCACGTGTACAAATTCAAATTGTGTTTTCCTAAAGGGCCATCTGACTTCACAAATCTGATCTTCCAGATCAGATCTGAGTCATTTCCTTCCTATATACACTTGATAAATGGTCAATTGACTTGAATGAGAACACTCAGTTCAGAATTCATGTAACTTTTTACCTCTGCATTTGTAGGGCACTGATGTAATGACTGTGTGCTGTTAACATTTATGCCAACAGTTACTGCTGAACAGTGCTGCCATGTGGCTTCCTTCTTGTTCCTAGACCTCATCACATACAGTAGACCGACTACTGCAGTCATCCACAGCAAAATCCCAAACACAGGTTTACTAAAAGTGTACCCATTTTCTTTGTTTAAAGCAGGGGTGTCCAATCATGTGCCATGGAGGGCCAAGACCCTGCAGGCTTTACCTCCAACCAGTGTCTTCAGCAGCAGAGTTCACTCACCTTTTTCCCACTGATTGCTGATCAGTGAAAACACCTGCTGAAGAGACTGGGGAGAAGAAAAAACCTGCAGAGTCTTGGCTCTCCATGGCAAATGACTGGACACCCCTGGTTTAAAGCAAACAAGTGGTTGCACAAATGAGATCTTTTGCTGTTGTTGAGGACACAATGTACTGATGTGAACATGCATTCCATTTTGGAGAACAGACACGTTTATATTCAAGACCGATAAAAGTCACCGTAATTATGAATGTCAGGCATGACGAGCAAAGCCAAACTGATAAAAAAAATAAAAATCTGAATTTAATAATTTGGCTTGTAATGTGAATATAGCCTAAGAGACCTTTATTTGAAGCAGGCTCCAGCTGATTATTCTGATTAGAAAAACTGCCAGTTTCTACAACACAATATCTACTTACAATAGCTACTTGTTTTTACATTGCCAGCCTTTATTCACAATTCATAATTATAACAAAGACTCATTTTAATTGAGCATCACTTTTTATTTGAGGAAATATAGTATACTAAAGAAGTAATGACTATAAAACTGACAAACTTCGATGCAAACCTAAACTAAGCATTGATGAAAAACAGTATTTGAACCTTTATTAATTTCTTGGAATCTTTCAAATAAAAATGGCAGCAATCATAAAGGTTCATAAGAGATTGACTGTAAACATTCAGTAGTTCCGCGCTGCTGTTTCATCAACTTAAAATAAAAGCAATCCTTCCCCATTCAACCACACCTATAGCAGTTAAGGCTTACCTATCTTATACCCTTTATAAATTCGACCCTTTTGGGCCGCCTTTGCAGCTTCGGCTTCCTCAATGCGCTCAAATTGTACAAATCCAAACCCACGAAACATGGATATGCCTGGAAGAGGAATATTTTAAGTGGCACAAACTTAGGACCATTTGAAGAGCATTTTTTTTTTTTTTTTTTTTTTTTTTTTAGTAAACGAACCATTATCCACTTTAAAAAAAATTATCAGTATGGATATTTTGTGTTCTATTAAAAGGTTTAAGATGTCCAAGTCAATGTAATGTTTAGTTAAAAAAATTTTAAACAAGACATTCCCGCCATCCTATCAAAGTAACCCATCGTCTGTACTGCGTTTACTGACCGACTATCTTCCCGTATGGGTTGAACAGGTCTTCCAAATCCTTCTTTTCCATGTCGTCGGTTGGCAAATTCCCAACAAAAATCCTCCGTTCCAAATCCCTAGGATCATTACTCCTGCATCTTGTGTCAGAGAGACGCCCTGGTGAAGGGCTGCTGCTCCTTCGGCGAGACATGACTAGATCCCAAGTTTACCGTTTCTTTCTTGATGCCTCTCAAGTGCTCGAACAGGTTTGGTCTGTTCTATTAAATGAAGAGATCAAATGCTTGAAAGGATAGAAAGTTTTAGTGGAGCACACGTTGCAGTAAAAAAAAAAAAAAATCCATATCAAAGTTCAGACCAAGCAAATTCAGCATTAAAGTGCAAATATTCCAAAAAAGTCAGAAATACAGTTTATGACTAATGAAGCGAATAGTCAAACTTCCATCAGCATTTTGTTTGTGAAGATATATGAAATCCTCAAAATGCTGCATATCATCTTTATAGTCCATATTCACATTTCCCTGTTGCACAATGGTTTTCCATGCAGTCTGAAAATGTGTACATTTTCCAAGAGTCTCTCCACTATGGAACAGCATGTAGCCCCACCCAAAAAAAGTAATTTCATATCAAGTTATATGTCAGAAGCTTACATTTGCTGCCTGATCCAGCAAGGCAACTTTATTTAAAATCGTCATCTCAGAAATATTCAGATGAAAGTGAATAATTTACAGATGGCACCCTTTATCAGATTATGCCAGGAAATATATTCTATATTATCTGTTTAAGAACAACAACAAAAAAAATTAACTACCGACAAATCTCTGCATTTCATTCAACAAAGACTTTTGTTTTACTCTAAAATATAAGTAAAATTTCAAAGCAGAGAAATGACGAGTGACCGAAGCATGCCCAATCGAGAAAGAAAACGTCATGAAAAACGTTTGAGGAAATTAACCCTGCAACTATAGTGCATCAAAAGAATGTAATTGTGAAAAGAGGCACTCTTCCAAATAAAATGTCAGTTTACAAAGTCCAAAATTGCTGTTAGTCGGTGAAAAAGTGCAGCACTAGGAAGTGATCAGTTCCAGGGGTTTAGCGGTTTTGTCTCCACAATCTTAAAATGATCGCTCTGCAATAATACTTAATTGTCAACACACAAGAAAGTGGTGCCTATAAATGAAAATGCACCGTTTGACAGACAGTCCCCTCTTCTTTTGAAATTAAATCATCCTGAGGAAAATCGCAATGATTTGTTGTTTTTGGAGATGTAAAAATTCAAATGCAATACTCATACAAACCAATGTTCCTTAAAGGGTCCCTTAAACTTTGTATGCATTCTAAACGCTACAATACAAAATGCTTTTAAGAATATAGAATCTATAATAAGATGAAAGACAGATGTTACATTTGGTAGGGCATTTAAGGAGGAACTTTACTTTTCCCACCTGTTTGAGGAAGAAGCAACTTACATACCGTAATTTAAAGTAGGATGCCTTGAATTCAGTCTTCTCAATTTAGAAAACAGTGGTCTGAAACAAGAGAAAATAATTACAAGTAAATAAATCTTCTGTATCGTTTACCAATATGTTTCTCATATACGGTGATTATTTCACCATTACTGTCAAGAGTAATGTTCAGCAACATGCCACTGCTTAGCTACTCGCTTTTATTAAATCTTTGAGACGCTCCCATTTCTGTTTATCTGGTGAAAGGCACATTCTGCTTTGTAACAATTAATATGCAAGAATACCTGTTATGAAACCATGTTTAGATTTTGACTGATTATAAGACATAGCTGCATGGCTATGCAATGCAAGCAGCAGTGAGAACTCTGTCCCCCACACCAGCGGATACCGGAAGTAAACTGATGGGCCACTGCAAATGTTTAAAAGTAAGTGCCTCTCGCCCAAAGACGCTGGGATAGGCTCCAGCCCCCCGCGACCCGAAAAGGATTAAGCGGAAGACGATGGATAGTTAGTTGTCACACAGTGGGAGGGGGGAAAAAAAAGATCCACGAGAATTGCAATCGGTTCTAACTGTTGGGTGCCTAAAGATCCCAGTGGCTCCCAAGATCTTGCCGGGAGTTGAACAACACATATTGGGATAGGAAATCGCAATATTGTGAGGTTATCACATCACGGCTTATTTCACCCTGTATGATTATTGTACAATTTTAAATAATTCTTCGTCTTCAATAGTTTAAAATAAATCTAATGTCATTTTATTAAAAATCTGGGATTTTATATTTAGGCCAAATTACCCAGCCCTAAATCGTGAGCAAGCATCAGCAAGTGGCATTTTTTACACAGACTTCATTCCTGGTGATGTGCAGCACATGGAAGCAGCCATTTTGGCTTTTGAGGTCACAAGTGTTTAAGTTCCTCTAACTTCCTAAGTTACAAATCTGACATCAGTGGGTGTTCCTTTCGAGAATTCCGGGTGGAATTTTTAAATTTTATTTAGTTATTTTAATGTAACCAACCAACTGCCTTCTTTGCTAAGATACACGTGCTGCACCAAAATGTTCAGCCTTGGCGGTGGTATGCAGTCTCTGGTTGTTCTTGTTGTCAGATGTGGTAAATAGCGCAGCTTTTGGTGTTCAAAGATTAAAGCAGTTGAGCCTTTAACCACCGGAAACGTAACAGGCAACGTTGCGTTAGCTAGCGCAGCTAACGTGGTAGTTTCAATATGGGGCCTACCTCCATTTAGCTTTATTCACAATAGTCATCATACTACGAACAACAGTGCCGGATATGTCCTCAAAGTTGTCATCACCAAGCTGTTTTGATAGTCAGAACTTTAACATGATCATTAAATCATAAGCCTGAATTAATTAGGCCTTTCTCTTTCACGCCGCCATTCCGCGGGTCTGTTCGACGGTTACGTAGCTCCGTGGCGGTTAGCAACACGACATGGGTATATTCACAGCTACACAACTTCACTACATCAGGATGCCGTGTTGACTGTATGTGTTAGTATATAGAATAAAACTTTGGCACTCACCACCCGCTGCGAATATTTTAACTGTTCTCAACCACACAAAGACGAGCGGCCAGCTTCCCGCAAAGCTTCCCCTCTTCTTCGCTGCATTTAGCGCAACTTGCAGCGATTTCAATAGACACTGTCCCTCTTTTTGTTGCCCCAACGACGATATCAGTTTATATTGCCCCCTACTGGTTAGGCGCAAATTTTTCCAGGCATCGGTGTGTCAGTTGCATTGATTAACTGACTAAAAATTCAAATGAAACTCCATTAGTAACATTTTTTGCAATTCGAGAACAGGAGATGAAAATACTGGCTCACACTACACTTTTTTCAAGATATTCTAAGATCTTATGTACAGGACAATATCAAAAAAAAGTTGGCTTTTTTTCTAATCTGAGAATTAGAGTGGCATGTAAACCATTCAAACTGTTCTTCCAATTACCCAACAAATAATGATAATGATATTAAAAATGATAATGATTTGGACTAAAAATTGTATCTCGTTTTAAATATCTTCACAAGCTGTAGAGTGCTGAAACTGAATTTAAGTTCAACTAAAGTTGAACTTAAAGTTTAAGTTGAATTAAAGATCAACAAACAGGAACAACAGGAACTGAAAGTTTTTGAATATACAGATCACAACCCACAGGACGTAGAATATAACATAGACCCTGATAATAATTTATTTAGCTCCATCAATAATGACTGTAGTTACTACACAGATGATCAGTTTAACACAATGGTCACATCTGATTTCAATATTTCTCTGATCCACTTCAACAGCAGAAGTCTCTATGCCAACTTTAATAGCATTAAAGATTATTTACCTCAGTTTAAAGAGCCGTTCAATATTGTGGCAATATCAGAGACGTGGCTCAGTGAAGAGAAAGGAAGTGGATTTTACCATGGATGGCTATGAATTAAATTATATAAATAGAAAAGTGAAAAAAGGAGGAGGAGTTGCAATTTATGTTGACAAGAGCTTGAAATACAAGGTTGTTGAAAATCTGTCAGTAACTGTGGATGATTTATTTGAATGTATTACAATAGAAATCTGTCTGGACAATGTGAAGAATGTAGTAGTGAGCTGTGTATATAGAACACCTGGATCAAACACTGACTTATTTAAGGACTGGATGGAAAAAATGTATGCAAAACTAACTCATAAAGTTATGTTCATCTGTGGGGATTTCAATATAGATCTGATGAACTCAAAACAACATAGTTTGACAGAAGAATTTATCAACACAATGTACAGCATGGGCTTACATCCAACAATTACCGGACCTAGCAGAATCACGTCACACACTGCCACACTAATAGATAACATATTCACAAACATTATGGAAAATAATATCAGGAGTGGGCTTTTATTGAATGATATCAGTGACCACCTGCCGATTTTTGTTGTCTATCAATGTGATTATAGGAAGAAAAAGTATACCAAAAATATTAAATATAAAAGAATAAGAACCGAAGAATTTATGTATTTACTGACAAAGGAATTATTAATACAAGATTGGAAGATAGTTTATGATGAAAATGACATAAATAAAGCATATGATAATTTTTTACAAATATTTCAATCATTGTACAATAAAAACTGTCCTATAAAACAATACAGTGACAGGCAACAAAAAAAAAATATTCCTTGGGTCACCAAGGGGCTAATAAATGCATGTAAAAAGAAGAATACATTATATAAACAATTCATTAAATGCAGAACAGTGGAAGCTGAGATCAAATATAAAAGATATAAAAATAAGCTTGTGGTCTATATTAATCATATATCCCATAACCTACATATGTATAAGCATGTGAGAATGTTTGGTGATTACATATGTAAAGCGACTTCACACCTCAGAACAGGACAAAGAGGTCTCAACCATCAGTGGAGATCAAAGAGCATCCGAGGAGATCAAAGAGCATCCGAGGCGCTGAGGTGGAGACCAGATCGATCGCCCTGACCTCCCAGGGCCAGGTGGAGGGATACAAAGACAAAGGAGGGGGATTAAGATAATGCGGGATGTCAGCTTTGATATGCATGTCTTTTGTTATGTGTAGGTATAAGTATGTAGAGCTGAATGTGTTCTTTCTCTATTCTACTTCTGCTTCTGCACTGAGATGAGACTTGTTAGAGGAGCGAAGCTGATAATAAACTTTGGTTTATAAGTCACATCGCCTCGTTATTCCAAGCTCCTCTACAAAGCTTACTAATATAATGAGGACCTATAAGAAAGAATATTACAATAGAATATTAGAGGATAACAAAAATAACTTAAGAGGAATATGGCAAGTACTCAATGGGATTATTAGTAATCGACCTAAGAATGCTAATTATCCAGAATATTTTACTGAAAATGGCAATTTGATAAATAATATGGAAGATGTGGTCAGTGGTTTCAATAAATTTTTTGTAAACGTTGGTCCTGAATTAGCAAAATCAATAGTGACACCAGAAACAAACCACAGTGGTTCTGTAAATGAAATAGAAGATAGAAATCCAAACACAATCTTTTTGGGTGCAGTTACTGAAAAGGAAATTATCGAGACTGTGAGTAAATTTAAGAACAAAAAATCAACGGACTGGAATGAAATTGACATGACAATAGTGAAAAAAGTAATTGAAGGAATTGTTAAGCCACTCACCCACATCTGTAACCTGTCATTTCAGACTGGTAAATTTCCAGACAAAATGAAAATAGCAAAAGTAATACCTCTATACAAAACAGGAGACAGTCATTGTTTCACAAATTACAGGCCAGTCTCTTTACTCTCACAATTCTCCAAAATACTTGAAAAAATCTTCACTAAGAGACTGATTTCATTGAAAAACACAACCTCCTTACAGATAGCCAGTATGGTTTTAGAGCAGATAAATCTACATCTGTGGCACTGATCGAACTTATAGAAGAAAATACTAGTTGTATAGATAAAAAAAAGGTTGCTGTAGGAGTATTTATAAATTTAAAGAAAGCTTTTGACACCATTGACCACAGAATACTACTAAGGAAACTGGAAAGGTGTTGGGATAAGAGGGGTAGGACTGAGTTGGGTGGAAAGTTATTTAAGTAACAGACAACAATTTGTACAAATTGGTGAGCACAAATCACCCTTCATGGACATCACTTGTGGTGTGCCCCAGGGGTCAGTTTTGGGACCCAAACTCTTTATTTTGTATATAAATGACATATGCCAAGTATCAAAAATTCTGAAATTTATTTTGTTTGCGGATGACACAAATATCCTTTGCACTGGTGAGAATTTGCAGCAGGTTTAGAGGTGGTCACAACTGAAATGAAAAAGTTAACGCAGTGGTTCAACAAAAATAAATTATCTCTAAATCTAAAAAAAACAAAGATTATGTTAATATAAATCGACTCCGAATGTGAATATAGCTTCACCTGCAGATGAATTTAATAATTTTTTTGTTAACATTGGACCTAAACTGGCCCGAGAAATACCCACTACGGTGCCAACAGGTGATTCAATATGCAATAACACTGCTGTAAAAGACACCATCTTCATAAAGAACACAGACGAAAGAGAGGTCATTGAAATTGTTAAATCGTTCAAAAGTAAAACATCTACTGACTGCGATGGTATTGATATGCTACTAGTCAAAACTGTTATCGAATGCATAGTGAAACCACTGACGTATATCTGTAACCTGTCTCTCCAATCAGGTATATTTCCCAATGCAATGAAAATAGCTAAAGTAATTCCGATTTACAAGACAGGCGACAGAGGGGAACTCTCCAACTACAGACCAATTTCACTATTACCGCAATTTTCCAAGATACTTGAAAAAATATTCTATGAGAGAATTGACAACTTCATACTGAAGAATGATTTATTGTGTGAGCAGCAATATGGGTTCAGACACAAAAGGACAACAGCATATGCCTTAATGGAATTTACAGAAAAAATATCAACAGCCATTGAAAATAAAGAGTATTCAGTTGGAGTATTCCTGGATCTTAAAAAAGCATTTGATACAGTAGATCACAATCTATTATTAAAGAAACTACAAAATTGTGGTATCAGAGGGGTAGCACTGTCCTGGTTAAGAAGTTACTTAAAGAATAGATATCAGTTTGTATGTGTTAACAACAAAAACTCAGAGCTACTGAAGGTCACCTGTGGAGTCCCACAGGGTTCAGTTTTGGGACCATTATTATTCAATATGTATATAAATGATATATGTAAAGTTTCAGAAAAAATGGACTTAATATTGTTTGCTGATGACACTAACCTGCTATGCAGTGGAAACAACTTGGAACAACTTCTGGATACACTCAGAAAGGAATTAGGAAAGCTGAAACTGTGGTTTGATTCAAACAAATTAACGCTCAATTTAAGCAAGACAAAATTTATAGTCTTTAACAACCATCACAACTACCCAGTACCCAAACTCAGTGTAAATGGTGTAGAGATTGAAAGGGTATCCGAAACTAAATTCCTTGGAGTAATAATTGATAACAAACTGTGTTGGAAGCCACATATTAATTATATAAAAGGTAAAGTATCCAAATCAATTGCAATATTACACAGAGTGAAAAATTTGCTGAATCAACCCACACTATACACCTTGTATCATTCATTAATACTCCCATACATGACATATTGTAATGAAGTATGGGGAAATACATATAAAACAAACATATATCCACTCTTTATGCTTCAAAAGAGAGCTATTAGAATAATCAACAAAGCAGCTTACAGGGAACCAACAAACCCACTTTTTCTTAAACAAAAAACTCTCAAGTTGAAAGATCTGATCGACTTTAAAACCGCAATAATAATGTTCAAAGTGAAGAATCTATCACTGCCCGCAAATATCCAAAAGTTGTTCCAAACAAGGGAGAAACGATATCACTTCAGAGGAACATGTATATTTCAAAAGCCTACAGTGAGAACAACTACCAAGCAACACTGTATTTCAGTGCAAGGTGTCAGATTATGGAACGATTTTGGACCTGAATTAAAATCATGTACAAAGCTTGGACAATTTAAACAAAAACTAAAGGAAGAAATACTCCAAACATATTTACAAGACGACATGTAAACTCACATAAGGATTGACATTTCCAGCCTGTGTTGTGTTATAGCTTAGTTTTTCTTTTTTCTCTGTGACACTATGTCTTAGATTTGTTTTTGAATAGTAACCGCTTAACTTAGACTAGCTCAGTTTTCTTTTTCTCTCAGTCATATTTTGTCTTAGCCTTGTTTTAAATTGTAATCGCTCTTGTCTTGTTTTCTCTTTTTTCTCCTTTGAATTCTTGGATGGAATATGGGTGGGCAATATAAGCTGCGGCTTCAGCCATCACCCATTTCGGATAACTCACGTGGAATTGTATAGTAGAAGGAGTCTTTGTCTAATTTGACCTTGTTGTTATATTATACAGTTTCTTTTAACCTGTAATGTACTATCCGAAATAAATAAATTCATTCATTCATTCATTCATGTTGTTTGGAAATTATAAAATAAATCATGAAATAATGGTAACGATAGATGATACCAGAATAGAAACAGTACAGGAAAATAAGTTTCTGGGGTTGACGCTAGACAATAAAATCTGCTGGAAACCTCATATCAGTCACATCCGGGCCAAGTTAGCAAAATGTGTAGGCATACTGGGGAAGACAAGACACATCTTGGACTATAAATCATTGGTCTTACTGTACAATTTACTGTTTTTACCTTAACTACTGTGTAGAAGTCTGGGGAAACACCTACAAGACCAACCTACAGTCAATATGCACATTACAAAAAAGAGCTATAAGGATAATAAACAATGTAGGATATAGAGACCATACCAATTCGTTGTTTTTAAAGTCACATGTCATAAAGTTCATTGATTTAGTTAAATTTAAGACAGCACAAGTAATGTACAGGGCAATTAATAATCAACTCCCAACTAATATACAAAAAATATTTAAAAAAAGAGACAATGATCATAATTTGAGAGGAGACTTAAACTTTACAAAACCCAAGATACGAACAACCAAGAAAAGTATGTGCATTATCTGTCTGTGGGGTGGATTTGTGGAACAGTCTGGAGCCGGAACTGAAACTATGTACAAACAGAACTCATTTCAAAAAGAGGTATAAACATTATTTGCTGAAAGGATATATGTTAGAAGGGTAGTATTTATATGTACGATTCACTATGCTCACTCTGGGACATTATGGGACACTATGGAATGGTGGGTGGGACAGCACTGTGTATATCTGTGTTGTTTGAGGGTGGTTTTGATGTATGGACATCAATGTATGTTAGGATGGATGGGTGTTAATGTTGATATGTAAAAAATACAGTAAATTGTTTACTTTGGGTCTTAAAGGTGGTAATTTGTATATAATTCACATGGGTGTATTTATGGAAAAGAGGAGATGGAATTAATAAGTGTTCACTTCTTCCTTCTCCCTTTCAAACACTGTATACTGTTACTTTATTGCATTTGTCATTTGTTTTGTTTTTGTTATACTTTTTTGTTCGAAATAAAGTATCTATCTATCTATCTATCTAAGTTAGTGTAGTAGGCCTACTTAATTTGCAGTCACATGCTACTGTATGTTCGTGACAAAATTAAAATTAAAAAATGCTATTTTCAAAGAATCAACCCCTAAGAAGTGTTCTTGGGTTAAGTTTAAAAAAAAAAGAATTAAAGCACTGTTAACAAACTTATTCTCAACTTATGTGCACTGCTCCCCTCTATGGATAGCCATCATATCATGGCGGAGGGGTTTGGGTGCCCAAATGATCCCAGGAGCTATGTTGTCGGGGACAACTTGTCCCTGGTCTCCCAAGGCAAACTAGTAAAAGGCAAGACAAAAAGTCTTCCATTAGATCTCCATGAAAAACGTTACATTAAGTACCCAGTGTATCTAAAGGAGGCACATGGGTATTATGTACTTGTTCAGTGTTCATGTACTGTTATTATTGGAGCTTTATTTGTGTAGTACGGGATGACGGCCCCATTTTCCGGTTCCACCATCTCCAGTGGTGTAAGAGGGGCTGCTGGTAGAGGGGCTCTCGCCCCCCTTTCCTCTGCCAAGCGGCTGCATGTACGGTCGGGTGTACAGAGTCCATCATCATCATCATCATAGCAGTCTGTCGGGGGCGACAATGACAGTTTCATTTAGGTCTGATCAGATTCCTCCACTCACTTCTGTAATTCGCCTTCCGCTGCCAGGAACTCCTGACCTTGTTAACCTGGGTGATGTCCGAGCCGGTATGAGTTGCTCTCTCACTGACCATTTCATGAAACTGCTTGCAAAGTATTTGAGTACCGCTAGCTTTTGCTGGACTAGCGACACATTCTTGGCAGATAGAGGTATTATTTGTGACAAGGACAGGCCAAGACAAACTGACTCCAGTATCTGTTGCAGTGACTGACCAGATGATAGGTTTGTTTATCTCTGCTCTTTGTGTAGTGCATGTCACAATGCACCGTCCAGTTTATTAATAAACAAGTGTTCAGCTCCACTCCTGGCCTCATCATTGTCTACAAGTTACGACTTAACATTTGGCGACAAGGAACGAAATTATGGCAGCGTATGTGCTACCTCAACCTCTGGTGCCATTTCTAGAGTACATGGGAGAGCCGGTGAGCCTGTGGCTGCAGTGGTGGGCCATGTTTGAGGGTTACATTGGGGGACTGGGCCTAAGCAGACTCGATGGGAGGTGATGATGAGCACTTTTGGCTCACCATCTCGGCGCAGACAGCAGAAGAATTGTCAGTACATTGGGCAAAACAGAGTGCTACGAGGATGCTGTCGAGCGGCTGGCCGAGCACTTCGTCGGGCAGATGAGGGCCACAAAGCTGTGGGTGGCGGGAGTATTGGCGCCAGGAGCGACTAGGCTAGTTAGCTGGGAGAAGCTAACAGCACAACCAGTGTCTATGGACGGGCTAGCCACGAAGCTAACTGCGTGCCAAAAGAGGGCTCCAAGCTACCAGCTGGGCATCGAGGTAGGACCGGGGGAGTTCCTGGTCACTGAAGACGGTGGGCCAGCTGCAAAGCGCAGAAAGGGGGAGGACCGGCGTGCTGATAAGTTGGATGGCACAGTGTGCAACGACAGCGGAGAGGGAGAGCAGCAGGAGAAATCCCCACAGCTGGAGGCTAGGCAGCGGGAGAGCAGGACCATGGAGGCTGAGAGCCCCGGGGAAGAGCAGCAACAGCCGGACATGGAGACGACGCAACGGAGTGCCTGGGATGAGGGTGCCGAGAGCAGCGACGAAACACCCGGGTCGGAGAGTGACACTGACGAGAGTGGCGCTGAGAGCTCTGAGGGAGAGCAGCTGCAGCTGGGAATGGAGACGATGCAACAGAGCACCTGAGACAAGGGTGCCGAGAGCAGCGACGAAATGCCCAGGTCGGAGAGTGACGCCGACCAGAGCAAAGCTGAGAGCCCCGGGAGAGAGCAGCTATGACGAGGCATGGTGACAGCACAGCAGAGCGCCTGGAATGAGGGCACTGGGAGCAGCGGCAAGGTGCCTGGGTTGGGAAACGACACCGACGAGCAGGCTTTGGTTTTCTCCGGAGTGCGGCCACGGGGGGCCGGAGTGTTTAGGGCTACGACGGCTGTGTTGAGGGCAGTCAGGAGCGGATCGACGAGCACGGTGGTATGGCATGCCAGTCAGCAGCATGGTGGATCCCGAGGAGTGACGCAGTCGGCGGTGAAGAGGGACGTTATGGCGGGAGAGATTGTTTTTGATCCCGAAGGCAGACAGCGGCCATGAGTGCACATGTCGTGGAGCTGCCCAGGGCCTCCGAGCCGGTCTTATCTTCAGCGGCCAAGGGAGTATATGATTTGGGGCTGCCCTGGGCCCCTGGGTTAGTTTTATCCCTGGCTGCCAATGGACATTGGTGTGACTTAAGTGTTACAACTGTTCATTTGTTCTGAGTTAATGGTTTGGGGATTATTTTAGTATAGCATATAGGAGACATGGCAGGATTTTTTTTCTTTTGTGGACTTTAACAGTATAGGCGGCAGAATAACCCGCCTTGCTGTGTGGGGGGTAGGACAGCAGTCTACCCATCCTCCCTAATTTTAGTTAATTGGCTGCACGGTGGCGCAGTGGTTAGCACTGCGGCAGCACAGTTTACCCTTGGCCGGGGGATTGTGGGATCGTGGGTTCGATCCCAGCCCCCGACCAACAGTGATCTGTGTGGAGTTTGCATGTTCTCCCCGTGTTGCGTGGGTTTACTCCGGGATTTCTCCGGTTTCCTCCCACATGTCAAAAAAACATGCATGTTAGGTTAATTGGCTGTTCTAAATTGTCCCTAGATATCTGTTTCCTATAGGCCCTTAGAGTAGAGGGTTAGTATTAATGAAAGCGCTTTGAGTGGTCTTTGTGACTAGAAAAGCGCTATATAAGTGCAGGTTAGTTAGTTAGTTAGTTAGTTAGTTCCTTTGGTAAGAATGTCATAGGCCCCTTTTGGTAAATTTAGTTTATGTTTAGCGGATGATTTGGGTTCCAAATTGGGGTGGGCTGATTGTGTGTGTGTTTTGGATTTTTCTACAGGCGGGGGAAAATATTATGTATTTGTTCAATGTTCATGTACTGTTATTATTGGAGCTTTATTTGTGTAGTACGGGATGACGGCCCCGGTTTCTGGTTCCCGTCCACCTTTCCTCTGCCAAGTGGCTGTATGTACAATTGGGTGTACAGAGTCCAGTTTATTAATAAGCAAATGTTCAGCTCCACTCCTGGCCTTATCATTGTCTACAAGTTACGACATAACAATTGGTCCACCCTCCAGTGGGCTCACCACTTGCAGAAGGGATCATGGGGATCACGGTACTACTGTATGTAAACTGGGTGGAAGTCTGGGCTGCTCTGCCTGGAGTGATGCCCCCGTGACCCGAATCCCCAAATAAGCAGTAGTTTTCTTTACTTTATATCCTTTAATTCATTGTTTTCATGTAATCGTCTATACAGGTCATATGAAGAATGGTGCAATCTGTTAACAGGTTATAGCCTACTATATTGATACATAACAGAAATAGATGAGTAGAATGAGTGAATGAATGAATGAATGAATGAATGAATGAATGAATGAATGAAGCAAACACCAATTTTTTTTAAATTTCCAACTTTTATCATAAATGTTGAGGAATATATTCTTCTTTTTCTTCTTTCGGCTGCTCCCTTTAGGGGCCGCCACAGCAGATCATCTGCCTCCATCTCACCCTAAGTATCTTCCTCTGTAACACCAACCCTCTCCATGTCCTCCTTCACAACATCCATGAATCTTCTCTGTGGTCTTCCTCTTCCTCTTCTCACTTCCGCCTCCAAAGAGAGCAGACGCCTTTTTCCTTCTCTCTTGCTCTGACTTTTTTTTTTTTCCTTCCCCCCCAACTAACTGGATCCCAGCTTGCTGTTGTCTGTCTGCGTCTAACTGCTGACCGTCGAAAGAAATTATGGAATTAATAAGCTGGGCTTTGAACACAATTGACACTATTTTTTCAACAAGGAAAAGTGCTCCGGGGGAAGCTGTTTGTCCCGCAGGGACGGCTCCAGCGGGCTATTTATGGGACACAAGTAATTGGAGGATCTTGTGCTTGACTAATCTCTCTATCGAAGATATTGAAGATCTGTATGTCTTCGTAATAATGGTGATTGGGATCGTTCTGATTGGAACTGGGATTGTCCTGGTGTACCGCAAATTGCTGAAGATGGATACAACCTATCAAAATGCTGGCCAGGCGAGGTGCATCCATCAAATTGAAAAATTGGAGAAGACCCTGATAGCGACAAATGGAGAACTGTCTCGGAAGGTGGATTACATCATGATAACGCTTAGGTCTATCCACGACGGACTCAACGCCCCGCAATGAAGGATTAAGTACTGAATCTACAGAAGAAAATAAAGCTCCTTCTCTGTGATCAGTTCTATTTGGCTCAATTTCCCTACAAAAATTCCTCCTGATTGTCTGCAGTCTGTTCTTTCAAAACATTGAGCACAAGGCCTTGGACAGCAGCTGCTCGGATAATTGCAAGGACGATTGCGAGTAGCCAGACAAAACATCTCCTGCCAAAGTGTCCTTGTTGTTCTTACTGATACAACACTTGCTTCAACAGTGCACTCATATTGATCCACGAACTGACAAATAAGATCCACTCACTGCTCTCTTGTGTCCTGTGAAATCTTGGTCCGCTGATGTGCATTGAGGGCTTTTTTTTTTCCTTGTAATCATAATATTGATCATGTGACCAGTATTCTGAATCAACGATTTTTTTTGCTCCTTCCTATTGTATTATTTCTTATGCTACCTGTACCCTCCTGCTGACAGGCGCGTTTCAGATGCGCCGCGGCACGGAAATGCAGGTTCATTTTCTGTGTCAAGTCAAATTCTCTCGTATGTTATCAGTGATCTGTTAATGTACTTGGCAATAAATCTTTTTCTGATTCTGATTTCTGATTCTCTTTTCCTCCTTCCTGGCAGCTCTAGCTTCAATATTCTCTGTCCAATATTTGATTTTTTGATTTTGATTTTGTATACTTTATTGATCCCCAGAGGGGAAATTGAGGGCATCCACCTGGATGGATGAAGCAGCCGGCATATCTCCACTATCCCTCCTCTGCACATGTCCAAACCATCTCAGCCTTGCCTCTCTTACTTTGTCTCCAAACCACTCAACCTGAGCTGTCCCTCTGATATACTCATTTCGAATCCTGTCCCTCCTAGTCACTCCCAATGAAAAATCTTAGCATCTTCAACTCTGCTACCTCCAGCTCCATCTCCTGTCTTTTTGTCAGCACCACCATCTTCCATCCATACATCATAGCAGGTCTCAAGTAGTAGTAGTAGATTAGTTTATTTGACAGGGACAGTGCAATAAACATAGACAATTAATCAAAGACAATCAATCTGATGTGTTGCACATAGAGTGTATAGCTATTAGTTAATTTGCAACTCTTGTCCCTGGATGGGCTTTAGAAAAAAGAATCAAGTAAAAGATGAAAAAAAAAATATACACAATAACCACATACATCAATGCAGAAAGATTATAAATACACAATTATAAATATTATAAATACACAAATATAACAGCCTGACTCACATTTAACATAAATATTATAAATATTATAAATACACAAATATAACAGCCTGACTCACATTTAACACATATAACATAACTCACGTTTGCCTATTTCAGGCCTCCCTCCCTTCGTCACTCACTATAAACAAACACATTTACATATAAACATTTATAAACAGATTTACAAGACAATCTTGTAAATCTTCCCTTTCACCCTTGCTGCTACCTTTCTGTTACAAATCACCCCCGACACTCGTCTCCACCCACTCCACCCTACCTGCACTCTCTTCTTCAATTCTCTTGGGTATATTCCATTGTTTTGGATGGTTAACCCCAGAAGCCTCATGTACAAAGACTTGGTGGATTTCTTACTGAAAGATGATATACATTTAAATCAAGAAAACGCCATAAGTTAAAAAAAAATCCAGATGTATGAAACAGTGTGTATGCAAAAATCCAAGCACATTTCCTTTGTACATCCCAATCTACTTGAAATTGAACACACGTGAGGAAATACTGGACTCTTGCCTTGACACGCCTCCATTTGAATATGCAATTACATGCAAATAGATATCCACGATCAAAAATAATGTATTTAATGGAATTTCACGGAATGTGAGCTGGAGGCACTCCCGAATGAGGTAGAGGCACGTAAAAACATTTTGTTTGGCACGCTGTCCTCCGGCATTAGTGCTGGATACAGGTAATTTAATAGCCTGCTCACAGCCCTATAAGATTAGTTTACTGATTCAAAGATTCAAGATTCAAACATTTTATTTGTCAGTACTACTTACTACTATATGTACAGGACATACAGGAGAATTGAAATGGCATTTCTCTCTCTCTCTTCAGTGGTGTGCACAATAGAAAAAAGAAAAAGAAATGAGGCTGGAAGAACAACAACATCAGTCTACTGTATGTACAGTAATGCTACCCATAGTGCAAATGGTGACATAGACCCAGACCTCCCACAGTGCAAATCACTCTATCATCATCATCATCATCACTCTATAAATTCAAGAAATCTTTGTTTGTTTGTGTGTGTGTGTTTGTCTGTGTGTCACAATCATAGGACATCATAGGACGGCCTATGATATGATGTCTGCATCATAGGAGAGCCTATGATGTTCCTGTGATGTCCCTATTATATCCACATCATAGGACATCAAGCCTGCCTTCATGTCTTTATGATGTCATATACAGTAATGCCTGCCTGACAGCGTATATGATGCCTGCCTTGTCTTTATGATGTCATATAGACTGATGCCTGCCTTGATGTCTATATGAAGTCATACAGACCATACTGACCTTGATGTCTTTATGATGTCATATACAGTGAACATATAGACCATGATGTCCTATGCCTGCCTTGATGTCTTTATTATGCCATATAGACCATCAGGACTCGCGATGCCGTCATATAGACAAAAGGACCATGCTGTCATCACTCTATAAATTCAAGACATCTGTGTGTCTGTCTGTCTATCTGTCACGATCATAGGACATCACAGGACAGCCAATGATGTGCCTATGATGGCCATATGATGTCTGCATCATAGGAAAGCCTATGATGTTCCTATAATGTCTCTATGAATCATAGGACATCAAGCCTGCCTTCATGTCTTTATGATGTCAGATACAGTGATGCCTGCATATATGACGCTGTCCTTGATGTCTTTATGACGTCATATACAGGGAACATCAGAACTCGCGATGCTGTCATATAGACAAAAGGACCATGCCGTCATATACAGAATAGGACACAGCACTTTAAACCACACCCATTCGAAGCAGTAAATCTGGAAATCTTAAAAAATATCACTCGATAAATTCAAGAAATCTGTGTGTGTAAATCAGGAAATCTTACACCCATTTGAAGCAGTACATCATCGCTATGCCATCATCGAAGATCATAGGACACAGGACATCTTCAAAGAAACACAGGCATGACTAACGATCATAGCACTCGCTATGACATCATCCGAGAGCAGAGGATTCACAAAGACACCATCAAAGATCAAAGGCAGGCATCACTGAATGAGTGCTGATGTGCTTGCTTACACCCTTGCTTGCACCTCCCTTCTACAGGCATGCAGAAATACTTGCTTATACTTGGTTTCTATGGCCATGCACGGGCATGCACGGGTATGTCCTACATAGACAAAAGGACCATGCCGTCATATACACAATAGGACACAGAACTTTAAACTACACCCATTCAAAGCAGTACATCTGGAAATCTTTAAAAAAAATCACTCGATAAATTCAAGAAATCTGTCAGTTTGTGTGTAAATCTGGAAATCTTACATCCCATCCGTCCAGCGCGGTCCGCCTGGACGGATTCCAGCTGTTTCGCGCTGATCGCAGCCGAGAATTCTCTGGAAAGACTAAAGGTGGTGGAATCTGCTTCTACATAAACGAAGGTTGGTGTACTGATGTCACAGTGTTGAAGAAGTTTTGTAGCCCTAACCTACAGTCACTGTTCATAAACTGTAAACCCTTTTATTCACCGCGAGAGTTCTCCTCATTTATTCTGGTCGGAATTTATATCCCGCCTGCTGCTTCTACAACAGAGGCCCTGCAGCACCTCGCTGACCAGATAGCAGACGTGGAGGAAAAACATCCAGACTCTCTGCTTATCATTCTGGGTGATTTCAATAGAGCTAATCTCACAAATGAGCTTCCTAAATACAGACAGCATATTTAAATGTCCCACCAGGGACACAAATACACTCGACCACTGTTGCACAGTTTTAAGAAATGCCTATCATGCCGTCTCCCGTGCAGCTCTGGGTTTTTCTGACCACTGTCTGCTCCATCTTATTCCAACATACAAACAGAAACTAAAAACTTCCAAGTCTGTTGTAAGAACTGTGAAGAAATGGACTGAGGAATCAAAGCTGAAGTTACAAGCCTGCTTTGACTGCACAGATTGGAGTGTTTTTGAAGCTGCAGCCATTAACTTAAATGAACTCACTGACACTGTGACGTCATACATCTGTTTCTGCGAGGACATGTGTGTGCAGACCAAGACCTTCTGCACATACAACAACAATAAACCCTGGTTCATTCCTAAACTGAAGCAGCTACGTCAGACCAAGGAGGAGGCCTACAGGGCTGGTGACTGGACTCTGTACAAGCGGGCCAGAAACATGCTGACGAAGGAGATCAGGCTTGCTAAGAGGAGCTACAGCGTTAAGTTACAAAAAAAACTTCTCAGCAAACAACTCTGCTTCTGTCTGGAGAGGCCTGCAGAATATCACCAACTACAGGAGACCATCCCCCCACCCTGTGGAAAACCTCCAGCTGGCTAACGACCTAAACAGCTTTTACTGCAGGTTTGAAAAGAACCTACAGTTCTCACCTCCCACCCACACAAAAGGGTTATCTGCAGCCCCAGGAACTCCATCCCTCCTCCACTCTGACCTCCCACCAGCACTAACGATCTGTGAAGAGGAGGTGCGCCGGGTCTTTCAGAGACAAAAGATCAAGAAGGCTGCAGGACCTGATGGTGTGTCTCCGTCCTGCCTGAGAGTCTGCTCCAACGAGTTGGCCCCCATCTTCACCCGGATCTTTAACAGATCACTGGAGCTGCGTGAAGTGCCTTCCTGCTTCAAACGCTCCATCATCATTCCAGTTCCCAAGAAACCCTCTGTTACAGGATTAAACGACTACAGACCTGTTGCCCTGACCTCTGTGGTCATGAAATCCTTGGAGAGATTGGTGCTGAACCACCTGAAGGTCATCACAGGCCCCCTGATGGACCCACTGCAGTTTGCCTACCGGTCAAACAGGTCAGTGGATGATGCAGTGAATATGGGACTACATTACATCCTGCAACACCTCGACTCCCCAGGGACGTACGCCAGGATCCTGTTTGTCGACTTCAGCTCAGCGTTCAACACCATCATCCCAGGCATTCTTCATCAGAAACTCCTCCAGCTCAAGGTGCCCCCCTCCACCTGCCAGTGGATCTCCAGCTTTCTGACTGACAGGTGGCAACAGGTGAAGCTAGGGAGATTTACATCCAGCTCCCGAAAAATTAGTACTGGCGCCCCCCAAGGATGTGTCCTTTCCCCACTGCTCTTCTCCCTCTACTCCAATGACTGCACCTCAGAGGACCCTTCGGTGAAGCTCCTGAAGTTTGCGGACGACACCACAGTCATCGGTTTGATCCAGGATGATGATGAGTCTGCATACAGGCGGGAGGTGGAGCAGCTGATCCTCTGGTGCAGCCAGAACCATCTTGAACTTAACCCAGCCAAAACGGTGGAGATGACTGCTGCACAGCTGCACGGTGGCGCAGTGGTTTAGCACTGTGGCAGCACAGTTTACCCTCGGCCGGGGGATCGTGGGGATCATGAGATCGTGGGTTCGATCCCAGCCCCCGACCAACAGTGAGCTGTGTGGAGTTTGCATGTTCTCCCCGTGTTGCGCGGGTTTACTCCGGGATTTCTCCGGTTTTCTCCCACACACCAAAAACATGTAGGTTTAGGGCGCTCGCGCACGCAGCGACCAGCAGCCGGTGGCTTGTCACCAGACTGCAAACCAAGTCTACCTACGGGTACAAATAAGTAACAAAAAAAAAAAAAATAAAAAATAAAAATGACTGTGGATTTCAGGCGACACCCCCCTTCATTCCCCCCACTCACCATCCTCAACAGCACAGTGTCCACTGTGGACTCCTTCAAGTTTCTGGGTACCACAATCTCCCGGAACCTGAAGTGGTCCTCCCATATAGACACTGTCCGGAAAAAGGCCCAGCAGAGGTTGTTTTTTCTGCGTCAGCTCAAGAAGTTTGATTTGCCTCAGGAGCTGCTGGTTGTCTTCTACACCGCCATCATCCAATCTGTCCTCTGCTTTTCCATCACTGTCTGGTTTGGATCTGCCACTAAACAGGACAAGACCAGACTGCAGCGGATCATTAAGTCTGCGGAGAGGATCATTGGTACCGACCTACCCTCCATTGAGAACTTATATTGGTCCATAACCAGGAAACGGGCGGGAAACATCTGTGCTGACCCATCACACCCCGGCCACAAACTGTTTGAACTTCTATCTTCTGGTCGTCGTTACAGATCACTGAAGGTCAAAACCACCCGTCACAGGAACAGTTTCTTTCCTGAAGCCATCACTCTGATGAACTCCTAACATTCACCTAGTCCTACCTGTTGCTGTACTCATGACTTTTCATCCATTATTACATTGCACATAACTCTCACACTGCTTTTTACTTCATTCACATTATATCACTGAATCTGAGTTCACATTGAAATACTGTGTGACTGTATATTTTTTCATATATTTCTGCAAAGTGTGGTTAGTCTGAGTAAATAACTGCATATATTCCTGTATATATTTGCATCCTTTTATAGAAACGTGGACAGACTGTAATTTACTGTACATACTCTGTTGTCATTGAATCCTTATTTAAATCCTCCACCTGAACAATGAGAGCAAGTTTTTAGCCAAAGTCAAATTCCTTGTATGTGTTGTGTCATACTTGGCCAATAAAGCTGATTCTGATTCTGATTCTGATTCTGATTCTGATTTGAAGCAGTACATCATCGCTATACCATCATCAAAGATCACAGGACATAGGACACCTTCAAAGATATGCAGGCATGACACGATCATAGCACTCGCTATGACATCATCAAAGAGCAGAGGATTCACTAAGACACCATCAAAGATCAAAGGCAGGCATCACTGAATGAGTGCTGACGTGCTTGCATACACTCTTGCTTAGACCTGCTTTCTACGGGCATGCAGAAATACTTGCTTATACTTGGTTTCTGTGGGCATGCACGGGCATGCCCATAAACAATGAAACTCAGCAATCCTATATACAGAAAAGTACAGCAGTAATACTTGTAGTTGCAAGTTCAGTGCAGTAGTGTTGGTGCAGACAGTGACAGATAGGACTGCACATGATCAGTATTGCAATGACAGACAGCAGCAGATATGGCATTTGTGCAAATGGTTGCAGTAAAGTGCAGAGACATACAACAGCAACTGTATTACTATTGGTGTGCCAGTCTTTCTGTGCCAACAGCTGAGGTAGTTATTATGCAAGTGGGTGCATTACAGTCCGGGGAAGGGGGGGCAGAGTTCAGGGTCCTGATGATGGCCTGAAGAACAAAGCTGTTTAGCAGTCTTGTGGAGTGGGCTCAGAGGCTCTGGTACCTTTTCCCCAAGGGCAGGGAGCTGAAGAGGGAGTGTGAGGGGTGGGAGGAGTCGCCTGCAATGTTGATGGCTGTGCGGGTGAGGTAGGTGTCTGAGAGGGGGGGCAGAGGGGCCCCGATGATCTTGCTGGCTGCATTCACTGTGCGTTGTAGTGTCTTCTGGCAGGAGGCGGTGCAGCTTCCATACCACACCATGATGCAGCTGGTGAGGATGCTCTCAGTGGTGCCTCGGTAGAATGAGCATATGATGGGAGGTGGGACTCATGCTCTCCTCAGTTTGCGAAGGAAATGGAGGCGAGTTTGAGCTTTCTTGGCCAGTGATGTGGTGTTGCTGGACCAAGAGAGGTCCTCAGAGATGTGCACCCCCAGGGACTTGGTGCTGCTCATCCTCTCCACAGCTGCACCATCAATGATCAGAGGGGGATGCTGTGTGTGTCCCCTCCTGAAGTCAACCACAATCTCCTTGGTTTTCCCCACGTTCAGGAAGAGGTTATTGTCTCTGGACCAGTTGGCTCACCTCATTTCTGTAGTCGGCCTCCTCATTGTTGGTGATGAGGCCCACCACCGTCATGTCGTCCACAAACTTGATGATGTGGTTGGTGTTGTAGGCTGGTACACAGTCATGGGTCAGCAGGGTGAAGAGCAGTGGGCTGAGTACACACCCTTGTGGGGCCCCTGTGCTGAGTGTGATGGTCTTGGAGGTGTTGCTGCCAACCCGCACGTTCTGTGGCCTCCCTGTGAGAAAGTCCCACACCCAGTTACAGAGAGAGGTTTTGAGTCTCAAGAGTCTGAGCTTTTGTATTATGTGCTGGGGGATGATTGTGTTGAATGCTGAAGTTCAAGAACAGCATTCACACGTTGAAGTTCTTTGAGTCCAGGTGGGTGAGGGATGGACAGAGAGCAACAGCGATGGCATCTTCTGTGGATCTGTTTGACCTGTATGCAAACTGAGATGGGTCGTGGGAGGAAGGGAGGATGGACTTGAAGTTCTGCATGACCAGCCTCTCAAAGCACTTCATTATGATGGGGGTCAGTGCTACGGGCTGGTAACTTTCATAGTTGGATGGGACGGGCTTCTTTGGGACTGGTATAATGATGGTAGTTTTGAAACATGTGGGAACAACAGTTTCAGGGAGATGTTGAAGATGTCAGCCAGGACATTCTTGAGCTCCTCTGCACAGTCCTTCAGTATGCGACCCGGTATGTTGTATGGTCTAGCTGCCTTGCGTAGGTTGATCCTGGAGAGGGTCCTCATAGCCGGATCCAGACTTATGGCCTGCTCGTCTGGAGGAAGAGTGGTCTTCCGTACTGGTGTGTTGTTTTGTGCTTCTACTTCTTCTTCTTTTAGATTTGATTGGCAGTTGGCAACCAGCTTACAGGTGCATTACCGCCACATACTTCACTCTACAGTATATCATCACTGTATATCTTTGTATCAGGAGTTCTTATAAGGAGTTCTGAACAACTCCCTATGTGTGAGAAAATTATCCGTCCTTGGACTGTCCTCGGTGGTGTCAATAGCTGTGCCAGCCAGCTGGCCAGCCGGCCGACCAACTGGCAGCAGCAGCTGAAGAAGTCATATAGGGTGTTAAGCAGTGTGATGTCACTTGCACAGGTCTGAGGCGGAGGTTTGTAGTTGGTGAGGGTCTGTATGCCAAACCAGAGGGAACATGCATCTCTGGTGTTGTTGAAATGTCCAGATATTTTCTTGCTGTACTGTTTTGCCTCCTTGATGCCACGGGACAGGTTGGCTCTAGCTGTTGTTAGTCCTGCAGTGTCGCCGGCCCTGAAGGCTGTCCCGAGCCCTCAGAAGCCTGTGGACCTCTCCTGTCATCCATGAATTTTGGTTGGTACAAACAGTGATGGTTTTGCAGTGAGTGACATCATCAATGCATTTAGCTATGTACTAGTCCATACCTGTGCATGCCCGTAGAAACCAAGCATAAGCATGTATTTCTGCATGGCCGTAGAAAGCAGGTGGCAAGCACGTCAGCACTCTTCTTCTTCTTTTAGATTTGATTGGCGGTTGGCAACCAGCTTACAGGTGCATTACTGCCACTGACTCATTCAGTGATGCCTGCCTTTGATCTTTGATGGTGTCATATAGACACCATAGTCATAGACACTGTGACACACACACAGATTTTCATGGTGTCTATATGATGTCATATAGACATCATGTAGAGATCATAGGAACATAGTCATAGACACTGATACACACACAGATTTTCATGGTGTCTATATGACGTCATATACAGTAGACATCATAGGAACATCATAGGCGGTCCTATGATCTTTTAGTGAGTCCTATGACCGTGGGACATAGGACATCATGTAGACATCATAGGAACATTGTAGGTGGTCCTATGATCTTTTAGCGAGTCCTATGATTGTGACACACTGACACACACACTGACAGAGATTTCGTGAATTATATATATGCTACACCAAGAGAAGAAGAAGAAGAAGAACCTCAGTGTACTCCTCTAGGTTTGTGTGTCCATTGTGAGTGTCCCAGTGTCCCAGTCTGTAGTGCTGAAGCACTCTTTCAGAGCATCAGAGAGGCCCCCTCTGGCAACACACATACCTGCATTTTTGTTGGTCTGATTGTTTTCACTCTGGGTTTGTATGCTGGCCTTAACAAGATGGTGATGTGATCAGAGAGACCCAGGTGGGGAAGGGGGGAGGCTCTGTATACTTTCTTGTGAGTTGTGTACACCAGGTCCAACAAACTGTCTCCCCTTGTTGGAAAATCTACATGTTGGTGTAGCTTTGGTAGGAGGACCTTTAAATCTGCATGGTTGAAGTCTTCTGCTGTGACGAGGAATCCATCTGGATGCGCTGTTTGTGTCTCACTGATGGCCTGATAGAGTTCCTTTAGCGCTTTACTCCGCTCATCGATGGCAGTGGGTGGGGCATACATGGCAACTAGTAAGACAGATCTTCTTCTTTTAGATTTGATTGGCAGTTGGCAACCAGCTTACAGGTGCATTACTGCCACTGACTTGATTATCATCACTCTATACTTTGTATAAGGAGTTCTGAACAACTCCTTGTGTGAAAAAATTATCCGTCCTTGGACTGTGTCCTCGGCGGCATCAGCACCAACTGCCGCCACACACTCTAGCCAATTCAGTCCATTCTGATAGTAGTAGGACAGATGAAGATTCTCTCGAAATGTAAAAGGGTCTGCACTTGATGATCATAAACTCTACCAGTGGAAAACAGTGTTTATGCACAACGGTTGCATCACGGCACCAAGCGTCACTAATGTAGACACAGACCCGTCCGCCACGGTTTTCCCCCCTTCCTTGAACACTCTGTCCCCACAGTAGCATGTTCGCCCTGCTAAATGAATGGCAGAGTCCGGTATATTGTCATTGAACCACATTTCCCTAAAGATAAAAACACAGCAGTTCCACGCATCATGTTGCGTAGTTCTCAGGAGCTGTATGTGGTCTATTGTGTTGTCTAGTGAGCGTACATTGGTCAGAATGAGGGAGGGAATCGGGAGTCTGTGTTGGCTAGTGGTTAGCCTTGTTTGGATACCTCTGCGTTTATTTCTCTTTTGTCACCGCTCACACCGTCTACAGTGTCTCCATTTGGGATGAGACACAGCAGTCGAGTCCGGGGGTGTGGAAGCCTGGAGGAGGAGACCTAGGCCACAGAGTTCCTCTGTAACGCTCTGATCCAGGATGTAATGTTTGGACATATTCCTTATCTCCAGATGGCTGTGGCAACTGTAACTTGTGCGCAGCACCATATACGGATGTTAAGCACATGAATATACACTTAGGCGTGATTTAAACAACACTACAGCCCCCCCGCGACCCGAAAAGGATTAAGCGGAAGAAGATGAATGAATGAATGAATGAATGAATGAATGAATGAATAAATGGCACAAAACATGAAGAGAGAAGGGAGGCCGCTGTGTGTTCACGCGCCTGTTTTCCTTTATTCAGACAAGGATGAGAAGGAGATGTTTATTTTAATCTTGACATGTTTCCACTGACGTCTGCAGTTGTCCTCAGAAGCGTCAACTGATTGCAGTGATTTGTGACCAGCAGGGTGGATCAGCTCGTTGAATAAAGGAAAACAGTCACAAAAAAGAAGACAATATGAACCTATTTAGTGGGTAGCCACAGTCACTTGTCAGTTGAAAGTAGATCATATTAGACTCGACAAGTACATACAGTATCTGGTGGTGGACTGCCGCAGGCATGGGCAGCCCCTCACAGTACCAGTAAATATACAGGGAACAGACATCGAGATGGTGACATCCTATAAGTACCTGGGTATTCATCTGAACAATAAACTAGACTGGTCACACAATACTGATGCACTCTACAAGAAGGGACAGCGCAGGCTGTTCCTGCTGAGGAGACTCAGGTCTTTTGGTGTACAAGGGGCACTGCTGAAGTCATTCTATGACACGGTGGTGGCATCAGCCATCACTTTTGGAGTGGTCTGCTGGGGCAGTGGCATTACTGCAGCCGATAGGAAGAGACTGAACAAACTGATTAAGAAAGCTAGCTCTGTCCTGGGGCAGCGCCTTGATCCGATGGAGGAGATAGGAGAGAGAAGGACGGTGGCTAAACTGTCATCTCTGCTGGAGTCCGAGTTCCACCCTATGCAGGACATACTGAATGCACTGAGGAGCTCATTTAGCAGCAGACTACATCATCCCAGGTGCACAACCGAGAGGTTTCGTAGGTCCTTCCTACCAACGGCTGTCAGACTGTACAACCTAAGCAGGGCTGCTCGCAGAGATAGCAAAAAGACGTAACAAACTAATAGTTTTTTGAATGCAAAAGATGCAATAGACTTACACAATGGTCCCCTCCGGCATACAACTAGGAACATACCGGTCGCTATGGAGGGTGAGAATATGTATGGGCACATAATCATACCATGTAGGATAACTAAGTAGACGGTTATGCTGTTTCATTCCATCTAGCAACAATGCTCTGCACTGTGTGTGTTTATATATTTGCATATTTATTCCATCTAGCTACAATGCTCAGCACTGGGTGTGTTTATATATTTATATATCTACATATTATTCCATCTAGCTACATTGCTCCGCACTGTGTGTGTTTATATACTTGCATATTTATTCCACCTAGCTGCAATGCTCCGTACTGTGGGTGTTTATATATTTACATATTTATTCCATCTAGCTACAATGCTCTGCACTGTGTGTTCATATATTCATATATTTATTCCATCCAGCTACAATGCTCTGCACTGTGTGTCTGTGTGTGTGTGTATATATATATATTTTATAGTAATACGTACATATGTTTATTAGCTGCTCTTGCTTGCTTGTTTTTTTTTCTTGCCTTCTGATTGTTGCTCTGAGTGTTGCTATCCCTGTGCTGTTGCAATCCTGGAATTTCCCCGTTGTGGGACTAATAAAGGCTTATCTTATCTTATCTTATCTTATCTCACAAAAGTGAGTACACTCCTCACATTTTTGTAAATATTTCATTATGTATTTCATGGGACAACACTGAAGATATGACACTTTGATACAATGTAAAGTAGTCAGTGTACAGCTTGTATAACAGTGTAAATTTGCTGTCCTCTCAAAATAACTCAACACACAGCCATTAATGTCTGAACCGCTGGCAACAAAAGTGAATACATCCCTAAGTGAAAACGTCCAAATTGTGCCCAGTTGTGGCGGTTCGGTTAACCCCCACAACAGATTAAGGACACTCAGCTCTCTTCTCTTGGTTTTTTCTGCTGCACTGCTGATATGTAGATGTGCTTTGGTGTAACCCCCACAAACAGACTGGTCAAACACAGCGCTCGGCTAGAGCAAATAACAGAACAGTGAAATGTGTATTAATGTCTACAGGCAGACTCGTTTCGTCTGGCTCACTTCTGTGATGTTAATGTTGCCTTTCATGCATTGTGCTCATGCGTCCTGTCCTCACTGTGACCTAGGGACTGAGATCAATATGTCTCTCAAATGCAAATGTCTTATGCCTGTTCTGTTATCTCTTTGATCATACCAACTGCTGGGGTATGCCCTTGATGTATTGTTGTAGTTGAGTATATATGCTGAAACTCTGTAACGCAAACTCTCTCATTCTCTCACTCTGATTCTGCATCTGCTGCGAGACACACACACTGTCTCCTCTTTGAGAGCCTGAGGAATTCGGCTCCAGCCTGCTCACACTATGGGCTGGAGCTGAGTTCTGATGAAGGCGGATGATAATAAAGCTATTTAAAAATCTAACGCTGCCTTTATTTTATCATCCTCTTCACAGTAAGCAATTTGCCCTCCTCAGTGTCATGTGACTCATTAGTGTTACAAGGTCTCAGGTGTGAATAGGGAGCAGGTGTATTAAATTTGGTGTTATTGCTCTCACACTCTCTCATACTGGTCACTGGAAGTTCAACATGGCAAATTATGGCAAAGAACTCTCTGAAGATCTAAAAAAAAAGAATTGTTGCTCTACATAAAGATGGCCTATTGTGGGCCATAGTGTGAGCAGGCTGGAGCCGAGTTCTGATGAAGGCGGATGATAATAAAGCTATTTAAAAATCCAACGCTGCCTTTATTTTATCATCCTCCTCACTGGTGACCCCGGAATGCACACGTTTTGTGCAAACGCAACCTTCTGATCTGGACAGCTGCACTGGTGACCCGTTCTTCAGGATGAGATCTGCACGTCTGAGATCTGCTCATCCACGCTGGACCGGCCGCGCTCGCAGCTCCTCCACACGTGAGCGCAGGCGTCCTCCATGGCCGGCGGAGAACGCAACACATGGACCTGAACGCACCACGGCCGAGCGGTGGCAAAGATCGTCTATTCCCTCCCACCGCTCCAACACATCTGCACGAGCCTGAGGGACAAAAGATCGTCTATTTCCTCTCACCGCTCCAACGCACCATGGCCAATCTGCAGCCACAGCTCAATCCGGATTTTATCTGCGCCGTCTGCGCCGATCCCCACCAAGATCCTGCACCCTGGTTCTGCTCTCCAGCTGGCCCACCCACGCACGAGCCCCGGCGCAAGCACCGGGGAGTTACGAGGACGGCGCATCACGCACGGGACAAATAACGGCTCCAGAGACCGCCATCGTCCTCTGCCACTGCTCACAGAACCCTCAGGGCTGCTCGTTCACCTGAAGCAGGCACGCAGCTCGCCACTGGATTTTTTTAATGGTCTCAGCCACGGCACATAAGGGATTTCAGCCGTCAGCTGTTCCCGGGGGGTTTTAGGGTTGCTCCTGCACCTAAAGCCAACAAGCCGAGTCCCTCTGCTTCTTTTTTTCTTACAGCCACTACGCAGCCTCGCCGCTCCTGTTTTCTTCATGGCCACGAGAGGAGCCAGAGACTAATTTTTCTTCTTGTGGACCTCTGCACGTTCAACGGGACAACCCTTCGACATCGCGGACCCACAAGCAATTTTTGCGCTGCTCGGACGAGTTCACCGTCCCCCTGCCGGCACTTACCCCCCTCCTCCCTCCCCCTCCGCCTGCAGTGAGCTTCTCCCACAGCTCGCTCCCATAGAGGGATTATCGAGGTCTCGGCCCCCTGCCGTGCCCTCTGGGGGGGAGCGTGTGTGGCGGTTCGGTTAACCCCCACAACAGATTAAGGACACTCAGCTCTCTTCTCTTGGTTTTTTCTGCTGCACTACTGATATGTAGATGTGCTTTGTTGTAACCCCCACAAACAGACTGGTCAAACACAGCGCTTGGCTAGAGCAAATAACAGAACAGTGAAATGTGTATTAATGTCTACAGACAGACTCGTTTCGTCTGGCTCACTTCTGTGATGTTAATGTTGCCTTTCATGCATTGTGCTCATGCGTCCTGTCCTCACTGTGACCTAGGGACTGAGATCAATATGTCTCTCAAATGCAAATGTCTTATGCCTGTTCTGTTATCTCTTTGATCATACCAACTGCTGGGGTATGCCCTTGATGTATTGTTGTAGTTGAGTATATATGCTGAAACTCTGTAACGCAAACTCTCTCATTCTCTCACTCTGATTCTGCATCTGCTGCGAGACACACACACTGTCTCCTCTTTGAGAGTCTGAGGAATTCGGCTCCAGCCTGCTCACACTATGGGCTGGAGCCGAGTTCTGATGAAGGCGGATGATAATAAAGCTATTTAAAAATCTAACGCTGCCTTTATTTTATCATCCTCTTCACAGTAAGCAATTTGCCCTCCTCAGTGTCATGTGACTCATTAGTGTTACAAGGTCTCAGGTGTGAATAGGGAGCAGGTGTATTAAATTTGGTGTTATTGCTCTCACACTCTCTCATACTGGTCACTGGAAGTTCAACATAGCAAATCATGGCAAAGAACTCTCTGAAGATCTAAAAAAAAAGAATTGTTGCTCTACATAAAGATGGCCTAGGCTATAAAAAACTGAGATGCAGCACGGTGGCTGAGAACATACAGCGGTTTAACAGGACAGGTTCCACTCAGAACAGGCCTTGCCATGGTCAACCAAAGAAGCTGAGTGCATGTGCTCAGCGTCATATCCAGAGGCTGTCTTTTCAAAATAGATGTTTGAGTGTTGCCAGTATTGCTGCAGAGGTTGAAGGGGTGGGGGGGTCAGCCTGTCAATGCTCAGACCATACGCAGCACACTGCATCAAATTGGTCTGCATGGCTGTCGGCCCAAAAGGAAGTTCTTTTTAAAGATGATGCACAAGAAAGCCCACAAACAGTTTGCTGAAGACAAGCAGACTAAGGACATGGATTACTGGAACCATGTCCTGTGGTCTGATGAGACCAACATAAAGTTATCTGGTTCAGATGGTGTCAAGCGGTGTGGCGGCAACCAGGTGAGGAATACAAAGACAAGTGTGTCTTGACTACAGTCAAGCATGGTGGTGGGAGTGTCATGGTTTGGGGCTGCATGAGTGCTGCCGGAACTGGGGAGCTCCTGTTCATTGAGGGAACCATGAATGCCAACATGTACTGTGACATACTGAAGCAGAGCATGATCCCCTTCCTTTGGAAACGGGGCCAACATGATAACGACCCCAAACACACCTCCAAGACAACCACTGCCTTGCTAAAGGAAATGAGGGCAAAGGTGATAGACTGGCCAAGCATGTCTCCAGACCTACACTACCGTTCAAAAGTTTGGGGTCACTTAGAAATTTCCTTATTTTTGAAAGAAAAGCACTTTTTTCAATGAATATAACTTTAAACTAATCAGAAATACACTCTATACATTGCTAATGTAGTAAATGACTATTTTAGCTGCAAATGTCTGGTTTTTGGTGCAATATCTACATAGGTGTATAGAGGCCCATTTCCAGCAACTATCACTCCAGTGTTCTAATAGTACAATGTGTTTGCTCATTGCGTCAGAAGGCTAATGGATGATTAGAAAACCCTTGTGCAATCATGTTAGGTCTGCAATGCTGTAATTGCTGCAAATGGAGGATTCTTTGACGAAAGCAAAGTTTGAAGGAAAAAATTGTTATTTCAAATACAAATCATTATTTCTAACCTTGTCAATGTCTTGACTATATTTTCTATTCATTTTACAACTCATGGTGGTAAATAAGTGTGACTTTTCATGGAAAACACAAAATAATTGTCTGGGTGACCCCAAACTTTTGAACGGTAGTGTAAACCCTATTGAGCATCTGTGGGGCATCCTCAAACAGAAGGTGGAGGAGCGCACGGTCTCTAACATCCACCAGCTCTGTGATGTCATCACAGAGGAGTGGAAGAGGACTCCAGTGGCAAACTGTGAAGCTCTAGTGAACTCCATGCCCAACAGAGTTAAGGCAGTGCTGGAAAATAATGGTAGTGGTGTGGAGAGTTGTGAAGGACGAGACTGAGTGTATTCCTCAGGTTCAGCTTTATTCACAATGACATTCTCCAACATTCAAAAGCAGAAAAAGAGGATGAATCTTCTCACATCTGTCCTTTTATACCAGGACATCAAACATACAATCACATGGTGCTTAATCAAACATACAGTCACATGGTATTTAATCCCAGTCACAATGTAACTTCCCCCGATCTTCACACCATCCACCTCCTAGTCTCCGGTGGTCAGGAAATCTCTCAAGGCCATCTCCTTGAAACAAAAGGCCAGATCTCACACCCTCCCGTTACCTCTGGAAGGCTCAGCCCCTTTGTTCCCCTGAGAAGTGAAGTATACAATAAGCATACAGTGATATATCTGTGGAGCATCTGAAATCAACATATGTGCATATATGTGTGCCACAGTGGAGACAAAATATTGACACTTTGGGCACAATTTGGACATTTTCACTTAGGGGTGTACTCACTCTTGTTGCCAGCGGTTTAGACATTAATGGCTGTGTGTTGAGTTATTTTAAGGGGACAGCAAATTTACACTGTTATACAAGCTGTACACTGACTATTTTACATTGTATCAAAGTGTCATATCTTCAGTGTTGTCCCATGAAAAGATATAATAAAATATTTACAAAAATGTGAGGTGTGTACTCATTTGTGTGAGATACTGTATTTTATGTCCAAAAAGCAAATCTCATCCTTTATAGTCATGTACAACTTACATGGATTACACACACTACTACTGTAAATGAATGAAGTGCACCTGGGAAAGGGTGACACTGTTGCATTTCAACCTTTATGCATGTGTTTACTGACATAACTACTGTACACACAGAGACAACGGGGGCTTGGTAAAATGTTGTGAAACTGTAGTTTAATCAGCAAAAAAAGGAAGTCACTTACTCCAATCACTGATTTGTAATGAAGCTTTGAAGACAGAGTGATATTCGGGGGTGCACAGGCGCGTTGCGCATGAGGTGGATTATTTAGGACAATTACATGAATTTACTCTTATGTTGTATTCTGGTCATAACTATGCTGCCATACTGCACCTTACAGTATAACTGGTGCCTCACATTGCACCCTGCACCTGATAGTCCTGCATTGTCCAGCGGGTTTGATTCATGCACCTATACTGGTCACCATCTATTAATCTATGATGTATATAAGTTTTTAGCAGTTTTACTTTCCATGGGTAATCCCTTTGACTATTATGCTGTGTGTGTCTGTCGTTTGGTCGTCTACTGTCATGCTGTTGTTACACTGTAATTTCCCAGTTTGGGATCAATAAAGTACATCTATCTACTGTATCTATCTATCTACTCACCAAAAAGTCACTCATCTGCACAGTGCCAGCTTGTAGTTTGTTCCCAACAATACAGTTCATTAGAATTATTGGGAAAACTGTCTCTCGCTGCAAATTTCACTTTGATGTCGGCCTGTTCAACTGCATTATATGGGAATATGATGTACCTGGGTGACAGCCGGATAATGCCATCCCACACAGCTGGCATAACTTGGCTTAGGGTTGACTGGGAAATTTCCGATTGGTCTTCCAGCTCCCTCTGGAATGCCCCTGTAGCCAGGTACCCCAGTGTTGTCAGCACCTACACTGGGACAGGCAGCACATGGCTTCTCGCTGTGTCACACTCCAAGAGCGGCCGTAGCTCTGATCACAATTCCACAAGAACTGCCCGTGGAAACCTAAACTGGCTGATAAGCCAGTCATCATCCTAAGCCAGAAAATCTCCTCTGTCTCTAAATACCCCTTCTCTCCTCACTGCACGATTTGCAATATCCTCTAATAATGCTAATGCCATTGTTGTTAAAGACATTTTCTGCACTTCTTTTCACTTGCTTTGAGAGAGATGCTGAGGAGGTGTAAAGACAATTACAGGAGGAAGTTGGAGGATAAACTCAGGCAAAACAATGCTAAGGATGTGTGGCTGGGAATGAAACAAATAACGGGGTGTAAGGGGAGAGACAGAAAGACATCTGGGAGCCTTGAAAGAACTGATGAGCTGAATCTGTTTTTTAATAGGTTCAACTCACTGTCTGTCACCCCCACAACACAGCCAGGCCCCCCACACCCCTCCCCCACCCTCCTGTCACCCCACAACACAGCCAGACTTCCACAAACCCTCCCCCCACCCTCCTGTGCAGCACTTCTCTCCATCTCCCCCCTCACCCCCTCCCCCTCCTCTAGGGACACCCCCCCCCAACACACACACGCATCATTGTGACTATAAACCAGTTTAAGAAACAGCTGGAGAAACTCCGTCAGTGGAAGGCTGCGGGCCCTGATGGCATCTCCGCCCAGAGCCTGAGGACCTGTGCCAACCAGCTAGCTTTGGTACTGAAACATCTGTACAATCTGAGCTTGAGTCTGGAGAGAGTACCAGTGCTGTGGAAGATGAGCGAGACACGCGCGAAGCTCAGCGCGTGCTCGCGGATCACATCCAACACACGGAGCGGATTTTTCCAGACTCTCTGGTTATTGTGGTTGGCGACTTTAACCAGAGCAATCTGAGCCACGATCTCCCCCGCTACAAACAGTTTATTAAATGCCCCACCAGAGGAATAAACACGTTGGATCACTGTTACACCACAGTGAAAGACGCATATCGCGCTGTTCCCCGCGCTGCGCTCGGATTATCTGATCATGTGATGGTCCACCTCATTCCCACATACAGACAGAGATTGAAGCTCACTAAACCTGTTGTGAGCACTACGAAGAAACGGACCAGTGAAGCTGAGGAGAAGCTGGAAACGTGCATGGAAATAACTGATTGGGGCATGTTTAAAGGAGCCACGCATGATCTGGATGAGTACACGGACACTGTGAACTCTTATATCCACTTTTGTGAGGAGAACATTCTTCCATCGCGCACCAGGGTGAGGTACTCTAATGATAAGCCCTGGTTCACAGCTAAGCTCAGACAGATCAGGAAGGAGAAGGAAGCAGCGTTGAAAAGTGGAGACAGGGGCTGCTACAGGGAGGTTAAATATCGGTTTAACAGAGAGCTGAGGAGAGCTAAATCTGTGTATTCTGAGAGACTCCAGCAGCAGTTCACTGCTAATGACTCGGCTTCTGTGTGGAGAGGACTGAGGCAAATCACCAATTATCAGCCTCAGGCTCCTAAAGGTCAGGATGACAAAGCCCTTTGTCAAAGACTGTCCCAACACTATGCCCGTTTTGACACCCCGTCATCTGTGTCCAACTCCCCCCCTCCCTCCAGCTCCACAGCCTCCACAATCCCTACTTCATCAAAGGCGCCCCCCTCCTCCCCCCCTGCCCTTGTCCTCAGTGAGCAGGACGTGCTCAAACAGTTCTCCAGACTGAACCCGCGCAAGGCCCCCAGTCCGGACGGCATGTCTCCCTCCACCCTGAGACACTGTGCGAAAGAGCTGGCTCCTGTCTTCACAGACATTTTTAACACCTCCCTTAAGCTATGCCACGTGCCGTCCTGCCTCAAATCCTCCACCATCATCCCTGTCCCCAAGAAGCCACGGATCACTGGACTTAATGACTACAGACCTGTAGCGCTCACCTCTGTAGTCATGAAGTCCTTTGAGCGCCTGGTCCTGCCCCACCTCAAGTCCATCACCACCCCCCTCCTGGACCCGCTGCAGTTTGCCTACCGAGCCAACAGGTCTGTAGACGACGCAGTCAACCTGGCCCTCCACTCCATCCTGCAGCACGTGGACTCCCCGGGAACCTACGCCAGGATCCTGTTTGTGGACTTCAGCTCCGCATTCAACACCATCCGCCCCGCTCTGCTCCGGGACAAGCTGTCCCTGCTCAACGTGCCTGACTCCCTCTGCAGGTGGATCACCGACTTCCTGACGGACCGGAGGCAGCATGTGCGGCTGGGAAAGACTGTCTCAGACTCTGCTAGCATCAGCACCGGATCACCCCAGGGCTGTGTACTTTCCCCCCTACTCTTCTCCCTTTATACCAACTCCTGCACCTCCAGCCACCAGTCTGTCAAGTTGATCAAGTTTGCGGACGACACCACCCTCATCGGGCTCATCTCCAACGGCGACGAGTCCGCCTACAGGAGAGAGGTGGCCCAGCTGGAGTCCTGGTGCAACAACAACAACCTGCAGCTGAACGCTCTGAAGACAGTGGAGATGATTGTGGACTTCAGGAAAGTCACAACCCCTCTGCTCCCCCTCACCCTCACAGGCTCTCCCATCACCACTGCTGATTCCTTCCGCTTCCTAGGCACCTCCATCACCAGGGACCTCAAGTGGGAGCCGACCATCAGCTCCCTCATCAAAAAGGCCCAGCAGAGGATGTTCTTCTTGCGGCAGCTGAGGAAGCTCAAGCTACCCACCAAGATGTTAGTGCAGTTCTACACAGCCATCATCGAGTCCATCCTCACCACCTCCATAACCGTGTGGTACGCAGGAGCCACTGCCAGGGACAGACTAAGGCTGCAGCGCGTCATGCGCACTGCTGAGAAGGTGATCGGCTGCAAGCTCCCATCTCTCCAGGATCTGTACATCTCCAGGACCCGGAGGCGTGCTGGCCGGATCATAGCCGATCCCTCACACCCTGGTCACGTACTGTTTGCCCCCCTCCCCTCAGCTAGAAGACTTCGGTCCATCCAGACTAAAACCTCCCGTCACATGAACAGCTTCTTCCCCTCTGCCATCAGACTGCTGAACACTAAGTGACTTATTGACTCTGGTGCACTATGTACAGCAGCTCAACCAGACTCATGTCAATCATCACTGTTTTCTTCCTGCATTACCGACTGCACTATATGGTTCTCCACATTATCTGCTGCTCGCTAATATATTTTAACTGCTGACCAGTATTACTCTCTTATTCTACACTTTATTGCATGTATAGTTTATTTCTTTTATTTTATCATGTTTAATGTTGCAGCATTGCACCAAGACAAATTCCTAGTTTGTGTACTACATGAACAATGGCAATAAATCTGATTCTGATTCTGAGCGAGACAGCGAGACAGTAGTGAGGTGTGCTGTAGGAGTGACAGATGGTTTCAAGGTAGGGGTGGAATTACATCAGAGGTCGGCTCTGAGCCCCTTCTTGTTTGCCATGGTGATCGACAGGCTGACAGATAAGGTCAGGCAGGAGTCTCCATGGGCCATGATGTTTGCAGATGACATTGTAATCTGTAGTGAGAGTAGGGAGCAGGTGGAAGAGAACCTAGAGAGGTGGAGGTATGCTTTGGATCACTGTCTCACTGTCCCCATACATGTCCTGTACCACCCTCACATACTTCTCTGCCACTCCTGACTTTCTCATACAGAACCACACTTCCTCTCTTGGCATCCAATCATATGCTTTCTCTAGATCCACAAAGACACTGTGCAACTCCTTCTGACCTCTATATTTCTTGATCAACACTCTTAAAGCAAACACTGCATCTGTAGTACTCTTTCTTGGCATGAAACAGTACTGCCGCTCACTGATTGTCACCTCTCCTCTTAACCTGGCTTTAACAACTCTTTCCCATATCTTCATAGTGTGGTTGATCAACTTTATACCTCTGTAGTTTACTACAGCTCTGAGCATCACCTTTGTTCTTGAAAATTGGTACCAAAACACTTCTTCTCCACTCCTCAGGCATTCTCCCACTGTCCAAGATTGTGTTAAACAATCTTGTTAAAAGGCCCACTGCCATCTCTCCAAAACATCTCCATACCTCCACAGGTATGCCGTTGGACCCAACCGCCTTTCCATTTTTCATCCTCTTCAAAGCTGTCCTCACTTCTCTGCCTTGCTAATCCTCGGGACTTCCTTGTTCACCATCTTTCCTTCATCCATCCTCATCCCTCATTTTCTTTATTCATCAGCTCTGCAAAGTGCTCCTTCCAGCTTCTCAACACACTCTCATCATTTGTTAGTACATTATCATTTCTGTCTTTAATCAGCCTAACCTGCTGCACATCCTTTCCAGCTTGATCTCTCTGTCTAGCCAATCGATACAAGTCCTTTTCTGCTTCCTTTGTGTTTTGCCTCTCATACAACTCACTTTATGCCTTTTCCTTTGCTTTTTCTACTTCTCTCTTTGCCATGCACCTAGATTCCAAATACTCCTGTCTACTTTCTTCATCTCCCTGACTATCCCACATTTTCTTTGTCAACCTCTTCCTTTGAATACTTTCCTGTACCTCCTCATTCCACCACCAAGTCTCCTTGTCTTCTTTCCTCTGTCCACTGGATACACCACATAACTTTCTACCTGTTTTCCTCAATACTTTTGCTGTACTTTCCCAGTCATCTGGTAATTCTCCCCTACCCCCCAAGGCCTGCAACTCCTTCCTGAACTCTATGCGACCTTCTTCCTTCTGTAACTTCCCCCACTTAAACTTTGGCTCTGCCTTCACTGTCTTCCTCTTCTTGCTTTCCAAAGTATTCCTACAGATAGTGATGGCGAAAGTGAGGCCTTATGAAACAATGAACAACTGTGAGACAATTGCTTCATGATCAACACAGTGTTATGAAACATTTAATAAAGAGTCCCATTTGCTGACTGAGTGTCAAAACTGCATCTGAGTGGAAGACCTGAAAGTTTCAATACATAGAGTATTGAGACTTTCAGAGGTTGCACTACACTTTCTTGTTACCTGTCATTTTCTCAGACAGGCTTGCAAAAATTCTATCAGTTAGCTATCATTTTAATTGACTTTAATTAGATCACCCTCCATGTAATCTGTCAAATGATAGACATCTTTCAGAATTTATAGTCATTGCTGGAAAAATTCTGTCGAAGGACAATTTTCAGTGAACGAAACCTCTGAGATGTACAGTATAGAGGGTGATGGGAAAATCTATGTTGTGGAACATCAGGGAACTTGCTGGTGCTTCTGCAACTGGGGAGTGTTATTAAATGGGGAGTGTTTAAAGATTTTTATTGAAAAAAGAAGCAGTTCAACAGTGTGTGGTTTCAGTCTCCTCCTCCTATGGAGAAGAGTGGGTCTCCTCCTCTGGAGAGGTAGGGCTCAGACAAATGTTGAACTTCCACTGTGGCATCTGCTGTTGCACTTTGAGAGTGTTGTGTTTCATGGAAACAAAAATAAAAACAAATGTAATTAGCAATCTTTTATTATGAGAAAATGATGCTTAAAGTAATAACATAATACAAACCAACTCTGCTCTCCAAAAGGTCCCACAAGTTGTCGTCTGCTGAAGGCTCAGGTTCTTCCTTTGCTGCTGACTGATGGAGTTGATAACATTTTAATACATGTGGCTAGAGAGGCTTGGAAACACAATAATAATATGAAATAATAAATGGTTACCTGTTATGTTGATGGCATTGTCCTTTCCATCCTCATGGTTGCAGTGCATTCAACAGTCAATTTGACATAACCTCTTGTGCACGTTTCATTGCCAAAAACCTAATTTTTTAAATGGTGGCTCCAAAAATGAGGTTGTCGTCCATATCCCTCCTTTAGTACATTTACACACTCGCATGCACGCACTCACTCACTCACTCACTCACTCACTCACTCACTCAAAAAAACACACCTTATACTCTCAAAAATATGATACTCAACCATACAAATAACTCTTCTATCTATCTATCTTCTAATGTGTTTATGTTAATGAGTGTGTATGCATGTATCTCTGTGTAATATTTAGTAAATGTAATGTGTTTTTGTTTAATGTTACTGAACCTAAACCTAATTCAACCTTGTGTAATACTCTCTCTGACTTACATTCAAATGCCCAACCCTCTCAAACTTCCCGCGAGTCCTCAAGTCACGTGATGTGATCATGTGACCAACATAATGAGGTCTCGCTTGCTATGGTCACGTGACTGTGGGCGTGCTAAAACAGCGCTCGATGCACTGCTCATGACACTTCCGTTTTATATTGCTCAATCATTGTCAAGTGGGCAGTATCGAGCGTAGGAAGATCAAGGCAAGGAAGGCCTCGGGACCGGACGGCATCAGCGCGAAGCTCCTCAAGTCCTGCGCAGACCAGCTGTGTGGGATTGTGGAGCACATCTTCAACCTGAGCCTGAAACTCGGGAGGGTACCACAGTTGTGGAAAACATCTTGTGTGGTACCTGTACCAAAGACTTCCCACCCCAAAGACCTGAACAGCTACAGACCAGTGGACCTGACGTCTCACATGATGAAGACCCTGGAGAGACTGTTCCTTGCTCACCTCCGCCCCCTGGTGGAACCACTCCAGTTCACCTACCAGCATGGCATTGGGGTGGAGGATGCAGTGATCTTCCTCCTTTACCGTTCCCTGTCCCACTGGAGAAGCCCAGGAACGCGGTGAGGATCATGTTCTTTGACTTCTCCAGTGCTTTCAACACCATCCAACCGATGATCCTGAAGGACAAGCTACTGTGCGCAGGGGTGGACCAGCACCTGTCATCATGGATCCTGGACTACCTCACTAACCGGCCACAGTTTGTGAGAACCCGGGATTGTGTGTCCGGCACGATCATCGGTAGCGCGGGGGCCCCCCAGGGAACGGTTTTGGCTCCCTTCCTGTTCACCCTTTATACTGCGGACTTCTCACACAACACAACACACTGCCATCTACAGAAGTTCTCTGACGACTCTGCGATCGTCCTCATCTCCAACGGAGATGAAGCTGAGTACAGAGGACTTATCCAGGACTTCGTGGACTGGTGCCATCGAAACTACCTCCAGATCAACGCGAGGAAAACTAAGGAGCTGGTGGTGGACTGCCACAGGCAAGGACAACCCCTCACAGCACCAGTAAACATACAGGAAACAGACATTGAGATGGTGATATCCTACAAGTACCTGGGTGTTCATCTGAACAATAAACTAGACTGGTCACACAATACCGATGCACTCTACAAGAAGGGACAGCGCAGGCTGTTCCTACTGAGGAGGCTCAGGTCTTTTGGTGTACAAGGGGCGCTGCTGAAGACATTCTATGACACGGTGGTGGCATCAGCCATCACTTTTGGAGTGGTCTGCTGGGGCAGTGGCATTACAGCAGCAGATAGGAAGAGACTGAACAAACTAATCAAGAAAGCTAGCTCTGTCCTGGGGAAACGCCTTGACCCAGTGGAGGAGATAGGAGAGAGAAGGATGGTGGTTAAGCTGTCATCTCTGCTGGAGTCCGAGTCCCACCCTATGCAGGACATACTGAACACACTGAGGAGCTCATTTAGCAGTAGACTACATCATCCTAGGTGCTCGACCGAGAGGTTTCGCAGGTTCTTCCTACCTACGGCTGTCAGACTGTATAACCTAAGCAGGGCTGCTCGCAGAGATAGCAAAAAAACGTGACAACCTAATAGTATTGAATGCAAAAGACGCAACAGACTTACACAAATGGTCCCCTCCAGCATACAACTAGGACAATATCAGTCGCTACGGAGGGTGACAATATGTATGGGTACATATTCATACCATGTAGGGTAACTAAATAGACAGTTATGCTGTTTATTCCATCTAGCTACAATGCTCTGCACTGTGTATATATACAGTATATTTATATATTTATGTGTACATATGTATATTCACTGCTCTTATTTTTTTTTATTTTCTTATCTTCTTAATTATTTCTCTGAGTGTTGCTATCCCTGTGCTGTTGCAATCCTGGAATTTCCCCATTGTGGGACTAATAAAGGCTTATCTTATCTTAACATTACTACCTACAGACTGCCATCCAATGCTGTCTAGCTACATTCTCCCCTGCCACCACCTTGCAGTCTCCTATCTCTTTCAGATTTCTCCTTCTGCATAAGATGTAGTGCACACAGGTGGTCACCCTATGTTCCTCTCTCTTTCTGAAGTATGTGTTCACCACAGCCATTTCCATCCTTTTAGCAAAATCCACAACCATCTGTCCTTCCACATTTCTCTCCTTACAACCATACCTACCCAGGACCTCTTCATCACCTCTGTTCCCTTCACCTACATGTCCATTAAAGTCCGCTCCAATCACCACTCTGTCCCCCCTGGGAACACTCTCTACCACTTTATCCAACTTACTCCAGAATTCCTCTTTCTCTTCTACCTGACATCCAACTTGTGGGGCATACGCACTGACAACATTCAACATCACACCTTTGACTTCTAGCTTCAAACTCATGATTCTGTCTGACTCCCTCTTTACCTCCTGAACACGCTTGACACACTCTTCCTTCAAGATTACTCCTACTCCATTTCTCTTCCTATCTACACCATAATAGAAGAGTTTAAATCCACCTCTAATGCTCTTAGCCTTGCTTCCCTTCCATCAGGTTTCTTGAACACACAGTATATCTACCTTTCTTCACTCCATCATATCAGCCAAGTCTGTGCCTTTACGAGTCATAGTCACTACATTTCACATCCCTTCTCTCACCTCCACACTTCTACCTTTCCTTTTCTCTCGCTCCCTCCTAACACGCCTTCCTCCTCTCCTCCTCCTTGATCTTCAACCAACAGTACCCCGATTTCCACTGGCACCCAGTCGGTTAACAGCACTGGTGGTGATCATTGTTAACCTGGGCCTCGACCGACCTGGTATGAAAGTCTCATTCATCATGATCAGCATGTTTGATTTGGCTAAGGTTTTACGTCGGATGCCCTTCCTGACACAACTCTCCCCATTTACCCAGGCTTAAGACCGACACTAGGAGTACACTGGCTTGTTCACGCCCTGTGGGGAATGGTACCTGGTCAAGCTCCTCCAAAACCAACTTGCCCTAGCCAGTTTCAGCCACCTCATAACCAGCTCGCTCCACGCCCAACTTGCCCCACAACAAATTTCCCCCGGAACCATATAAATGTAGGCTTGTGGCGGGTTGATTCAACCCCCCCACAACACACAGGACAGTTAGCTCTCTTCTCTTGGTTTTTCCCGCTGCACTACTGAGATGTAATGTGCCATTCATGTATTGTGATGTAATGTGCCATGCATGTATTGTGATGTAATGTGCCATGCATGTATTGTGATGTAATGTGCCATTCATGTATCGTGATGCAATGTGCCATTCATGTATTGTGATGTAATGTGCCATTCGTGTATAGTGTTCATGCGTCCTGTCCTTACTGTGACCTAGAGGCTGAGATCAATATGTAGATGTGCCTTGTAACCTCTTTGTCCTGCACCTGGAGCAGAGGCTAGCAAATCTGCCTATTGTTATGTAGGTCTCTTAAATGCAAATGTCTCATGCCTGTTCTGCAGTCCCTTTGATCGTACCAACTGCTGTGAATCCGCTCTTTGATGTATTGTCTGAGTTGGGTATAAATACTGCACAGGTTCTGTAACTCGCCCTCTCAATTCCACGTCCTCAACTGCTGCTGCTGGACACAGACTTTGTGTCCTCCTTCTCTGAGAGCCGCTGAGCTCGCTCCCAGCGCGCATGCACGGCGCCGGGAGCGGAGCTCGTGACGGCGGTATGATTCAATAAACCTGCTTAAAACCACAGCATTGCTGTTTATTTTATCATCCGCTGCAGGCTGTGCATAACCTGAACTCTCATCATGGAAGACAACAACCGCTTGGCTTGTGCCAAGGAGGTACGGCCATGACAGGAAGCCCTGCTGTGCAATGAATGTCACCAATGGCAGCATCGTGTATGTGGGACTGGTAAGTAGGCCATACTTGGCAACCATATTCTGTTTGAGCTTGAATATAATTGACTTTAATTACAAGAGGCTGCAGCACATTTAATTTGGATCACTTGTGGTCATGGGGGGACTTGATGGTAAACCTTCAGTTTTACCGTCAAGTGTTTTCATTTCAAAGAAAGTAAAAGTATGGTTAAAATAGATGGATTAAAAATATATATTTTATTAAAACTGTAACACTGAAAATAAAAAAAAAAAAACTCTCCTCCCTTGCAGACTCCATCCATCCATCCATCTTCTTCCGCTTAATCCTTTTTGGGTCCGGGGGGGCTGGAGCCTATCCCAGCATCTTTGGACAAGAGGCAGGGTACACCCTGGAAAGATCGCCAGTCCATCGCAGGGCCAACACAGAGAGACAGACAACCATTCAGTCTCACAGTCATACCTAAGGACAATTTAGAATCCCCAGTTTTTTGATGCCAGTTAACCTAACTTGCATGTTTTTGGCATGTGGGAGGAAACCAGAGAAATCCCGGAGTAAACCCACACAGACACGAGAAGAACATGCGGACTCATTGACTTTAATTACAAGAGGCTGCAGCACATTTAATTTGGATCATTCCTGAAGAAAGTAATATGTTTAAAACAAAAAGTGTGAGACCCACAATAACCGGACACATGTTTTAATTTCAAAGAAATTAAAAGTATGGTTAAAACAGAAAATACACTATTCACAAAAAGTTAGGGATATTCGACATGTGGGTGAAATTTCAGGATGCCTTGAAGCGTTCGCTGGCAGCGTGTTCTTTTCTGCCTTCAGGTCATGGTGCGTTGGGGCGGCAAGAGGGAGGAGACGTCTTGTGTCCCTCGGCCGGTTCAGCGTGGATGTCCAGACCAGAAGGTTGCGTCGCACAAAGCGTGTGGGTCTTCGGGGTCACCAGTGCAGTGGCATGAAAAAATAAAAGGCAGCGATGCTGAGGTTTTAAGCGGAGTTTTATTAAATCATACCGCCGTCACGAGCTCCGCTCCCGGCGCCGTGCATGCGTGCCGGGAGCGAGCCCAAGCGGCTCTCAGAGAAGGAAGACACGAAGTCTGTGTCCAGCAGCAGCAGTTGAGGAAGTGGAATTGAGAGAATGAGTTACAGAACCTGTGCAGTATTTATACCCAACTCAGACAATACATCAAAGCGGATTCACAGCAGTTGGTACGATCAAAGGGACTGCAGAACAGGCATGAGACATTTGCATTTGAAAGACCTACATAACAATAGGCAGATTGCTGTCCTCTGCTCCAGCTTGCAGGACAAAGAGGTTACAAGACACATCTACATATTGATCTGTCTCTAGGTCACAGTAAGGACAGGACGCATGAACACTATACATGAATGGCACATTACATCACAATACATGAATGGCACATTACATCACAACACATGCATGGCACATTACATCACAATACATGAATGGCACATTACATCTCAGTAGTGCAGCGGGAAAAACCAAGAGAAGAGAGCTAACTGTCCTGTGTGTTGTGGGGGGGTTGAATCAACCCGCCACACGCTCCCCCCCAGAGGGCACGGCAGGGGGCCGAGACCTCGATAATCCATCTATGGGAGCGAGCTGTGGGAGAAGCTCACTGCAGGCGGAGGGGGAGGGAGGGGTGGGGGTAGTAAGTGCCGGCAGGGGCGGTGAAATCGTCCGAGCCGCGCAAAAATTGCTTGCTGCTCCGCGACGTCGAGGGGCTGTCCCGTTGCGCGTGTGGAGATCACAAGAAGAAAAATTTGTCTCTGACTCCTCTCGTGGCCATGAAGAAAACAGGAGCGGCTGTAAGAAAAAAATAAAAGCAGAGGGACTGGCGTGTTGACTTTAGGGCAGGCACAACCCTAAAGCCTCGGGAACCGCAGACAGCTGAATTCCCCTTGTGTGCCGTGGCTAAGACCATAAAATCCAGTGAGCAAGCTGCGGGCCTCAGGTGTACAAGCAAGCCTGAAGGGCCAGTGTGAAGCAGAAGGAAGGCGGTCAGTGAAGCCGTTATTGTCCCGTGCGTGGTGTGCCGTCCTCGTAACTCCCCGGTGCGCGCGCGGGGGTTCCGTGAGTGGGTGGGCCGCTGGAGTGGCGAGTCAGGGTCCAGAATCTTGGTGGAGATCGGCGCAGATGGCGCCGATAATATCCAGGTCAGGGATGGCAACAGGAAATTCTGATTTCAGCTGAAATCTAATTTGGTCGATTGACTTACGGGGGGGGGGGGCCGGGGGGGCGCAGCCCCCCTGAAGCTGGGAGGTTTTCAGTAAAACAGAAGTAATTTAGACTGAAAAAAATGATTAAAAAAATGAAATACTAGACTTAGATAAATCATTACATTTAATGAAAAGTTAACTTACTTTTTCTTCAATGTTGTCTCACTGTCTTTAGTCCAACATATTTAACAGTTGTATTAGAGGTTTTTACACTATTTATACTGGTCACCAAGTGACTTCTAATGTGAAACTTTCTGCCTTTTGGCAGCAAGCTGTGTCAGTCTCTGAACTTTGAACTTCATCTCCTTTTCTGGTTTCTTCAGAAACTGTCCGAGTGTTTCTGTTACCTCATTGAACTTTGAGCCAATTTTTACCTTTACTGTCACTTCGCTCCCCGAAGCTCCTGGGTTTTTATGATGTACCAGAACTGTGCTTACATGACATAAAACAAACAGCTGAATGCCACTTATTACTGTATAATATTGACTTATGTTCCAAGAAGATAGCATTCCTAAACTAGAAAAGCACTCAGAGCGCATCCCTCCGCCAAGGCTCCTTCCGTTTGTCATGGATCAACTCCAAAATGTAAAGGGTTTGTGTGTAGGCCTATAGCCACTTGTGGTGAAAATTGCATCAAAGTCTGTCCATCAGTTTTGGAGTATTGTTGCTAACACACTGTGAGAAGATAAGAGCCTTGGCTGAGGTATGCATTCTCAGATCATCACCAAAATATAATGGGTTCCTCTCTAGCCCAAGAACCACCTCTGGTGAAAATTTTATCCAAATCCATCCAGTAGTTTTTGTGTAATCCTGCTGCACAAATACAAAAAAGCCCTTGGTGGAGGTATGCACTCTCAGATCATCACCAAAATCTAATCATCTGTTTCCCGTGCCATTACACACCTTTCCTGAAAATTTCATGACAATCCGTCCATCACTTTTCCTTGCTAACAAACAGACAGACAGACAAACCAACGCCGATGAAAACATAACCTCCTTGGCGGAGGTAAATCTTCCAACAAGCATTATCCATCACATGCTTTAACACTTGATCAAATCAAAATCAGTTAATTTTATCTATTCCATAATAGAACTAAAATTCCAACATACCATTACTTTTTATAATTTCAGCATTCATTTCAGATCACCAGTTTCAATCTCCATTGAGTCTTGAGCAGCTCATTTTCCTCCCCCGCGCAGCCCAGCTCATACAGCCGCGGACAGAGTCGACTGGACTCCTGAACGGGAGCAGGCGTTCTGAGGTTAAAACAGCGCTCATTATTGACGCCTCGGACATGGGCATAGCGGCCGTCGTGGAGCAATGCGTTGCCGGTTCTTGGCAGCCGCTCACCTTTTTTTTAAGCAGGTCTTTGCACGACAGTGAGCGTAAATACAGCGTGTTCACAGAGAGTTAATGGCTCTCTACCTGGCATACGCAACTTCCGGTTCTGGCTGAAAGGGCACACTTTAACTGCGTTCGTGAACCACAAGCCGCTAACGTACTTAACGTACATATAATATAAAAATAAAGCGGAATTCGGTGAATTACCGGAAAAATCACATCCCTGAGAACAAGCCGAAATGAATTTTTGACAAAGCATACGAGCCATTTGATTGGTCCAATCGTTTACAACTATCCAATCGCAGGGCTGTTTACAATACAGCAGTAGCTTGAGTACATCCGGGTTATCGCGAGACTTCGGGGAAGCGCCAAGCGCGTATGTGTTTTTTTTTTTTTCAAACTTTATTGAGAACAAGGTAAAGGTACAAAATTATGACAGATGATAAAATCGGCGGAAATCCGCGGATCGGCGGAAAATTGCCATCCCTGCCAGGTTGAGCTGTGGCTGCAGATTGGCCATGGTGTGTTGGAGCGGTGAGAGGAAATAGACGATCTTTTGTCCCTCAGGCTCGTGCAGATGCGTTGGAGCGGTGGGAGGGAATAGACGATCTTTGTCACCGCTCGGCCGTGGTGCGTTCAGGTCCACGCGTTGCGTTCTCCGCCGGCCATGGAGGCCGCCATCGTGGAGAGGGGACGAGGTGTCTGCGCTCTCGTGTGGAGGAGCTGCGAGCGCGGCCGGTCCAGCGTGGATGAGCAGATCTCAGACGTGCAGATCTCATCATGAAGAACGGGTCACCAGTGCAGCTGTCCAGGTCAGAAGGTTGCTTTGAACAAAACGTGTGCGTGTTCGGGGTCACCAGTGAAGCGTTCGCTGGCAGCGTGTTCTTTTCTGCCTTCAGGTCATGGTGCGTTGGGGCGGCAAGAGGGAGGAGACGTCTTGTGTCCCTCGGCCAGTTCAGCGTGGATGTCCAGACCAGAAGGTTGCGTCGCACAAAGCGTGTGCGTCTTCGGGGTCACCAGTGCAGCGGCATGAAAAAATAAAAGGCAGCGATGCTGAGGTTTTAAGCGGAGTTTTATTAAATCATACCGCCGTCACGAGCTCCGCTCCCGGCGCCATGCATGCGCGCCGGGAGCGAGCCCAAGCAGCTCTCAGAGAAGGAGGACACGAAGTCTGTGTCCAGCAGCAGCAGTTGAGGAAGTGGAATTGAGAGAATGAGTTACAGAACCTGTGCAGTATTTATACCCAACTCAGACAATACATCAAAGCGGATTCACAGCAGTTGGTACGATCAAAGGGACTGCAGAACAGGCATGAGACATTTGCATTTGAAAGACCTACATAACAATAGGCAGATTGCTGTCCTCTGCTCCAGCTTGCAGGACAAAGAGGTTACAAGGCACATCTACATATTGATCTGTCTCTAGGTCACAGTAAGGACAGGACGCATGAACACTATACATGAATGGCACATTACATCACAATACATGAATGGCACATTACATCACAACACATGCATGGCACATTACATCACAATACTTCACAATACTTCCAAATTAAGGCAAACATGGCTGTTAAGCAAAAATCACAAAATGGCAGAGGATATACAATTAAAGTTCTGTTAGTTCTGCTACTTCTGGCAGGAGATATTCACCTTAACCCTGGACCTGCCACTATTAAACAGCAGACCACTGGGTTAGCACAAAACCGAGCTGTACAAAAGCAAAAACAACATTTATTTTTCCAAACTGTTAATCATGCACGAGTTCTTTGGGACACCAAGGCTAAACCAAAGGGGATCCTCGGCGGTCATTTAAACATACGGAGCATAATCCCCAAAAGAGATGAGATTTCGGTGTTGCTGTTGGACTCAAATCTGGACTACCTTTGTCTCTCAGAAAGCTGGCTACACAGGAACATAGACACTAATATGATCGATATTGTGGGCTACCAGTGTTTTAGAAAAGACAGGCAGGTAGGGAGGGGAGGAGGTGTTTTAATTTACATCAAAGAGAAATATAAATGTCAACTGGTTGATTTGAATACTTCACTTGAATGTTTAGCTGTTAATGTATGTCTCTCTCCGGTAATGAATTTCAACATTGCAGTAGTGTACAACCCACCGTCACACAACTCTTCCTTTTATAATGAATTAAGTGATCTGGTTAAACAACTTGAGAAGAACAGAGAAACGATAATTCATGGTGACTTTAATATCAACTGGTCTGATAAAAAAGACAAACAAAAACTGAAAAGCCTCATGACTAAATTTAATTACCAGCAAATCATCAAAGGACCCACCAGGATAACCAAACAATCCAGAACACTTATTGACATGGTATTTACTAATAAACCAGAACGAATAACCAGAACCTATAATCTTGTAACTGGTCTCTCAGATCATAACATGGTTCTTGCTGTCAGGAAACTTACTAAAAAGCGACTACAGTATTTTGGGGGAGTCGATATTGACAAATCAAATTTTATTATCCCCAAATCAAAAAATGAGGAGTTTGAACATTACTTAGAGAATCAAAATTGGGAGCAGCTCATGTCAACATGTGAAGTAGATGATTGTTGTAATTTTATAACTGCAACAATCACAAAGTCTATAGAAAAATTTTCAAAGCAAATTAAAAGTAGACAACAGAAGATTAGCCTACCATGGTTAAATAATGAAATAAGAAAACTTATGAAGAGGCGAGACTATGCACTGAAAACATCACTAACCTCCAAACTACAAAATGATCACCTTGTGTACAAAAGTTTAAGAAATAAAGTGGTACATGAGCTGCGAAAATCAAAAATATCTTATTACAATAAACTGATAGATCATGCAAAGGGTAACAACAGTTCCCTATGGAGGCATTTAAATAACTTAACTAATAAAAAAAAACGATCAGAAGGGGGTAAAGGAACTTAGAATCAATGGCAAGACCGTCAGTGACAAGGCTACTTTGGCAAATGAATTTAATTCACACTTTGTGGGCTCTGTGGAAGACTTAACAAAAAATTTTGTGCTGCCAAATGTGCTCAACAACACAAATTCCATACTTCCAACAGATACTTTTCACATCGATGAGGTAAATGAGAAGTTAATTGCTGGTATTGTTAAAACACTGTCAAACTCAAAAACTAATGATATCTACAATATGAGCACCTCCTTTCTCAAAATGCACAGCAAAATATTAATCAAACCACTGACTCATCTCATTAATCTCTCCATTAGGTCTAGTACATTTCCATCTGGCTGGAAAAAAGCTGTCGTCATACCAGTTCATAAATCAGGCAGTAAAGACGATATATGCAATTACCGCCCAATCTCTATTTTACCAGTCCTATCTAAGGTTCTTGAAAAAGTTGTAGCTACACAGCTGATAGACTACTTACAAGACAGTCAACTTCTTCATCCACATCAATTTGGTTTTAGACCAGGATACTCAACAGAAACAGCAAATTGTTGCCTTATTGAAAACGTCAAACAGTCCTTGGACAGGGGTAATGTGGTAGGAGCTGTTTTTCTAGATCTCAAAAAGGCTTTCGATACTGTAAACCACAGTTTGCTTTTATCCAAAATGGTATCTTTTAACTTCTCCCCAAATACATTAGAATGGTTTGCATCTTATCTCCAGAATAGAGAACAGTGTGTAAAAGTTCACCAGGATAAATCCTCATTTTTAAACAACCGCATGGGTATCCCACAAGGGTCCATTCTTGGTCCTTTACTTTTCAGCATTTTTATTAATGACTTGCCGTTACACTGCTCAGCTGCAACATGCCAACTTTATGCAGATGATGCAGTTATTTACACAGCTGCCAAGACTCCAGCACAGGCTGCAGATGTACTGTCTACAAGTATGGTTGATGTCCAAGAGTGGCTCCTCAAGAACCATCTATTGCTGAACCTTCAGAAAACAGTCTCAATGTGCTTTTCAATCAAAAAATGTAACCTGCAACATTTTAAAGTTAATATACATGATCATGACATCAGTTTAGCTACAGAATTCAAATACCTTGGCATTGTACTAGATCCTCAACTCAAATTTAATCTTCATATAAAGAAAATTTCAAAAACAGTAAAAAAAAATCTGAACTGCTTTAAATTAATTAGATATTACATACCTTACGAAGCAGCTGCACTGTATATGCATTCTATGGTTTTTTCTCATATATCATACTGTTTGACAGTCTGGGCTCAAGCAGCCCCTTCCACAATAAGACATATAGGTTCATTATATAATCAAACCCTAAAAATCTTGGACAAAAAGCCCATTAGGTGGCATCACTGTAATGTTTTAAAAAAATACAACCTATTGAGTTTTGAGAGCTTCATTGACCTCTGTCTTCTGAAATTAACGTTCAAATGTTTCCATAAATCAGCACCCGAGCCACTTGCTGGTTTCGTCCAAAGACAGGACAGCAGCAGAGCCACCAGGAGTTCTGTTTACAATAACTGTAAAATATTCCACCGCAGAACCACATTTGGACAAACAGCTTTCTCTATAAAGGGCAGTCACATCTGGAACACAATGCCAAATGAAATTAAAATAATAACGGACTTTAAAACATTCACTAAAAATGTTAAAAACTGGCTGAAAAATAAACAAGAATGTACTCATGTATGAATTAATTGTCTGCAAAGTGAGAGTGAATGAAGGGAAGGAATAAATGTGTTTGTTTATAGTGAGTGACGGAGGGAGGAAGGCCTGAAATAGGCAAATGTGAGTTATGTTATATGTGTTAAATGTGAGTCAGGCTGTTATATTTGTGTATTTATAATATTTATAATATTTATGTTAAATGTGAGTCAGGCTGTTATATTTGTGTATTTATAATATTTATAATATTTATAATTGTGTATTTATAATTTTTCTGCATTGATGTATGTGGTTATTGTGTATATTTTTTATCTTGATTCTTTTTTCTAAAGCCCATCCAGGGACAAGAGTTGCAAATTAGCTAATAGCTATACACTCTATGTGCAACACATCAGATTGATTGTCTTTGATTAATTGTCTATGTTTATTGCACTGTCCCTGTCAAATAAACTAATCTACTACTACTACTACAATACATGAATGGCACATTATATCTCAGTAGCGCAGCGGGAAAAACCAAGAGAAGAGAGCTGACTGTCCTGTGTGTTGTGGGGGGGTTGAATCAACCCGCCACACTATAACCTTTACAGGTGAACTTAATTTGACCTTCTCTAACCTTTTGAATGCACCTGTCCAGCTGTTGAATGTTGCAGTACTTTTTGCATAACTTGCAGTTCTCTAACAAGGTGCTTAACGGCAAAATTTATAACAGGTGTTTGATCCATGAATCGGCCAATACATTTTCTGGTTGAATTATAATTGATATTTAAACAGTCCTCTTCATCATGCTGTTCACATTTTAACATCATGAGACCAAGACGACGCCTAACAATTGATCAACAGTACCTTGCCATTGCAAAGCTTCAGACAGGAAGTTCTCAGAGGAAAGTGGCCACTGAGCTTAGAGTATCACAGACTGTCATCAGCAGGTTGCAACAGAGATACAGAGAGTCTGGAAGAGTAACAGAAAGGCATAGAAGTTGATGTCCTTTGCCCACACCCCACACTGTTAACCGCTTCATTGTGAACAGTGCCCTGTGGAACTGGATGATGAATACCACTCAACTCCAGGCACATTTAAAGGAGGTGAGAGGCACCCAAGTGTCACGTCAGACCATTCAAAACCATTTACATCAGCGTGGTCTGCGTGCTAATCGACTTGCAAGGGTACCTGACCACACCACCAGGCACAGACGTCATCGTCTTGCATGGGCCAGGGAGCATTTACACTGGACAAGGGACCAGTAGGCCTCAGTGCTGTTCTCTGATGAAAGTTGATTCACGCTGAGCAGAAATGATGGCCGCCAATGATGTCGGAGATGTAAAGGAGAGCACTGTGCATCAGCCACTGTTGTCACCATGTTACAGTCTGGGCAGGTGTGTCTAGTCAATACAGAACTGCCCTACATCATGTGAATGGTACACTGACAAGCCGATACTACCCGAATAACATCATTAATCCAGTCATTGTGCCCCTGCATGAACAACACAGGCTCAGTTTCATCTTCATGGATAGCAATGCTCCAGCTCATCGAGGTCACATCATTAGGGAATGGCTGCTGGAGGCTGGGGTACCTCCAGTGGAGTGGCTTGCACTTTCTCCAGACCTGAATCCTATAGAAATCCTATGGGATCAGCTGAGTCACCGTGTAGAGACTTTTAACCCTGCATCCCACAACCTCAATGACATGAGGGCCGCCCTTCAAGAAGAGTGGAATGCCATGCCTCAGCAGACAATAAGACGACTTGTGAACAGCATGAGACGTCGTTGTCAAGCTGTAATTGATGCTCAAGGGTGCATGGCAAGTTATTGAGACAATGACTTTTTTGTTGTGGCATACCTACCACTGTTGTCGGCTTTTGTTTCAATAAATTGTTTGAGCTGAGGAAATCACCTTTGCATGCTTTTACTTAGATGCCGTACTTTCACGATATAATATCTCTGTAGCTTGAACTTCTTACATTTTCCATAAATTTTTATGGAAATTTTTCTCTCGGCGCCAGGGATTTTTCTCTCGGCGCCACACGAGTCGGCTGCCTTTTGCAACAGCGGCTCGATTCCGAGTCTTTTTCCCTTCCTCTCTCTTTTGATCCGTCTTTTTTTTTCACCCCACTTATATCACGGACACACAGATCGTCCTAAATGTCTCCTGAGCCGGTGGACGGAGCCACTGTCTATAGCAGGATACGATACAGCAGAGAACAGCTGCTAGCATTCAACCGCCACCCGGTCCCATTGGAAAAACTCGACATACCGAGAGAACTGAGGCGAAAACGCCGCGGCTGCCGGGCTGGAGTAAGGCGGAGGACAAAAAATATAAGGTACAGACCCTCCCTTCCATCTGTTGTCATGGGAAATGTACGGTCGATACTGGGAAAGTTAGATGAGCTAGCGGCTATCTCCCGTTATGATAGCACATACCGGGAGTGCTCTCTCCTTTTGTTTACTGAGACGTGGCTAACTGAACTAGCAGCAGATGCTAACATTGAGCTGGAGGGTTTTCACATGATACGAGCTGACCGAACACCAGACAGTGGCAAGGCTAGGGGCGGTGGAGTGATAATGTATGTTAACAACAACTGGTGCAGACCGGGACATATCACTGTTAAACAACGACACTGCAGCAAAGACATTGAGTTGCTAGCTGTTAGCATGAGGCCTACATATCTCCCGAGAGAACACTCACACGTGATCTGCATTGTTGTTTATGCAAATCCGACGGCGAACGCTGGGACAGCACGTGACGTCATCCATTCAGTAACCAGCAGGCTGCAGACAGAACACCCAGATGCTCTTCTCCTCATCTCAGGCGATTTCAACCATGTTTCACTGTCTCCCATTCTACCCACGTTCACCCAGTATGTCACATGCCACACTAGAGACAATAAAACACTGGATTTATTCTACGCAAACACTAAGGAGGCGTACACCTCATCACAACTCCCCCCACTCGGGAGATCGGATCACAACTTGGTTCATCTCCGGCCGGTGTACAAACCCCTAGTGCACAGACAACCTCCGGCCATGCACACTGTGGAGTTATGGTCTGAGGAGACAATGGACACCCTAAAGGGCTGTTTTGAAGCCACCGCCTGGAAGCAGCTCTGCGATCCACATGGTGAGGACATCGATGGCCTCATTCACACCTTCACGGGCTACCTCAGCTTCTGTGTGGACAAATCCGTTCCCACCAAGACCATACGGCGTCACTCAAACAACAAACCCTGGATCAACCCTGAGATAAAAACACTTCTGAGAGAGAAGAAGAGGATCTTCAGGTCAGGGAACAGGGAGATGCTGAAGTCCGTACAGAGGGAGCTGAGGAGAAAGATCAGAGAAGGCAAGGACAGCTTCAGGAAGAAGATGGAGGACAAGCTGCAACAGAGCGACATCAGCGGGGTCTGGAGAAACCTCAAAACCATCTCGGGGCTCCAGAATACCTCCCCCCAGGCCACAGGGGGCAGGGAGTGGGCGAACAACCTGAATCTGTTTTTCAATAGATTTGACCAACCGCCCTCCCCCCTGACTGCACAACAACCACTGCTGCCTCTAAAGGAATCAAGTCCTGCTGCCCACTCCCCACTCCACCAACACCCCCCCACTCCCAACACACAGCCCCCCATCCTGACCCTGACCAGGACCCAGGTGAGGACGGAGCTGAGGAAGATCAAGGCGAGGAAGGCGCCGGGACCGGACGGCATCAGCGCAAAGCTCCTCAAGTCCTGTGCAGACCAGCTGTGTGGGATTGTGACGTATATCTTCAACATGAGCCTGAAACTGGGGAGGGTACCACAGCTGTGGAAAACATCTTGTGTGGTACCTGTACCAAAAACTTCCCACCCCAAAGACCTGAACAGCTACAGACCGGTGGCCTTGACGTCCCACTTGATGAAGACCCTGGAGAGACTGCTCCTTGCTCACCTCCGCCCCCTGGTGGAACCAGCGATGGATCCACTCCAGTTCGCCTACCAGCATGGCATTGGGGTGGAGGATGCGGTGATCTTCCTCCTTCACCGTTCTCTGTCCCACCTGGAGAAGCCCGGGAATATGGTGAGGATCATGTTCTTTGACTTCTCCAGTGCTTTCAACACCATCCAACCGATGATCCTGAAGGACAAGCTGCTGCGCGCAGGGGTGGACCAGCACCTGTCATCATGGATCCTGGACTACCTCACGAACCGGCCTCAGTTTGTGAGAACCCGGGACTGTGTGTCCGACACGATCATCAGTAGCACGGGGGCCCCCCCAGGGAACGGTGCTGGCTCCCTTCCTGTTCACTCTTTATACTGCGGACTTCTCACACAACACAACACACTGCCATCTACAGAAGTTCTCTGATGACTCTGCGATCGTTGGCCTCATCTCCAATGGAGATGAAGCTGAGTACAGAGGGCTTATCCAGGACTTCGTGGACTGGTGCCATCGGAACTGCCTCCAGATCAACGCGAGGAAAACTAAGGAGCTGGTGGTGGACTGCCGCAGGCATGGGCAGCCCCTCACAGTACCAGTAAATATACAGGGAACAGACATCGAGATGGTGACATCCTATAAGTACCTGGGTATTCATCTGAACAATAAACTAGACTGGTCACACAATACTGATGCACTCCACAAGAAGGGACAGCGCAGGCTGTTCCTGCTGAGGAGACTCAGGTCTTTTGGTGTACAAGGGGCGCTGCTGAAGTCATTCTATGACACGGTGGTGGCATCAGCCATCACTTTTGGAGTGGTCTGCTGGGGCAGTGGCATTACTGCAGCCGATAGGAAGAGACTGAACAAACTGATTAAGAAAGCTAGCTCTGTCCTGGGGCAGCGCCTTGATCCGATGGAGGAGATAGGAGAGAGAAGGACGGTGGCTAAACTGTCATCTCTGCTGGAGTCCGAGTTCCACCCTATGCAGGACATACTGAATGCACTGAGGAGCTCATTTAGCAGCAGACTACATCATCCCAGGTGCACAACCGAGAGGTTTCGTAGGTCCTTCCTACCAACGGCTGTCAGACTGTACAACCTAAGCAGGGCTGCTCGCAGAGATAGCAAAAAGACGTAACAAACTAATAGTTTTTTGAATGCAAAAGATGCAATAGACTTACACAATGGTCCCCTCCGGCATACAACTAGGAACATACCGGTCGCTATGGAGGGTGAGAATATGTATGGGCACATAATCATACCATGTAGGATAACTAAGTAGACGGTTATGCTGTTTCATTCCATCTAGCAACAATGCTCTGCACTGTGTGTGTTTATATATTTGCATATTTATTCCATCTAGCTACAATGCTCAGCACTGGGTGTGTTTATATATTTATATATCTACATATTATTCCATCTAGCTACATTGCTCCGCACTGTGTGTGTTTATATACTTGCATATTTATTCCACCTAGCTGCAATGCTCCGTACTGTGGGTGTTTATATATTTACATATTTATTCCATCTAGCTACAATGCTCTGCACTGTGTGTTCATATATTCATATATTTATTCCATCCAGCTACAATGCTCTGCACTGTGTGTCTGTGTGTGTGTGTATATATATATATTTTATAGTAATACGTACATATGTTTATTAGCTGCTCTTGCTTGCTTGTTTTTTTTTCTTGCCTTCTGATTGTTGCTCTGAGTGTTGCTATCCCTGTGCTGTTGCAATCCTGGAATTTCCCAGTTGTGGGACTAATAAAGGCTTATCTTATCTTATCTTATCTTATCTTAAATTTCACCCCAAAGCCAAATATCCCCAACTCTCTGTGAGTAGTGTATATATTTTTATTACCTCCGCCAGGCCGGAGGCCAGGAGGAGGTTATGTTTTTGCCAGCGTTTGTCTGTCTGTTTGTCTGTCTGTTTGTTTGTTTGTTTGTTTTTCTGTTGGTTAGCAAGATAACTCAAAAAGTTTTGGACGGATTTCCATGAAACTTTCAGGCGTTGTTGGAAATGGTACAAGGAAGAACTGATTAAATTTTCGGGATGATCCGGATCACCGTCTGGATACAGGAATTTTTTAAAGGATTCGTTAATATTGTCAGATACGGCCATTTTCAACATGTGTGCAGGGGCAATAGAGGGCGCTGGTCCTCGTTTCTGACGAACACAAAATCCGCTTTCTTAAAAGTTTTAGGCACAAAAGCACGCGGAAAACAGTTATGAGCAGGGCCCGCCAGCGTGCCTGTGTTTGTGTAACGCTGCAAAAGCTGAGACGGCCAGCTGTCCGGCGCCAGATTATTTGGCAGAAATTCCCCGGGCAGCCATAGTGGCTGCGCAAAGACGAGCTCTCTACCGGGGAAGATTCCAAATCCTCTTTTGCCACGGAGCGCAACCCCAATAAAACCCACGGCAACCTGTCTACCCAATTTGCATCCGTCAGGGAAGCCCTGAGTGCTGCTTTCAGTGATCTATGAAAACGCTCGCATAACCCATTGGCCTGTGGGTTGTACGCGGTTGTGCGATGAATTGCAACGCTCGCAGCCTGGGAGTTTGGAGAGGGAGGAGATAGACACAACACCAACACTTGAGTTTATTACCTCCGCCAAGGAGGTAATGCTTTTACTACTGAACCACAAATATTCATATATTTATTCCATCCAGCTACAATGCTCTGCACTGTGTGTCTGTGTGTGTGTGTGTGTATATATATATTTTATAGTAATATGTACATATGTATATTAGCTGCTCTTGCTTGCTTGTTTTTTTTTTTGCCTTCTGATTGTTGCTCTGAGTGTTGCTATCCCTGTGCTGTTGCAATCCTGGAATTTCCCCGTTGTGGGACTAATAAAGGCTTATCTTATCTTATCTTATCTTATCTTAAATCCTATCATTGTGAATCCAATTGCTAGTCATATGTTTTCATGGTCAAGGAATCTGAAAACGTACACACAAACACTGTATGGGGTGGAACTGTGGCGCTTGGCGGAGGTCTGCGCTCTCCGAGAGCTTTTCTAGTTAAAACTGTAACACACACACACACAAAAAAACTCTTCTCCCTTGCAGGAAAAAAAAATTATGGTCAGATATTCAGAAATTTCAACGAACAGAAAATGAGGCTGCTGAGATAGGCTCCTTTGCTGTGCTGCACCACAGGCCATCATTTGATGGGGTGAGTTGTTTATGGGGGACTTGACGGTAAACTTGGGGAATCTATTATTATTATTAGTATTAATCATTATTATTATTTATCAATATTTATTTTCCCCCTATTTCTTAATATTTAAACAGACTTAAAACAAGGAATCACTATATAAGCAAGAAATCTCTGTGTGTCTGTCGCGTTTGTAGGACATCATAGGATGGCCTATGAACTCAGGCGTCATAGGACTCGCGATGACGTCATAAAGATATGATTGTGGCGGTTTGGGATAACCCCCACAACAGACTAAGGACAGACAGCTCGCTACTTCTGTTTTTTTCCGCTGCACTACTGTGATGTAATGTGCCATTCATGCATTGTGATGTTAATGTGCCATTCATGCATTGTGTTCATGCATCCTGTCCTTACTGCGTCTCTCAGACGCAAATGCCCATACCTACTGCTGTGAATGCTCTTTCATGTATTGTTGTAGCTGGGTATATAAGCTGACCGAAATTCCTGTTCACTCTCTCACTCTCATTCCTTCAACTGCTGCTGACACACACATCCTGTGTCTCTTTGCTGGACAGCCTCCGAGCCGCCCATTGGGCGAGCTTCGTGACGGCGGTATGATTTAATAAACCTACTTAAAACCTCACTCCGCAGCCTTTATTTTAGCATCCACCTCATGATGTCTATATGATGGCACATAGATAAATGTGTCTTTATGATGTCATATTGACCATCACTCACGATGCCTAGAATAATGTGTCTTTATGATGTCATATGGCTCAAAATTGGCAAGGTGAATAAGTCACAGGGCCAGTCTTTATAGCCCGTTTGTGTTTTCTGCACAACAGATTTCTGCAGCCATGGCCAATTGTTGCAGCGAGCAGTGTTGCCAGATCAAGCAGTCTTCGCATTCTTGCTTAAGATGAAGAAACTAAGCAAAAGCGTTGCTTTCTCAGCAATGTCGTTTTTAAAGAGGTGCTGACACAGTAAAAATGTGTAACCTTGAAGAATGCCAGTCTACACTACAAATGTGTAAAATGCCAAGCAAAGCGCTGATTTTCTCCGGGTGCTCTGGTTTCTTGGTTTCTACGGGCATGCACGGGCCTTCCTGAACAGGGCCGAAAGCCACTTTTTGCTCAGATCTATTTTCATGATCCTCCCCATGAACTGGAATTACGACGCACCTATCCCTCAACCAGTGGTCTGAACGAAGAAGAAGAAGACCCACCAGACGGAGAGCAATAGAATGAGGAGAACTGCTGCACGTCAGAAAAGATGCCGTGAACATGAAACACCTCATGTTCCAGCAGTACACCACAGGCATGACTGTGAACAACACAGCCGTCTGAGACAGGAGGAGACCCTTCAGCAACGGGCATGCAGAAATACTGGCTTATACTTGGTTTCTACGGGCATGGACGGGTATGTACTTTTAAAACAAGGAATACAAATGACATTTAAAAGGTCCAAAAAGAAAAATCAAATGCAAACTTGCTATTAATAGCTTAATAAAAAAAATACTTTACAGCTTTTCTTACACAAATATCTGTGAATATAAATCAGTGACTGACAGACACATCTTGTCTTTTATACGTTTCAGAGACGCATTTTAGAATTAGCAGTAGTGTTTTTTGTTGCTGTTGGCGGTTGTTTTTTTTTTCCCGACTGGTTTTCCGGATTTGTGCCATCGCTACGTTGGGAGGAGTCATCAGACCTGGCAACATCCACCGTCTCCGCTTTGTTAATACTTCCCTGAGTCAAGATGGCAGATTTCGAAGAGCTCGGCGATGAGGAAAAGGTAGGGCTCTAAACATTAATATTCTAACTCCTGTATTACCTCTGATCGTTATTTAGCTGAGCTGTCTGAGACGCTAACAGTCTAGCATCGTTGGCGAAGCTAGCTAAACGAGGCAGTGCTGTTTGACAGCTCAGACCTCTGCGCTGCTTCTCCCCCAGTTTATAATCAAAGTCAGTTGTCTGTTTTGTGCTCTTCCTTGGGGACTAGTCATATGTTGTAGGGCTGATGCAAATATGCGACTGTTGAGCTTTAACTTTACCTTGCTAATGCTAAATGAAGGGAAGTGGCGCTACTTCCTGCATTTACATTGAGGATAACGACAGCATCGGTAAACATAACACCCTCCCACACCCAGTTTACTGTAAGCCTCTAACTTCCTAAACTGATCCAGATAAGGTAAGGTGATCAAAAGCGTACCACGCATAACCGATGTCGGAGGAGTTTTCAGTTGTGTGCCGTGAAATCTCTGCCTTCGACGTTCACAGAGTGAAGAAGGTGTCTTCCTGCGGTGTTATCTGGCCTCGCAGTGGCTGGGGCAGCTGTCGCATCATGCTGCAACATGTTGCAAAAGAAAGCTTTGCATTCCTAAAGTTGATGGTGTGGCCGTTGACTTATATCTGTAAGCACTGATAGCATATATTATTTTTTGTATTATATATAGCATATACTTGTACTTTATAGTATACACTTTTTTTTTTTTATAGTGTACAGCATGCCTGTCCTAAGTCTCTTTTTAAGCTAGAATATTCAGATGCAGTGTATGGCAAATGCTTTATTACCGTGTTTAAAAAAAGCAGCTTTTATCTGTACTGAAGGAATACTGTTCCAGTTTGTCTGGTATACCTCTTGGTTTTCACTAACATTCAGTGGGTCAGGACTTTCTTCGAGCCCTGTTTGATGTTTTGTTTTGATGCCGTTTTGAGGGAAACTAGCCAGATGGTTTCAGACAGTGACACAAGGAAGAGAAGTGAACTGTGACGGTCACTACTGCTAAAGAGAGGTCATATTTTTTTGGGAATTTCCTTAAAGCAACAATGGAAACTTGAATACTTAAAAAATGCAGGTTAACGTACAAAATCAATGCTACACTAACGCAGTGATCCTTTTAACTGGGCATTTGCAGCTCCTCGGACTTAAATTTAGTTTTCCAAAACTGAGTCAGTGATTATCTTTAAAAATTGTGGGGTAAAATTGTTGTATTCAGTTTTTGGGAAACTGTAGTTACTGTTAATGAATGAATAAATGAATGAATGAAAATAAGCGAAATAAATGCCAATTATTTCTCTTAAATTTGCAACCTTTTTATCTTGTAATTCTTCCTAATTTTTGATTTTTTTTTTTCTCTGAAATTTGGGACTTTTTTCACTTAAATGAACAACTTTTTATTGCAAATTTACTGTATTCCACTGAATTTGTGACCATTTCTCTTAAAAATTTGACTTTTCTTTAAAATCTGCAACTGTTTCTCAAGAATTTGCAAGATTTCTTCAAAAAAGTAAACTTGTGAACCTTTTTTCTCATATGTGATCTTGTTTTCTTGTCAATTGGTCACTTTTTTCTTTTCAAGTTGTAACTTTTCGACTGTAGGGGTATGGGTTAGTTTCACGTGTTTTACTTGAATAACCTGATTATCTAGTCAGTCTTGGGAAAAGTCCAAATTTAACAACAGCCAGACTGACGATCCCAAATCTGCAATAAATTCAGTTAATAACTGGACAAGGCTAATTGAGAAGGTAAAGTATCAAGTGGCTTTAAAAAGTCTTAAATTTAACTTCTTCATAGGTGTAGATACCATGCTTAGGTTTATATCGAGCAGCACAAAAATCTACCTTAACAGCATCATTGATAGACCTAAAATTAAATTTGTTGCTGTAGAAGGAAAGTCTCCCTACAGGCTCCTTTACATGCTTTGATTGAACTGATTGCTCGATCACAATTAAACTCAGTTACTTATTCTAATGTCCCTCTGTCCTTTCATCAGGACAGCCCATTTTGTAGGTCACTGTCAGCTGCAGCCCTTGAGGCTTTACGCTGTCTGCCTGGCAGACGGCATCGCTGCTGCAATCAGAACATGATGTGTTGTGACGTTGGCACCGGATTATGCTATGACGGTCACAAGCTTGTGATGGAATAAGAAGAGGAGCTGTTGCGAGCTCTATAGACAATAACTTGTCTATTTCAGACAGCTTTCGCTTTCAGACAGCGTGGTCGCTAACATGAGGCCTAAAAAGTAAAGCAGTGAGTGGGTCCCGCATGTTTGCAGTCATGTCACAAAAATAATTCAAACACCAAAACTGCTGTTTTAAATGAGTCTATTGTAATTCATGTGTATTAGTTTTAACATTAACGTTCTGGCTGTTTTTATGCCTGAAGTATGAACTAGGGGACCAGCTGGCTAGTGCAGGGTAGCTAACTTAAAAATTTATGTCTTTATAAACATTCAATTTTTGCGAGGGGTTAAGGCCACCATTGAGCCACTGGTCATGCAGAAACAAAAAGAGAAATAATTTTCCTTTTGATACGCATTCAAACTGGTCTTTCACTTAGTTTAAGTTGGTATAAAAAGGTCTTGAAATGTCTTGAATTTGGCTTACTTAGACCAGCACACACCCCTGTCAGATGTACTACCTGATGTCTTAAAGTACTCCTAAATGATGCATTAAATTACTGCTGGGTGTTCCCTCATGAAGGCACTGCTGTCTGCCTCGATGCCTTCAATCTGTGGCTTGCTCGCCACATGCTTACACATGTACACTGACTGCTAAGAAAAGCCCCTGGGTGACATATAGTATGTGCTGCCTGCCATCTAAGGAGTGGCTGAAATGGAGGAGCCAGCCTGCAGTCAAGAAAGTTTGCCTCACTGTAGTGGCTAACTTTTTTCCACCTTTCATAGATATTGCCTAAAAACAAATTTAAAAAGTGAACCCCCCCCCCCCCAAAAAAAAGATACCCTACACAAATAAAGCCTCTAGTGCTAAAACAGGTATTTTTTTTAGGTTATTACATTTTTTTTTTCTTAATTTCCAGGTCCGTATTGCAGCTAGTTTTGTTATTCACGCTCCTCCTGGAGAGTTCAATGAAGTTTTCAATGGTAAGCCTGTTTTTTTTTTTCTTTTTACATCTTTAACCATACATCTAATTAGTGTGTGTTTAAAAAAACAGTTTTAAAAAAAATTATGTCGATGACTCTCTTGTGCTAATTATTGCTTCCAGATGTTCGACTTCTCCTTAACAACGATAATCTTCTCAGGGAAGGGGCTGCTCAGTACGTCTTCATATTTCTCTTCTAAACCTAATAATGATAATAGTAATAATGATGTAATACAGTGTTGTGAAAAAGTATTTGCCCTCTTCCTGATTTCTTATAGTATTTTTGCATATTTGTCACACTTAAATGTTTCAGATCATTAAACAAATTTTAACATTAGCCAAAGATAACCTAAGTAAATACAAAATGCCATTTGTAAATGATGATTTCATTTATTAAGGGAAAAAGCTATCCAGACCTACCTGGCCCTATATGAAAAGGTAATTGCCTCCCTTGTTACATCATGAATTAACTGTGATTAACCACATTTTTTGGAAAGCTGAGTTCCTATTTCACTAGCCACATCCAAGCCCGATTACTGCCAGACCTGCTGAATCAAGAAATCACTTAAATAGGGGGCGGCTGTGGCACAGGTGTAGTGTGACCAACTACTGATCAGAGGGTCATGGGTTCAATTCCCACTCTGTCTACAGTCTGCATGTTGAAGTGTCCTTGAGCAAGACACTGAACCCCCAGTTGCTCCTGGTGGCCAGGCTAGCGCCTGTGTGTGTATGGCAGCTCTGTCGCCATCAGTGTGTGAATGTGTGCGTGAATGGGTGGATAGCAGGATCTGTAAAGCACTTTGGTCATCCAGAGTTGAGAAAAAGCACTATATACAGACGTGGACAAAATTGTTGGTACCCCTCTGTTAATGAAAGAAAAACCCACAATGGTCACAGAAATAACTTGAATCTGACAAAAGTGGTAATAAATAAAAATTCTATGAAAGTTAACCAATGAAAATCAGACAGTGCTTTTGAATTGTGGTTCAACAGAATTATTTTAAAAAACAAACTCATGAAACAGGCCTGGACAAAAATGATGGTACCCTTAACTTAATATTTTGTTGCACAATCTTTTGAGGCAATCACTGCAATCAAGCGATTTCTGTAACTGTCAGTGAGACTTCTGCACCTCTCAGCAGGTATTTTGGCCCACTCCTCATGAGCAAACTGCTCCAGTTGTCTCAGGTTTGAAGAATGCCTTCTCCAGACGACATGTTTCAGCTCCTTCCACAGATGTTCAATTGGATTTAGATCAGGGCTCATGGAACGCCACTTTAGAATAGTCCAATGTTTGGCTCTTAGCCATTCTTGGGTGTTTTTAGTTGTGTGTTTTGGGTCATTATCCCGTTGCAAGACCCATGACCTGCGACTGAGACCAAGCTGTCTGACACTGGGCAGCACATTTCTCTCTAGAATACCTTGATAGTCTTGAGATTTCATTGTTCCCTGCACAAATTCAAGACACCCTGTGCCAGATGCAGCAAAGTAGCCCCAGAACATAACAGAACCTCCTCCATGTTTCACAGTAGGGACAGTGTTCTTTTCTTGGTATGCTTCATTTTTGCGTCTGTGAACACAGAGCTGATGTGCCTTGCCAAAAAGTTGCAGTTTTGTCTCGTCTGTCCATAGGACATTCTCCCAGAAGCTTTGTGGCTTGTCAACATGCAGTTTGGAAAATTCCAGTCTGGCTTTTTTATGATTTGTTTTTAACAGTGGTGTCCTCCTTGGTCATCTCCTATGAAGTCCACTTTGGCTCAAACAATGACGGATTGTGCAATCTGACACTGATGTACCTTGACCTTGGAGTTCACCATGAATGTGTTTAGAGGTTGTTCTGGGCTCTTTTGGTACCATTCATATTATCCGTCTCCTCCTGCGGCCACGTCCAGGGAGGTTGGCTACAGTCCTGTGGATCTTAAATTTCGGAATAATATGTGCAACTGTAGTCACAGGAACATCAAGCTGCTTGGAGATGGTTTTATAGCCTTTACCTTTAACATGCTTGTCTATAATTTTCTTTCTAATCTCCCGAGACAACTCTCTCCTTTGCTTCCTCTGGTCCATGTTTAGTGTGGTACACACCATGTCACCAAACAGCACAGTGACTACTTGTCACCCTTTAAATAGGCCGACTGACTGATTACAAGTTTGTAGACACCTGTGATGTTAATTAGAGGACACATCTTGGTTGAACATGTCCCTATGGTCACATTATTTTCAATCTTTTCTAGGGGCACTATCATTTTTGTCCAGGCCTGTTTCATGAGTTTGTTTTTTAAAATAATTCTGTTGAACCACAATTCAAAAGCATTGTCTGATTTTCATTGGTTAATTTTCATAGAATTTTTATTTATTACCACTTTTGTCAGATTCAAGTTATTTCTCAGAACTCAGAAAAGATTTATTGCCAAGTACATTCACAGTAAACAACTGATAAACATACGAGGGATTTGACTTGACACTGAAGACGACATAGTTGACATTTTCGGTGACGCGGCAGTGTCAGTAACGCGCCTGTCAGCAGACTGGGAACAGGAAGCATGAGGGAGGAAAAGGATAAACACAATAGGAGAGAGAAAAAAAGCATTGTTTGTCAGAATACGGGTCATAAATGATCAATATTATGATTACAAGAAAAAAAAGCTCTCAATGCACAAGTAGCAGACAATAGAATCTATACAAGGACACAAAGAGAGCAGTGAATGAATAATCTTCTCATCAGTTTATTGAGTCAGTGTGAGTGTGGTGTTGAGTGAGGGTGTTTATATCAGTTAAGAACAACAAAGTCTCTTCAGCAGGAGATGTTATGTCTACCGTCTGGCAAAGGCTTGTGTCCTTGCACAGCAGATGGTAAAGTTGCCAGACAGCTGGCTGTCCATGAGAGTCAATGCTGCTCACATGTTTTGAAAACAAAAACTGCAGATAATCTGGAGGACTTTGATTGTAAGGGCAGGTCAAATGAGTCGAATAGTACTGACTTCAGAGAAAAAAACCTTTATATTCTCTTACAGATTCATTACTTAAATCCTTCATTGCTGGACGTTGAAATCATCATGGACGGCTCTCAGCGTGATCATGATGTAATCCATTTTCCTAGACAGTTCTCCATTAGCCGCTGTCAGAGTCCTGCCCAATTGGTCAATTTGATGGTTAAGCCTCGCCGGGTCAGCATTTTGATAGGCTCCGTCCATCTTCATCAATTTACGGTACACCAGAACAATCCCAGATCCAATCAGTAAAACTTCGATGACCATTGCTACGAAGAGGTATAAATCTTCACATCTTCGATAGAGAGATCACACAGGCACAAGAGTTTCCAATTACTTGTGTCCTTCAAATAGCCCGCGGCCGCTGTTCCTGCGGGGCAAACTGCCTCCCCCGGGGCACTTTTCCTCGTTGAAAAAATAGTGTCAATTGCGTTCAAAGCCCAGCTTATTAAATCCATAATTTCGTTCGATAATCAGCAGTAGAGACACGCAGACAGACGATAGCAAGCTGGGATCCAGTCAGTTAGGGGAGGAGAGAGATAAAGAGCCGGAGCTGGAGAAAAAGCGTCTGCTCTCTTTGGGAGGCGAAAGTAAGAAGAATTTCTGTGACCATTGTGGGTTTTTCTTTCATTAACAGAGGGGTACCAACAATTTTGTCAACGTCTGTAAGTGAACGCCATTACCATTACCATTACCTGTCTGACAAAGTGAAGTAGGCCAGAAGATCTCAAAAAGCAACACATCATTCCGCAATCTAAAGAAGTTCAAGAACAGATGAGAATGAAAAACCCAGAACAACATCAAAAGAACTGCAGGCCGGACTTCCGGTATGGACGCCATGGCGACTGCAGCTTAACACTGAAGCTCTCAGACCCAATCCAGGATAACACCTTGAAAATCAAACTTAACGGATTTTTGGAGGAGTGAAAATCAAAAGACAAAATCATCATGTCTAAAGGAAAACAGAAGAAACTGAAATTCTCCAGGCCAGGACACGTATCGGCCGGAGAATCTGAACTGGAAGATCTCCGTTCAGAAGACGAGGAACTGGTGATAGCTAACAAAAGGGTTAGCCTGAAATCACTATTTGAGGAGCTACGACGATTTCGCCGAGAAGTTACGGCCGAATTTCGGGAATTCAGAGAAGAATTGAAAAGGACAAACAGCAGAGTGGACCAGGCCGAGAACCGAATCTTGGAAACAGAGGATCGAATAAAAGTGCTCGAAGATTCTGTGCTAGACCTACGCAAAAGACAAGCAGCTATAGAGGCTAAGCTAACCGACCAAGAAGGAAAACAAAGAAGAGACAACATAAGAATTCATGGTCTGATAGAAGGAACCGAAAATGGTTTTAACTCTATGGCAGAATGCGTGGAATCCTTACTAAGAGAGAAATTGGATATTCCACAAACCACCGACTTGAAGATAGAAAAGGCACATCGTTCATTAGCCGCTAGGCCGGCAGCGGAAGCGCCCCCACGTTCAGTGTTGGTAAGATTTTCCAATTTCAAAATAAAACAAGAGGTTGTAAGACTGGCCTGGCAGAAAAAAGGATTTATGCACCAGGAGAGAAAAGTCTACGTGGAACACGATTACGCCCCGGAGGTCCTTAAAAAGCGCAGGGAATACAATGACGTGAAAAAGGTGTTAAGAGAGAAGAAATTGCGCTTTCAGACTCCATTTCCTGCGAAGTTAAGGGTCTTCTACGGCGATGAAACGTGTCTCTATAATTCGGCGGAAGAAGCAACAGCTGACATGGCGAAAAGAGGGCTCCCGGTAACGGTATTTAAACCCGCAGCAGACCCGAGTGAGAAGATCAAAGCGCAAACATGGACAACACAAAGACCCTCAAAATCCACGGACCAGCAGCGGGAAACCCAGCGCCAGAGCGTCGCGGATAAACTATCCGTTTTCAGGTTGGAATAGCGACCTTTTTTTTTTTTTTTTTCTTTTCTCTTGAATCAATCCGCACATCCAACCCCCTTCATACAAGGTAACAAACATTAAAGGAGATGCATATTCAGCATGTGGTAAAACATTTCATGGAACAATCATATTATTTGAAACAAATAAGTCTTTGTAATAAAAAAAAAAAAAAAAAAACTTGTTAAAATAGAAATGTGACAATAATCCACATGTTCTCCTCATACTAACAAATACTGTTTTTGCGTGAATGTTTGATGTGATGGGGGTGGGAGGGTGCACACAATTTCACAGGGTTTAGGCATAAAAGGAAAAAAAAAAATCATTACAAGTTTGGATTGGGTTCTGAAACTCACGTTAAAAGCATGGGACTACTTTCAGTGGTAAGAGAGGGCCCTCAACACGTAACAGAGTTTGAGGAATTTCCCTCAGGGCCTTCACTCCATCAAGGCTCTTCCAGGGTCTTTAAAAAGACCTCAGCTCAGGAAGTTCTTATGACAGCTTTTTGTTTTAAAGTTTTTTACACTATGTTCTTAATGTTTTTCTTGTTTTTAATGTTCTTTCAGTTTCTGAGTAGCACAAATGAGGGCCACCACACAGTTATACTAAACAAAACAACACAATGGAGAAACAGGGTGTAACCACAATAATTTCATATAATGTAAAAGGAATCCTGAATCCAGTTAAAAGATCCAAGATTCTAGGCAAAATGAAAAAAGACAAAGCAGGAATAATATTTTTACAAGAAACCCACCTAACAGACGTGGAACACAATAAACTCAGTAGACAAGGGTTTAAAATGATCTCTTCATCTTCATATAAATCAGGGAGGAGGAGGGGAGTAGTGACATTGATATCAACCAAAATTACAGTTGAAAAAAAATCAGAACACAAAGATAAAGAAGGGAGATACAGTTTGGTAACTGGGCGGCTAGAGGGAGAAGATATCACCCTGCTGAATGTGTATGCTCCCCCAGGGGCTAACTGGAAATTTTATAAAAATGTATTCGACCTAATGATAACTAAAGCTCAAGGTTTAGTGATATGTGGTGGGGACTTCAATCTTAGACTGAATCCATACTGGGATGCTTCTGGTAATTCCCCACATCAAAATAACACCCAAAACAGGAAGACTCGGATGCTACTAAAAGAAATGGGAATCTGTGACGTGTGGAGGGAACTCAACCCCAGTGTAAAAGACTATACATTTTACTCAACTCCACATTCATCTTACTCAAGGATTGACTATTTTTTTATGTTTAATAGAGACATTGGAAGAGTAAAAACATGTAAAATAGGACTGATGGATCTCTCCGACCACAGTCCGATCTACATGGACTTAAATATCCAAAAATACACAAATAATACATTTTCTTGGAGGTTAAATTCAAATGTCCTGAAAGGACCATTGAAAGATGAATTGGAATCAGATATTCTCAGATATTTGGAAGATAACGATAATGGAGAAGTATCCCCTTTAATACTGTGGGATGCATGCAAAGCTGTAATAAGAGGAAAGATTATTGCAAAACTGGCAACCCAAAAGAAACTAAGACAAGAAAAACTATCCACATTAGAGTCAGAACTTAGGAACCTAGAAAAAGAACACAAAGGCAACACTCATTCTTTTTTTCCACAATATCTTTATTGAACCTTTTTTTTTTTTTTTTAACAAACAATCAAACACTAACACTAAAGTACTACACAAAAAAAAAAAAAATGCACTAAAAACACCAACAACCACCAACAAAATCAAATCTTCAACAATGCTCCTCTGTTTAGTCTAGACAATCCAATACATAAGTATACATATTATGTTCACCAGTTTGGAATTTACAAGGTCCACACACATCATTCACCTTCTTCTTCAAGAGTTATGTTTAAATTTTTTACATAATCAATAAAAGGTCTCCATATATTCTCAAACACAATTTCCTTTGATTTTAGTATATATGTTATTCTTTCTAATGGAAGGTTTGTTAACATCTGTCTTAACCACTGAGTCACATCTGGTCTATGAGTCTTTTTCCATAATAGTGCAATACATTTTTTGGCATTAAGCAAACTGAGGTCTATGAATGTTCTTTCACTTTTATTAAAATTATGCTTTTCTGGGTACAGACCCAACAAAAACAGTTTAGGATTCAATATGATTTGTTTTGAGATTATTTTTTCAATTGTTACCCTCACCTCTTCCCAAAACATTCTTATTAATCTACATTCCCATAAACAATGAAATAGGGTTCCTTTACTTTCCATGCATTTTGTGCATGTATCTGGTATATTTTTGTTATATCTATTTAACTCCTCCGGTGTAACATACATCCGCATTAACCATTTGAAATGTATCAATTTAAGGCGTGCATTTATTGATTTGGTTTGAGCTTCTGTACAAGCCAATTCCCATTGTTCCTCTGAAATTTCAATTTGCAGATCTTCTTTCCAGTAGTTTAATCTTTTCAGTGAATTTTCACTTGAAGATAGTGTCAATGAGTTATAAAACTCTGAAATAATACCCTTTCTTTTACTATCTTTCATCATCATTTTTTCCAAGGATGAATAAATAGGTCGAGTGAGAGCTTTATTTTGATTTGATCGAATAAAGTTTCTAAGTTGAAGATATTTAAAAAAATGTGTTCTATTGAGATTAAATTTGATCCTCAGCTCTTCAAAAGACATTATGTTGTCTGCACATGGCAAATATAAATCCTGAATCTTTTGTATCCCTTTTAAATTCCATACTTTAAATACAGCGTCCGCTCTCCCTGGTTTAAAATATTGATTACCCCATATTGGACTAAATTGTGACAATAACTGTGGTTCTTTTAAATAGTTTTTAGCTTCACACCATATTTTGATCATATGCTTTACAAATGGATTTTTAACTTGTTTTTGTAATTTTTTGCCGAATCTGAGTATATGAATATGGGAAGAGGTAAAGGTAAATTGTATGATTCCATTTCAGTCCAGTGAGGGAGATCATTTGATGAAAAATAATATGTCATAGACCTCAGTTGTGCCGACCAATAATACAACATAAAATTTGGACATTTCAGACCTCCACGATCAAATGGTAAATATAATAAAGACAAACGTAATCTAGCCCTCCTGTTGTTCCATATAAATTCCACTAACTTTTTTTTTATTCTTGAGAATAGATCTAAAGGTGGTGATAAGGGAATGTATTGAAATAAATAAAGTATTTTAGGTAAAATATTACTTTTAAGTATATTGATTCTCCCGATCATCGACATTGGTAGTGACATCCATCTCTGAGTTAACTCACTGATATCTGACATTAAGGCTTCATAGTTGACACTGGCGACTGATTCTAGCTTAGGCATAATTTGGATTCCTAAATATTTAAACTGATTTACAACATTGAATTGATTTACCTCAGGGGCTGGGTAATTTCTCTGGGTCTCATTTAGCATTAATATTGAAGATTTAGTTTTATTTATTTTATATCCTGATATTTCCCCAAAATTCTTTATTAAATTCAACAAGGTTGGAATTGATTTTTTTAGATTCGACATAAACAAAATTATATCATCGGCGTACAGGGAGATTTTATGTTCTGTTGGTCCAACTTTAATTCCATATATTTGTGAATGTAAACGTATCGCTATCGCTAAAGGTTCAATTGCCATAGTAAACAGTAAAGGTGAAAGTGGACAGCCTTGTCGACATCCTCTATTGATTTTTATTGGTTTTGAAATATTGTTATTTGTTAGGATTTCTGCTGTAGCATTATTGTATATTATTTGAACCCATTTTATGAAATTATTTCCAAGTCCAAACCTTTGTAGGACTTCAAAAAGAAAGGGCCATTCAACTCTATCAAAGGCCTTTTCGGCGTCCAATGATAGGAGAGCTGTATCCGGTGCTTCTTTATTAAAATAAATAATATTAAATAGTCTTCTTACATTATGGAAGCCTTGTCTACCCTTTATAAAGCCATTCTGATCTCGATTAATAATATTTGGTAAAATTTCTTGTATTCGTCTTGCTAAAATTTTACAGATTATCTTAAGGTCGGCGTTTAATAGGCTTATTGGTCTCATATTTTCACATTTATTAGAGGGCTTACCTGGTTTTGGCAGCAGTATAATTAAGGCATTATTTATGTATGATGGTAAATTATTATTTTGAAATGCTTCTAAAACCATTTCCAAAAAAGGTTTTATTAATTTATTCTTAAATTTTTTATAAAGGTCAACTGGAAGACCATCTGGTCCTGCACTTTTTCCTGATTTCATATTATCAATGGCTAGCCCAACTTCTTCTTGACTAATTTTAGACTCCAATATCTCCCTGTTTTCATTTGGAATACACGGTATAGATAGTTCGTTCAAAAACCCATTTAGTTTTGTTAAATCAGGTTCATTTTTGGTATCATATAATTTTTCATAGTAATCTCTAAAGGCTCTATTAATTTCTAAAGGATCTATAACTACTTATAACTTATAATACTGGTAATTGGTGTTTTAATTTCCAATTGTTTAATCTGCCATGCTAATAATTTTCCTGATTTTTCACCTTGTTCATAAAAAGATTGTTTCAATCTTAGAAGACTCGAGGCAGCTCTATTCGTTGATTTTTTGTCGTATTCAGCTCTCAAAATCAGTAATTCATTCTCCAACCTTGGGTCACTTCCTGCATACACTTTTTCCTGAAGATTTTTTATTTTATGTTCCAATTTAGCTCTCTCCTCTCGAGTCTTCTTAGATTTTGATCCTGTATAACTAATAATATGTCCCCTAATAAAAGCTTTGAAAGCCTCCCACTTTACACATGCTGATGTTTGTGTAGTATTGATGTCAAAGAACTCGTCTATCTGTTTTTCTATATACTTGACAAATTCCTCATCCTGAAGCCATTTATGCTGAAATTGCCATCTACCTGATTCCTTTGTCAATTTTTTATCTACATATATTAGACAACAGGGTGCATGATCAGAGATCACGATGTTATCATAAAAGCAGTTTTGAATCTTGGACCTTAATTCTGTGGAAATCAAAAAATAATCAATACGTGAGAATGTCTTGTAGGTACTGGAATAACAAGAATAGGCTTTAACTTGTGGTTTCATTTCTCTCCATATATCTAACAATCTCAATTCTTTCATAAAATGATTAATAGTCATCCTACATCCAATGTGCGTACAATCCAGTCCTGTTGATCTATCCACACCTGGATTCAATGTACAATTAAAATCCCCTGCTATTATATGTTGCCCTGTAAGTGATGATAAGATGAGAAATAAATTAGCAAAGAACTTCTGATCATCTATATTGGGACCATATAAGTTCACAAGATTTATATTTTCTAATAGCAAAGAACCTTGAATGATTACATATCTTCCAAATTTGTCTCCAATTACATTTTTCACTTGAAAAGGAACTGATTTATGTATGAGAGTCATAACTCCCCTGGCTCGGGATGAAAATGAAGAGGTGAATACACTTCCCTGCCATCTACTCCTAATTCTTTTAACATCCTCCTCTATCAGATGAGTTTCTTGTAAAAACACAATTCTTGAACCCATGTCCTTTATTTTATTCATAACTTGTTTAAGTTTTTTTAAATTTTGTAGACCTCTGCAATTCCATGAAGTTAAATTAAGATTAACACTTTGGTCCATGATCAATAGAGAGTTTGGGATTACCTTGCAGTGTAAACATGCTCATACAGAGAAGCAAAAACATGAGTGGTTGAACATTCATCCTACAAACTACACACAAACAAATTTCCCCTTCCCACACTTGTGGCAAACCCCCCAAAATCAAAAGAAAAATTCTGTCTCCCGATATAGCCATCGACCGCTCCACACCCACGGGGAACAGCCTAAGCCACTCCTCCTTCATCCTCCCAATCACCCTAACTCTACTGCTTTTAATGACGTAACATTAACTCTCCTCTGTAGTTTTCCAACTTAACTCCAAAATTTTTAACAACTTTGTACATCATAGTTTTTTTTTTTTGTTTGTTTTGTTTTTGTTTTTTTAATATATAATACAATCTATATTTTGTAAACTTACTATTTACTTCAAGTCAGTCAGATGCCTGTGCAAATGCTTAATTATTCTACCTTATATTTTGTTCATGCTTAGCTCCCACCAGTCTCTTCTTCTTCTTTGATCTTCTTGATGAACTCCTGCGCCTCCTCTGGGGTCTTGAAGATGTGGGTTCTGCCCTCATACGTGGTCAGCAGTCTCGCAGGATAGATTACACCATGACGAATCCCAAGGTTGCGCAGCTCCTTACGTACGGGATCAAACTGCTTCCTCAATTGCTGGATTCCTGTGGCCAAATCTGGGTAGAACCGCACCTGCTGGTCCTGGTGTTTAATCTCTCCTTTAGCACGTGCAGCGTTGAAGATCTTCATCCTGTCTCTGTTGCTAAGAAACTTCATAATTAAGGTCCTCGGCGGTCCCTTATCTCTCCGTGGGCCAATACGATGTGCTTTTTCCAGAACCACTGCTGATTGCAACTCCTCGCTGCCCAGCACCTCCGGAATCCACTTTTCCAGAAAGGAACATACGTCCCGACCTTCTGATTCCTCTGGAAGACCCACCAGCCTCAAATTATTCTGTCTCGACCGAGATTCCAAATCCAAAATATTATCTTCCAGAGATTTATTTTTTTTTTCCAAAGTGCGCACCTTTAATTGAAGACGGGTGACGTCATCTTCAGCACTAGCGAGACGGAGCTCCATCTGCGCCGTTCGTTCTACACAGTCACCCAATTCCTTTCTTATTCCTTCCAACGCTGTCATAATCCCATCAAATCTAGAGGAAAAGTCTGCTCTCATTGAACTCATGGCAGCCATCAGCGCATCTGCGCCATTCCCCGCAGAAATCGCAGCGTTGCCAGCCTCCTCCGCCATATATGGAGTTTTGTTTGCTGCGTCACAGACCTGAAAGTCCGTTAATTTGGACTGTTTCGGCGGCTCGCTTTTTCCTTTTCCTGGTTTTCCAGCCTTAGGCTTCGCCGACATATCCTCGCCCAAATGCTGGGATACGTTCTGTCCCAAATGAGAGAGTTATTTGCCGATTTTTTTTTTCCAGGAGCAGAGCAGAGCGAGACACGTCCGTCCTACGTGGCAGCCATAACCGGAAGTCCTCAACACTCATTCTACTGACTCGCTCAAGATTAAGGAAATTAAAAACCAAATAAATGAGATCTACACAATAGAAATCCAGAAGAAACTTACATTTCTGAAACAAAAATACTATGAAGCAGGCAGTAAATCGGCAAAATTGCTAGCCTATAAATTGAGGAAACATCAAACAGAAAGCAATCTACAAAGTAATCAGAGACCCAGTATCAAAGGAAATAAAATTCAGAATTCAGGATATTCTTAAAAACTTCGAGAATTACTATAAGAACTTATACTCCCACAAAAAACATAAAAACGCATCCGAGGCATTCCTAAACACATTAAACCTTCCCCAACTTACGGAGTCACAAAATAAAACACTACTGTCAGAAATACATCCTAAAGAATTGGAAAAAGCAATTATGAAACTTAAAGCTAACAAATCCCCAGGAGCTGATGGCTATACAGCAGAGTGGTACAAAACCTTTAAACAGCAACTATCTCCTCTCCTCCTGAAAACATTTAATTATGTCCTCCACACAGGGGAAATCCCCCCCCTCCTGGAGAGAAGGGGTCATTGCAGTTATACCTAAACCTGAAAAGGATAAACTAGAGTGCTCCAACTACAGACCAATCAGTGTACTAAATCAGGACTATAAGCTTTTTACCATTATCCTTGCCAAAAGGTTAGAAAATATACTGACAGACCTAATTCATTTAGACCAAACAGGTTTTATAAGACAAAGACAGACACAAGACAACATTCGACGCACTTTACACATAATTCATCATATAAAAAAATATAACTTAAATGCAGTCATATTGGGATTAGATGCTGAAAAAGCATTCGATTCGGTTGACTGGTCTTTTCTATATAGAATCTTATCCAGTTTCAATTTTCATAACAACTTCATTAGAACTATACAGGCATTATATAAAAAACCAACAGCTAAAATAAGGATTAACGGTAATTTATCATCATCTTTTGAACTGGAAAGAGGATGTCGTCAGGGCTGCCCCCTGTCTCCACTGCTCTTTGCAATCTTCATAGAACCTCTGAGCCAATGGATAAGACAAAACCAAAAAATTCAAGGTATTACACTTGGTCAGAAGGAACATAAAATAGCACTCTTTGCTGATGACATTTTAATATACCTAGGGCAGCCGAACACTTCTTTACCAGAACTAACCTCAGTTTTTTCAGAGTATGGAGATTTATCGGGGTACAAATTAAACATGCATAAAACCCAAGTTTTAACATTCAACTATGACCCAAATCATTATTCACTAAGCAGACTCAAAACTAACTGGGAGTCGGAATCTATGAAATATCTGGGGGTCAATATCCCGAAACAACTCAACAAAATTATATCACTAAACTATGATCCACTGGTGACAAAAATAAAATCTGACCTAGCAAGATGGAATATGATACCATTCTTGGGTACTGCACAAAGAATTGAAGCAGTCAAAATGAATATACTTCCACGTCTTCTATACCTTTTCCAAACAATACCGGTAGAACCTCCCAAAAAAACATGGCAGGAGCTGGACAGAAGGATCTCAAGATTCATATGGCAGGGCAAGAGACCTAGAATCAGATATAGAACCCTACAGCTAAACAAAGACAAAGGTGGGCTCGCGCTGCCAAATATCAGGGACTACTTTAAAGCCGCACAAATTAAAACTTTAGTAGAGATATGTAACCCAGTCTACTCTGCACAATGGAAGGAGATCGAATGCCAAATAACAAGTGAAATCCCCCTACAGGCGATAATAGGGAACAATGCCTTACCTAAGCTTTTGAATAACACTAACCCGTGGATAGAGACCCCGCTAAAAATTTGGTTTAAGATAGTCAGAGAGAATCAAACTAAAGAGCCCTATCGACTTCTGCAATGGATTGCCTATGATCAGGACTTTACTCCTAATAAAACAGACACCAGATTTAAAAAGTGGAAGGAGAAAGGGCTGTCTAAAATATTACGATTTTTTTAAAGGGCAAATCTTAAGAAGTTTTGAAGATTTGAAAAAACAAGGTCTAATAAATCAAGACCTTTACAGGTTCTTCCAGCTTAGACACCACATAAACAATATACTTAAAAAGGAGGTTTTGGAAAGGGCCCAGTCAGGTGTTCTGAAGGTCTTCTTAATGGCATATAAAGGGATCCCAGGGATCAGATACATTTCTAAAATATACCAAGGTCTTCAAGACTTAAAAGGAGACAACACATCTTATATAAAAGAGAGATGGGAAAAAGAGGGGAATTTCACTTTACAACTGGAAATATGGGAAAAGCTAAATAAACAGCAATGGAAAAGTACCTCATCCCTGCAGTGGAGAGAATTTGGATGGAAAAACTTGGCAAGATTTTTCAGAACACCTGCACAAAACAAATTTACCCATAAGGGATTGAACTGTTGGCGCTTGTGTGGTGAAAAGACTGCAAATCATTTTCATGTGTTTTGGTCATGCCCAGTTATCCACCAATATTGGACCAAGGTACAGACAATATTGGGGAAAATATTCAAAATTACAGTTCCCTTTTCTTTTGTAACTTTGTATTTGGGTTTACTACCGGACTCACTGGAAAGACGAGGAGAAAAATACTTATTCAATGTTTTAATATTGGCAAGCAAAAAAGCTCTAACTAAAAAATGGATGTTGAAGGACTGTCCTACACCTGAAGATTGGACTAACGTGATCCAAGACATTTACTCGATGGAAAAGTTGACATTCGCACTGAGACAGGACATGGATGTGTTCATGAACTTTTGGCAACCCTGGACCGCATATGTGTCTTCCATTAGATCTAATCTTTGACAAATACCATTTCAATAATGGTTCCGCTCTTTGTTCCAACGCTACTCAGATGCTCTTTTATCTTTATTTACTTACTTTTTCTTTTTGTTTGTTTTTTACTGGTTTGTTTGGTTTTTTTGTTATTTGTTTTTTGTTTTTTTTCTCTTTAATTTCACTTTTTCTTTCACTTTAAAAAAAAAAAAAAGGGGTGTTGTAAGAATTAATCTTCCAATGTTGTCAGATATCAGAAAATAAGGGAACGTGTGATGAAAATGTAAACAATGCATTGCTGTAACGACCTGTATACCCTTTACAAAAACTTAAATAAAAAAAAAAAAAAAAAGAACTGCAGGCCTCAGTTTGGACACTGGTCCATAGGGGTGGGAAAAAAGATCGATTCAGTGATGGATCATAATACTTGGCACTGGCAACAATGCATCCATCCATAAATGCACGGCTCAATCTTTTATTTAAAATAAATATGCACACATATACTTTTGGGTTATCAGTTAATCAGTGGCGTTTTCAATCCACTAGATGGCGCAAAGCAAGCACCCAGTCAAGTGAAGTCATAGTTTGCAGCCAGCTTTGAGAGTTAGGAAGCAGTTAGCGCAGTTAGCTCAGATGTTGGGCCTTTTTTTGATTTTATAACAAAGATGGAAGGAAAGACCTTGACATGACACACAACCCGCAAGAAGCACTACCCTTAGCCTTTGCTAACGCTGTCTCAGAGCAGCGTTAGCAAAGGCTAAGCTAAAGAGACACCGGCATGGAGCTTTTTCTCCGATCGCCAAGTAAGTAAAGTTTATTTATGAAGCCCTTTTCAGGGACATAGAGTCACAAAGTGCTGCACAATAAAATTGAATAAAAGGATGTTGATAGATAAAAATAATTTTAAAAAATACAAAAACAAGTTAAAACACAGTATTAAAATAATTAAAAATATCAGATTTGCCATTAAAAAGCAGCGGAAACTCAACGGAAATCCTTGTTAAACAAAAAAGTTTTTAACTGCTTTTTGAAAGAGTCCACAGAGTCAGTTAAACTTATCTGGAGTGGGAGTCTATTGGAAACAGCACTGTCCACCACCCTCCATGTGTGCCGAGATGTATCTTCGTGGAAAATGAAGCCCCAAGAATACTTTACTATATGAAAGAGATGCCAGCAGTTTTACTTTGGGACATGATTTGAGGTTGAATAAGGTGAAAAAATTTGAAATATATGGGATCGTGATACTCGATTATCACGATATCATGATTATCGTTGAATTGTGATAGGATCGAATTGTAACCAAGTATTGCGATCCGAATCAAATCGCGATGTCCCTCACGATTCCCACCCCTACTGGTCCGTGATTCAAGAATAAGAAAGAGACTGGGCAAAACTGGCATCCATGGGACAGTTCCAAGGTGAAAACCACTGCTGACCAAAAAGAACACAAAAGCTTACACATTTGCTAAAACATCTTGATGATCCTCAAGACTTTTGGGGAAATTTTCAGTGGACTGACAAGACAAAAGTTGAACTTTTTGGAATTGCTGTTCTTAAGGACAGTGCTAGATGATGAACACTGACAGTGTTTCCCCTAGGTTTACAGCCTTAGGAGGAGAGGGCAGCGTGAAGGTTGACAGTGACAAACCTTTAAAGCAGGGGTGTTCAATCATGTACCATGGAGGGCCAAGACCCTCCAAGTTTTCTCTTCTACCCATTCTCTTCAGCAGGTGTTTTCACTTATCAGCAATCAGTGGGAAGAAATTAAGTGGAATATGCTGATGAAGACACTTACTGGAGGTAAAGCCTGTAGGGTTTTGGCCCTCCATGGCACATGATTGGACGCCCCTGTCTTAAAGGAATCATGGTGTTCTGGTGCTATGTAGAAAAATTACAGAATACCAAATTATTATTGAAAACGAATGGGACATCCAATACTAGTGACTGTTTCAGAACCCTTGTGTATTTGTTTGTCAGATCACTTATTTGTGTGATCTTTTATGACATATTCATAGTAGTGTTTCTTGCACTTTGGGGAATGGATCCTAGCATTTTTAGCATTTTTCCTTATGAAGACCAGGCCAAATGTCCTCATAAGGAAAACTGTCCTCACAAAAAAGGTGGTTTGTCAAGAGGTGGTCCACACAAGAATAGAAAGGCAGGAGCACGCACACATGCATACTGGTTTTCATGTTTTATGGGAACCAATTTTCTGATTGTCACTTGTGGGGACTACGCTTTGTACATAGACAGATTCCTTGCATTTAGATAGATAGAAGATTAACTTGACACTTTGGGGGGCCCAGTATAATGGTAGGACAAACACTGGTTGATATCAATCAATGTAAGCTTGCCAGATTGTAGCCAGTGGCTAATTTCCATCTGTTGTCCATGCATGGAATGCATGTGTCCCATTACATCTGTTGTAAAACTAACACAGTATTCCATAAAAAGAGCATCATACCAATAGTCAAACATGGTGGTGTTAGTAGTGTGATGGCTGGGGCTGCTTTGCTGCTTCAGCACCTCGACGGCTTGCTGTAATTCATGGAACCATGAATTCTGCTCTCTACCAGAAAATCCTGAAGGTGAATGTCTAGCCATCAGTTGGTGACCTCAAGCTCAAGCCCTCCAGTGTGGGTGAATTAAAACAATTCTTCAAAGAAGAATGGGATAAAATTCCTCAACAGCGATGTAAAAGACTCATTGCCACTTACTGAAACGCTTGATTGCTGTTGTTGCCGCCAAGGGTGACACAAACAGTTTTTAGGGTTAGGGAGCAATTACTTTTTCACATAGGGCCAGAAAGGTTTGGATAGCTTTTTCCCCTTAATAAATGAAATCATCATTTAAAAACTGCATTTTGTATTTACTATGGTTATCTTTAGCTAATATTAAAATTTATTTGATGTGAAACATTTAAGTGTGACAAATATGCAAAAATATAAGAAATCAGGAAAGGGCAAATACTTTTTCACGGCACTGTAGGTATGTATTTAGCTTATTTATTCTGTTTTGTCACAGTGCCTTTGCCCAGTACAACATGGATCAGTTCACCCATGCCAAAATTGATGGATATGAAGATCAGGTGAGTACTTCAGCAATCTTTCCGCGTAATAATTATCATATAGTACTAAACAGGCACACTAACAGTCGATATCTCTGGTGTTTTCTGTGTAGGTTTTGATAACGGAGCATGGAGATTTGGGTAATGGTCGCTTCTTTGACCCCCACAATGAGATCTCCTTTAAGTTTGACCACTTGAGGAAGGAGGCCAGTGACCCCCAGCCCCATAAGGGCGAGGCTGTCCTCAAGTCATGGAGAGACGCCTGTGACTCCGCTCTTAAGGACTATGTCAGGGAGCACTACCCTAGTGGAGCCTGTACCGTAAGAACACCTTCTCCATCTGCATGATAGCTGCCATTATAAATGTTACACACAGTACATCATCCACTCATCGTACTTTATCTACTTTAGGTTTACGGGAAAACAATCGATGGCCAGCAGACCATTATTGCTTGTATCGAGGGCCATCAATTTGAGCCTAAAAACTTCTGGTAAGTTGATAGCGGATAATGATCTCATTTAAACTTCCTAATCAAATTCTCCCAGACCATTATGTCGGTGCACTGTAGATGCAGCCATGTGATTGGGATCGCTTTTCAAATGTCTGCATTTTCTGCTCCCAGGAACGGCCGTTGTCGGTCTGAATGGAAGTTCAGTGTTTCCCAGTCCACAGCGCAGTTGGTTGGAGTCCTAAAAATACAGGTATATTTACCGGTTGTTGGTTATAGTGTGAGCATGGCTATGATGTGTTTGTTCATTGTTGTTTCTTCTGCTTACCTCAGGTTCATTATTATGAGGATGGAAATGTGCAGCTGGTCAGCCATAAAGATGTGCAGAAGCCATTGAGTGTGTCTGTACGTATCTTATCTCATTGATAATTCCTCTTTGTTTGTTTAAAGCAGCACTATGTAACTTTTTTGTTCCACATAGAAATGAAGAAGAAAGTTGAAAAGACTACAACAATGGCGACTATGATGTCATTCTCGGCAGCCAATCACAGGGTGCTTAGTTGTTGGTGGCTTAAGTTTGCCCTGTGATTGGGTGTTGGGACTCAGCTCATAGTTGCCGTAGTTGTAGTCTTTTCCGTGTTCCTGCTAGTGTTGTAGTCAAGACCAAACTGACCGAGAACAAGACTAAGTCGAGGCCAAGACCATATATTTTGTTGGTTGCTTCTCTGAGTAAATACAAGGGTGCTGAAATCAAAACAACAATCTTTAATTGACTTGGACATCCTGAATCGTCTGTAATTTTCACAAACGTGAAATGTTTACGGGCAGCGCAGTGGCGGAGTGGTTAGCACTGCGGCAGCACAGCAACTCACCCTTGGCCGGGGGATCCTGGGTTCAATCTCAGCCCCCGACCAACAGTGATCTGTGTGGAGTTTGCATGTTCTCCCCATGTCTGCGTGGGTTTACTCCGGGATTTCTCCGGTTTCCTCCCACATGCCAAAAACATGCAAGTTAGGTTAATTGGCATCAAACTGGGGATTCTAAATTGTCCTTAGGTATGACTGTGAGAGTGAATGGTTGTCTGTCTCTCTGTGTTGGCCCTACGATGGACTGGTGATCTGTCCAGGGTGTACCCTGCCTCTCGCCCAAAGATGCTGGGATAGACTCCAGCCCCCCCCCGTGACCCGAAAAGGATTAAGCGGAAGAAGATGAATGAATGAATGAAATGTTTACATCAGGCCCATTCAATTAACAGCCCACGGGCCACATATGGCCCAGAACCAACCTCCAAATGGCTCGGGCCCAGTCTGTGGTCCAACCAGAGAAGCAAAGGCCAACATGTTTCACAGAATTGCAGAAATCCATTAATTGCTACAGACCGTAAATGAAACTCTCCATGTAGCCTAGCAACCATCAACCCACAATGCAGTGCATTTGTTTTGAAGTATGGGCTATGACTGTGGCTAATGGTGCTAGTGGCAAGATACCAAGTCTACATCAAATCCGAACAGGTGGCGCGATTACATATAAATATCATTATTTATCCAGATTCCTGCCACAGACGTTCTAACAAGGCCAGCAGGCTAGCAATGTAAATGCCTATCATGTGAAGTTTTGGAGGTAGGGACAACTTGTTCAGGTGAACCCCCCATCAAATAATGTAAACCTAAGCATGACATTATTTTGGGGATTTCAGCAGCAGGTTGAACACAGCTGCAGAAGTTATAAAGGCAACCTCACCTGTCTGCAACTCACTCAGATGGTGAATTCATGTCTATTTGCATGTTTACATTGAGCTACAGTCCATTAAAAGGCTGTGTGATGTGTCTAGTGCGTTATAGAAGTGTATACTTCTGTCCCGCCGCTAGCTAGCCTGCTGTTTACAGCAAGCGAAAAGGGAGCCGAGTGCGTAAGTCTCCTCTGCTAGTACATAGCCTCTCCACAGCAAGCCTCATGCGTACCTCCTTGTGGTAATGGATGGAAACTGGGTACCGTGAGGCCCCAGGCTAAAATGCAGGGACTCGTAGGAGGTTTGGCCCCCAGACTTGCGGTACTCATGGCCCACCGGCGTGTGGACATGCCCTGATACCCATGAACCAAATCCCCAACTATGGGTTAAATAGTATACGGACTACATAGTCCGTTAGGAAAGTCCCCAATGGCGAGTAGTCTACTACTTCGGTGGATGAGGGCAGTGCCTGGCGGGCAGGTGCTAGAGAGGCGGGCCTTGATAAACAAAGCACCTGGCAGCCCGTTGCACCCAACTTCATGAAAATCGCACGTTTCGGTCTGCCAAACCGCGTTAGACATGCTGATGGCCAAGAGCGTGTGCGTGGCCCTCGCGCAGCCACGACCACCCTAAACAAATTCACAAGCGATTGGCCTTCGTCTTCAGCTCGGACGATCCCTTCAAGCCCAATGGCGATGGAACTGCGGGTAACGGGAGAAGGTTTGGTATGACTGGAAGCCTCTGGCTCGCAGCCACACATTGGCGGCGGATCTAAGATGATCGCCTTCCAGTGAACTCTGCGGTGACATTGGATTTCGGTAGCTGGATCCGCGACTGGACTGGCCTGGCCTATTTAGGACTCCCGCAGCCCACCCCATATGAGGAGGCCCCTAGAAAAGGTGGGGCAAACATTGGACACTGCAGACTTATCTGGCTAGCATGCCGCGGCTGGCAGATTACCCATCACAGCGGTCGACCTACATATCAAAACCATAAAAACTCAAACTCAACCGCTCTCGACCATCGCCTGGATTCTCAACCACCGATTGGATCTCTCATTACAAAACCCTTCATCCTGGGTGCTTGGAACATCCGCACACTGCAGGACACGAGGAGCAGCGAGCGTCCAGAACGTCGTACAGCTGTGGTATGTAAAGAACTTGCACGCTTTAACATCGACATAGCAGCTCTAATTGAGACTAGACTTGCTGAGGAAGGCAACATCAAGGAAACTGGATCAAACTACACCATTTTCTGGAAGGGAAAGGATACAGAAGATCCTCGTATCCATGGTGTAGGCTTTGCAATCCGATCCCAGCTTGTGGATCAACACAACCTTGTCCCAACTGCAATCAATGAGCGAATAATGACCATCCGAATCTCGCTCACCTAAAAATGTTTCCTCACTCTGATCTCAGTGTATGCACCTACACTTACATCTGAAGATGAAAGCAAGACTTCCTTCTGTGAACAGCTCACACATACCATTCTGACAGTCCCAGAATCCGACAAGCTTGTTATTCTGGGTGACTTCAATGCCAGAGTTGGCAGTGACCACCAACTGTGGAAAGGCATCATAGGCCACCATGGTATGGGAAAATGCAATGCAAATGGGGAACTTTTACTGGGCCTTTGTGCTGAACACAATCTTATTGTAACAAACACCCTTTTCCAACTCCCCCATCACCAGAAGACGATCTGGAAACACCCTCGCTCCAAAAAGTGGCACACCCTCGACTATGTCCTCACAAAAACAAGAGAACGAAATGATGTCCGCATCACGCGATCCATGCCTGGAGCAGATGACTGCTGGACAGATCACCGCCTCCTGATCTCCCGACTCAATATTACGATCCGGGGACCACCAAAGTGCATTTTGGCAAATGTTCCTCACCATCGCTTTGACTGTGACAAGCTCCACAATCCCCAAATGTTGCAGTCCTTTAGAGAGGCCATTGGTAGAAACATGAATGAACTGAGCCTTCCAGACAATGCCTCAATTGAAGACCGATGGACCACTCTCCGTGATGCATCGACTGCTGCTGCCAAAGAAATGATTGGTCATAAACATAAGAAAAACCAAGGCTGGTTCAACGAGAATGATGAAACAATCACCAACCTCATAGAGGCTAAACGCCATGCACGTCTTGCGTTTGAAAATGATCCATCTGCAAAGAATCAACAGAAACACCAGCAAGCAAAAGCGGCATGCCAGAGAGGGATTCATAAAGCCCAAAACACTTGGTGGCAGCAAAAAGCAGAAGATTTGCAAAAATATGCCGACCAACGGGATATGCGCCGTTTTTATGCTGCAACGAAGGAGATCTTTGGCCCCACCAGATCATCTGTGGGCAGCCTAAAAGATGCAAGTGGCTCCACCATTATCACAGACACCAAGGGGATCCTTGACCTTTGGAAGTCCCACTTTGAGAGTCTATAAATAGTAACTTTTGCACCCCTAGTGATCTCCTCTGCAAGACCCCACAACACCCCCACTCGTGAGTGGTTGTCTACACCACCTCCACTACATGAGCTAAATAAAGCTATAAAGCACATGAAGACAGGCAAAGCACCAGGACCAGATAACATCCCGCTGGAGTTCTATCTTCATGGAGGTCCCAAGGTGAAAAACTATTTAATGCAGCTTCTACTTAAAATATGGGAAACCAAGACGTTACCAAGTGACTTTAAAATGCAAATATAGTCACCATTTTCAAGAAGGGAGATAGAGAGAACTGCAGTAACTACCGCGGCATCTCACTACTGAGCATTGCAAGCAAGATCTTTGCTCGTATCCTTCTCAACCGTCTTCTTGTAGTAGCCGAGGATATACTTCCTGAGTCCCAGTGTGGCTTTAGACCCTCTCGTGGTACAGTAGATATGATATTCTGTGCTCGATAACTCCAGGAAAAGAGCCAAGAACAACAACAACCACTTATGTTCATCTTCTGGGACCTCAAGAAGGCCTTTGATCGAGTTCCTCGCCCTGCTGTGTGGGCTGTTCTTGCTCGTTTTGCATGTCCAGATGATTTCATCGCTCTCGTTCGCGCTCCCCACAATGGCATGGTTGGTAGGGTTTGCCACCAGAATACTCTCTCAGACCCTTTTCCCATCACTAGTGGTCTCAAGCAAGGATGTGTCCTTGCTCCAACCTGCTTTTCGTTGTATATGGCTGCAATGCTAAATGAAATACCACCAACAACCCCTGGTATCAATCTGCGATACCGCTTGGATGGGGGGCTTTTTAATCTTGCTCGCTTTCGCGCAGAATCCAAAACCTCAGTCACCAGTGTTCATGAATTGCAGTTTGCAGACGATAATGCCACACCAGCTCAGACTGTTGATGACCTCCAGAGGATAGCTACCATTTATAATGACTCTTATGAGCATTTTGGAATGGAAGTTAACACTGACAAAACCAAAATCCTCAACCAACCAGCACCTGGTCAAACTTCCTCAAGGATCAACCGTAAGATTAACGGAAATTCTGTCGATGAAGTGGAGCATTTCTCTTAACTTGGTAGCATCCTCTCAAAAATACCAACTTGTGCAAAGGACACCGAAAACCGCATAAAAGCTGCACACTCCGCATATGGACGCCTTTGTCATCGAGTCTTCAATAATCATGCAATAACCATCCGCACCAAAATCATGGTTTTTCGGGCCATTGTTCTTTCCACCCTTCTTTACGCCTGTGAAGCCTGGACCTTGTATCGTCACGATATCAAGCGCCTTGAGAACTTTCAACAGAGAAAGCTCAGACAAATACTTGGCATTCGTTGGGAGGATCGACTTTCAAACAATGAGATTCTCAAGCGTGCTCTGCTGCCTAGTGTGGAAGCTACCATCTTGCAGCACTGCCTTCGATGGACAGGACATGTCTTACGGATGGACCCCACCAGACTACCACGAATCATGCTCCAAGGGGAGCTTGAGACAGGAAAAAGACCACATGGCAGGCCAAAACTGCTCTACAAGGACCAGCTAAAATGTTCCCTGAAGCAAGCCAACATAGACAAAAGATCTTGGGAACAACTTGCCACCGACAGAGCAGCCTGGAGAAGAAGAACTTGGGAAGGCACAGACTCATTTGAGAGGCACAGAAAACAACAGGATGATGATAAACACAAACGAAGACAAGAAAAACAAAACCAACCACGTCCCCCACCCACAATAAAATGTGACTTCTGCCCACGACAGTTCTATCATAGGCTGGGCCTTCATAGCCACATCCGCCATCGACATCGATCACAGATGGCACCGTCCTGAAAACTAAGACGAAACCAATGCTCGGACACGAGCTGGAGCCAACGACGACGACGACATTGAGCTACAGTGTAATTACGCCGTGCAAAAAATTTGCCCGTTCGCGTTTGGTGTGAAGGCACCTTAAAACATGTCATTGACAACTCTGAAGTGTAAAATTGATGATGAAAATCGTCCGTTTAACCCTGCCTGAGCTGATATGTGTGCGTAATGGAATCTGTAGTTACAAAAAGAGGTTCCTACTCACACATGTGGTGATTTAAAACAAAACAAACCACAATAGTGGATGTGCAATGTTTGTTAATGTTATCAATCTTTCCTTGGGGGATTTGTGCACTGAAGTGTTTGACAGTTCATTTTTTATTCAGCTAAATGCACTTTGTGATGTGCCAAGGTCAGTTATGACCAGGATGTAGTATATTTTATTTCAAAAGGGAAACAAATGTTAATGCTACTAACAGTGCACATTGAGTTTTTATGCACTTTGAGATATGCCTGAGTAAGATGTGACCAAAATGGTTACAGAATTTTATTTTTTCATTCTATTTATTTTTTGTTGTTGAAGAGGAAAATATTTCTGCTACTTCAAGTTCTGCTCAACCCCAGCACTGTTATTGTGTTTTTAATGCACTTTTGATGTGCTTTTGTCATGTGCCAAGCGCACATTTAAAACCAAGACAATGAATAAAAAGTGCATATTTTTCATCATATTAATCTATGTTGGTTTGAAATTTGTCATATTCAACAGATTGCTGAACATGTGTGGCCCAGTTACATGTCTTGATTTCAAATTGTGGCCCAACTGATTTTGTAATTGAATAGCCCTGGTCTACATGTTCTCAAAAGTCCCATCAACAAAAAATATTTAAATAAGAATCTGGTTGCAACGCTACCAACCTCTGTTTCCTCTCATTTTCTCCTGCTTGTATGAAGGGGGCGGGGTTGCGACATAAACATGCAAATTACTTTATTGTTACATTTGAGGGGAATATTTCTTTGGAATCATACTGCTTATGTGGACAAATAAGTCCTGGTCTTGATTTAAAATCCAGATTCCATTTTGTCCAATACCAAAACAAGACCAAGTAAAAATGACTCTGATTCCGAGACAAGGCTGAGACCTTGAAAATGTGGACTCAGGACCAAGACTGATCTCAAGTTCTGCATTACTAGTTCCTACCAAGAACAGAGCTGATTTTAAGGTGAAAAACTTACATTGTGTTGCTTTAAATGTAGAACATGATCAAGTATACTGTATGTCTTATCAGATTTTTGTTGATGTGTGCTTAAAACGGGTAAGAACCTTCTGTCGATGCTAACCACGGTATTTGAAAACTGTATATCATTATTGTGTTAGTAATGCACCAGTTATCATTGTTTGATTATTGATAAAGATTTTTGTTTTATATACAAACACAAAGCACAATAAATAAAGCTATAGTTCAAGTTGAATGACGGCATTATTTACTTTTTTCTCCTGTAGAGTACATTTGTTGTACTATTTGTAATGGCTCCAGTTAAAAATATTTATTTGGTTTAGATTCACTGTAAGGGGAAAAAAAGCTCAAATTAAAGGGAATACAATTTGCAAATTTACAGGAAAAAGAATCAGAAATATACACTACTCAGAAAAAGTTAGGGATATTTGGCTTTCAGGTGAAATTTGTGGAAAATGTAAAAAGTTCACACTACAGTGATATAATATGAAAGTAGGGCATTTAAGTAGAAGCATGCAATGGTGATTTCCTCATCTCAAACAATTTATTGAAACAAAAGCTGACAACAGTGGTGGGTATACCACAACGAAAAATGCCATTGTCTCAATAACTTGTCATGTGCCCTTGAGCATCAATTGCAGCTTGACAACAAAGTCTCATGCTGTTCACAAGTCGACTTATTGTCTGCTGAGGCATGACATTCCACTGTTCTTTAAGGGTGGCCCTCAGGTCATTGAGGTTGTGAGGTGCAGGGTTAAAAGCCTCTACACGGTGACTCAACTGATCCCATAGGTTTTCTATGGGATTCAGGTCTGGAGAAAGTGTAGGCCACTCCATTTGAGGTACCCCAGGCTCCAGCAGCTGTTCCCTAATGATGCAACCTTGATGAGCTGGAACATTGTCGTCCATGTAGATGAAATTAGGCCTGTGTTGTACATGCAGGGGCACAGTGACTGGATTCATGATGTTAATCAGGTGATATCAGCTTGTCACTGTACCATTCACAAGGTGTAGGGCAGTTCTATATTGACTAGACACACCTGCCCAGACTGTAACATGATGACAACAGTGGCTGATGCATAGCATTCTCCTTGATATCGGCTTGTCACTGTACCATTCACAAGGTGTAAGGCAGTTCTGTATTGACTAGACACACCTGCCCAGACTGTAACACCACCACCACCACCAAAGGCTTGTCTGGTGACAACAGTAGCTGATGCATAGTGTTCTCTTTGACGTCTCCAACATCGTTGGCAGCCATCATTTCTACGTGATCATTTCTCTCAACGTGAATCGACTTTCATCAGAGAACAGCACTGAGGCCCTCTGGTCCCTTGTCCAGCATAAATGCTCCCTGGCCCTTGCAAGACGATGACGCCTGTGCCTGCTGGTGTGGTCAGGTACCCTTGCAGCTCTTCTAGCACGCAGACCGCACTGATGTAGCTGGTTTTGAATTAAATGGTCTGACGTGACACTTGGGTGCCTCTCACCTCCCTTAAATGTGCCTGGAGTTGAGTGGCATTCATCATCTGGTTCCGCAGGGCACTGTTCACAATGAAGCAGTCATCAGCGTGGGATATGGCCAAAGGACATACATGCATCTCTGTTGCAACCTGGTGATGACACTCTGTGACACTCTAAGCTCAGTGGCCATTTCCGTCTGAGAACATGCTGTTTGAAGCCTCGCAATGGTGAGGTACTGTTGATCAATTGTTAGGTGTTGTCTTGGTCTCATGATGTCAAAATGTGAACTGCATGATGAAGAGGACTGTTTAAATACCAGTTCTAATTGAACCAGAAAATGGTTCAAAGGTCAATTCATGGATCAGATACACCTTGTGAATTTTGCCATTAAGCGTCTTGTTAAAGAACAGCAAGTTATGCAAAAAGTACTGGAACATTGTATAGTTGGATGTGTGCTTTCAAAATGTTAGCAAAGGTCAAATTACATTAACCTCTAAAGGTTTTCGTGTATTTAAGTGCATCCTGAAATTTCACCTGAAAGCCGAATATCCCTAACTTTTTGTGAGTAGTGTATGTCACAATGAGCAAGGCGGGGGGGGGGGGGAGTCCTTCACATTTTTAACTTTTTCATCTGAGAAATGAAATAATTGGCTTTTGAATCAAGGGAAATTATGAAAATTTAAACGGTAAAGGCTCTCAGACACCAACAAAACTTGTGGAACTTTTCTTTATTAACCTGTGATATATTTATTTATTTATTTACTTATTGACAGAATGAGAGCCAAACTGCAAAGGAAATAGTAAAAATTATTGAAGAGGAAGAGAATGGATACCAGGTAAGTTGGCATCGCTTCTATATACAGTACAGTGCTGTGAAAAAGTATTTACCTCCTTCCTGATTTCTTGTATTTGTGCATATTTGTCACACATCAGTGTTTCAGATCATCAAACAAATTTTAATATCAGACAAAGATGACCTGAATAAGTACAAAATGCATTTTTTCCTTTTTTTTTTTTTTTTTTTCCTTTGAAAGACAAAAGTAAAATAGAAAGATGTCTTTACCTTCTTTACATGTTTCAACTGCACTGCAGCCTTCATCAGAAGAGTCAGCTGATTGCTGCCAGGTGACATTTATCAGCTGATTTTCGTAGGCGGGGCCAGCTCAGCAGATCTGTCAGATCCACCGAGCCGGCCCCGCCTCCCGCCGTCAGATGGTCTCTGGAGAATGTGGTCCCAGGTGTGAGAAAGCATAAAGGCCCCCTCATCTCGGTTCATGGTGTCTTTTCCCCGCTTTCTGATCTCTATTGCCTCCTTGATCCAACGTTTGTGTCTGTTGCTCTCCGATCCAATAATTTTTGTGTTGTCCCAGTCCATGATGTGATTATTTCTTTTGCAGTGGTCCGATATAGCTGATTTTAATGTTTCTTGTTCTGCTTTTTCTTTTTGTGATCTTGTGAGTCGTCCTTGCGTTTCCTTCTCACATTCCTTTTGGTGTTCTTTTTTTCTTGTGGTGAATAATCTTCCGGTTTCTCCAATGTAGGTTTTGTTACATGATCTGCATGATATTTCATATAATACATTGCATTTATTGTCTTGTTCTATTCTGTCCTTGGGGTGTACTAATAACTGTCTTAATTTTTTGTGTGGTTTGACTGCTGTGTTTATTTTGTATTTTTTCATGATCCTTTGAATTGGTTCCGTGATCCCTCGTATGTATGGTATAGTTATGGTTTCCTTGTTTTTGATTTCAGCTTTTGTTCTGTGTCTTGTGTCCTGTTTATTTTCTTTGTTTTTGACTTGCTGTTTCCCTTTGTTTATGGCCCATACTGGATATTGGCAGCGTATAAGTGCATGTTTTATGTGGTTTTCCTCTTCCTGTCTGTCTTCTTGTTCCGTGATGATGGTGGCTCGTTCATATAATGTCCTGACGACTGATAGCTTGTGTGCTGTGGGGTGTTCCGATGTCCAAAGTAGGTATTGATCTGTGTGGGTTGGTTTCCTGTAGACTGTGATTTTTATGCTGCCATCCTCGTTGTGGTGGATTTTCATGTCCAGAAAGGCTATGGTGCCATTTTCCTCCTCTTCGTGTGTGAATTTTATGTTCCCCGTACTGTCTGTACTGTTCAGATGGTCAGTGAGTTCTTGTGTATGTCCTTTCCTTATTTTTTCCAGAATGTCATCTACGTATCTCTTCCAAAGGGTGGGTTTGCATATTGTGGGTGCTGTGTTGATGGCTTTATTTTCCAGATCCTCCATAAAAAAACTGCTCATGATGGCTGATAGTGGGTCTCCCATTGCAAATCCTTCTTTTTGTTTGTAGATTTTTCCTCTGAATTGAAAATAAGTGGATTTTGCAACAAACTGTAGTAATTTGGATATGTCATGGACTGTGAGGTTGGTGCGTCTTTTTAGGGTACTGTCCTTGTTGAGGCGTTCTTGCACTATATGTAGTGTGACGTCAATAGGAGTCTTTGTGAATAAAGAGATGACGTCATGTGAGATGAGGATCTCGTCTGATTCTATTTTTATGTCTTTGAGTTCTTGTGCCAGCTCTTTTGAATTTTTACAGTGAAAGTCTGATAGTCCAAGGAGGGGTTTGATGATTTCAGCTAGGGCTTTTGATAAGTTGTATGTGACTGATCCAATGCTGTCTATTATTGGCCGCAGTGGGATATCCTTTTTATGTATTTTCGGTGTTCCATAAATCCGAGGGGTGATGCTGGCTGTGGGGATCAGGTGATCATATGCGTCCTTTGTGATTTTATTGCTTTCTAATAGAGGTTTTAGAAGGGCTTTGAGCATTTTTTTCTTTTCTTCTGTCGGGTTTGTTTTAATGATTTCGTATGTGTTACTGTCTGCCAACATGGTTTCCATCTGTTTTTCGTATGTTTCCGTGTCCAAAATTACTGTTGTTCTGCCTTTATCTGCTGGGAGTATTGTGATCGTTTTATCTGTCTTGAGTGAGTTTAATGCTTTTTCTTCTTTTCTTGTAACGTTGCTTTGTGGTAATTTGGCCGTTTTGAGGATTCCTGCGACTGCGTTCCGGAGTGCTGCTTTTTCTCCTTGGTCCTGGATTTTTTCACATGCCAGTTCTGTTGCGAGGATGTATTCTTCATGGGGGATTCTGGCTGGTGTGATGGCGAAGTTCAGTCCTCTGTTCAGCACTGTTTTCTCCGTGTCCGTGAGTGTGCGTTGTGATAGGTTTTTGACCCACTTATCGTTCTTTTCCGTGTGTGTTTGTCTTCGTCCGTTCTTTCTTTCTGTGAGTTTTTTTAATTTTTTCAATTGGCGGTTTTTCGTTGTGATGAATTCTTGTTCGTGTGCGTGTTTCAGTTGTGCTTTTATCTGCTCCTGCGTTTTCTGGTCCGTCGGGTAGCGTTGCTTAAACATGTCCGTTTCCTCTTTGATTTGGTTGTTTATTTTGTCTACTTTATTTGCCGTTATTCTTATACGTTCTTTTATAAGGTCTTTCCGTGCTTTGTTGATGATTTTTTCTGCGTTCTTGGTCGGGATTGGATTTCTTATATTGAGGCTTTGGGGTGTGACCTCCTCATCTCTGCAACGGAGGTTGAATCGTAGGTGGTTTCTGAAGCGTGCCCGTGTTTTCTCCAATTTCTCCAGCCGGCGGAAGTCTTTAATGCAGACTTGTCCATAACTTCCACGTAATACGTCAAACAGGTTCATTTTGTCTTCTTTCAATTATTTTTCCTTTTTTTTTTTTTCCTTTGAAAGACAAAAGTAAAATAGAAAGATGTCTTTACCTTCTTTACATGTTTCAACTGCACTGCAGCCTTCATCAGAAGAGAGGCGGGACTGGCTCGGTGGATCTGACAGATCTGCTGAGCTGGCCCCGCCTACGAAAATCAGCTGATAAATGTCACCTGGCAGCAATCAGCTGACTCTTCTGATGAAGGCTGCAGTGCAGTTGAAACATGTAAAGAAGGTAAAGACATCTTTCTATTTTACTTTTGTCTTTCAAAGGAAAAAAAAAAAAAGGAAAAATAATTGAAAGAAGACAAAATGAACCTGTTTGAAGTACAAAATGCAGTTTTCAAATGATGATTTCATTTATTAAAGAAAAAAAACTATCCAAACCTACCTGGTCCTATGTGGAAAAAGTAACTGCCCCCTGTATTACATCATGAATTAACTGTGATGAATAATATTTTTTGGAAAGCTGAGTTCAATTTCAGTAACTACACCCAAGCCTGATTACTGCCAGACTTGTTGAATCAAGAAATCACTGAAATAGAATCTGACTGACAACCTAAAGTAGGCTAAAAGATCTCAAAAAGCAACACATCCCACTGTGATCTAAAGAAATTCAAGAACAGATGAGAAACAAAAACCTAGAACGTCTAAAGAACTGCAGGCCTCACTTGCCTCAGTTTGGACACTGGTCCACGATGGAACAATAAGAAAGAGACTGGGCAAAAATGGCATCCATGGGAGAGTTCCAAGACAAAAACCGCTGCGGGACAAAAAGAACACAAAGTCTAATCTCACATTTGCCAGAAAACATCTAGATGATCTTCAAGACTTTTGGGAAAATATTCTGGGGACTGATGAGACAAAAGTTGAACTTTTTGGAAGACATGTCCTGTTTTATCTGGCATAAAACTAACACAGAATTTCATAAATAGAACATCATATCAACAGTCAAACATGGTGGTGGTAGTGTCATGGTCTAGGGCTGCTTTGCTGCTTCAGGACCTGGACAACTTGCCCTAATTGACAGAACCATGAGTTCTGCTCTCTATAAAAAAAATCCTGAAGGAGCATGTCTGGCCATTAGTTCATAAAGCCCTCCAATGTGACTGAATTTAAACAATTCTGCACAGAAGAGTGGGTCAGAGTTCCTCAACAGCAATGTAAAAGACTCATTTCCAGTTGCTGGCACCAATGGTGGCACAACCATTTACTAAGTTCAGGGGGCAGTTAAGCTGGATTCATGCTGCACCTCTGCTGTCCGTGTACGTGTAACCGGAAACCTCATGTGACGAAATTTATGTCATCGTCTCCACTCCGCTAGTGCCCCCAGTGCTCGACCGTGGACGACCGCATGCAGCCCAAATTTTGTGACCACGCCGCCTGCTCACAACCTGAACCTGGTGAAAAACGCATGCGCAAGACTGAACATCCCATTCACAAGGTGGTGATATTGGCACAGCATACCAAGACAAAGTAGACAAAGAAGACAATGAGGAAGCGAAAGATGAGAATAAACATACATATGAATCATATATAAATACTTAAGCAGCAGCAGCATCTTTGTGGAAAAGGAGTGAAAACTGGGAAGTCAAGCAGCAGAAAGCAAGCAGCGTTGCTTCGTTGGTGAAAATCCTGGCGTGTCAGTGCATTGGTGTTACCTGTCGGGTGGGAGTGAAACTACAAATGATGGTTGTGCGCATGCATCAACCGCTTGGCCTGGGTAGATGAAAAAAGTGAGCATGAACAGTGCCGCGTGCATGCCGGGCTTGTCCAAAGCGCACATGGACCAAAGCGGACTAGAGGGGAAATGCAGCATAAATAAGGCTTTAGGGGCTAATTACGTTTTCGCATTGGGCCAGGTAGGTTTGGATAGCTTTTTTCCCTTAACAAATGAAATCATCATCTAAAAACTGCATTTTGTATTCTCAGGTTATCTTTGTCTAATATTAAAATTTGTTTGATTATCTGAAACATTTGGTGTAACAAATATGCAGAAATATAAGAAATCGGGAAGGGGGCAAATACTTTTTCACAGCACTGTAAGAACACATTCTAGAGACCCAGAAAGGCTGTAACAAACTCACATAAATCTCTAAAGATAATCTGTTACTGTCAATATACTATAACTGTCATTTAATCACCAGTAATTGACAAATTGGCTGTGATATTTAAAAAGTCACATTTTTATGTTGGCACACTTAATTTATATTCATTGTTTTCCATAAATAAATAACATCCAGTACATCTTCAGAGAATATTTTGCCTTTTTAAAAACTGACAGATTCTAGTCCATGTTGTTTATAGCTGGAAAACATGACTGACCTATTCTTTTGTTTCCTGCCATCTCTCAGGAGGCCATCACCATAAACTATCAGACCATGTCTGACACCACCTTCAAAGCCTTGCGCCGACAGCTCCCAGTCACCCGTACCAAGATCGACTGGAACAAGATCCTTAGTTACAAGATTGGCAAGGAGATGCAGAATGCTGAGAGGACAACAAACTGATTTGGGAGAAGCTAATGGCCACTCAAATGTGCGCAATGCAACCCGACATTATGCTCTTTTCTGAGAATTACAGTTCCTTTTTGAGTATTAAGAGGCGATGGTTTTATTTTAAAATTACGTCAAGTGGTCTCACTGTTACTTGCGGGGGAAAAGAAATTGAATTGTTTTTTATTAAATCATGTCTTTGGTGACACTGTGAAAGTTTGGCTGGTCCGTGCCATTCAAATTCTCACACACATGCATGGATCACACAGACTTCCTGGTCCCTTGGTGTGACCAACAGACTCACACACACACACACACACACGTTCCAAATAACCTACTATTCTTTGAGCGCTTCCAATACCTCTATATTTTTTTAACTTACCGGTAACTGAGATTGAGTACTGTATGCAAAATGTTACCTGATTTGTGAATATAGCATTCCTCTGGTTTCAGACTTGTAACCAGCGGGCATGCCAAAGTATAACTGTCTTTACTTCTCCTGTTGCTGATCCAGGTGTCTTCCCTCTCTGTGTTTACTTTTTTATTCCTCTCTGTTGTAGAGAGTTGATTTAAGTGATCACACTTCTCCCTGGACTGATGAGAGTATTGATGTCCTCTTGCCAGCTGTTTGCCTTTAGCCTGTGCTATATTTTTTATACAAACTGTAAGTACATTTATTAATCATGGAATAAAAATACTGCACAAAATATATTTAAATGACTGTGATCATCTTTGTTACATTGTGTTAAAGTTTGATTATTCCTATTTTAGACCGCACTGACTGGAAAACGAAAAGAAATACACCGCGTGGCCAAAAAAAATCTTAAGATGAATTTAACTGAGCAACAACTGCAGTGATAAATATTTTAGCTGGTAACATGTGATTTGAGATTAAGGGCCCCTTTATACAGCTCGGTGATCGTTGGGTGACTACTGAGAGATCAAAAATTAGAGATCGTGAAGATCACTGGAATATCATTGAGAGATCTTGGCAATCGCTGGGCATTCATTGTAAGGTTGTTGAGAAATCTGGCCATTTTTTTTTTTTTTTCCATCACTCAACGATCACCGCTGTGTAAAGGGGGTATAGCTGATGATGATGATGGCTTCTTATTTTTGTGGAAAAGATGTTACTGTTTCAGAGGGGTCAAATTACTGGCTTGCATCAGGCAAAGAAAAGAGCATGAGTTTGCTGAAGGTATTAAAATTGGGTTCATCACTGTCCCAACCATTATTAAAACCTGTTGGGACTGAGGTCATTTGCATAGAGAGCCTAAGTCACGCCTCCTCTTCTTCCTTGTATGGGAACTTAAATCGGAAAAAATACACTGAAGTGAATGGCAAGAGAGAAATTATCTTTTGATCCCAATCAAATTTTGCCACGAGTTACACATGATGTTTGTCAATTTAAAAGATAATTTACCATGTAAATGTAGGTTGTCTATCCGTTAAATTATAAGGTTGTGAAAATACATAATTTGAAAGACTACAAACAGACTCATGTAACTTGCGTCATTGTTTTCAAAGAGAGACGAGGAGGAAGTAACTAATAACAGTCCTCTCTGGATCAGCTACAGCTCTCAAAATACATTTGTGTTGTTTTTCCTCCTCTTCTTTCACTGGTTTAGGAAACAGGAGGTGAGCTTTGTTTGGTGACATGTATAGTCCCAAGACAATGAAATGTAGTCCACTAAGCGGTTTCAAAAAAACTAAATATTACTCTTTTATATAACAACTGACAACTTTAATTACATGGAAAATTATCTTTTAAATGGACAACCATAATATTTGTAACTTGTGGCAAAATTTGATCGGAATCACAAGATAACTTCTCTTTTGCCATTCACTTCAATGGAGATTTTTTTTCCACTTTAAGGTCCCATATTCGGAAGTAGAGGGGTGTGACTAGGCTCTCTATAGTAGTAGCCTTTTCAGTGTTCCTAGGGCTGCTTTAATAAATATACAGTATATTATAATACACACACACACACACAGAGTGGTGTGAAAAAGTGTTTGCCCCCTTCCTGTTTTCTCATTTTTTTGTATGTCACACTTACAGTGGGGTAAAAAATTATTTAGTCAGCCACCAATTGTGCAAGTTCTCCCACTTAAAAGATGAGAGAGGTCTCCAATTTTCATCATAGGTATACCTCAACTATGAGAGACAAAATAAGAAAAAAAAAATCCAGAAAATCACACTGAAGGATTTTTAATGAATTAATTGGTAAATTCCTCGGTAAAATAAGTATTTGGTCAATAACAAAAGTTCATCTCAATACTTTGTCATTGCCAACAAAGGGTATATAACAGAGGTCAAACGTTTTCTGTAAGATTTCACAAGGTTTTCACACACTGTTGCTGGTATTTTGGCCCATTCCTCCATGCAGATCTCCTCTAGAGCAGTGATGTTTTGGGGCTGTCGCTGGGCAACACAGACTTTCAACTCCCTCCAAAGATTTTCTATGGGGTTGAGATCTGGAGACTGGCTAGGCCACTCCAGGACCTTGAAATGCTTCTTACAAAGCCACTCCTTCGTTGCCCGGGCGGTGTGCTTGGGATCATTGTCATGCTGAAAGACCCAGCCAAGTTTCATCTTCAATGCCCTTGCTGGTGGAAGGAGGTTTTCACTTAAAATCTCACGATACGTGGCCCCATTCATTCTTTCCTTTACACGGATCAGTCGTCCTGGTCCCTTTGCAGAAAAACAGCCCCAAAGTATGATGTTTCCACCCCCATGCTTCACAGTAGGTATGGTGTTCTTTCTCCTCCAAACACGACAAGTTGAGTTTTTACCAAAAAGTTCTGTTTTGGTTTCATCTGACCATATGACATTCTCCCAATCCTCTTCTGGATCATCCAAATGCTCTCTAGCAAACTTCAGACGGGCCTGGACATGTACTGGCTTAAGCAGGGGGACACGTCTGGCACTGCAGGATTTGAGTCCCTGGCGGCGTAGTGTGTTTCTGATGTAGCCTTTGTTACTTTGGTCCCAGCTCTCTGCAGGTCATTCACTAGGTCCCCCTGTGTGGTTCTGGGATTTTTGCTCACCGTTCTCGTGATCATTTTGACCCCACGGGGTGAGATCTTGCGTGGAGCCCCAGATCGAGGGAGATTATCAGTGGTCTTGTATGGCTTCCATGTTCTAATGATTGCTCCCACAGTTGATTTCTTCACACCAAGCTGCTTACCTATTGCAGATTCAGTCTTCCCAGCCTGGTGCAGGTCTACAATTTTGTTTCTGGTGTCCTTTGACAGCTCTTTGGTCTTGGTCGTAGTGGAGTTTGGAGTCTGACTGTTTGGAGGTTGTGAACAGGTGTCTTTTATACTGATAACGAGTTCAAACAGGTGCCATTAATACAGGTAACGAGTGGAGGACAGAGGAGCCTCTTAAAGAAGAAGTTACAGGTCTGTGAGAGCCAGAAATCTTGCTTGTTTGTAGGTGACCAAATACTTATTTTACTGAGGAATTTACTAATTAATTCATTAAAAATCCTTCAGTGTGATTTTCTGGATTTTTTTTTCTCATTTTGTCTCTCATAGTTGAGGTATACCTATGATGAAAATTGGAAACCTCTCTCATCTTTTAAGTGGGAGAACTTGCACAATTGGTGGCTGACTAAATACTTTTTTGCCCCACTGTAAATGTTTCAGATCATCAAAGAAATTTAAATATTAGACAAAGATAACATAAGTTAAACACAAAATGCAGTTTTTAAATGAATGTATTTATGATTTAAGGGGAAAAAAATCCAAACTGACATGGCCCTGTGTGAAAAAGTGATTGCCCCCTAAACCTAATAACTGGTTGGGCCACCCTTAGCAGCAACAACTGCAATCAAGCATTTGCGATAACTGAGAATGAGTCCTTTACAGCGCTGTGGAGGAATTTTGGCCCACTCATCTTTGCAGAATTGTTGTAATTCAGCTACATTGGAGGGTTTTCAAGCATGAATTGCTTTTTTAAGGTCATGCCAAAGCATTTCAGTCACATTCAGGTCAGAACTTTGACTAGGCCACTCCAAAGTCTTCATTTTGTTTTTCTTAAGCCATTCAGAGGTGGAATTGCTGGTGTGTTTTGGATCATTGTCCTGCTGCAAAACCCAAGTGCGCTTCAGCTTGAGGTCACGAACAGATGGCTGGACATTCTCCTTCAGGATTTTTTGGTAGACAGCAGAATTCATTGTTCCATTTACCACAGCAAGTCTTCCAGGTCATGAAGCAGCAAAACAGCCCCAGACCATCACACTACCACCACCATATTTTACTGTTGGTATGATGTTCCTTTTCTGAAATGCTGTTACTTTTACGCCGGATGTAACGGGACACACACCTTCCAAAAAGTTCAACTTTTGTCTCATCAGTCCACTAGAATATTTTCCCAAAAGCCTTGGGGATCATCAAGTTGTTTTCAGGCAAAACTGAGACGAGCCTTTATATTCTTTTTGCTCAGCAGTGGTTTTCGTCTTGGAACTCTGCCACGCAGGCCATTTTTGCCCAGTCTCTTTCTTCTAGTGGAATCATGAACACTGACCTTAACTGAGGCAAGTGAGGCCTGCAGTTCTTTGGATGTTGTTGTGGGGTCTTTTGTGACCTCTTGAATGAGTCGTTGCTGCACTCTTGGGGTAGTTTTGGTCGGCTGACCACTCCTGGGAAGGTTCACCACTGTTTCATGTTTTCACCATTTGTGGATAATGGCTCTCACTGTGGTTCGCTGGAGTCTCAAAGCTTTAGAAATGGCTAGAAAATTGAACTCAGCTTTTCAAAGATGTGATAAACCACAGTTAATTTATGTTTTAACGGGAGGGGGCAATGACTTTTTCCACACAGGGCCATGTAGGTTTGGATTTTTTTTGCCCTTAATAATAAACACCATCAATTAAAAACTGCATTTTGTGTTTACTTGTGTTATCTTTGTCTAATATTTAAATTTGTCTAATGATCTGTCAAAATCTGATGACCTGTCATTTATCTGATGATCATATGTGTGTGTGTGTGTGTGTGTGTGTGTGTGCACGCGCGCGTGCACGCACTTGACATGGACTTTATTTCATTGAAATTAATTTGTTTGGATAATTATGGGCTGATAAAAATGTTCCCTGTGTGGTTTATATTAATCATATATCCCATACCTACATATGTATAAGCAGATTAGAATGTTTAGTGATTACATATGTGCAGTGACCTCACGCCTCAGAACAGGACAAGAGGTCTCGACCGCCAGAGAAGATCAAAGAGCATACGGAGTCGCAGCGGTGGAGACCAGATCGATCTCCCTGACTTCCCAGAGTCAGGTGGAGGAGACAGAGGACAATGGAGGAGATCGATCGCCCTGACCTCTCTGGGTCAGGTGGAGGAGACGGAAGACAAAGGAGGGGGGATTAAGTTAATGTGGGATGTCAGCTTTGATATGCAATGTCTTTTGTTGTGTGTAAGTATAAGTATGAAGGTCTGAATGTGTTCGACCTCTTATTCTGCTTCTGCACTAGATGAGACTTGTTAAGAGGAGCGAAACTGATAATAAACTTTGGTTTATAAATCACATCGCCTCGTTATTCCAAGCTCCTCTACACTGGTGACCCTGACGCGAGGATGGAACAGAGGCGTTCTCCCACGATTGACTCATCAGAGGAGACCCAGGCAAGCGCCAGCGCCCATGCAGACAGGGGAACAGATGGACGACGTTCCCCCATGGCAGCATCTGCAGATCTCAGCGCAGATGCCCAGAGCAGCGGAGAACCACAGACAACCGAGCAGAGCCCGCCCACCATGGCGGCAACACGACCAAGACGCAGCAGGCGGAACAACATCTGTTATTACCACCACCGTTTCGCCGAGAGGGCGTACAAATGCGTTCCCCCCTGCAAGTTCAAAAGTTCGGGAAAACGCCCAAGCCGAGAACCGTTAACGGCTGCGGTTCTCGGCGAAAAAAATAAGCTTCTTTATGTGACTGACGGACACACCGGGAGACAGTTCCTGATTGACACCGGAGCTCAACTGAGTTTTATCACCCCTTCCCACGCAGACCGGGCCATTGGTCCCCGGGGTAATGGAGCGATGGCAGCCAACGGCTCCATCATTGACACTTACGGTGAAAGGAGCCTGCCTCTTTGCATTCACGGCCGCAACTATAGATGGACATTTATTGTAGCGGCGGTGAGTTTTAACTTGTTGAGCGCTGATTTTTTGTGTGCACATGGGTTGTTAGTCGATCTAGCAAATAGACGCTTGGTTAATGCACTGTCATTTGCTTCTATCCCCTGCTCAGCTCGAGTTTCTCCACCATCCGTGCAGGCCAACGTCACAACAGCAGGAGGTAAGTTTGACCAACTCCTCACCCAATTTCCAGCACTCACAGTTCCCAAATTTTCAGCAACAGTAGCTAAACACGTGGTTGAACACTTCATCCCCACAACGGGCCCACCCGTATTCGCCAAAGCTCGGCGCTTAGACGCGACCAAGCTCGCCATAGCACGGGACGAGTTTACCACCCTGGAAAAATTAGGCATTATCAGACGCTCGAAAAGCCCCTGGGCATCGCCACTCCACATGGTCCTGAAAACCGACGGTTCTTGGAGACCGTGCGGCGATTACCGCAGACTAAACAATGCGACAGTGCATGACCGCTACCCAATTCCTCACATCCAAGATTTTTCACTACATCTGGCAGGTGCGCACATTTTTTCTAAAATAGACCTGGTCCGCGGCTATCACCAAGTCCCCGTTCGAGCGGAAGACATTCCTAAAACGGCTGTAATAACCCCTTTCGGTCTTTTTGAATTTTTGCAGATGCCGTTTGGCCTCAAAGGCGCTACTCAAACCTTTCAGCGGATGATGGACGCGGTATTACGCGACCTCCCCTTCGTGTTCGTCTACCTCGACGATATGCTGGTAGCCAGCACGTCGGAGGAAGAACACAAACAACACCTCACTACAGTTTTTCAGAGACTAGAAGAGCACGGGTTAATAATCAATCCAGCCAAATGCAAATTCGGCGTGTCACAAATTGATTTTTTGGGACACAGAGTTTCACCGAAGGGGGCAGTCCCATTGCCAGACAAATTCCGCGCGGTAAAAAGTTTTCCACGACCACAAACGGTCAAATCGCTGCAGGAATTTTGGGGAATGGTTAATTTTTACAACCGTTTCCTCCCCCGCGCAGCTCAACTCATGCAGCCCCTATATGCCGCGCTCAGAAAACAAAAGCCTTCCAACGCGGTCGAATGGACCCTGGAGCGCGAACGCGCCTTCGCGGAAGTAAAAAGTGCTCTAGCGAACGCCACATTGTTGGTTCACCTCGATCCCTCGGCCCGCATAGCGCTAACCACAGACGCTTCAGACTTGGCCATAGGTGCGGTTGTGGAACAACACGTTGGCGGAACCTGGCAACCTTTAGCATTTTTTAGCAAATTGTTAAACCAAACCGAGCGTAAATACAGCACTTTTGATAGGGAGCTGCTAGCGCTTCATTTATCCATCCGCCACTTCCAGTTCTGGTTAGAAGGGCGGCATTTCACGGCTTTTGTAGACCACAAACCGCTCACCTTTGCGATGGCTAAAATTTCAGAACCATGGTCAGGCAGGCAACAAAGACAGCTAGCTGCAATTTCAGAGTTCACCACAGACATTCGACATGTGGCAGGCAAACTTAACGTGGTAGCAGACTGCCTCTCTCGCGCTGTGACATCGCCAGAGCACGAGGAGACAGATTATACTACCTCAGCCGCAGAACTCTTCGCCAACGCGGACACGTACGTGGCCCCAATTCACGTAGGGATAGATTACGCAGCCATGGCAGAGGAGCAAAGCGGTGACGCGGACGTGCGCGCGCTTCTGTCTGGACCAACAGGGTTAAGACTGGAGGAAAGGGGTTTACGTGACGGTGTACCCCCCCTAATCTGCAACGTCTCAACCGGCCGACCTCGCCCGGTAGTCCCAGCTGCATGGCGCCGCCGTATTTTCGACTCAATTCACTCCCTCGCGCACCCAGGTGTGCGCGCCTCGGTTAAAATGGTCGCCGAAAAGTTTGTTTGGCCGGGCCTGCGCAAAAATGTAAAGGAATGGGCAAAAACTTGCATGTCTTGTCAGCGCGCCAAAATACACAAACACACAAAAGCCCCTCTAGAGCCTTTTCGAATCCCAGCTAGAAGGTTTGACCATGTTCATGTCGACCTCGTGGGACCACTACCTTCGTCTCAAGGCTTCACACACCTGTTAACAATGATAGACCGTACTACGCGCTGGCCTGAGGCGGTCCCTCTGGCGTCAACCACAGCGGCGGAAGTCGCTCGCGTTTTTTTGACAATCTGGGTGGCACGTTTCGGCGTCCCATCGGACATCACGTCCGATAGGGGGCCTCAATTTGTCTCAGAGCTCTGGTCAGCCATGGCCAGCAGCTTAGGGGCGACATTTCACCGCACCACCGCTTATCACCCTCAGGCTAATGGGTTATGCGAGCGTTTTCACAGATCTTTAAAGGCCGCCCTCAGGGCCTCGCTAACGGATACAAATTGGGTAAATAAACTTCCCTGGGTTTTATTGGGGTTGCGTGCTGCACCTAAAGAGGATCTAGACGCCTCCCCAGCAGAGTTAGTGTTTGCACAACCTCTCAGACTCCCAGGTGAGTTTTTACCAGAGAACCCAGAGCCTGGGCATCTTCCAACCCTGAGGCCGTTAGACAGTAACGGACCAGACACTCTCCCCGGACCAGCACATCACTCTTTCCCACGGGTTTTTGTCCCACAAGCTTTAAAAAACGCCGAGTTTGTTTTTGTTAGGCATGAAGCTTTAAAGTCAACCCTCCGTCCACCATACGACGGACCGTTCAGAGTGCTGGAACCTGGTGATAAGCATTTTGTGCTTGATTTAGGGGACAGAAAAGAAACAGTCAGCACTGACAGACTTAAACCTGCTTTCTTGTTGAGAGACGAACCTGCACGGGTGGCGAGGGCACCTCGGCGGGGTAGACCCCCCAAGAAAAAAGACTCAACCCCCCTGCAGGGAACAAATAACCACTCTCCTCCCCAAGCTGCAGATTCCTTACAGGAAGGTCCCGCCAGGACGCCAAAGCGGACCTACAGCAGATTCGGGAGAAGATTAAAACCCAGACGGCACAGGGACTGATGCAAATTAACCAAGAGTTGTTAACTATTTTATCAGATTGTGCCGTGACAGTTTTAAGGCTGATTTGTGATATTACTACACTGTTATGGTTACCACTGAATTATCTACAGGAGCATGACTGCTGGAAAGATTTTTCCTTGTTTTCCCTGTCAAGAGGTTTAACAGTATAGTATGTCATAGAAATTATCTTAAACTGTAGACTTACCTTGATTGTCCTTTTCTTAGTCGTTTGGGGGGGGGGGGCTGTGGTTTATATTAATCATATATCCCATACCTACATATGTATAAGCAGATTAGAATGTTTAGTGATTACATATGTGTAATGACCTCACGCCTCAGAACAGGACAAGAGGTCTCGACCGCCAGCGAAGATCAAAGAGCATACGGAGTCGCAGCGGTGGAGACCAGATCGATCTCCCTGACTTCCCAGAGTCAGGTGGAGGAGACAGAGGACAATGGAGGAGATCGATCGCCCTGACCTCTCTGGGTCAGGTGGAGGAGACGGAAGACAAAGGAGGGGGGATTAAGTTAATGTGGGATGTCAGCTTTGATATGCAATGTCTTTTGTTGTGTGTAAGTATAAGTATGAAGGTCTGAATGTGTTCGACCTCTTATTCTGCTTCTGCACTAGATGAGACTTGTTAGAGGAGCGAAGCTGATAATAAACTTTGGTTTATAAATCACATCGCCTCGTTATTCCAAGCTCCTCTACACCCTGTAGGATTTTTCTTTTTACAAAACAAATAAAGTAATAAAACTGATAGTTATATTTTGTTCAACATGAAAAAAAGCTCGTTTGTTCAGTCTACAGATATCATTTTAATTATAACAAGATACTTTATTATTTGAGCTATGAATACCGTAGTAACTTAACTATTTTATATTTAGACCTGGGGTTGTGAATGTTTGTCTGCGTGGGTTTACTCCAGGATTTCTCTGGTTTCCTCCCACATGCCAAAAACATGCAAGTTAGGTTAATTGGCATCAAACTGGGGATTTTAAATTGTCCTTAGGTATGACTGTGAGAGTGAATAGTTTGTCTGTCTCTCTGTGTTGGCTCTGCCATGGACTGGCGATCTGTCCAGGGTGTACCCTGCCTCTTGCCCAAAGATGCTGGGATAGGCTCCAGCACTCTCACGACCCGAAAAGGATTAAGCAGAAGAAGATGGATGGATGGATGGTTGTGAATGTTTTGCTCACAGGTTGCTATAAGGAGTGAAACAGGAATACACTTCATTTCCCAGAAAACTTTGCGGTTATTGAAGAAGTGGTTCTGGCGGCAAAAGCTAGGTACGGAGATGCAGACAAGTTTTCAGAGCAAGCTTGCTATAATTTGAAATATTTTACCTGACAGGCACACACGAATAAAGCATTACATTTCCAGTCCTTATCAATACAATAGCGTTGTTTTATTAATTTTTTTTTTACAGAACATCGCAGTACGTCACCAGATTACGTAATTACATTTCAGGGAGTGTCTACAAATAAGCCTGGTAGAAGTGTCTGAAGAAGTGAATTCAGATGTAATATCGGATGAGAAATTTATTGTTAAAATATTTAATCGGATTTATTTAACAGTAAGAATTTCTTTTTCACTTCACGATTTAACTTGTGAGGTTTTGCAATCGGGAGTGCCTTTATTTTTCGCTTTCCATTTGCTACACGGTGATAGATGCTCTCTAACTGGACCCTTTTGCAAAGCACTGATCAGCGTCAGGTAAAGCACGAAATGGTCATTTGACATGTGACATACTGGGCGTTTTAGTCAGGAAATTACTTATTAATCGATGGTTTGTTTAAAAATTGTACATAAGCTGAGCACATTTCGCAACGCGTGCGGATCTGCAACGTGGTAACACTTGAGGAAACTGATGTTTTCCCACAGATCAACTTCCTCACTTTATTCAGCACCTCCATAACAGCAGGCCTACGAAGATCTCTGAGATGCCGCATCTTGAGGAGTCGCTTGAATCCGGATTGGATTTCCTGGAGTTTTTGGGAGACCGAATATCCGACAAAACCAAAACGCAACTTCGAGACATCTATAAGAGCGAGTTTAGGGGAAGGTACTGTGGACTACAAACAGTAGCAACAACGCGCGAGATAAACAGCTGGATTGGCCCGTGTGTAACATCTGCTTCTTTTCTCTCATGTCCACAGAGAAGGAATAAAAGATCCAACCTTTTGCAGTGTTTGGCATTCTCTTGTGGTATTCAGAAAAGTTACAGTAATTAATGGGAAAGTGTTCAAAAACACTGGATCTGAAGTAAGTCATGATCTATTCAGTAAATTATGCCTGGACATGCCAGAAAACAGAAGCATTGTGTTGTTTTGTAGCTTCGAGTTTACTGTGACCAATGGAGGAAACCGCGGGGCCCCAAGGAAAGCGGTGGAAGCTCTGGATCTCAGACGAAAGCAGAGGCCTCTGCTGCCCCCCTGACCTCTGTGCTGATCCCTAAGAAGAAGATGGCTGCCGGAATCCTCAAAAAGTTGAAGGCAAACAGGTAAATAGATTTTGACTTTGCACTTGTGACATGCTGTAAACATTTTCTAAACAAATTCACAAGCCTTCAAGCTTAGTTTACCAGAAGAGCTAAGAGTAACAATGAAGGCAAAGAAGAAGAAGCCAACTTTATTGTCATTCATTCCATACAGCCAATCATGTACAGTAGAACGAAATTACGTTTCTTCAGTCTACAGTGTTAATCACATCTAGAATCAGAGGGGCTGCTGCCATGCAAGGTGCTGCCACAAACGACTTTTCGTTCCCCATTCTGCTGTATTTATGCTGAGCACCAAGCTAGAATGTGGGAAATACCATTTTTATATGGTTATTTGGTATGACCCGGCTGGGGCTTGAACCCAAGACCTCCCAGGTGTGGGGTGGATGCTCTACCACGGTGGTGGCCTAGTGGAGTAAGAGTACATTCTGTGTTGGCTTAGTTAGTGGTTCTGAGCACAGCTTTTTTATTTCCGTTGTCTCTCCCATGTGTGCAACTGTGAACATTCTTCCAGCAAGCATGCACAGTTTCCATTCGTTTTCAGCTTTTATCATCTCCATTATGATGATGCTACCTTTGCTTCCTTGCTGTTTTCTGTGCCAACTTTTGGGCCAGTAAAGCAATGACATCTTAAATAAGATAAGATAAGATAAGCCTTTATTAGTCCCACAATGGGGAAATTCCAGGATTGCAACAGCACAGGGATAGCAACACTCAGAGCAACAATCAGAAGGCAAGAGAAAAAAACAAGAGCAGCAAGTATACATACGTACATATAAATATAAATATATATATATAGAGACACACAGTGCGGAGCATTGTAGCTGGATGGAATAAATATATGAGTATATAAACACAGTGTGGAGTATTGTAGCTAGATGGAATGAATATGTGAATATATAAACAGTGCGGAGCATTGTAGCTACATGGAATAAATATGTAAATATATAAACACACACAGTGCGGAGCATTGTAGCTAGATGGAATAAATATATGAGTATATAAACACAGTGTGGAGTATTGTAGCTAGATGGAATAAATATATGAATATATAAACACACAGTGTGGAGCATTGTAGCTGGATGGAATAAATATATGAGTATATAAACACAGTGTGGAGTATTGTAGCTAGATGGAATGAATATGTGAATATATAAACAGTGCGGAGCATTGTAGCTACATGGAATAAATATGTAAATATATAAACACACACAGTGCGGAGCATTGTAGCTAGATGGAATAAATATATGAGTATATAAACACAGTGTGGAGTATTGTAGCTAGATGGAATAAATATATGAATATATAAACACACAGTGTGGAGCATTGTAGCTGGATGGAATAAATATATGAGTATATAAACACAGTGTGGAGTATTGTAGCTAGATGGAATGAATATGTGAATATATAAACAGTGCGGAGCATTGTAGCTACATGGAATAAATATGTAAATATATAAACACACACAGTGCGGAGCATTGTAGCTAGATGGAATAAATATATGAGTATATAAACACAGTGTGGAGTATTGTAGCTAGATGGAATAAATATATGAATATATAAACACACAGTGCGGAGCATTGTAGCTGGATGGAATAAATATATGAGTATATAAACACAGTGTGGAGTATTGTAGCTAGATGGAATAAATATATGAATATATAAACACACAGTGTGGAGCATTGTTGCTAGATGGAGTAAATATATAAATATATATATAAACACACACAGTGCGGAGCATTGTAGCTAGATGGAATGAAACAGCACAACCGTCTACTTAGTTATCCTACATGGTATGATTATGTACCCATACATATTCTCACCCTCCATAGCGACCGGTATTTTCCCAGTTGTATACCGGAGGGGACCATTGTGTAAGTCTATTGCGTCTTTTGCATTCAAAACTATTAGGTTGTCACATCTTTTTGCTATCTCTGTGAGCAGCCCTGCTTAGGTTGTACAGTCTGACAGCCGTAGGTAGGAAGGACCTGCAAAACCTCTCAGCTGTACACCTGGGATGATGTAGTCTGCTGCTAAATGAGCTCCCCAGTGCATTCAGTATGTCCTGCATAGGGTGGAACTCGGACTCCAGCAGAGATGACAGTTTGGCCACCATCCTTCTCTCTCCTATCTCCTCCACTGGGTCAAGGTGCTGCCCCAGGACAGAGCTAGCTTTCTTGATCAGTTTGTTCAGTCTCTTCCTATCGGCTGCTGTAATGCCACTGCCCCAGCAGACCACTCCAAAAGTGATGGCTGATGCCACCACCGTGTCATAGAATTGTCTTCAGCAGCGCCCCTTGTACACCAAAAGACCTGAGTCTCCTCAGTAGGAACAACCTGCGCTGCCCCTTCTTGTAGAGTGTGTCAGTATTGTGTGACCAGTCTAGTTTATTGTTCAGATGAACACCCAGGTAAACTTATAGGATGTCACCATCTCGATGTCAGTTCCCTGTATATTTACTGGTGCTGTGGGGGGTTGTCCTTGCCTGCGGCAGTCCACCACCAGCTCCTTAGTTTTCCTCGCGTTGATCTGGAGGCAGTTCCGATGGCACCAGTCCACGAAGTCCTGGATAAGCCCTCTGTACTCAGCTTCATCTCCGTTGGAGATGAGGCCAACGATCGCAGAGCCATCAGAGAACTTCTGTAGATGGCAGTGTGTTGTGTTGTGTGAGAAGTCCGCAGTATAAAGGGTGAACAGGAAGGTGAAATACTTGGATAATCAGCACCACATTGTCATTGTTCAGCGTAATTAAAAATCTGTCAAGGCGATTCAAGAAACCACCACAACAATGAGCTGCTCACCTGGCCAGAATAATGACAAGTTCCTAATAATGGTTAAGGGATAGCGCCGTACTGTGGCTGCTTCATCCATCCAGGTGGATGCCCTCAATTTCCCCTCTGGGGATCAATAAAGTATACCAAATCAAATCAAAATCAAAAAAACGTTGCCTCAATGAAATTGCGGCAGCGCATAGGCCTAGTGTACATGGAAATGTTTTTGCCCCAAACCAGCAAACTTCATTTACAGTTCGACTGGCCGTGCATACAACTCCGGAACTTTGGAGGCATAAAGGTTTGAAACCAATCTCCACAGTGGAAAGGTTTTGCTGGCACTATTTTTCCTCCTCCGTGTGCATGGGGGAAATGGCCAGCAGCACATGCATACATATGTCAGTCATTTGTTGTGGCTCCAGTGGTCTTGCTAACATCACCGTTACAAAACACACAAGCTGCACTTCATTGGTTGATGCGCACCTGGTGTGCAGTCTATTTATTTATTATTTATTTATTTAGCGAATGCAAAGTCCTTAAGCCAAGCAGTTGCCTCCTGGTTTGCTGTATGGAGGGTGTGTAATCCTCCTTCCAGTCTTTGGAGCGGGCAAGCCTCTATGATGTGTTCCATTGTTTGCTCCTCTCCACATGCGCACAGTGGGCTAGGGCTACTGCCCCATCTGTAAAGGCTGGCCAAGCAGGGGCCATGTCCAGTCCTGAAGCGATTGAGTGTAGACCACTGTCTCCTTGGGAGGTTGGTGCCCGGGACCTGTTGGTTGGGGTTTATCACCAGCTGTTTGTTTGGGACCTCCTTGGTCTCCCATTCCTCTTGCCAAGCTGTCTGGATGGTAAAGTCAGCTGGGGGAGGGTTTTTCCAAATCGGCCGTCTGGATGAAAGTCGGGCAGTGGGTGGAGTGTAGATATCTGCATGGATTGGTAAGTGAGGAGAATCTTTAACTTTTTGGAGCATCCTTTGAGTTAATGCTGCTCGCCGGATGTGTGGAGGGGCTATGTTTGACAGTACAGAGAGCCAGGGGAGTGGTGTTGAGCGGATTGTTCCAGTTATAGTTCTCATGGTTGTGTTGAGCTGGGTGTCTACATGGTGTGTGTAAGATGACCTGGACCAGACAGGGGCACAATATTCTGCTACAGAGTATGAAAGGGCCAGTGCTGAGGTGCGCAGGGTGGAGACTGCCGCCCCCCATTTTGCACCAGCGAGCTTGCAGAGCAGGTTGTTTCGTACCTTCACCTTAGCAGCCGTCCCCTTTAGATGTTCCTTGAAGGATAAGGTCCTATCAAGGGTCACTCCAAGATAAGTTGGATTTGGGGCATGCTTAAGCTTGAGTCCGCTCAGGTGGATGTTTAGTTCTCTGGCAGCTTTTGCATTGTGGAGATGGAATACACTGGAGACGGTTTTTGCTGGGCTTGGTTTTAGGCGCCAGATTTTACAGAACTGGTCCAGTTTGGCAAGATCTTCCGTGAGCACCCGTTCCAGTGGTTCAAAGTCTGGTGCTTGGAATGCCAAACAGATGTCGTCTGCATAGGTGAATTTGCGGGATTTTGTAGTAGGCAGGTCGTTTATGTAGAGGTTGAACAGAGTTGGAGCTAGAACTGAGCCTTGTGGGAGTCCGTTTTTCTGCATTCTCCATGCACTTGTCTTCTGACTGAGGTGGACTCTGAACCTTCGGTTGGTCAGCAGGGTTTTTATAATTGCTGTTGCCCAAGCAGGGATCGCCTTTATAAGTTTCAGGAGGAGGCCTTTGTGCCAGACCGTATCATAGGCGGCTGTAAGGTCGAGAAACACAGCCCCTGTCTTCAGTCTGCTCTCGAAGCCATTTTCGATGAAGGTGGTTAGGGCCAGTACTTGTTCTCCTGTACTGCGGTCCTTGCGGAAACCTGCTTGATCCACACTTAGAATATCCTCTACCTCTGGGGAAATGCGTTGCAGAATTAGGCGCTCCATGATTTTGTAAGGAACGCTGAGTAGGGAGATTGGGCGGTAGCTTGCTGGTAATTTGTGGTCTTTGCCAGGTTTTGGGATGGCAATGACCTTTGCTATCCGCCATTTCTTTGGGATCGAGTTTGTTTGTGTGATCCTTGTGTAGAATTGTGTCAACCAGGTTAGGGCTCGGGGGCCAAGATTTTTCATGAATTCTGGGAAGATGTTATCGTATCCTGCTGCCTTTCCACATTTCAGGCTCTGTAGGACTTTCTCCAGTTCAGCAGCCTCGAAGGGTTCAGGGTTCGTTTCCTCTACAGGCATTTTTTGGTGTTTTTTTAGCTCAGTTGTAACTGCTCTTTTGGTGTCTTTGTCTTGGGGTGCTTTGGCGATAGTCAGTAGGTGGGATGCAACTTGGTTGGGTGTGACGGATGCTCGGCTTTGGCTAGGGGGCTTCTGTGCAGCTCCTAGGCGACGGATGAGGCTCCAACATTTCCTGCTAGAGTGGGTAAAGCTCCGGTCAGCAACTGTCTCCTCCCATTTCTTTCGCCGAGCTGTATTTAGCGATTCAATGAGATGGTCTGCTATCTCTGGGTCCCCTGATGTTTGATAGGATTGTAGGAGGGCAGCACTTTCTCCGTCCAAACATGGGACATAGAGGGGTCGGTAGCCTCGTGGGATTGCAGTATGGGCAGCCTTGAAGATTGCGCTGCAGAAGCGGTTGTATGCTTCATCTACAGTGATGGTGTGGAGTGGGATGGTAACAACGCTCCGGTCCAGAGTTTCACTGAATTTCTTCCAGTTGGCTTTGCGGAAGTTCCAGCGCATCTTCCTTGGGCTGTATATGACTGGAAGTTGTAGGCCAATGTGTACAAGCAGGGGCCGGTGTTGGCTGTGTGGAAAATCATCAAGAATGAGGATCTGTGTAGGATATGGCTCCCCATTCAAAGAGCTGACCCAACACAGGTCAGGAGAATAGTCCTTCTTCCACCTAGCAGAGTGGAAGGTTCCTCTTTGTTTGGGGTCGTATATCAAAGCGAGGTCATTTCTGGATGCCCAGTCTGAAAGTGCCTTCCCATCACTGTCCACTGCTGGGTACCCCCAGTCAGGGTGATGGCTGTTAAAGTCCCCCACATAGATGGCAGGGTGGGGTAGGGTGGGTAAGACCTGCAGATCCCAGTTGGCATTAGGGGGCTTGTACACATTGACAATATGGAAGCCACCAATGATTATGGTGTCTGAGAAATGTGTTGTTATCAGGTGATTTGCTTCAACTATGTCAGAACGCACATAGGTGGCACGTCCATGTTTAGCATGTAGAACATAGCACAGGAGGTCAAAGCCTTTGATGGTGAAGCGGCCAGCTTCCTCTGTGCCAATATGAGTCTCTTGGAGGCAGATTACATCAATCGAATGTTGGAAGGCGAGGACTTCGATAAGGCTTCGCTTGGCTGCAGATAGGCCTTCAACGTTTAGTTGTAATATGCGAAGGGCCGATCCTACCACAAAGTGCTCTTGGGGCTGTTTGCTTTCGGCTTTAGGACTGTGACTAGGATTCTTCTTTGACTTGGCACAGAGGCGTCGTCTCTTCGAATTTAGTCTGCTGGTAGGATCATTAGCTTCCCCAGGCGAGCCCGGGTACTGGCGGAGGGCGCGACGAGAACGCTGATCCATTGCCCCCCAGTGCAGTCTATTCAAGTCTGTTCACTCGCGTCCAAAGGTGTGTTCCAATCGCCCAATAGTATACTCCAAAGTGGACTACATAGGATATTACGCCATATTAAGTGAGGTTCCAAACCGAAGGGAGCGGTCTTCAGTTCAAAGGGAACTAAAAACTGAGCAGGGAAGAAGTGAACAACTGTACATCACTTCACCGGAAGTTGACAAGAAGATTACCCATAAGCCATTGTATCTCAAATACAAGTAAAACAAACTATTGTTGCTAAAGTTATTAACAAGCTAAAATGATATTGCTTATTGTTTATATCAACTGATGGTAATAAAAATATATTTGTATTACTATTTTATTAAACAAATATAAATTATCCACTGTAGTATCAATAAGTGTCCATGGTTATTGTGGTAACGCACGGAGGAGGGAGCCAACGGTTACAGGGTGTTTCAGATGGAGAAATTTTGTGAAGGGCAGTTAACTGATATTCCCTGAGAACAGAACAGGGAGTGGGGAATACAATTGAAGAACACTGTGGATCGGAACGTAACACAAGATGGCGCCAGGATGGTAAATTTTCTCCTATGTCTTCAAAACCTAATGGCAAAACATGTTTCTGAAAACAATTGAGGCCAGAGATAAATGGTGTCGTTGCTGAATATGTGTTTAATTTTTACTAAAAGCTGCTATTTTAAAAGTTCAGCACGCGCTCTCTGAAGCGATCAACGGTTGGCAGGAAGTCACTTAAACGTGGTGCGGTAAAAAAAACTCACACTGCATTACTGGCTCGGCATATTTACAACAGCAGTTTTTCCACACAGTTTTTGTGATGTTGATATGTGCCTGCAGAACTTTGTTTTCCAGTTTCAATGAAAAAGTTTTCATGTGCTGAACCTGTTGGTGCTGCCGGGGTTTTGTTCATTCTTTTATAATGCTTAATTTGCCTCAATTTTATTTTGAAAGCATAGGAAGCAGCATGCATACTGGAGTGGTGGCCTTGTGGTAGAGCATCCGTCCCAACAACTGGGAGGTAGGGCTGTGTGATATGATGATATATATCGGATGACAAAATAAAAACGTCTATCGTTTCATCTAACACTATCGTTTATATTGGGATTTAAAATGCATATACTCCGTTTCTTCAGCAAAACCCCTCACACACTACTAGTCAACACCTCGCCTCTCCCAGTGCGTGAAGCAGAACAGCTATGTAGGTGAGTGGCCAGGCTTTATTCCGGTGATTAGCACAGCAGCTAACTCGAAACTAGTGGTTTGGTCAGATAGCTACTGCTTCTGTGTGTCAGGAATGTCGGACTGTTTCCCACCGTGCTGTGTCAGAGAGGATAGTCTTCTAACCCCATTTTAATTGGAGGCAAGTCATGTTAACACCATCTCACTCTAATTTTAATTAAAATTTTTTTGGATCAGCTGAAGACTTTTTAAAGATGTTTTAGGACAGCCTGATAATAAAGAGTTACAATAATCTAATCTAGAGCTAACAAAAGCATGGATTAGTTTCTCAGCATCACTCTTAAGACAAGATGCTCCTAATCTTGGCAATATTGTGCAAATGATAGAAGGCAGTCTTAGAAACAAGTTTAATATGTGAATTAAAGAACAGATCTTGATCAAAAATAACTCCCAAGATTCCTCACAGAACTATTAAGAGAAAGAGTAACTGCATCCAAACTAAGAGTTTGATTTGGAAAGGTATTTCTAAGGATTTTTGGACCAACTAGAATGACTTCAGTGTTATCTGAATTTAATAGCAAGAAATTGCAAGTCATCCAAGCTTTGATTTCCTTAAGACAAGCCTCTAATTTGGCTAATTGATTACTGTCATCTGGCTTCATTGACTAGTATAATTGTGTGTCATCTGCATAACAATGAAAATGTATGCAATGCTTTCTAATAATATTGCCTATAGCTTATATAAACTGAAAAGAATAGGGCCTAGCATAGATTCCTGTGGAAACTGGAACCTATCAGATAAATAAGATTTAAACCACTGCAACGAAGTTCCATTAAGTCCAACAAGGTGTTCTAATCTATCAAGTAAAATATTTTGATCGATAGTATCAAAAGCTGCACTAAGGTCTAAAAGGACAAATACAGAAACAACACCATTATCAGATGAGGAAGTCGGTCACTAACGACCTCCTTATCGCATCTTATCGCACCTCCACTAAAGCAGTTTCAGTACTACAGGGATGGCAATTTTCCGCCGATCCGCGGATTTCCGCCGATTTATTGTCAAATTGATCATTTCTGTGAATCGTCTAAATCCTTTGAGAAAATTTTAGGGGGGGTAAGGTACCTTATTGTTACCGATTTTAGCGAAAATCAACACGATTACATAAGCGCTCGGCGCTTCCCCGGAAGTCGTCTCCCGCGATAACCCGGATGTGTTGTGTTCAAGCTACTGCTGTATTGTAAACAGCCCTGCGATTGGATAGTTGCAAACGATTGGACCAATCAAATGGCTCGTTGTATGCTTTGTCAAAAATTCATGGCGGCGTGTTCTCAGGGATGTGATTTTCTGCTAATTCGCCGAATTCCGCTTTATTTTATCTTCCAGGAAGATAAAGTACGTTAAGTACGTTAGCGGCTTGTGGTCCACAAACGCAGTGAAGGTGCGCCCTTTCAGGCAGAACTGGAAGTGGCGTATGGCCAGGTGGAGAGCCATTAACTCTCTGTTACTGGCAGCGTCAACGGCTGTATGAGCTGGGCTGCACGGGGGAGGAAACGGTAATAAAAAGTTAACCATCCCCTTTTATGATTCCAAACAGTTTGAAATTGACAGTGCACAGTGGACATTGACTCATAACTTTTGAATATTTCTAAGACTTGGCTACATCAGTGATTGTGCAAAATGAACTACTCAAGTCTCAATGGAGATTGAAACTGGTGATCTGAAATGAATGCTGAAATTATAAAAAGTAATGGTATGTTGGAATTTTATTTCTGTTATGGAATAGATAAAATTAACTGATTTTGAGTTGATCAAGTGTTAAAGCATGTGATGGATAATGCTTGCTGGAATATTTTAGGAATGCTATCTTCTTGGAACATAAGTCAATATTATACAGTAATAAGTGGCATTCAGCTGTTTGTTTTATGTCATTTAAGCACAGTTCTGGTACTTAAAAATCATAAAAACCCAGGAGCTTCGGGGGGCTTCGGCCCCCTTGCCCCCCCCACCCCACCGGGGTTCTGCCCCGGACCCCGCTGGGGGACTGTGTCCCCCAGACCCCCTGCTGAATTTTCAGATAATTTTCCCAACCCCAAATCACATCCCTGGTTTGTGTTGGAATTCTGAGCTTTCGGTATTGTTTTCAGCGGAATTATGAGATTTTTATCGAAGGATCAGGAGTCATCAGTGCTAGAAATAGAAAAAAGTGTCAAAAATAAGTTCCGATGGAATTGGCTTGAGAGAAAAGTGACGGTAAAGGTGAAAATTGGCTCAAAGTTCGACGAGGTAACAGAAACACTTGGACAATTTCTGAGGAAACCAGAAAAGGAGGTGAAGTTCAAAGTTCAGAGACTGACACAGCTTGCTGCCAAAAGGAAGAAAGCTTCACATTAGAAGTGACTTGGTGACCAGTGTAAATAGTGTAATAAACTCTTATAGAACTGTTAAATATGTTGGACTAAAGACAGTGAGACAACATTGAAGAAAAAGTAAGTTAACTTTTCATTAAATTTAATGATTTATCTAAGTCTAGTATTTCATTTTTTTTTAATCATTTTTTTCAGTCTAAATTACTTCTGTTTTACTGAAAACCTCCCAGCTTCAGGGGGGCTGCGCCCCCCCCCCCCAGCCCCCCCATAAGTCAATCGACCAAATTAGATTTCAGCTGAAATCAGAATTTCCTGTTGCCATCCCTGGTACTATGATGAATTCTAAACCCTAATTGAAACTCTTCAAATAAATCATTTCACTGCAAGTGGTCAAATAATTGCAAAGCAACAACTCTTTTCGAAGATTTTTGAAATCAAAGGCAGATTAGAGATTGGTCTATAGTTAACTAAAACTCCTGGATCCAGTGTTGGCTTTTTAAGTAAGGGTTTAATTACAGCAGTTTTAAAAGCTTGCAGTACATGGCCTGATGTTAATGAAAAATTGATTATTTGAAGAATAGAGCTACCAACAAATGGTAAAACTTCTTTCAGTAACCTAGTAGGAATAGGATCTAGTAGACAAGTTGAAGGCTTGGATGAGGAAATTATTTTATCTAACTCTAAAAGGTCAATTGGAGTAAACTCATCCAAGCACATACAGTATCAGTTGAAGGAGCTGTAATTGTTACAGTATTAAAGTTCATAAAGTCCTGACTAGTAAGCTCTAAGGGAATGCTAGATTTGACAGAGTCCTGACTCTTTGTCAGCCTGCCTACAGCGCTGAAAAGAAACCTGGTATTATTCTTGTTGTCTAATGTTAATGTAGAATAATAACTTGTTCTGGCTTTCCTCAGAGATTTTTTATAAATTAGAAGTAGATTTCTCCAAGCTAGATAAATTTCATCTAATTTAGTCGAGCGCCATTTTGTTTCTAATTGATGTCTTCTGTTTTAAGCTGTGAGTTTCTGTGTTGAATCAGAATCAGAATCAGAATCAGAATCAGGTTTATTGCCATTGTTCATGTAGTACACAAACTAGGAATTTGTCTCGGTACAATGCTGCAACATTAAACATGATAAGATAAGAGAAATAAACTATACATGTAATAAAGTGTAGGATAAGATTAAGTGATACTGGTCAACAGTTAAAATATATATTAGCCAGCAGCAGATACTGTGGAGAACTATATAGTGCAGTCGGTAATGCAGGAAGAAAACAGTGATGATTGACATGAGTCTGGTTGAGCTGCTGTACATGGTGCACGAGAGTCACTTAGTGTTCAGCAGTCTAATGGCAGAGGGGAAGAAGCTGTTCATGTGACGGGAGGTTTTAGTCTGGATGGACCGAAGTCTTCTACCAGAGGGGAGGGGGGCAAACAGTACGTGACCAGGGTGTGAGGGATCGGCTATGATCCGGCCAGCACGCCTCCGGGTCCTGGAGATGTACAGATCCTGGAGAGATGGGAGCTTGCAGCCGATCACCTTCTCAGCAGTGCGCACGACGCGCTGCAGCCTTAGTCTGTCCCTGGCAGTGGCTCCTGCGTACCACACGGTTATGGAGGTGGTGAGGATGGGCTCGATGATGGCTGTGTAGAACTGCACTAACATCTTGGTGGGTAGCTTGAGCTTCCTCAGCTGCCGCAGGAAGAACATCCTCTGCTGGGCTTTTTTGATGAGTGAGCTGATGGTCAGCTCCCATTTGAGGTCCCTGGTGATGGTAGTGCCTAGGAAGCGGAAGGAATCAGCAGTGGTGATGGGAGAGCCTGAGAGGGTGAGGGGGGGCAGAGGAGTAGTGACTTTCCTGAAGTCTACAATCATCTCCACTGTCTTCAGAGCGTTCAGCTGCAGGTTGTTATTGCTGCACCAGGACGCCAGCTGGGCCACCTCTCTCCTGTAGGCGGACTCGTCGCCGTTGGAGATGAGCCCGATGAGGGTGGTGTCGTCCGCAAACTTGATCAACTTGACAGACTGGTGGCTGGAGGTGCAGGAGTTGGTGTAAAGGGAGAAGAGTAGGGGGGAAAGTACACAGCCCTGGGGTGATCCGGTGCTGATGCTAGTATAGTCTGAGACAGTCTTTCCCAGCCGCACATGCTGCCTCCGGTCCGTCAGGAAGTCGATGATCCACCTGCAGAGGGAGTCAGGCACGTTGAGCAGGGACAGCTTGTCCCGGAGCAGAGCGGGGCGGATGGTGTTGAATGCGGAGCTGAAGTCCACAAACAGGATCCTGGCGTAGGTTCCCGGGGATCTGGGGATCAAGGAGTCAGAAATCTCTGATTAGACTTTTTCTTTTTTAAAGGAGCCACCATGTCTAGAGTCTGATGCAGAGAAGCTGTAACACTATCTACCATGCTATCAATTCCAGAAGGAGTGAAATCTCCATAACTTATCTCCGTTGTGTTGATACATGGCATTGAGGAATCAACCTGCTTAAATTTGCTAACGGCATCATCTGAGAGCAAAGCAGCTTGCGTACTTCCATTCTGAAGAGATGTGCATAGACATAGTTATACATGCCACAGCCAGCACATGCACACGTTAGATTATCCCACTAATTTTTCCCAACGGCAACAGTTTAGTCTCTCTCCCTTCTCTACAGATTTACTAAAATGTGCATGCATCTCGGAGTATTTTTTTGTGTGTGCGTGTGCACACAGCAGTGTGTGAGAGTCGGAGATGGAGGAAGATGTTAAACTCCGGATTGAATTACATTCAGTCAACTTATCTTGATGTGACAGTTTCTATTTGATGGTCATGTTATAGGCATTTCATCTATACACTATTTTGCCAAAAGTATTGGGACACCTGTCTAAATGAATGTGTACCAATGCACAAAGCAAGGGCCATAAAGACACGGAGAGAGTGTGGTGTGGAGGAACTTGACTGGCCTACCATAGAGCCCTGACCTCAACTCGATAGAACACCTTTGGGATGAATTGGAGCGGAGACTGCGAGCCAGGCCTTCCTGTCCGCAGGGATGAAGCGGATCCGCGGAATTCCTTGGATTTGATCATGTCTAGGGTCATTCTCATGAATTGTCTAAATTCGAGGAGAAAATTTTAGGGGGGGGGGTATGTTATGAGCGGCGAGTCGTATTTTCGATCGGCTGCTAAAATCCACCACGCAGAACGCGCTACCCAGCGAGATCAGTAATGTAATGTAACAAGGCCACTAATTGGCTGATACTTATTGAAGCAACCAATTGGCAATTTTCTTATTCCTTTGTCATATCCAACACGCGGAGCGAAATGCAAATGGCGGACAGTTCAATCAACTGAGTTTTCCCGATTTCGTGAAAATGGTGAACCTAAAACTCACGAAAGACAACAAAGCAATAATTTTAGAAATCGACAAAGGGATAAGGAACAAGTTTTGTTGGGAATGGCTTGAAAAAACTGTGTCAATGACTGTAAAGATTTTTTTTTTTTTGTTACTTATTTGTACCCGTAGGTAGACTTGGTTTGCAGTCTGGTGACAAGCCACCGGCTGCTGGTCGCTGCGTGCACGAGCACCCTAAACCTACATGTTTTTGGTATGCGGGAGGAAACCGGAGAAATCCCGGAGTAAACCCACGCAACACGGGGAGAACATGCAAACTCCACACAGCTCACTGTTGGTCGGGGGCTGGGATCGAACCCACGATCTCATGATCCCCGCGATCCCCCGGCTGAGGGTAAAACTGTGCTGCCACAGTGCTAAACCACTGCGCCACCGTGCAGCCCAGCAGATTGGTAAATATACCGAAGTTGTGGTTGAAAAATGGCCGACTTCATAGCGAAATGCGAAGTACCAGGGAAAGCCCAGTGTGTTTATTGTAACGATTTCTTGAGTTATGGATCTCGTGGTTGTGTTGCCTTAGTTGAACACTGTTCAAAACAGAAACATCTCAAAATTGTGGCTACAAGGAGCTCGAACCACTCACTCGTGCTGCATTCAAAACGATCGATGGACACGGTCAAATTCAGATGCCAGTCGATCAAAGTTCATCACAATCGGCCCCGATTACAGCAATTAGTGATCGGAAGACACATTCTGAGGTAAGATTTTTTTCTCGTTATAAGTAATGTACTTGAGAATTTTCGCGTAATGAATTTGTTATGAAATAGCATGTGTAAGTTGTGACGTTATGCCTGTTTTGAAACACTAATTGCATTTGAATGCTGATTATCGATTGTTAATAGATAAATGTTATTACATACTTTCTCACAATTTGAAATGCAATCTAAGAATTTTGAATATAATTTATCATTTTTTGTTTAACTAGGAGGAGTTACATAATGCATGTGTAAGTTTTTTTGTCATGGGTGGTGATGGGTTGCCTTTCCTAAGATATCTTTGCTTTTATTAGTAAACATAATTTTTTCATGGTCATTGCATAAAAATATTAAACATCTTTTAGGTTTTACTTACTTTCTTAGATTATCTTTCAAATATCAAAATATACTAATATGCAACTTTTTTTATATTCCTAGTAACACTAACAAATGCACACATTAATAAATCAAAATGTTTGCAGAATGTCAGTATATTTTAATAAATGGGTGATGGACTTGGTGATGGAATTTTGTTAATATTTATAATTTATTTTACTTGGTTAAATTATTTTGTCTGTTCTAGAACTATGTAAATGTAATTCTGTGTCAGTTCTAAACATATTAAATAGTAGTAAAATATAATTTAGTATTATTACATCAACATACCATTCAGATATCATAAATTTACACATGTGATGCAGCAGCAGATTAAAAAGGTAAACTATAAATGCATTTGTACTTACTTCTAACTTTAAATATAAGACCACATTTGAGCATTCTAAAACACCAGATTTTGTTAGCTTGGGGGCCTGCGTCCCCCAAGACCCCCGGCTTAGTTTCCTCTTTTTTCCCCAAACCCTATTCTCATCCCTGCGTCCAACATCAGTGCCTGACTTCACAAATGCTCTTCTGGAAGAATGGCCAAAAATTCCCATAAACATACTCCTAAACCTTGTGGAAAGCCACCCTTCACAGCTATAACAGCTTCAACTCTTCAGGGAAGGCATTTAGGAAGGTGCCCACTCATTTGGAGGGGTGTCCCAATACTTTTAGCAATGTAGTGCATCTCATATTGCCGTTTATATCGATACATCAAATATATATATATATATATATATATATATATATATATACAGTACACACTACTGTTCAAAAGTTTGGGGTCACCCAGACAATTATTTTGTGTTTTCCATGAAAAGTCACACTTATTTACCAACATGAGTTGTAAAATGAATAGAAAATATAGTCAAGACATTGACAAGGTGTTTTATGAAAATATTTAGACAGGTTCGTGAGGAGTCGGCGCACAGGAAAGAATTCACACTGAGACAAGAACTGCTATAATAAAATGTGTCTTTTATTCCTCACAGAACATATCTTCACACACAAAAGATCAATGCATTCACATTAGACAGACTGCTAGAATAAGCTGTATTCCCTTATTCCCCACAGACCATATCTTCATATACAAAAGATCAATGCACTTCATGTCATTTCATCAGCCCTTACCAATAATACAGAAGACCGGAGAGCCTTTGGCAGTCTTTTGGCAGGCGCGTGCATCAATCAGCTTGGCAATTCGCGCGAAATCCACAGCAGACTCTACTGTTTGGCAAAACACCTCTGCCTTTTAAAGGGTAGAGTTACGTACACAACGAAGGAGCCACTCTTCGTTGCCAGGCAACTCCCCCCCCCCATGGAATCGCGTAGAGAGCGGGGGGGCTAGTCCCCGCTCCCAGGCGATTGCAGCCAGACTTCTCAAAACATATAACATCTGTTCACACACACACATATGTGAGAAATAAAGGTTAAGCCTTGTTCCATAAACATGCCACAGTGATTCAAGGAGTGAGAAACTTGCTGTGCTGAAGATAAATCCATCATGGGAAGAGAACTGAACTGGACCGTCAAAACATATTAAAACAACTGAGAAACAAATCAGGGCACACATTAAAAACACATTTATATTACATTCCACCCTTTGACCTTATTTGTGATCAGTTGTTAAGTTGGTGAAGATAATTGCTTTCTTCCCCAACTAAGTGCCTTCTTCCCCAACTGAAAAACAAATCAGGGCACACATTAAAAATATTTATATCACATTTTCCACCCTTTGACCTTATTTGTTCTATCAGTTGGTGAAGAACATTGGGTAATTACTTTCTTCTTGGGGAATACTTTCATCCTCGTAAGGTATTCCGATATGATTATGGTGAGATAATTCCACCCAAGTGTTATCCCAAATGCATGTTGCAACATACCATAATAATTCATGTCTTGTATTAAATTGTCTAGTGTAATAACTCCATCTATCAGGCATACCTACAACATAATCATAACATATCCAGTGACCAGGAGGGTCAGCACTCACCTCTACTTTGCAAGATGTGGTACCATATCCTCCATCTCGAAAAATGACTGTGATTTTCATATTGCTAGAGATTTATACATTCTCTTACTTGAAACCTGTTTTACTCTTCTAATATAGCAGAAAGCACTGAAATTGCATAGTGTTAAGATACATAAAACAGCAACTAATATAGCTAGGGGAGGCACCAGTGTGTTGCGAGCAGTGACTGACATGCCTGAGAATATATCCCACCAGTGATGAGCAGAAACTTGCTCTATCTGATGAGCTGCATGCAATACCTTTCCTTGGGCCACCACAGTGGATATCACTGCAGCACGGACATTAGACATATGATCACCAATGAGCTGTTCTATCTCCGTGGATCCACTCAGTGCGCCTCTGAGTCGATCCAGGGACACCTGCCATGGAACTTCCAGCACCCGCCATTGCAGGGCGGTCAGGTGAGCCTCACTAGAGAAGTTGGTAAGATGATATGTCCGATTATGCCATCGCCACATGTGAACACCATGCAGACACCCAGTGAAAGGTATCCTAGGCAACATTGGATGGGAATTTAAAGTGGCTACACATATAGTATGGGGCCCTATTTGCCACATCATGTCGCAAGGTTTTTCTATTCTCCATTCACATAGTGCCTCTGTCATGGTTAAGCATGGTTCAGTATATATTGCTCGACTTAGGCATGCATATCCTTTGTCAGTCAAATCACATTCTGATAGATCATATGTATTATTTTGCCCTGGAGCAAACCATTCCCCTTTTAATTGAATAAACCAAAATGCTGTAACAGTAATTACTGGTAACACATGATATTTGCACACATCAACAGCTTCTGTAACATTTAATTGAGTCCATTGCCCGCTACACATCGTGCTATTGCAGATGGTTTTTTCAGGATGCGGAATCAACCACCATTCTTCAGTGATGTTCCACACGTCTCGCCATTGTCGAGCGTGATTGGTAGTGACAATGCGAGTAAAACGTTCCAACTGCATGCGGATAGCCAAAACTTGCATGTTGCACACAGTCCAATTGAAAGCGCGAGTGATGTTCGTCATCAATTCACTCGTAGCATTCCACATAGTCAAATCCCAAGTCAAACGCTTTTGAAACAGATTGGCGGCCTCCATTTGAGGCCCCACCACCGTAGGCATCCAAAATCCAACTTGTTGAATGCCTAAAGACGTTTGATGTCCAGTATCTGCTAACATTGATCTGGTTACCTCGTTGTTAATGGTGTTGGAGATTCCCAAAACTGTACCAAATCCTCCCAGCAACGTGTCATACCATGCTCTCTTCTTTCTTTTTGAACATTTGGGAATGGGTGGTATCTTTACCATCCAATTGACGGTGATATGGCTGGTTTGTGTGGCTACTGTTGTACATGTCGACAGTATGGGTGCCAGATTCGTCGGGGATGTATGCTTTGGGTTTTTGTCGACCACCAGAATAAGGTACACAAAGGGGATGCGTCGACCATTTATGACTGTTCCATTCATCAAATACACTTCCTTATCTCCCGTTATGTTGATGGATAGCTTTGTACCATTTAAGGTAGTATCACATTTCAGTAAGTTATTAACCACTTTGGCCACACATATGGTTACATTGGCAGTCAAGTTAACTATACACCCCTTCTCCACCGCAGGCACATTGTATTGGTATTTGACACATTTGGGGCATATGTAAATAGGACAGTGGCTGGTCAAGTTCAGTATCTTACACCTTTGGTTTGATACTTGACTCCGATTAGCACCGGTTCGACTTTCCCTCCATCCCAACGAGACAGGTTGGTCCACGTCAAACATTTCTTGGCCTGGTGTGGCGTGGATCTGGATCCAGCAACCGGCGATACTCATCCACAGGATCACAATGAGGGCAGGGCGGCATATGTCCCAGCAGACGACATCGCCATGTCCTCAGTGCTTGTGGGGGTGTTGAAGAAGACCCATGACGTTGCGGGTGCTCAATCACCAATCTCCCCCCGAACATTCCTGCAAAGCAAGCACATACTTAGGAGAAGAGAAAACACACAATTAGTTCTCCCTTAGATAACATTTTGATATTGGTACATTTATCCAGGTTTGCTCTCCTGGATACAAAATGGTCACCACCTGATCCGTCCCTTGAGCTATGATCTCAGCCGGGCGGGGAGGGCCATTTTCTTGCCTCACCCATACTTTGGCCCCAGATTTATCTGTGGAACCAAAGCCTTTTTCGCCCCTCTGCGTCATCACAGCCGGCTTAGCAATCTCTTCAGGGTTAGTCATTAGGCATGGTATAATGACCAATTGGGCCACCTTATCCCCCTTATTCAGGGTTATGGGCTCTGATCCCAGTACAAAGCACACCACTCCCAGTTCTCCTTGATAATCACTGTCAATCACACCGGCCAGAGTCGTTAAACCTTTCAGGGATAATCCAGACTTTGGCAATATATGACCATACATTCCATTCGGGCATTTCAACCCTAGTCCGGTTTTTACCACAGTGGGTGTTCCTGGTACTAAGGTGAGAGTTTCCATAGCTCTTAAATCTAATCCAGCCGAGCCTTTCGTTGCTCGCACTGGTAGTGTTGCCTCTGGGTTAATTTTCCACATCTCAATAATTTGTCCTTCAGAGTGTTCAAGATTGACAGTGATCATTCGATTCAGTGGTGTTGTACCAGGTGCAATGGGTCTATTGTTTAGCTGTTTCAGCGCTTGTGGTAAGCGTTTTTTCCACCCTTCCAAACTATTGTTTGTCCCTCCTTTTCTCAAGGTGGTTTACAACAACCCATTCATTCTCTCAATTAAACCCGCAGCTTGAGGATGATATGGAACGTGATAAATCCATTCCACATGATTGTGTTTGGCCCAATCTTTCACCAGGTTTCCGGTGAAATGGGTCCCGTTGTCAGTTTGAATCTGTACAGGTAGCCCATAGAACTTTTCAATTAGTTCCACACAGGCCAGCGTGGCCTTCTGATTAGCCACTTTGGCTGGGTGTGCCACTACCACACCTGAAAATGTATCCACAGCCGTGCATACATATTTACATCGTTGTGACTCTGGAAGGGGACCAATAAAATCCATTTGCCAGATTTGTCCTGGGCTCTTTCCCCTTTGTATATGCCCAGTGAGATGTTGTGGGACACCTCTTCTATGATGCTGACAGACCTCACACTGTTCAACGGCTGTCTTTACATCATCAGTTTTCAAATCAATGCCTCTATCCCTGGCCCATTGGGTAGTAGCTTGAATTCCCCAATGTCCACTCTTTTCATGGGCCCACCGGGCCAAATCCGCAGTGGATTGCCTTTCCACTGACATTGCTCTGACCACTCCATCAATATAACGGTTGTGGAGGGCTTCTGAGTCCATATTTTGAGTATGGGCATCAACATGGGTGACATGGATAGTGACCCCTTGGACCTTTTGCCAGATTTCCTCCCACAACTCTTTACCCCACACCTCTTTCTTTTGAATCCGCCACTGATTGGACTGCCATGTAGGCATCCATGTGGTTAACCCATTAACCACTGACCAGGAGTCAGAGTAGATATACGCTCCTGACACACCCACATGTTGTATCACCATGTGCACGGCCTTCAACTCGGCCCATTGGCTGCTTTTTCCCTCACCCATTTCTTCCAAAATTTGCCCCAGATGAGGGTTGAAAGCCCCGGCTTTCCACCTTCGTTTTCCCGCTACCCACTGAGAAGAGCCATCCACAAACCACGCCCTGCTCTTTTGCTCGTCTGTGAGTTCGTCATAGCGGGGCCCTGTTAACACAGGAGATTCTTGCAGCTGTTCAACTTCAAAACAAGACTCATCTGCCTCTGGGACATCAGCAACTTGTTCATGCAAGACCGAAACTCCTTTTTGTCCAGATTTCACTCTTTCAGACACGTACCATTTCCACTTAATGATACTACTCTCCTGGGCGGTACCTATCCGATGTGTGGTGGGGTCACTCATTATCCACGTCAGAATAGGTATTAATGGCCTCATGAGCACCTCATGCCCTGCAGTTAATACCTCTGTTTCCACCAAACTCCAATAACACGCCAATAATTGTTTTTCAAAGGGCGTGTAACGAATTCCTGCACTCGGCAGCTTCCTTGACCAGAAACCTAAAGGTTTCCGTTGTTTGCCTTGTTTTTGCCATAAGCTCCAATTTGCATAATCATTCCGAGCCGACACCTGCATCTCAACCGGACCAGATTGCATTTTTCCTAATGATAGAGCTTGCTGTATGGCCTCTTTGGCCATGTCAAAAGCCACTTGCTGTTTTTCTGTCCATTCAAACTGCTCTTTTTTCCTTGTCACTTGATATAAAGGCTGCAAAATTTGCCCTAAATGAGGAATGTGACTCCTCCAATATCCAAACAGCCCAACAAACCGCTGCACATCCTTTTTGGTGTGCGGAGTGGCAAAAGTCATTATCTTTTCTCGGGCTTTATCTGTGATTTCCCTTTCTCCCTTATTCCAGCAGATTCCCAGAAATTTCATCCTCTGGGAGAGCTTCTGCTTTGTTCCAAATCCATTAAAAACTGGATCAAACTGTCCTCTTTGCTTAAATTTAGAGCATTTGAGTCACTGTTGATTCCTATTGTTTCTTTATATTTCCTTTATGCAACTCAGCATCTCCCAAGCCTTGTGAGGCAGGCAGCCCCGCCTCTTGCATTCTTCACTTGCCAGCAAAGAAAATTCACACTTCTGTTTTTTTCTAAAGGCCAAACTTTGCCTCTCCCCCGCCCCTCAGGCAAAAGGAGAGAGGGAGGGAGAGAGAACTTCCCGCGCCCGCCCCCTTTGGGAGAGCGAGGAACAGAGAGAGAGAAAGAGAGAGAATTATCCCTCACCCGCCCCCTTTGGGAGAGCGAGGAACACAGAGAGAGAGAGAGAGAGAGGAAAAGGTTTTTTTTTTACATGTAGCACTGCTCGCCTCTCCCCTTGCCGATGGGGGAGAAAGAACGGCTACTCACACAACACCGCACCTGCTGCTGAATTCCGCTCAGCGGAGCTTTTGGAGCAACTTCAATACCCCGTAGACACGCAGACATCACCGAAGGGGACCTGTCCCCTACCAAATCTGCCCATGGCGCTAATCCGCCACTTCCATCAGCAGTGTAATCTTCAACAATGGTCACCGCCACAGGGTCCGGCTGGTTCTGAGGCACAAGGTTATATAACCCCTGTCCCTGATCATCATATAATTGCCGCCCATCATCATCCACCACTGCCTCTCGGACAGGCGGGATAATCCGCTGCTCTTCCCGCCGTCTCCGGACAGGGGCAGCCTGATAACTCCCCGGTAACTTGGGGTACAGTGGAGAAACCGGTGGAGGAGTCTCCTCTTCCCCACACCACTCATCCCACTCATCGGGATCCCAATCCTCATCTCCGTCCACCATCCCAGCTGCATACGACCGCACTTTAACAGCGGAGGTAGCATGGGGTCTCTTTTTCTTTCTCTCCCTGTTTAACTGTGCAACCCGCGCTACACCCTGCTCTGCCATCACTGTCAACCGAGATGAGCGGAGTTTCTCCTTTTTCAATTCTTGTTGCAATTTTAGGATTTGCTCTGTCAAATCCTCCTCTCTTTTCTGCCATCCTTCTAATTGCTGAACTAAATCAGCTATTTGTTTATCCTGCTCCTGTTCTTTATCAAAACATCGGCGCCATGCTGCAGCGCAACACCACATCCGCCGCTGAATTCCACTCAGTGGTGCCTTCGGGGCAACTTCAATTCCCCGAAGACACCTAAACACTACCGAAGGCGACCCGTCGCCTATCAAATCTACCCATGATTCCGAGCGTCCGCCCCCGCTCGTCAAACATACACCAATTTGTTCCCATAAGCCATCCCAGCCTGGGATAACAGCACAATCACAATCGCTGGGAGAGCCCCCAGCAGCTTCACTCTGCTTAATTTTTCTCTTAAACATGACTTTCCTATGCACAGCTCCTCTTTAACCTCTGTTATTTTCTTGTTATCCTGTTCGTGACGCCAAAATGTTTTATGAAAATATTTAGACAGGTTCGTGAGGAGTCGGCGCACAGGAAAGAATTCACACTGAGACAAGAACTGCTAGAATAAGCTGTATTCCCTTATTCCCCACAGACCATATCTTCATATACAAAAGATCAATGCACTTCATGTCATTTCATCAGCCCTTACCAATAATACAGAAGACCGGAGAGCCTTTGGCAGTCTTTTGGCAGGCGCGTGCATCAATCAGCTTGGCAATTCGCGCGAAATCCACAGCAGACTCTACTGTTTGGCAAAACACCTCTGCCTTTTAAAGGGTAGAGTTACGTACACAACGAAGGAGCCACTCTTCGTTGCCAGGCAACTTCCCCCCCCATGGAATCGCGTAGAGAGCGGGGGGGCTAGTCCCCGCTCCCAGGCGATTGCAGCCAGACTTCTCAAAACATATAACATCTGTTCACACACACACATATGTGAGAAATAAAGGTTAAGCCTTGTTCCATAAACATGCCACCAGTGATTCAAGGAGTGAGAAACTTGCTGTGCTGAAGATAAATCCATCATGGGAAGAGAACTGAACTGGACCGTCAAAACATATTAAAACAACTGAGAAACAAATCAGGGCACACATTAAAAACACATTTATATTACACAAGGTTAGAAATAATGATTTGTATTTGAAATAATAATTTTTTCCTTCAAACTTTGCTTTCGTCAAAGAATCCTCCATTTACAGCAATTACAGCATTGCAGACCTAACATGATTGCACAAGGGTTTTCTAATCATGCATTAGCCTTCTGACGCAATGAGCAAACACATTGTACCATTAGAACACCGGAGTGATAGTTGCTGGAAATGGGCCTCTATACACCTATGTAGATATTGCACCAAAAACCAGACATTTGTAGCTATAATAGTCATTTACCACATTAGCAATGTATAGAGTGTATTTCTGATTAGTTTAAAGTTATCTTCATTGAAAAAAAGTGCTTTTTTTTCAAAAATAATGACATTTCTAAGTGACCCCAAACTTTTGAACGGTAGTGTATATTGCCCACCCTTACTTTACACTATGTTTAATTTAACTTTGATAGCCTTACCTTTGCAAATTTGGCAGCCATCATTTATGTCTTTCGTTCTCTAACAGGAAGGAGCTTATTGCTGACAAGGGAGGCATTGAAATCACCTCAGAACCTGTGGCACTGGGGGGAAGCATTCACTTCACCATGTATCAACTTCGGGAGTTGTTCCTCGTCAGGTTCCGCATCGAAAACAAGGGCACAAACTGCATCCACTTCACCTTCTACACTGCCTTACACAGAATACGCTGTTTCACTCTGGAGGATGAAAGGAGAGTAAACAGAGCCTCTCCACTGTTCCTTTGTCCTGGTGAGATGCACACACTCATTTCAAATCCCCCCACCAAAAAAAAATAAAAATAAAAATGTGCAGATGGCTAATGCTTAAAAATTATTTCCCTGCTGTCTTTTAGGAGAGAACTATGAAGTTGTAGTTCGATACAGCATTATCCACTATGGATATTTCCCTACCACAATGTATTTTGAGTTCTGCCCCGATGTGCCCGATTCATCGCCATTCTGTATTATCAGGGAGATTGAAGCTACAGCTGTTTCCTCTCTGGCAGAAGAGCTGGGACCTGTGGCTCCTTATAAACCATATCAATTGGCCACAGTTAAGCCTGTTAATACTTTTGTAGTGGAGGGAGTACCACCAAAAAGGCAAGTTATTAAATGTTTATTTTCCTCAGACGGACTTGAGATCAACATATGGTTCTCGAATAGACGTCAACACTGTGTTCATGCATGCTGATCACAATGGTATGGTTTATTTTGTCTCCTTTCTGCAGCCATGTTTTCCAGGGTCTCAAGCCCACAGTCATATTGCAAGACTACAGCTACGATTATCAGCTAAAGCTACTGGCTAGACAAAGGTTGGAGGATTCTGAGAACCTCTCACAAAGTGCCAAGTCGAAACTTAGAAATGTGAAGTGAGAAAATGACCAAATTCCTCACAACCAAGTGAATCAGTTTGACCCAAAGATTCAATGATGAACATCAACCTAAACATGTTAATGTTTTTGCTGTACATTCAGGAGTCTCCTTGGCACGAAGTTAAGTTTGAAGAAATATTTCAAACGTTTTAGCCTCCTGCTGCACCTGGAAGAGATCCAGATGGAGGTGGACATCAGAAAGTATGACCTCAGAAATGAAAACATGACTCCAGACCAAGACAACAGGAAGCTCCTCATGCTCCAAGTAAAACTTCTTAGGCCACTTGCATATCTGAAGCAGGAAATTCTGTTGATTAACACGTCAAATAGGTTCATTTTGTCTTCTTTTTGTGTTCATTTTGTCTTCTTCTTTGTCTTTCATATGAACAAAAGATAAATCTGTTGATTAACATTTTATAGTGTCTTTATTTCTGTTAAATTAAGGTGTCTGCCCACAAAAAAATAGATAAGTTGTAGAGAGAGAAATGAGCAGGCGAGGCAGTGAGTTGGATCAGAGTAGACTTTATTCTCTCTCTATCCATCAGTCAACAAGAAGCATAACCCAGGTCGCTGGGCATCTCTCTTTTATACCTTACATCCTCACCTAGTGACCTGGGGGGTTCACACCACAGTACACACAATTACAATCCCCTTTGTCACCCAGCCTGTCGGCACCTTATGATGCAGTCTGGTGGAGAATGCGCATTATCATTCAGTCCTTTTTTTTTTTTTTTTTTTTTTTTTTTTGTTACTTATTTGTACCCGTAGGTAGACATGGTTTGCAGTCTGGTGACAAGCCACCGGCTGCTGGTCGCTGCGTGCGCGAGCGCCCTAAACCTACATGTTTTGGTATGCGGGAGGAAACCGGAGAAATCCCGGAGTAAACCCGCGCAACACGGGGAGAACATGCAAACTCCACACAGCTCACTGTTGGTCGGGGGCTGGGATCGAACCCACGATCTCATGATCCCCGTGGTCCCCCGGCCGAGGGTAAAACTGTGCTGCCACAGTGCTAAACCACTGCGCCACCGTGCAGCCCAGTCCGGTGGAGAAGGCGTATTCTCATGCAGTCCAATGGAGAAAACCACAGTCTGCCCTGCATATCCGTCTAACACCCTTTTAGCGTCTTCTCCTGTGTCGTTCAGTCTAAGTGGAGAATGTAATATCTAGGTCCCCCACAAAGTAAAAATTGAGGAATCACAGAGAAAGAGTGAAGAAGAGGAAGTTTGGCTGTTTTTTCTTTTGGCTCCTGGTGTCTGTAACCTTTGGTATTGTCCTCTAAGGCAGCTGATTTATAACTTGATTTATAACTCTGGGCCCCTCCCCAATCTGACCAGTGATGACATGTTTAGCCGCTTGTCATCCTTCAACCGCTGGCTGTCTGTGTGGTGTCCTGCAAACAGCGTGGGCTACATTGACAATTGGAGCTCATTTTGGGGAAAACCTGGTCTTATTAGACGAGTTGGCGTCCATCCCACTTTGGATGGTGCGTCTCATTTAGCTAACAATCTGGCATCTTTTTTATCCAAATTTCCAAAATCTTGACAACTCAGAGTTGGGACCAGGAAGCAGAGTCGCAGTCTTACACGCCTCTCTGCAGCTTCTCTTCATCTGCCACCCCTCAACTTAGCCCCTGTCTTTCCCATCAGAGAATCATTGTCTGCTCCCTCCAAAGTAAATAAAAATATAATGTATAAGCATCCCAAAGTGATTAAACAAAAAGTTGCTAAAACTCAAATTAAACATGAAGCCTCTAAATTGAATGATTTGGCCTCTGTTCCTCCTCATAATTTAAAAATTAAATGCGGTTTATTAAACATTAGGTCTCTAACTTCCAAGTCTCTGTTAGTCCATGATCTGTTAATTGATCATCAGATTGATTTAATATCCCTTACAGAGACTTGGTTAGGGCAAGAGGATTATGTTGGTTTAAATGAATCAACTCCCTCTGGTTATTTAAACTGTCAAAATCCCAGAAGTTCTGGTCATGGAGGAGGAGTAGCAACAATTTAGCATTCCAAACTATTAGTTAATGTAAAGCAAAAAACACGTTATAATTCCTTTGAGGGCCTGGTCCTCAGTATTGGGCACTTAAGCAATTTTAGGCTAAACCCAATTTTATTTGCCATAGTTTATTGTCCTCCATCAACCTACTCAGAATTTTTATCCGAATTTGCCGAATTCTTAGCTGATTTAGTGCTGAAATCAGATAGAATAATTATAGTAGAGGACTTTAATATACATGTAGATGTGCATAGTGATTGCCTTAATGTGGCATTTAATTCAATATTAGACTCGATGGGGTTTTCTCAGAAAGAAGGAAATTCTACTCATTATCTCCACCATACGTTGGACCTTGTTCTGACATATGGCATAGAAAAAGAAAATCTGGTAGTGTCTCCTCATAACCCTGAACTGTCAGACCATTGTCTGTTAACCTTTGATTTTACTATTTCTGACTATTTGGCTCCAAAAGAAAAATATTACTACAGTAGATGCCTCTCAGATGATGTTGTTACCAAATTTATGCAGATTGTTTCCTCTATGCCATGTGTCAGCACAACGGAAATAAGCTATAGACAGCTTACTCCTTCTGTAATTGATAGCATGGTAGATAGTGTTACAGCTTCTCTGCATCAGACTCTAGACTTGGTGGCCCCCTTAAAAAAGAAAAAGTCTAATCAGAGATTTCTAACTCCTTGGTTCAACACAGAAACTCGTAGCTTAAAACAGAAGACTTGTCAATTAGAAAGAAAATGGCACTCCACTAATTTAGATGAAATCTATTTAGCTTGGAGAAATCATCTTTTACTGTAATTTATAAAAAATTTCTTAGAAAAGCTAGAACAAGTTATTATTCTGCATTAATAGAAGAGAACAAGAATAATCCCAGGTTTCTTTTCAGCACTGTAGCCAGGTTGACAATGAGTCAGGACTCTGTCAAGCCTAGCATTCCCTTAGAGCAGGGGTGCCCAATCATGTGCCATGGAGGGCCAAGACCCTGCAGGCTTTACCTCCAACCAGCGTCTTCAACAGCAGATTTCACTGAATTTCTTCCCACTGATTGCTGATAAGTGAACACCTGCTGAAGAGACTGGGTAGAAGAGAAAACCTGCAGGGTCTTGGCCCTCCATGGCACATGATTGGACACCCCTGCCTTAGAGCTTACTAGTCAGGACTTGATGAACTTTTTCAATAATAACATTTCATCCATCAGAGATAAAATCAATCAGATTCTTCCCACCGTTAACTTAAATACAGTAACTACTACAACTCCTTCAATTGATATGTCTTGATGAGTTTGCTCCAATTGACCTTTTAGAGTTAAACAAAATAATTTCCTCATCCAAGCCTTCAACTTGTCTTTTAGACCCTATTCCTACCAGGTTATTTAAAGAAGTCTTCCCACTTATGGGTAGTTTTATTCTTCATATAATCAATTCTTCATTAACTTTAAGCCATGTACCGCAGGCTTTAAAACTGCTGAAATTAAACTCTTACTCAAAAAGCCAGCGCTGGATCCAGGAGCTTTAGCTAACTATAGACCAATCTCTAATCTCCCTTTCATTTCAAAAATCTTAGAAAGAGTTGTTGCTACGCAATTATTTGACCACCTGCAGGGAAATGGTTTACTTGAAGAGTTTCAATCTGGGTTTAGAATCCATCATAGTACTGAAACAGCCTTAGCGAAGGTCACTAATGACCTCCTCATCGCATCTGATAATGGACTTGTTTCTGTACTTGTCCTTTTAGACCTTAGTGCAGCTTTTGATACTATCGATCATAATATTCTACTTGATAGATGAGAACACTATGTTGGACTTAATGGAACTTTGTTGCAGTGGTTTAGATCTTATTTATCTGATAGGTTCCAGTTTGTTCATGTCAATAATGAGTTTTCTTTCAACTCAAAGCTCAGTCATGGAGCTCCACAGGGATCTGTGCTAGGCCCTACTCTTTTTAGTTTATACATTTTCCGGTTCCGGTTCCGCCGGACCGGTGGCGCCACACGAGTAGGCTGCCCGTTGCAACAGCCTTTTTTTTAATCTTCCTTCTTCTTTCTACACCTTTCACTCTGTATATATATCACGGACGCACGGATCGCCCCGGGGGTCTCCCGGGTCGGCGGACGGAGCCATGGTTTGCAGCGGGAGATGCTACAGCGGGGAGGAGCTAGTGCTAGCTAGCACTTGGCCGCTGCCCGGTGCTAATGGGAAACTCGACATACCGGGAGCTGTAGCGAAAACGACGTGGGTGCCGGGCTGGAGTTTAGGCGCCGTGCAAGAAATATAAGACAGAATAATAAAGAGCGATGGCAAGAACCAAGCAGACCGCCCGTAAAATCTACTGGAGGAAGAAGCCCCCCAGGAGACAGCTAGCCACCAGGGCTGCTCGGAGAGGCGCTTCGGCCACCAGCAGAGTGAAGAGGCCTCGCCGTCACAGGCCCGTGGCTCTGAGAGAGATCCGTCGCTGCCAGAAATCCACGGAGCTGCTCATCCGTAAGCTGCCCGTCCAGCGCCTGGTGAGGGAGATCGCTCAGGACTTCAAGACCGTTCTGCGTTTCCTGAGCTTCGCCGTCATGGCTCTGCAGCAGACCAGCGAGGCCCACCTGGTGGTCTCTTCTTCGCTAAAGGGGTCACCATCATGCCCAAAGACTTCCAGCTGGCCCGCCGCATCCGCGGAGAGAGAGCTTAGACTTTCTGCTGCACATTCACCAACCAACCATAATGCTCTGCACTGTGTCTATATATATACATTTATAGTAATATGGACATATGTTTACTAGATGTTGTTTTTTCTTGCCTTCTGATTGTTGCTCTGAGTGTTGCTATCCCTGTGCTGTTGCAATCCTGGAATTTCCCCATTGTGGGACTAATAAAGGCTTATCTTATATATATATATATATACTGTATATGCTTCCATTAGGCAACATTATTAGAAAGCACTGTATACATTTTCATTGTTATGCAGATGACACACAATTATACCTGTCAATGAAGCCAGATGATCGTAATCAATTAGCCAAGTTGGAAGCCTGTCTTAAGGAAATCAAAGCTTGGATGACTTGTAATTTCCTGCTGTTAAATTCATATAAGACTGAAGTCATTCTTGTTGGTCCAGAAAACCTTAGAAATACCTTTCCAAATCAAACTTTCAGTTTGGATGCGGTTACTCTTTCTCTTAATCGCTCTGTGAAGAACCTTGGAATTATTTTTTGATCAAGATCTGTCTTTCAACTCACATATTAAATTTGTTTCTAAGACTGCCTTCTATCATTTGCGTAATATTGCCAAGATTAGGAGCATCTCGTCTCAGAGTGATGCTGAGAAACTGATCCACGCTTTTGTTAGCTCTAGATTAGATTATTGGAACTCTTTATTATCAGGTTGTCCTAAAACATCTTTAAAAAGTCTTCAGTTGATCCAAAATGCTGCAGCAAGAGTTTTAACAGGTACTAGAAAGAGAGATCATATCTCTCTGGTTCTGGCCTCCCTTCATTGGTTTCCCATAGAGTTTAGAATTAAGTTTAAAATCCTTCTTCTTACTTACAAAGCTCTAAACAATCAGGCCCCTTTTTATTTAAAGGATCTGATACTACCGTATTATCCTAACAGAGCACTACGCTCCCAAAATGCTGGATTACTTGTAATACCTAGAATCTCCAAAAGTACAATGGGAGGCAGAGCCTTCAGTTATCAAGCTCCTCTTCTGTGGAACCAGCTGCCAATCTGGATTCGGGAGTCAGACTCGATCTCTGTTTTTAAGAATAGGGTTAAAACCTTCCTTTGTGATATAGCCTACAATTAGGGAGGGATCATGTGTCTCTGAACCCTCCCTTAGTTATGCTGCTAATAGGTTTAGTCAGCCGGGAAACCTCCAATAATGCATTGGGCCTCACTCCTTTCTTCACTCTCAATGAAAGATTTTTTTTTTTTTTTTTTTTGCTGGTCATTAACATCTGTTTGTTCTCTCCCATAGATTGAGTCCCCATCATGCTGTTTGCTCTCTACATGTCTGTTCTTTTCATCTTCTCTATCCCCTCACCCCCCAGCCAGTCACAGCAGATGACTGCCCCTCCCTGAGCCTGGTTCTGCTGGAGGTTTCTTCCTGTTAAAAGGGAGTTTTTCCTCTCTACCGAAACCAACGCTTGCTCACAGGGGATCGCCTGATTGCTCTGGTCTTTCTGCAGCTGTGGGGGTTTCCCCTACAGTTGAAAGTGCTATGAGATGACTGTTGTTGTGAAATGGCGCTATATAAATAAAGTTGAATTGAATTGAATTGAACTTCAATATTCTTGTACAGTTTTATGTTTGGAGGCAAGCTAACTGCTGACAGATTTAAAATTTTGGCATTGCAACATTGCAAAAAACAAAACAGGGGCCCTTATAATATTAGCTTTAAAATTTTAATTGTTCTGTTGTGGAGTGTGTAATTGACGGGGCAGGTTTGTCTCAAGGCAGTTTATTACACGTCTCCAACATGAGCAAAGTAGAAAGAGGACATCTCAGAAAAAACTCGTCCCTTATATACCCAGGTCTCCCCACAGCTCACAAGTCACATTGCATTCAAATCAAAAGTAACAATGCATTTCCTCTTTAATCCCTTAGCATCCCCCTCACAGTCTTTGGCCCACAAAGGATCCTCCAAGCAGTCTCTTGCATACAAAAGATTACACTTTCACAGCTTCCTGTTATCTCCAAGGAAACTCTGCACTTTGTTCTTATCTAAGATGTGAGGCATTATGTAAGGCATTAAGTAAGTCACATGTGTGGCTACAAACCCCCCCCCCCCCAAACATTTTAGATCGAACAAAAGAATAACAGTCTGCATGCTGTGATAGAATCACGACACATCAATCCACATGCTGCTTGGGCTTCAGTCTTCTGCCGTATCTTCTGTAACCAGGATTCACCGCCTCAGCGGCGCTGTCATGCTGGGGAGCTGCTGTCTGGGGGTGAAAACCTTTTGTCAGTCCCTGCGGGTGTTCTGGGGAAATATTCAAATTCAAATTCAAAAGTTTATTTCAAACTCAGGGTTCATATTAAGAGCAAAACTAAAACGAGTAGAAAATAGATAAATAAATAAAAGTATATACAGATCAGCAGACACTCGGCGCTCTTGTAACAACAACAAAAAAACAAAAAACAAACAAAAAAAACCCCCATAATGGGCTCAGTATAAAATGGAACGCCACCACTTCCAAATGCTGGAATGAAGTGTGAGTGACGAGTTGACAATTGCTGATATAAGATGATTGTTACATTCCAGCAGTCTTCTCAAAAAACTGTAAACATTCTTACGTATCAATTCTCCAAAAGACGGAATGTTCACAGACACAAACAACTTGCTTGCACTCGACCTTCGTGGTACATCTAACAACCTTCTTAGGGAGTTATTATATGCAATGCGGATTTTGTTCCTAACAGCAACATTGCTATTAAACCATAAAGGCGAGCAGTACATTGAGGTACAGAAGGTCTTGAACAACATACATTTGACATCAGGAGAACATCTATGGAAATTACGCAACAGTAAATTGGTTTGAGCGTACAGTTTCCTGAGATGCCTGTTGCAATCAGCATTGGTCTTATCAGATTCAATCTACACACCTAGGTATTTGACTTTTTCAACAAAGTTCAAGCTATTACCACAAAGTGACATAACAGGATTCGACGTATTGACACCCTTTGGTTTGAAAGCCATACACATAGATTTAGTACAGTTGAACAGGATGTCATTTTTTTAACCAAATTTTTCACATACAGAAAGGAGATGTTGCATCGCTGCGGTAGACAAACTTAACAAACAGAGGTCATCAGCGTAGAAAATGTGATTTAACAGTGCACCGTTAAAGGAGCCGCCCACATTAGTATTGTTCAACAGTACACTGAGATCATCAACATAGACATTAAACAACAAGGGTGACAGTATGCCAAAATATTACTCTGGGAAGCTCCTCGTGGGGGTCTTCCACGCCGAGGGGCCCTCGCCAACAGCACTTGCTCGTCCGCCACCACAAAAGCGGGTTTGAGTCTGTTTAAGCCAACCTTTTTCCTCCTACCCCCTAAATCTAGCAAAAAATGCTTGTCCCCTGTTTCCAGCACTCTGAACGGTCCATCATAAGGCGGTCGCAGTGGGGGGCGATGTGCATCATGTCTGACAAAAACAAACTCCGCGTTTTTCAAAGTCTTAGGTACAAAAACGCGCGGAAAACTGTGGTGGGCAGGGCCCGGCAGCGTGCCTGTGTCGATGCTACGCTGCAACAGCCGAGACGGGGAGCTGCCCGGCGCAGGATTATCTGGGAGAAACTCCCCGGGCAACCGAAGTGGCTGCGCAAAAACGAGTTTGGCTGGGGAGGCCTCCAAGTCCTCTTTAGGCGCAGAACGTAACCCCAATAAAACCCACGGTAGCTTGTCTACCCAATTTGCATCCGTCAGTGACGCTCTGAGAGCTGCTTTCAATGACCTGTGAAAACGTTCGCATAACCCATTAGCCTGTGGATTGTACGCGGTTGTACGGTGAATTGTGACACCTAGGCTGTGGGCCATTGTTGACCAAAGTTCGGAAACAAATTGAGGGCCTCTTTCGGACGTAATGTCCGACGGGACTCCAAAACGCGCGCCACCCATGCTGTTACAAACGCGCGCGCCACCTCCTCGGCTGTGGTTGACGCTAAAGGAACCACCTCCGGCCAGCGCGTGGTGCGGTCCACCATTGTCAGAAGGTGCGTGCACCCCTGTGATGGCGGGAGGGGACCCACGAGGTCCACGTGAACGTGGTCAAACCTCTTAACCGGAATGTGAAATGGCTCCAAGGGAGCCCTCGTGTGTCTGTGTACCTTGGCTCGTTGGCACGCCATGCAGGCTGCTGCCCACTCTTTCACTTGTTTGCGGAGGCCCAGCCACACAAATTTTTCTGCTACCACTTTGACTGACGCACGCACCCCTGGGTGCGCCAAAGAATGAATCAAGTCAAAAACGCGGCGGCGCCACGCTGCCGGTACCATGGGATGCGGTCGCCCCGTGGAGACATCACAGATTAGAGGGGGCATACCGTCTTGCAGCACCCTGCACTCCAGCCTTAACCCTGTTGGTCCAGACTGGAGCGCGCTCACATCCGCGTCACTAACCTGCTCCGCGGCCATGGCTGTGTAATCTATCCCCACGCGGACGGGGGCAGCCACGGCACGCGAGAGGCAGTCTGCCACTACATTCAGTTTACCCGACACGTGCTGAATATCGGTAGTAAACTCTGAGATCGCGGTTAGCTGCCTCTGCTGCCGGCTCGACCACGGTTCTGAAACTTTGGCCATCGTGAATGTTAGTGGCTTGTGGTCAACGAACGCGGTGAAACAGCGCCCTTCTAGCCAGAACTGGAAGTGGCGAATGGCCAAATGGAGAGCCAGCAACTCCCTGTCAAATGCGCTGTATTTACGTTCACTATCACGCAAGGTCCTGCTGAAAAAGGCGAGCGGCTGCCGAGCCCCGACTACATGCTGCTCCACGACCGCCCCTATGGCCACATCTGACGCGTCAGTGGTGAGTGCTATGCGGGCCGTTGGGTCTGGATGTGCCAACAACGCAGCATTTGCCAGGGCTGCTTTGACTTCCGAGAACGCTCGCTCCGGCTCCGGGGACCACTCGATCTTATTCGCGGGTTTCTGTTTTTTGAGCGCGGCATACAGCGGTTGCATGAGCTGCGCTGCGCCGGGGAGGAAACGGTTATAAAAATTCACCATTCCCAAAATCTCCTGTAACGCCCTGACCGTCTGCGGCCGTGGGAAGTCTGCTACAGCGCGCACTTTGTCAGGTAGCGGAACCGCTCCTTCGGGGGAGACGCGGTGTCCTAAAAAAATCGATCTGCGTCACCCCGAACTGACACTTCGCTGGGTTGATTATTAACCCGTGCTCTCCCAACCTCCGGAAAACTGCCACGAGGTGGTTTTCGTGTTCGTCTTCGGACGCGCTGGCTACCAAGATATCATCCAAGTAGACGAACACGAAAGGGAGATCGCGCAGCACCGCGTCCATCATGCGTTGGAACGTCTGTGCAGCCCCTTTAAGCCCGAATGGCATGCGCAAAAACTCGAATAGGCCAAATGGAGTTATCATCGCTGTTTTGGGTATGTCCTCAGCTCGCACTGGGACTTGGTGGTAACCGCGGACCAAGTCTATTTTAGAAAAAACGCGCGCCCCTGCCAAATGAACGGAAAAATCTTGGATATGAGGGCTTGGGTAGCGGTCATGCGCTGTGGCGTTGTTCAACCTGCGGAAATCCCCGCAAGGTCGCCACGAGCCGTCAGCTTTCGGGACCATGTGTAGCGGGGAAGCCCATGGGCTGTTCGAACGCCTGATGATGCCCAACCTCTCCAGGTTGGCGAACTCCTCGCGCGCTATGGCCAGTTTAGCTGCGTCCAAGCGCCGAGGTTTTGCAAAAACGGGCGGCCCGGTGGTGGTAATAAAATGTTCCACCCCGTGTTTAGCGACGGCTGCCAAAAATGTGGGGACCGTGAGTGCTGGGAACTGAGTGAGCAGTGTGTGGAACTTACCGCTTGCAGCTGTGACGTTGGCTTGTGCTGTTGGCCGGGCCGCTCGAGCTGTACAGGGAATAGAATCAAAAGAAAGTGCATTAACCAGGCGCCTGTTAGCGACATCAACCAACAAACCATGTGAGCACAAAAAATCAGCCCCCAATATATTGAAATTCAATGCTGCTATGACAAAAGTCCACTCAAATGTACGGCCGTGTAGAGACAGAAGCAGAGTCCTCTCACCAAAGGTCTTAATCTCCGAGCCGTTCGCTGCTGCCATCTTGGGGCCGCTGGAACCTGCCAGCCAGTCAGTGTAGGAAGGCGTGATGAAACTCAACTGGGCGCCTGTGTCCACGAGGAAATGCCTCCCCGAGCGTGCGTCCGTCAAGTAGAGCAGCTTGTTCTCCTCCCCGAGGGTCGCAGCTGCTACCGACCCCTGGTCTTGGCGTTTCCCGAGCGCTTGAACTGGCACGGTGGTATACATTTGCGTGCCTTCTCTGCAAAGCGGCAGTGGTAGAAACAAAGGGTGTCTCCTCCGCGTTCCTTGGCCCCCGCCGCTGCCGTCGTCGGTGGTTCTGCTACCGCTGTCCCTGGCTCCCCGCCATCTCCGGCCGTCGCGCCAAGCTCCGTCGCTGACGCCGTGGCCGCGCGCTCTCTGCTGGCATTGACAATCCGATGCGCCTCCCGGGCCAGCGCACGGTAGTCCCACTGGGCCAACAACGGCGAACTGGCCAGGGCCGCTCTCGTCGCTGACGGCAGGGTCCTGAGGAAGAGGTGGGTAAAGATGAAGTGGTCATCGTCCGAGCCTTTCAACCTCAGCATCTTCTCCATCAGGTCGATGGGCGTGCAATCTCCCAGCTCGCTCAGCGCCAGGAGTCTCTCTGCTCTCTCCTTAACCGAGAGAGTGTAGTGCTGGATGAGTGCAGCCTTCAACGCGCCGTATTTGTCGCTGGCTGGTGGCTGCTCCAGAAGGCTCTCCACATGCTGAGCCATGTGGTTGTCGAGCTTTGCGATCACATGGTAGAATTTCGTGTCATCTACCGATATTCCCCGGAGGGCGAACTGTGCCTCAACCAGGTGGAACCAGGAGCGCGGGTTGTGCTGCCAAAAGTCCGGTAGCTGGACTGTAACGGCATACGCTTGGCTGGGGGCTCCCAACGAGGCTGACCCCGGGGAATTCTCTTCTTGCTGCATGCTACGTCTTGGGTCACCAGTGTGGAGTGTGTAACTGACGGGGCAGGTTTGTCTCAAGGCAGTTTATTACACGTCTCCAACATGAGCAAAGTAGAAAGAGGACATCTCAGAAAAAACTCGTCCCTTATATACCCAGGTCTCCCCACAGCTCACAAGTCACATTGCATTCAAATCAAAAGTAACAATGCATTTACCTCCAGTAATGCACTGGGCCTCACTCCTTTCCTCACTCTCTATGAAATATTTTTTTTTTGCTGGTCATTAACATTTGTTTGTTCTCTCCCATAGATTGAGTCCCCATCGTGCTGTTTGCCCTCTACATGTCTGTTCTTTTCTTCTTCTCTATCCCCTCACCCCCCAGCCAGTCGCAGCAGATGACTGCCCCTCCCTGAGCCTGGTTCTGCTGGAGGTTTCTTCCTGTTAAAAGGGAGTTTTTCCTCTCCACCGTCGCCAAGTGCTTGCTCACAGGGGATCGCCTGATTGCTGGGGTCTTTCTGCAACTGTGGGGGTCCCCCCTACAGTTGATAGTGCTATGAGATGACTGTTGTTGTGAAATGGCGCTATATAAATAAAGTTGAATTGAATTGAATTGAATTTCCTCTTTAATCCCTTAGCATCCCCCTCACAGTCTTTGGCCCACAAAGGATCCTCCAAGCAGTCTCTTGGCACACAAAGGATCCTCCAAGCAGTCTCTTGCATACAAAAGATTACACTTTCACAGCTTCCTGTTATCTCCAAGGAAACTCTGCACTTTGTTCTTATCTAAGATGTGAGGCATTATGTAAGGCATTAAGTAAGTCACATGTGTAGCTACACTGTACAAATTAAAAAAGGAATTTCCACAGGGACCATTTTCTCTATTGAAACAAGCATGTTTTGCCAAGTTTCACATTATCTTTATGATAACAGACTAGGGCTGGGCAATTTGAATCTTAAATCAATATCACAGTTAATTGACCCTTCCAAATCAGTTTTTTCTCCTTTCTTCTCCCTTATAGTTCACTAACAAGCTTGTAATCAAGCAATATTACACAAGAGTGTGGTGACATATCACTGTGGTGCAGTAGTAAATGAGTATAATATAACAAAGAATTGACCTGTTGTCATATCCAATACACACAGATATTGTCCAGTGCTGAAGTCAGTGTTTTCGGGCTGCAGCTATTGATTAATGGGATAAGCTTTTTGTGTCTTTTTTTCTTTTGATTGAAGACCTTTTGACCAAAATCTTATTGTTTATTTATTAAACAAACTTGACATTGACCTACAGTGGATATAAAAAGTCTACACACCCCTGTTCAAATGCCAGGTTTTTGTGATGTAAAAAAATGAGACCAAGATAAATCATTTTGAACCTTTTTCCACCATTAATGTGACCTATAACCTGTACAATCCAATTGAAAAACAAATCTTTTAAGGGGAAAAATAAAAAACGTACAATAACCTGTTTGCATAAATATGCATACCCTTAAACTAATACTTTGTTGCAGCACCTTTGGCTTTTATTACAGAACTCCGTCTCAGCGTGGCACATCTTGATGTGGCAATATTTGCCCACTCTTCTTTGCAAAAACACTCCAAATCTGTCAGATTGCGAGGGCATTTCCTGTGCACAGCCCTCTTCAGATCACCCCACAGATGTTTGATCAGATTCAGGTCTGGACTCTGGCTGGGCCATTCCAAAGCCTTAATGTTCTTCTGGTGAAGAAATTCTTCTGTTGATGTGGATGTGTGCTTTGGATCATTGTCGTGCTGAAAGATGAAGTTCCTCTTCATCTTCAGCTTTCTATTAGAAGCCTGAAGGTTTTGTGCCAACACTGACTGATATTTAGAACTGTTCATAATTCCCTCCACCTTGACTAAGGCCCCAGTTCCAGCTGAAGAAAAACAGCCATAACGCATGATGCTGCCACCACCATGCTTCACTGTAGGTATGGTGTTCTTTTGGTGATGAGCAGTATTGTGTTTGCACCAAATGTACCTTCTGGAATTATGGCCAAAAAGTTCAACCTTGGATTCATCGGACCATAACACATTTTCCCACATGAATTTTGGAGATTTCAAATGTGTTTTTGTAAAATGTAGCTGGGCTTGGATGTTTTTCTTCGTACGTTAAGGCTTCCGTCTTGCCACCCTAGATGTGAGATTGTTGTCACATGTACTAAACAGCCAGTACTTGCCAGAAATTCTTGCAGCATCTTCAATGTTGCCGTCGGCCTCCCTGACCAGTTTTCTTCTCGGCTTTTCATCAATTTTGGAGAGACGTCCAGTTAAGATAAGATAAGATAAGATAAGCCTTTATTAGTCCCACAATGGGGAAATTCCAGGATTGCAACAGCACAGGGACAGCAACACTCAGAGCAATAATTTAGAAGATAAGAAAATAAGAGCAGTGAATATACATATGTACACATAAATATATAAATATATATACACACAATGCAGAGCACTGTAGCTAGATGGAATAAACAGCATAACCGTCTACTTAGTTATCCTACATAGTATGAATATGTACCCATACATATTGTCACCCTCCGTAGCGACTGATTGTCGTAGTTGTATACTGGAGGGGACCATTGTGTAAGTCTATTGCGTCTTTTGCATTCAATACTATTAGGTCGTCACGTTTTTTTGCCATCTCTGCGAGCAGCCCTGCTTAGGTTATACAGTCTGAAAGCCGTAGGTAGGAAGGACCTGCGAAACCTCTCGGTCACGCATCTAGGATGATGTAGTCTGCTGCTAAATGAGCTCCTCAGTGCGTTCAGTATGTCCTGCATAGGGTGGGACTCGGACTCCAGCAGAGATGACAGTTTAGCCACCATCCTTCTCTCTCCTATCTCCTCCACTGGGTCAAGGCATTTCCCCAGGACAGATCTAGCTTTCTTGATCAGTTTGTTCAGTCTCTTCCTATCAGCTGCTGTAATGCCACTGCCCCAGCAGACCACTTCAAAAGTGATGGCTGATGCCACCACCGTGTCGTAGAATGTCTTCAGCAGCGCCCCTTGTACACCAAAAGACCTGAGTCTCTTCAGTAGGAACAGTGCTGTCCCTTCTTGTAGAGTGCATTGGTATTGTGTGACCAGTCTAGTTTATTGTTCAGATGAACACCCAGGTACTTGTAGGATGTCACCATCTCAATGTCTGTTCCCTGTATGTTTACTGGTGCTGTGAGGGGTTGTCCTTGCCTGCGGCAGTCCACCACCAGCTCCTTAGTTTTCCTCGCGTTGATCTGGAGGCAGTTCCGATGGCACCAGTCCACGAAGTCCTCGATAAGTTCTCTGTACTCAGCTTCATCTCCGTTGGAGATGAGGCCGACGATCACAGAGTCGTCAGAGAACTTCTGTAGATGGCAGTGTGTTGTGTTGTGTGAGAAGTCCGCAGTATAAAGGGTGAACAGGAAGAGAGCCAAAACCGTTCCCTGGGGGGCCCCCGTGCTACCGATGATCGTGTCGGACACACAGTCCCGGGTTCTCACAAACTGTGGCCGGTTAGTGAGATAGTCCAGGATCCATGATGACAGGTACTGGTCCACCCCTGCGCACAGCAGCTTGTCCTTCAGGATCATCGGTTGGATGGTGTTGAAAACACTGGAGAAGTCAAAGAACATGATCCTCACCGCATTCCCGGGCTTCTCCAGGTGGGACAGAACGGTGAAGGAGGAAGATCACTGCATCCTTCACCCCAATGCCATGCTGGTAGGCGAACTGGAGTGGATCCATCGCTGGTCCCACCAGGGGGCGGAGGTGAGCAAGGAGCAGGCTCTCCAGGGTCTTCATCATGTGAGACGTCAGGGCCACTGGTCTGTAGCTGTTCAGGTCTTTGGGGTGGGAAGTCTTTGGTACAGGTACCACACAAGATGTTTTCCACAACTGTGGTACCCTCCCCAGCTTCAGGCTCAGGTTGAAGATGTGCTCCACAATCCCACACAGCTGGTCTGCACAGGACTTGAGGAGCTTTGCGCTGATGCCGTCCAGTCCCGAGGCCTTCCTGGCCTTCATCTTCCTCAGCTCCATCCCCACCTGGGTCTTAGTGAGGGTCATGTTGGGGGGCTGTGTGCTGGGAGTGGGGGGTGTTAGTGGAGTGGGGTGTGGGCAGCAGGACTCAATGTCTTTAGAGGCAGCAGTGGTTGTTGTGCAGTCGGGGGGGAGGGCGGTTGGTCAAACCTATTAAAAAAACAGGTTCAGATTGTTCGCCCACTCCCTGCCCCCCGTGGCCTGGGGGGAGGTATTCTGGAGCCAAGAGATGGTTTTATTTATTTAAGTTTTTGTAAAGGGTATACATGTCATTACAGCATTGCGTCGTTTACATTTTCATCACATATGGGCTGCACGGTGGCGCAGTGGTTTAGCACTGTGGCAGCACAGTTTACCCTCGGCCGGGGGATCGCGGGGATCATGAGATCGTGGGTTCGATCCCAGCCCCCGACCAACAGTGAGCTGTGTGGAGTTTGCATGTTCTTCCCGTGTTGTGTGGGTTTACTCCGGGATTTCTCCGGTTTCCTCCCGCATACCAAAAATATGTAGGTTTAGGGCGCTCGCGCACGCAGCAGCCGGTGGCTTGTCACCAAACTGCAAACCAAATCTACCTACGGGTACAAATAAGTAACAAAAAAAAAAAAACATATTCCCCCTTTTTTTATTTTTTGACAACATTGGAAAAAAATTATTACAACACCCTTTTTTTTAAGTGAAAGAAAAAGAGAAATTAAAAAAGAACCAAAAAACAAACAAACAAACAAAAAAAGAGCAGAAAAATAAAAGAGCATCTGAGTAGCATTGGAACAAAGAGAAGTGCCATTATTGAAATGGTGTTTGTCAAAGATTAGATCTGATGGAAGACACATATGCGTTCCAGGGTTGCTAAAAGTTCAAGAACCCATCCATGTCCTGTTCAGTGCAAATGTCAACTTTTCCATCAAGTAAGTGTCCTGAATCACGTTCATCCAATCTTCAGGTGTAGGACAGTCTTTCAACATCCATTTTCTTGTTATTGCTTTTTTACTTGCCAATATTAAAACAGTGAATAAGTATTTTTCTCCTCGTCTTTCCAGTGATTCCGGTAGTAAACCCAAGTACAAAGTTACAAAAGAAAAGGAAACTGTTACTTTGAATATTTTCCCCAATATTGTCTGTACATTGGTCCAATATTGGTGGATAACTGGGCATGACCAAAACACATGAAAATGATTTGCAGTCTTTTCACCACACAAACGCCAACAGTTCGACCCCTTATGGGTAAATTTGTTTTGTGCAGGTGTTGTGAAAAATCTTACCAAATTTTTCCATCCAAATTCTCTCCACAGCAGGGATGAAGTACTTTTCCATTGTTGTTTATTTAGCTTTTCCCATATTTCCAGTTGTAAAGTGAAATTCCCCTCTTTTTCCCATCTCTCTTTTATATATGATGTGTTGTCTCCTTTTAAATCTTGAAGACCATGGTATATTTTAGAAATGTATCTGATCCCTGGGATCCCTTTATATGCCATTAAGAAAACCTTCAGAACACCTGACTGGGCCCTTTCCAAATCCTCCTTTTTAAGTATTTTGTTTATGTGGTGTCTAAGCTGAAAGAACCTGTAAAGGTCTTGATTTACTAGACCTTGTTTTTTCAAATCTTCAAAACTTCTTAAAGTTTGCCGTTTAAAAAAATCGTAATATTTTGTGTCTGTTCTCTTTCCACTTTTTAAATCTAGTGTCTATTTTATTAGGAGTAAAGTCCCGATCACAGGAAATCCATTGCAATAATCGATAGGGTTCTTTAATTTGATTCTCTCTGACTATCTTAAACCAAATTTTTAGTGGGGTCTCTGTCCACGGGTTAGTGTTATTCAAAAGTTTAGGTAAGGCATTGTTCCCTATTATTGCCTGTAGGGGAATGTCACTTGTTATTTGGCATTCAATCTCCTTCCATTGTGCAGTGTAGACTGGGTTACATATCTCTACTAAAGTTTTAATTTGCGCGGCTTTAAAATAGTCCCTGATATTTGGCAGCGCGAGCCCACCTTTGTCTTTGTTTAGCTGTAGGGTTCTATATCTGATTCTAGGTCTCTTGCCCTGCCATATGGCGAGCTCCATATTGAGCTCCTTCTGTCCAGTTCTTGCCATGTTTTTTTGGGAGGTTCTACCGGTATTGTTTGGAAAAAGTATAGAAGACGTGGAAGTATATTCATTTTGACTGCTTCAATTCTTTGTGCAGTACCCAAGAATGGTATCATATTCCATCTTGCTAGATCAGATTTTATTTTTGCCATCAGTGGATCATAGTTTAGTGTTATAATTTTGTTGAGTTGTTTCGGGATATTCACCCCCAGATATTTCATAGATTCCATCTCCCAGTTAGTTTTGAATTTGCTTAGTAAATATTGATTTGGGTCATAGTTGAATGTTAAAATTTGGGTTTTATGCATGTTTAATTCGTACCCCGATAACTCTCCATACTCTGAAAAAACTGAGATTAGCTCTGGAAAAGAGGCGTCCGGCTGCCCCAGGTATATTAAAATGTCATCAGCAAAGAGTGCTATTTTATGTTTCTTCTGACCAAGTGTAATACCTTGAATTTTTTGATTCTGTCTTATCCATTGGCTCAGAGGTTCTATGAAGATTGCAAAGAGCAGTGGAGACAAGGGGCAGCCCTGACGACATCCTCTTTCCAGTTCAAAAGATGATGATAATTTACCGTTGATCCTTATTTTAGCTGTTGGTTTTTTATGTAATGCCTGGATAGTTCTAATGAAGTTGTTATGAAAATTGAAACTGGATAAGATTCTATATAGGAAAGACCAGTCAACCAAATCAAATGCTTTTTTAGCATCTAATCCCAATATGGCTGCATTTAAATTATATTTTTTTATATGATGAATTATGTGTAAAGTACGTCTAATGTTATCTTGTGTCTGTCTTTGTCTTATAAAACCTGTTTGGTCTAAATGAATTAAGTCTGTCAGTATATTTTCTAACCTTTTGGCAAGGATAGCGGTAAAAAGTTTATAGTCCTGATTTAACACACTGATTGGTCTGTAGTTGGAGCAGTCTAGTTTATCCTTTTCAGGTTTAGGTATGACTGCAATGACCCCCTTCTCTCCAGGAGGGGGGATTTCCCCTGTGTGGAGGACATAGTTAAATGTTTTCAGGAGGAGAGGAGATAGTTGCCGTTTAAAGGTTTTGTACCACTCTTCTGTATAGCCATCTGCTCCTGGGGATTTGTTAGCTTTAAGTTTCATAATTGCTTTTTGTAATTCTTTAGGTTGTATTTCTGACAGTAGTTTTTTATTTTGTGACTCAGTAAGTTGGGGAAGATTTAATGTATTTAGGAAGGCTTCAGATGCGTTTTTGTGTTTTTTGCGGGAGTACAAGTTCTTGTAGTAATTTTCAAAGCTTTTAAGAATTTCCTGAATTCTAAATTTTATTTCCTTTGATACTGGGTCTCTGATTTTGTAGATTGTTCTCTCCGTTTGTTGTTTCCTCAATTTATAGGCTAGTAATTTTGCCGATCTACTACCTGTTTCGTAGTATTTTTGTTTCAGAAATGTAAGTTTCTTCTGGATTTCTATTGTGTAGATCTCGTTTATTTGTTTTTTAATTTCCTTAATTTTTTTTGTAACTTAGATTTTTATTCATTTTTCATCATATATAATGCATTCAGATCACATTCTACATTTAAAACACAAAGGGGTTAGGGTAGGGAAAAATAAAAAAAATAAAAATAAAAAATAAAAAATAAAAAAAATAAAAGGGGGGGGGGGACAAATGTTGGAGCATCAAGTTTTTAGTTTCCATCTCTTAATTCTTCTGGTTTTTTCAGTGTCTTTGGTTATTCTTTCAATTTCTGCCTCGTTGTTGCACTTTGTAGTGTGTCCATTTCCGCCATTTTTTCTCCCATATTCCTTCTTGCATTCTTCGTCGATATGTTAGTTTTTCCATCATACGTATGTCCTCAACAATGTCAGTCCATTGTTCTTGGTCAGGAAGAACTTCTGATCGCCATTTTTTTGTGATAGTTTTTTTTACATGCAATCAACAAGATTTTAACTAGATATCTGTCCTCAGCCTGTATTACATTGTCTTTTTTAAGATCACATAAGTACATCAGGTTACAGTTCATTGGTATATTATATCCTTATATCCTCTGTATTGTCACATGCATAGATTTCCAAAATGATGATATTTTGTAGCATTTCCAAAACATATGTGAGTGGTCTGCATTTTGAGCCCCACATCCCCTCCAGCATAAAGATTGGGTATTTGTATATTTTCCTTGAATCTGTGGTGTAATGAAAAAGCGAATCAGGTTTTTCCATCCAAATTCCCTCCATGCCCTTGAATTTGTTGATGTGTGTTGTGTTTTCCATATTTCCTGCCAGCGTTCTTCTGTTATGTTTAAATTGAGCTCTTTCTCCCATTTCTCCTTTATATAGTTACTTGTATGATTGTTTGTCATAAGTTTCTGATATAGTTTTGAAATAATTCTTATTTTATTTCCTGCATATGAGCTTAAAATAAGTTGTATAATCTCGTTCACATCTGTTTGGAGGTTATGCCTAATCTTCTTCATATAGTAATCTCTCATCTGCAGATATCTGAAAAATTCTGATCTTTCTAATTTAAATTTTCTCCTGATATTTACAAAGCTCCCGAGATCTTTTTTTCCGATATTGCCCCATGCTGTGATTCCCTTGTTCACCAGATTTTTGTATCCCCTATCTTGTTTTGCCGGTTCAAACTGACTGTCAAATGCTACCCATTTCAATAGTTTTATGTCTTCCCTTATATTATATTTTTGTACTATTTTATACCACAGTTCTAAAGTAAATTTAGTGATTGGGTCTATTTGTTTGATTTGCTTATATGCATCTTTATCCCCTTTTATGCTTTGTACTGGGAGTCCCTCAATTTCCTTTTCCATTTCTTTCCATTTTGCCTCATATCCCTCGTCGCACCAACATATGATATATCTTATTTGTGCTGAGTAGTAATATTCCTTTAGACTCGGTAGGCCCATGCCTCCTTTCTCTTTTGGTAATTGGAGGGTTTTATATTTCACTCTTGGTTTTTTACCTCCCCAAACAAATCTCGATATCATCCTGTCCCACTTTGAGAATTGGGCATCTGGAATCTCTGTTGGTATAGCCTGGAAGAGGTAAAGTAATCTAGGTTGTATGCTGATTTTGACTGTCTCAATTTTTGAATTCAGATCCATATTTAAGATTGACCATCTATCAATATCTTTTTTTATTTCTTGTTCCAGCCTATCATAGTTTGCTTTATATATTTTGCTTAGGTCTTTAGGTATGTTCACTCCAAGGTATTTTATTTCTTTTTGGTTCCAGTTTAGTTTGATCTTATCAGTTATCTGGTTTAGAGGGTTATAGTGGAATGTCAGTATTTGTGTTTTTGTTATGTTTATCTTGTATCCTGATAATTTTCCAAAATTTTCTATCAAGTTCATCATTTCCATTATTGATTTATCTGGTTGTTCAAGGTAAACTATAATATCGTCTGCAAATAGCCCAATCTTGTGTTCCGCCCCCTTTATTGTTACACCTTTTAATTTCTTATTTTGTCGTATCGCTTGAGCCAATGGTTCTATGAACAGAGCAAACAAGGTAGGCGATAAGCAGCATCCCTGCCTAGTTGATCTTTGTATATTTACTTTGTCTGTTAAGCTACCGTTTATCTTGATTCTTGCCACAGGTTCTTGATATAGCGTCCTTATGCATTGTACTGATTTTTCGTTAAATCCAAAGCGCTCCAGTACACTATATAGGAATTTCCAGTTAACCCTGTCAAATGCTTTTTCTGCGTCTAAACTCATTATTACTGCGCTTTTCTTTTCTTTATGTATTTGGTTAATTATATGTATTGTTCTCCTGATATTGTCATGTGTTTGGCGTCCCTCTATGAATCCAGTTTGATCATCTTCTATCAATTCCGTCAAGAATGTCTTTATTCGTTTACATATAATTGTTGTGTATATTTTATAATCTACATTTAATAAAGAGATTGGTCTATAGTTTCCGCATTGTTCTTTATCTTTCCCTGGTTTTAAAATAACTGAAATGATTGCTTCGTTCCATGATGGAGGTATTTTGTTGTTGTTCAGCGTCCAATTAAATGACTTTAGGAGTTGTGGCGTGAGTTCTTCTATAAACAGTTTATAAAACTCAGAAGAGTATCCATCACTACCTGGTGATTTACCATTTTTAAGTGACTTAATCACATCTCTGATCTCTTGTGTTGTTATTTCTGCTGTTAGTTTTTCATTTTGTTGATTTCCTATTGATGGCAAGTCCAATGTGTCTAGAAATTTTTTGATATCTTTAGTATTTGTTTCTTCAGGTTGCGAGTATAGTTCTTGGTAGAAATTATGGAAAATTTCTTCGATGTTTTCTGGGTTAACTGTGGTTTTATTTGTGGTGGGGTCTTTAATCTTGTATACATTATTCATTGTTTGTTGTTTTCTTAACCGTTTTGCCAGCAGTTTTGTGACTTTTGGCCCAGTTTCATAATATTTTTGCTTTAGATATCTATTTTTCCTTTCAATTTCATCCATTTGTGTTTCTTTTATCTTTGTTTTTTCTTCTTTAATTTCTTGATATATTTTTGGATCATTTGTGCTTTGATGTTTACGTTCTAATTCCCTCAGTCTCTCACATCTTTGTTCATACGCTTCCAGTTTAATCTTATTTGCTTTTCCTGTTTCAACAATTAATTTACCCCTTAACACGGCTTTTAGTGCGTCCCATAGTATTGTTGGGTCCACTTCTTCATTGTCATTCTCTTGGATATATTCGTTTATGTTTATTTTTATTCTTTCTTTCATTTTCTCATCATTTAACAGTCCTACGTTAAGTTTCCATGTTGTTTGTCGTTTTCTATTGTTTAAATATATTTCCATGTATATAGGATTATGATCTGATATTTCTGCCCCTCCAATCCAACAATTTCTCACTT